>CM070609.1:45809231-46409231 GCA_036346395.1 Hsuehochloa calcarea | reverse complement strand
ATTAAGTAGTATCCCTTCAGGATACTTTAGATTGCAACCTATCCCTTCAGGATACGATTCGTACGTATCCCTTCAGGACACTTTAGATAGCATATGTTGTTAGTCCTCCATATAAAGGACAGCTAGTATGTACTTAGGAAGGAATCAAGAAGAATAAGCCTTCCAGGAATTCCTCTCGCTGTTCAGGGCCTTGTCGCTGGCCGGGGAAGAGCCCCGCTGTGCACACGAGTGCGAGTGCGAGCGCGATGTACATCGCTATCCCCTTCATTCTAATCCTACTTCTCAAGCACAACTTCTTCCTCCTCTCTAAACCCAGAGAAACCGATGACACATCAATTTGGTATCGGTGCCTTCAACCCCCACCCTTCCCATGGGAGATACCAAGTCTCTTGGCGATCTTTGCAAGAAGTTGGACGCCATGATGTCTGAGTTTGGCGACATCAAAGCGCAACAGTCGGCGCACAATGCTGACATCGCCAAGATCGAGTAGACCGACTTCGCCACGCGCGCGAAGGGCAAGATGGGAGACAGACGGAACTCGTTGGCAGATGAATGGGGAGATGATCGCCTTGGTGCCCTCGGTACCATTGGTTGTCCTTCCCAACCTTTGATGACAAAGAAGACCCCCTTATGTGGCTTAATCGCTGCAAGCAATTTTTTCGCGGGTAGATGACATTAGAGGAGGAAAAAGTTTGGCTTGCCACCTACCACATGACGGGGACAGTGCAGCAATGGCACTACCAACTGGAATTTAATTCTAAGAATGTAAATTGCACAAAGTAAATTACTAGATAACAAACCACAATGATGTTTTACCGTGGTGTTCGGAGACTTGCTGGTTTCCCCTAATCCTCGTTGAGGTAAGCCCAAATTAATTGGATCGGCTCCACGAATTAAGCCAAACACCTCCGTGGTAAGTCTAACCACTTGGACCAGCTCCAACACGAACCAACACCTCGATCTACTTGGGGTTGCTCTTCCTCCACTCCGAAAATGGCGAGCACCAAACCACTCACAATCGCCCGGGCTTCTCACAACTTTCTTTGAGAAGCTCGTCGACGCAACACCTCTAAGCCATCTAGGTGTCGGCAAACACCAAGAGTAATAAACCGTAGACTTTCATTTGAACGAATCAAGTGTCTAAGATCAAGTAGATACACAAAACACAATCCACTACCTAATGCAACACATGCACTTAGGGTTTGCTCTCTAAGCTCACTAAGTGCAACAAATGCACAAAAGAGTGTAGAGGACTTCCTCTTTGCTCAAAGGAATGAATATCGCACCAGCAATCTTGTTCGTAGTCGGCTAAGGTGGGTATTTACAGCCCACATACAAAAACTAGCCGTTGGAACAAACATTTTGAGCGCTTCCATAAAGGAGGGCGTACTACACCAGCCCCCTACACAGGCTGCAACCTATGGAGGAGGCGCTGCCGCATCTGGGGAGGACGAAGTCGGGGGAGGAGGCGCGCTGGGGAGGAGGGAGGTGGAGGCCGGCGGGGAGGAGGGAGGTGGAGGAGGCCGCTGCGAAGGAGGGAAAAGGTGCGCTGGGGAGGAGGTGCGCCGGGGAGGAGGGAGGTGGAGGAGGGCGGCGCGGAGGAGGGAGGTGGAGGTGGCCGGCGGGCGGGCGGGATCCAGATCTGGACTCGGGTGAGGACAGTGCTGGGGAGGAGATGCGCCCTGGGACGAGGAGGTGGCCGCCGGGGAGGTGGAGCGAGGAGGAGTCCGGCGCAGGAGGAGGGAGGTGCACGGGCTGGGCGGGCGCGAGGAGGGATACACGTGGGAGGAGCGAGGCGTACGGGCTGAGCCGCGTTATATGCGATGGTATTCTGCGGGTAATTACCCCCGAACTTTGGGGGTAATTTGGGAATAGGGGTGGTGGGAAGTCGCGGGAAGCACCTCGCGACCCGACCAGCTTTCGGCTTTTGGCTTCCACCCGTTGAACGAGGAAGCGGCTTCGGCAAAAGCGGCTGCGAAAAGCCAACCATTTATTTCGGCTTTCAGTTTTATAGGACAAAAGTCGAAAACCAAAACTGAAACAAACAAAGCCCAAAGCCCACTTGGCCAACAAAAGCAGACAACAGTGGAGAGGTGGCCACTGCGTTGCCCGCAACTAGTTATTGTGGCCGATGCAGGTGGCTGCGGGCTGAGCCGCGTACGCGCCACTTACACCCCACTGAATGGTCGTGCTCCAACCGCTGTGATTGAATCCCGATTGGAGGGAAAAGTTTGGCTTGCCACATGACAGGGACAACACAATAATGGTACTACCAACTGGAACGCGACGAGGGCATCCCCACCTGGCCTCGTTTCGCTGATTTTGTCAACATGTGCTTTGGGCCGCCTGTAAGATCGAGGAGGTCGACTAGAGGGGGGGGGGGAGTTAAGTGGTTTAAAAAACTTTTGGCTAAAATCAATTTCTAATGCAGAAGAGTAAGTCAAATCGGTTTTGCAAAATTAAAGCCTAAAACAACTAGTCTTACTAAGTGCACTAAAAATATAAGACTGTCAATGATAGCAAATATACAAAAACATGTAAGCAATTTAATTCTTGTAATGTAAATTGCACAAAGTAAATCAATAGAGAACAAACCACAATGATGTTTTACCGTGGTGTTCGGAGACTTGCCGGTCTCCCTTAATCCACGTTGAGGTAAGTCCAAACTAATTGGACCGGCTCCACGAATTAAGCCAAACACCCCCGAGGTAAGTCTAACCACTTGGACTGACTCCAACACGAACCAACACCTCGATCCATTTGGGGTTGCTCTTCCTCCACTCCGAAAATGGAAAGTACCGAACCACTCACAACCGCATGGGTTTCTCACAACTTTCTTTGAGAAGCTCATCGATGTAGCACCTCCAAGCCATATAGGTGTCGGCAAACACCAAGAGTAATAAATCGAAGAGTCTCATTTGAACGAATCAAGTGTCTATGCTCAAGTGGATACACAATCCACTACCTAATGCAACACATGCACTTAGGGTTTGCTCTCTAATCTCACTAAGTGCAACACATGCACAAAAGAGTGTTGAAGACTTTCTCTTTGCTCAAAGGAATGAATATCGCACTAGCAATCTTGTTCACAGCCGGCTAAGGTGGGTATTTACAGCCCGCACGCGAAAACTAGCTGTTGGAAAAATAAGGATTTCTGGTAATACCGCTGTTCACGACCGATACTACCGCAGTCGAGAACAATGGTCGACTACTGTGCATTTAATGCGACTGATATAGTCGTTATGGAAAAGTTGCAGTACTATCGCCAACTACCAATCGATATTACCGCACTGCGGTAACACCGCTCGGCTATATCGTCATTACCGATTTCCAGAGGATCAAACAAACACAAGAAAAACACCCTCTCTAGAAAAGTCGTACCACTAAAGAAATATCGGTACTACTACTGCTCAGACATGCGGTCAAACCGATTCTTAGGGGAGATAAAAAAGTCCCAAAAATACGCTCTGTGTATTTTACGTACCGCCATATATTTTTCGGTACTATCGACCTGCGGTAGTATCATTGTTCAAATACGGCCGTTTTGATTATTAGAGAGATTCAAAATATTCAAAAGACATACTCTCTGGAAAAAACATACCATCAACTAGATTTTGGTACTACCGACTTGCGGTAATACTGCTCATCAAATGCGGTCATACGATTTTGGGATTTTAAGAAAAATTCCAAAAAAAACTTCCTTTGGAAACTTCATACCGCCATGCAAACTTCGGTAGTACCGACCTGCGGTAATACCGCTCAATACTTGCGGTCATACTAGATTTTCTGAACATTTTTCTATAGGCAAGAACAAAAGCAATGCATGAACCCTAACAATTAACAAAACACATTTGCAAACTTAGATCACACAACAAGCAGTAGGTACATAGACTTCAACCATTTGCAAAACACATTTGCAAAGTATAGTCACATGCTACAAGGATTAGACGCATGTGCCTTGACTATTTGCAAAACACATTCACAAATAATACCATCATGCCACAGTGAGCTAGAGCAAGTGAGATTGAGCTATCAACACATGATGAGACTCAAGCTACTAGTCAAGACCCCTCTTAATAGTACGACAATTTATATTAGCAGTTCGGTCTCCAACCAAACTCCAAGACCGGTAAAAGACTAGGAACGCATCCTTAGCCCTAGCTAGTCATACCTTTATCTTGAGCATCCTCCTGAAGCTTGATGACACACATCTTTACTTCAGGTCTGGGTCCTTGACTTGATATGCATCAACTCATAATGCATCCTTCTTTTGACTTCCATCAACACATGATGGTTTTCTTTATTCGAAGTTCTTGACTTGGATATGCATCAACCCATGATGCATTCTTCACGAACCTTCCATCAATACATGATGGATTCCTTTACTTCGGGCTTTTGTTTTGATGCTTATCAACATATGATGACATCTTTCATCCCGAATTTTGAATTGAATATCATAAGCATACGATGATGTTCTTCACTTGCCCTCCATCAACAAATGATGGGTCTTCTCTTGACTTGATCAACTCATGATCATCATCTCTTCGAGATCTTAATATGCATCAACACATGATGCATTTTCTTCTTGAGCTTTGACTTGATGCCGATCAACTCATGATGTCATCCCAAGTCATCATCATTATGGAACTCAACCTATTTCACCCAGTCAAGGAAAATGTTAGTTCCACAATATGATTGTCATTAATTACCACAACATACCATTAACTCATAATGGTGGATCAAGATACTTTGATCTTTCCCTCTTTGGTAATTGATGATAACAATCACAATTGCAAATAATTGAATATAAAGCAATATGAGTATATATGAACTACACAAGTTTTATATACTTGAGGCATATATCTCAAAGTAAAGATCTTTAATATAAGTGGATAAAGGACTATAGATCAATACTAATGAAACCACAAAACATAGAGTGAACTCCTCCTAAATGTGTGCATAAACTCGGTTGGGTTCTTGAATGTTAGTCACAAGAGATTTGAGCACCCAAATGGCCATAGCAATAAGCTTTGGTGAACTAACAATTCTAGCAAATATATTGTCATTTTTATCCTTCCTAAGCACATAATGATTATTATAGATAACAGGCTTAGGAGAGATACATTTGGAACAATCTTTACTAAAATGTCTATTTTCTCTGCAATTGTACCAAGTTGCGCTTTTGCTTGCCCTTATCTTCTTATCTTGCTCGTTGCCGGTTTGCCTTATTTTTGAATGTCTTGACTTGACATTCACTTGATTTGGGCACACCGAGACAGAGTGACCCTTCCCATGGCATCCAAGACATTTGATATATTTCTTCGTGTGTTTTGCATTGTGCCTTGTCTTGCTATTCTCCTTCTTCTTTGAAGTGTAGCCAATTCCACTCTTATTTTGCTAGCATTTTTGCTTCCTCAATATTTCGTCGAGAGTGACCTTCCCTTTGAAACTTCTCCAAGTCAATTTTTAATTTTGTGACCTGAACATTGAGCTCTTTGTTTTCTTTTACAAGGTTAGTATCAACAAACATAGAGGAAGTAGAAGTATCTATTTTTGAGATACAAAGAATATCTAGCAAATCATCACAAGATGTGTATATGCTAACCTTAGATGAAATGCAAGGGCTAGGAGTTATACATGACATATCATCTAATAAATTACATGTAATGCCTATATCCACCTTTGAGCTAGTGACTTCTTTGAGAAGGAGAGATTCATATTCTTTTTTTAGCGTATCATAATTATTTTGAAGAGAGATATGCTCTTTCTTTAAAACCTTAAATCTCATCTTTTCTTTCCCAAGATATTCATTAAGCTCTTCTAACATATTCATCAACCCATCATATGTAGATTCATTATCATTTACCTTATTATTACCTTTTTCCATGAAGCAATGAGTTGATGGGGATGAAGTTGAGGACTCCTCATTGTCGGAGCTAGAAGCTGAGCATTCTTCTCTTGACATCCACTCTTCTATGTAATCATCCTTGGTTGAGGTGGGCATTTCATAATTATCTTGAAGATGTGTCCAAATCTCATGAGCGTTCTTGAGATTGCATACTTCATCGAACACCTCTACACTCAAAGCACTAAATGAGGTGTTAATTGCTTGAGATGTGCACATCTACAGTCCACCATATTTTAGGGCTCATATAGCCTTAAAGTAGTATGATATGCAGATTTTCCAGTAAGCATAATTTTGCTATCAAATAGAGATGCTTCACTTAGGTACACTATATCAGTAGTGACAATCATTTACTCTTTAGACGGTTAAGTCTAATAAAATGAGAGACCAAACTCTGATACCACTTGTAAGATCGAGGATGCCGACTAGTTGGGGGGGGATAGGAGGTTTAATTTTTTTTGTGGCTAAAATCGATTTCTAATGCGGAATAGTAAATCAAATCGGTTTTGCATAATTAATATCTAAAACAACTAGTCTCACTAAGTGCACCAGTAATATAAGATTATGTTATTGATAGCAAATATACAAGAACATGTAAGCAATTTAATTCTAGGAATGTAAATTGCACAAAGTAAATCACTAGAGAACAACAATGACACAATGATGTTTTACGTAGTGTTCGGAGACTTGCCAGTCTCCCTTAATCCACGTTGAGGTAAGCCTAAACTAATTGGACCGGTTCCACAAATTAAGCTAAACACCTTCGAGGTAAGTCCAATCGCTTGGATCGGCTCCAATACGAACTAACACCTCGATCCACTCAGAGTTGTTCTTCCTCTACTCCGGAGATGGCGAACACCAAACCACTCACAACCGTCCGGGTCTTCTCATAACCTTCTTTGAAAAGCTCACTGGCGCAACACCTCCAAGCCGTCTAGGTGTCGGCAAACACCAAGAGTAATAAGCCGAAGACTCTCACTTGAACGAATTAAGTGTCTAAGCTCAAGTGGATACACAATCCACTACCTAATGCAACACATGCACTTAGGGTTTGCTCTCGAAGCTCACTAAGTGCAACACATGCACAGAAGAGCGTAGAAGACTTGCTCTTTGCTCAACGGAATGAATATCGCATCAGCAACCTTGTTCACAGTCGGTCAAGGTGGGTATTTATTGCCTACACACAAAAACTAGCCATTGGAACAAACATCCTCAAAAATCAGGATTTTCGGTAACTCCGCCGTTTAGGACCGGTACTACCGCAGTCGAGAACAACGGTCGACTGCTGTGTATTTAAAGTGACTGATATAGCCGTTACGAAAAAGTTGTGTTACTACCGCCAACTACAAATCGGTATTATCGCACTGCGGTAACACCACTCAGCTCTATTGGTATCACCAATTTCCAGAGGATCAACCAAACACAAGAAAAACACCATATCTGGAAAAGTCGTACCGCCAAAGAAATATCGATACTACTGCACACCAGTAGTACCGCTCAGATCATGCGGTCATACCGATTCTCAGGGGAGATTAAAAACTCCCCAAAAAAGCTCACTGCCGTTCAAATGCGGTCGGTTCGATTATCAGAGAGATTCAAAACATTCAAAAGACATGCTCTCTTGAAAAAAATATACCGCTAACTAGATTTCGGTACTACTGACTTGCGGTAATACCGCTTATCAAGTGCGGTCATACTGATTTTGGGATTTGAAGAAGACTTCCAAAAAACTTCCTCTCAGAAAACTTCATACCGCCATATAAACTTTGGTATTACCAACCTGCAGTAATACCGCTCAATACTTGCTATCATACCGGATTTTCTGAACATTTTTCTAGAGGCAAGAACAAACGCAATGCATGTACCCTAACGATTAGCAAAACACATTTGCAAACTTAGATCATGCTATGAGGAGTATGTACATGGACTTCAACCATTTGCAAAACACATTTGCAAAGTATAGTCATATTCTACAAGGATTAGACGTATGAGCCTCGACTATTTGCAAAACACATTCACAGATAATAGCATCATGCCATAGTGAGCTAGAGCAAGCGAGATTGAGCTATCAATACATGATGAGACTCAAGCTACTAGTCAAAACCCCTCTTAATAATACGATAATCAATACTAGCAATCCAGTCTCCAACCAAACACCAAGATCGGTAAAAGATTAGGAACACATCCTTAGCCCTAGCTAGTCATACCTTTGTCTTAATCATCCTCTTGAAGCTTGATGACACATATCTTTACTTCAAGTTCGGGTCTTTGACTTGATATGCATCAATCCATGATGCATCCTTGTCTTGACTTCCATCAACACATAATTGTTTTCTTTACTTAACTTGGATATGCATCAACCCATGATGCATTCTTCACGAACCTTCCATCAACACATGATGGATTCTTTCACTTCGGGATCTTGTCTTGATGCTTATCAACACATGATAACATCTTTCGTCCCGAATCTTGATTTGAATATCATCTACACATGATAATTTTCTTCACTTGCCCTCCATCAACACATGATGGGTCTTTCTTGACTTGATGATCAACTCATGATCACCTTCTCTGCAAGATCTTGATATGCATCAACACATGATGCATCCTCTTCTCGAGCTTTGACTTGATGTCGACCAACTCATGATGTCATCCCAACATACCATTAACTCATAATGGTGGATCAAGATACTTCGATCTTTCCCGCTTTGGTAATTGATGACAACCATCACAATTGCAAATAATTGAATATAAAGCAATATGAATATATATGAACTACACAAGTTTTATATACTAAGGGATATGTCTCAAAGTAAAGATATTTAATATAAGTGGATAAAGGAATATGGATCAATACTAATGAAACCACAAAACATAGAGTGAACCCCTCCTAAATGTGTGCATACACGAATGTGTAATAAAAACATATTCACATATTCAAGTTAGACATTTGGTGGAGTTCAACCTATATTTTGGATCTGAGAAATGCAACAATATATAAGAATATGATGTCAAATGCATACCTCTTTGATTTTCACCTTTCATCCAATTGAGACTAAATAATAGGTATAACAATCAAAGTGTTAGTCTCATAAATGATTTGTCATTAATCATCAAAATACTTCATTAACTCATAATGGTAAGGTCTAGATTCTTCACCGCCAATCGGCAACAATCCCTTGGGCGAGCTTGCACAACTTTGGTGTACATACACTGTGGAGGATTATCAGACGCAATTTTTGGCTTTGCTATGTCGCACTGAGTCACTTTCACCAACGCAATAGGTGCAACTGTTCACTGCTGGCTTGTTGAATCCCCTCCGCACGGGTGTTGAGTTGCAGAACCCATTGAACTTGCAGACCGCCTTGGGTCCCTTTTGCAGACGCAACAGGTGCAGCTGTTCACTACACGACTGCCATGCCTGTGTCCACGACGACATCCACCTCCGTGCCGACAACTTTGCTCTGTCCTGTTTAGTAGCAGCAGTCGACGACATCTGCTTTGTCCCCAAGACCAGCATGGCGGCCACAAGGGCAACGTCCGCCGCGTCCGCCTTTCACGTCGTTATGCATGGAGAGAAATTACTAGCCTTAGTGGATTCGGGCTCGACTCATAATTTCATGTCCGAGGAGGTGGCTTGTCGGCTTAGGCTGGAATTCATACCTCGGCCAGGTCTGCGCGTATCAATCGCCAACGGTGACCGCGTGTCTACTTCAGGGTTGTGTAGTGGACTGTGGCTCTTCGTCGGCCAGGAGGACTTCACTATCCATTGCTACGACATTCCCTTGGGTGGACTCGATGATGTGCTTGGCGTTCAGTGGCTGCGAACTTAGGGCCAATTCAGTGGGATTTTGAGAAGCTCTCAATGTTCTTTTGGCGTGTGGATCACCGTGTGCTGTGGCACGGAGTGGGTGCCATCTTGGATGGGATTTCAGCATGATTTTGTGCTGGCCAAGATCTCTTGGTGGAGTTGTTGGATGAATTCGCCGCCGTATTTGAGACTCCTCGAGGAGTACCCCCTCAGTGGCGTCATGACCATCACATTCACCTTCTGCCAGGTCTTCCTCTAGCGGTGGTTCGCCCATACCGTTATTTACAGCTCTTGAAGGATGAAATTGAACGGCCATGTGACGACATACTGCAACAGGGGATTATTCATCCTAGTAACTCGGGAGTTTTCAGCACTCGTGCTCTTAGTCAAGAAGTAAGATGACTCTTTGCGTCGATTACCGTGCTTTGAATGCCCAAACAGTGAAGGATAAATTTCTAATTCTGGTTGTCGATGAACTGGATGGGGCACGGTTTTTCACCAAATTGGATCTCCGAAGTGGCTATCATCACGTTCGTATGCATCCGGATGACATAAGAAAGACGATGTTCCATGCTCATCATGGGCCCTTTGAATTTTTGGTCATGTTCCAATGCACAGGTCACTTTACAAGCACTTATGAATGATGTCCTCAAGCCATTCCTTGGTCAGTTTGTCTTGGTTTTTTATATGATATTCTTATCTATAGCTACCATGTGTGTCTTGATCCTGATGGAACAGAGCATTTTCATTCTTATCCATCTCTTTTAGCTCCTGCTAGTTGCTGCCTGCCTATCCCCTCCCCCTGTATGTCTCCCATCTCTCTCTAGGCTTTTGTGTTATTCCAGCAAACCACCGTTATTGTACAGAACTACAAATCTTCTGGCAACTGGCAGTGACTGCCAAATGGATTACTATTTATGGTGCGAACATTAGGACAGAAAAATCCTCGATCCCAAACAGCAGAAAGGAACTATTTACGGTGGATTCTGTTTACTTTGGATTGTGTTGCATACATCAATTCCCGATAACCTTCCCCGGTTGAACCTTTTTGTCAAACGCTTAAGCAGGCCTAAGTGATCTTTGTCGTTTGTGTTTTTGGCTAGGTGCTAAATGTATTTCTGTTCTGCAGGTGAGGGTCTGGGCAGCGAGAGAAGTGGCCGTGCAGATCCCATTATGGCTGGAGATGTGAAGAAGGACCATCTTGGTGTTGGTGCTGTCCAACCTGGTGAGGTCACAGCTGAAGATGACATATATGAGCAATACAAGAAGCGAATGATGCTTGGCTACCGTTATAGGCCAAACCCACTGGTATGTTGGCTGCCATGACCTGCTTTAATGAATCGTCTGTTCTCTCTGTTTGCCTTATGGTTGTGTCATCTTTGCAGAACAATCCGAGGAAAGCATACTACTGATACAAGGGGGGTCATCCGTGGGGAGATGTAAGGCACCAATTTGCTGAATTTTTGCTCACAGAACTAACTACTGCTTAGGGACATCACTAACGGTATTGAAAGTTTTTGTTCATCAGCAGAAAAGCCAAGATGCTCGGTTATTCAGCGTATATCTTGGAATGCCACAAATCTGAGGCTTTCCAGGGTTCTGCAGTAGCTTTGGTGTAGTGTAGTGTTCATTCGTGTTGCTTTGAATACTCTGAATGTTCTTTGTGGTGCGTTATGCTTTAGTTTATGTTTTGAATGCCGATGTATTGCCAACCTCGATGGTGGACAATGTGACTTTCTGATTATTCAACTTCTGTTGGAACTTTCTTCATTTGAATACTGTTTCTTATGTTAGCGATATGTGGAAATGATGTGCTACAAAATTGCGAGAAGATCTGTGTGGTCTGAAACCGAAGAACTATGTGTGTTGTGCAGGGCGGTCGGTTGATGCTTGAATATTTTAGCTTTCTGGTCAGCCTTGCCCTTGATTTGGTTTCAAGCTATATGCCTTGATAAGGAAGCTATGACGTAAAGTTTGCATGCAACATTGGTAGCTAATTCTTTAATAAAGCAGAAATGAACAATGTATTATTTGTGTGCACGAGTGATGTTGGAAGGATATTGTATTATGATTGGCAGCCGGCCAAACATGCTCAATTCCTCTTGTACCAGTCAAATAGAGGATGTCTTGTGATTAAATGTTTGCATTAATTAGTCTAGTGACACTAACGAGAAAACGAGTTTTATCGAGCTTGATTCAAAATTGAGTTATTTTGATCTAGTATCATCTTATTTATAGTTTAGAAGCATTTTTTGTTATCAAGCTAATGGGCCGAGCCGAGCTTGAGTGTAGTCGTGTTTCACTCATTGACTTACTTTAGTTTTCAGCCCAAAACGAGCGAATCGGATCGATTTTGAAACAAGCCTACGAGCCCATTAAACAAGTTTTTTTTTGGTTAGCCTAGTAGTGTGATCGAATGATGGATTATATGCTTTTGTCAGAAGTTGGTTTATCACGACTTCTAAGTTGGGATATGGATCCTGTGCCGCAACAGTCCGCTTCAAAATGTTGCAAAGAACCTAATGTAATCTAGATCAGCCTCGATTTTCAACACCATTTGTGCAAGTGTTGGATTATATTTCTCCGTATTTGTAGGGATGTTGTCAGAAGTTGGTTTATCACGACTTCTAAGTTGGGATCTGGATCACGGTAGGAATAGCAAAATATCTACAATAGCAGAAGCTCTATAGCGATTTTACTATTTTATTAGCTACTGTAGCTATTAATCTAACCTTTTGTTTTTTGGTTGGGCCATGGAGATCGTCTTTTCATACATAGTAAGATAAATCATTTGCATTAAGATCTTCAATACAAAATATTCATTTCCTCTAAGTTGGGTATGTAAAACAAGGTATATCATAAACCATGTGGTTTGCTTAAAGATCTAAGCACAAAACCCTCAAGTTTGCTGCAGTGAAAATTTCGAGCGGTGGTGCGATGATGGTGTTGCTAGGTTAAGTTTGGTGCCGACGACGCTAAGGGTACCTAAGATCATGGATGAGGAGAAGAACATGATATTATAGGGTGCAACAAGGATGATGGACCCGTAGAAAAAGGTGGTTGTGTAGGAGCAATTGTTTTTCAAAAGAAGAGTAGAAGTAGCCCGTCGGGAAAAAAAAACGTAGAAGCAATACTGAGGAGTTATCAAGGTATAAAGATCGACCCTGGCGAAAAAAAAGAAGGCTTAGCCACCTCAAACTCCCAACTAGTTCATCTCCTGACAAGGAGAGGGGAAAAATACTTTATAACAAAATTGCTAGAGAAAGTAGTTGATATCGGCAAATAATGGAGTTCCTGAACGAAAGTCCCTTCAAAAACATGTGATTCACACTGGGACCCGTTAACCCGGTAAGGACGACCATGAACAGGAGCCCCCTTGTGGTCTGCTGGGCTGTTGACAGTTGAACACGGTACGCCATTTTCTTGGCTAATGTTCCACCTCCTCGCGTCCATGTGCTCTTCTTGTTGATCCCTTGAACACTCCCCCCATCCTATTTTAACATTAAATAATACTAGTTCTTCCTCTCCTTCTTCTTCTTCTTCTACTCCCAATAACAAATCAGCACCTCTATCCCACCACCTGCCCCTCTTCTCCTCTCGTCTGATCCTAAATCGCAAGAATCCATTCTGTTCTTGATGCGACAGCAATCCTGTAATCCATAGAGCAAGAACGGGAGGGGAGACGATCCAAAGAAGAAATTATCTTTCATTCTTTCTTGATGCAAAGATCCTGAGAGGAGTCGAAAGATCCTAGAGTTGTTGCTTTTCTTGGTTGGAGGAAGCTTCCATCTACCCTGCCAATAAATCTTTTTTGTCCTGAGATTGAGATAGGGAGGAGAGAGAAGGAGGGGAGATGTCTCGGGGTGGCAACTGCGGGGAGGTGGGGCAGAAGATCGACTACGTGTTCAAGGTGGTGCTCATCGGCGACTCGGCCGTGGGCAAGTCGCAGCTGCTGGCGCGGTTCGCGCGCAACGAGTTCAGCCTCGACTCCAAGGCCACCATCGGCGTCGAGTTCCAGACCCGAACCCTCCAAATCGACGGGCGCACCGTCAAGGCCCAGATCTGGGACACCGCAGGCCAAGAAAGGTAATCAATTATCAACCCCTTCATCTTTATGAGTTTTTTGTGTTTATTTATTTATTAAGCAGAACCAGATAAAAGCGCTTTACTTGATCCAAGAACTTGTGCTACTTGTGGACTGGATTCACTTGTTATCTCGATGTTATGGACAAAGTATGCAATGAAAGATTTCATTTCATTGGGGTATTTCGGAGAATTATATTGCAGATGTAGGCCATGTACTAGTTAGATAGCTGAGATTTGGCTAGTAATCCCCTTTTTTATTTTTTATTTATTGAACCAAGTTTTTTGTGCAGAATGCAGACGAGCTACTAGTTCCTCTTTTGCCTGTTTCTTATGTCCATTTTTGCAGTCTTTAGTGTGTGGGGCTGTGATGGATTGATGCACTATTTGTTGGGAAAGGATCTTACTGTTTGTTGTGTGCAATAATGATGGAATGGTAACACTGTCTGCTTTAAAAGAAATTTATCGTTCACTGCTTTCCTGGCTCCGAATAGATGTTGTCATCCATAAAATGTTTGCAAAGTGACAAACATATGTTTTCCCTATTAATATTGGGTAGCTACCATACCAAAAATACTTACTAGCGAACAAAATGTTTTAGATTTCAACATCTATCAGATACTACCATTACCAATTATCATATAGACACATTTTCAATCAGGAACAAGATTACTGTCTACCAAAAAACTTTGACCAACAGCTCGGCAACAAGCTCACAGAAGAATTTACTTTCTCAAACGGCAAAATGTCTCTATCACTAGTTCACATCAGCCTACTATATCTCATCAGAAAACCATGAAATTGCACAATGAGAGTGAGTGAGTTAGATCCTGTGGGCCATCAGTACCTTCATGCCTTGTTGTCCCCTAAACCAGGTGAAACAAAGTAGTATCAGACAATTACCGTATTTAAATTGGTTCATAAGACATACTTCCGGGCCTTCACAAATTATTCCCATGGAAAGAGTTAGCATTAAATTATTTAATGTCATATTATTGTATGTTGTTTTTTCTGGACAAAAACATTCAGTCAAGAGCCTCTATTCAAATGTGGGCCATTAGTACCTTCATGCCCTGTTGTCCCCTAAACCAGGTGAAACAAAGTAGTAGTATCAGACAATTACCGTATTTAAATTGATTCATATTGGACATACTTCCGGGCCTTCACAAATTACTCCCATTGAAAGAGTTAGCGTTAAGTTAGTTAATGTCATATTATTGTATATCCTTTTTCTGAAGAAAAACATTCAGTCAAGAGCCTCTATTCAAAATAATGTACCCAGCAATGTACATGCTGCATTTTCGAAACAACAATGATGCATTTTTTCTTGTAAAAATTGGGCAAGACATCAAAGCAGACAGCACATTAACAAGCTTCTTAGGCAATAAGGTCCGCTTCACAATTAAACATTTGAACCACAGTAGATTATTTGTATGCTTGCAGCAGCTGTGAGGTCTTATAACAGTACTGCCTTATTGCATAATGCTTTATGCAATGATACAAATACAACTAACAGGGGAAAAAATCTTGGGCAGTAACCAGCAAAAACAAAAAAAATCCCAGTGGGTACTGGTTTTTATGGACATGGCCGTTTTTTGGGTTAATTGACCCCATTTGACTCCCTTTTTAGTGGAATAAATTTATTTTACCTTCTTATACATGACCCAAATATCAAATATTCAAAAACTCAATTCGAAATTTTGAAAACAAAATGAAAAACCAGCCAGTTTTCGCTAACGGGCAAGGGCAAAATTCTTTTAAAACCCAGGATTTGATTCCCTGACAACTTATGCTTGGAAATTGGAAGCAACTAGCAGAAGAGGATGCCTAAAATACCCTGTCCTGGATGGCCACATCCATTTTTTCCAGTCATATCTCCGCACCTTTTACATTCATGTTATTAATACGACAGAACAAGTACTTTTAACAGACAACAGTCATAGAAGAGATATGTCCTCTGTTTTCAGTGGAAGACAAACAGATTTGTTTTCCAATTCTAGTCCTAACCTCAGCTTATGGCACCTAATAGTAATAGGTTTAGCAGTTTGCTCACTAATATTTTGTTAAATTTGTAAGTGAATGGTATGGAAGTGTGAAAGCAAGATCATTGGTAGATCACAACCGAGAATGTTAATACTGTAGTGCCATGACATATGGTCACTCCCTGGAATGAGGTCAGGAAGTATGACGAAGTTGTGCATCATATCACCATCATTTTAATTTCATATACCGATTTTTAGCCAAAAGTTTGTTGAATGTATTTCATAATTCACTTTTGATATCTAAACCTTCACTGAATGTGGTAACAGGTACCGAGCAGTAACAAGTGCGTACTACAGAGGTGCAGTGGGAGCTATGTTAGTATATGACATGACCAAGCGTCAATCCTTTGATCATGTGGCAAGGTGGCTTCAGGAATTGCGAGGCCATGCTGACAAGAACATTGTCATCATGCTTATTGGGAATAAATCTGATCTAGGCACACTTCGGGCTGTCCCAACAGAGGATGCAAAAGAGTTTGCTGAGCGTGAGAATCTCTTCTTCATGGAGACCTCTGCTCTTGAGGCTACCAATGTTGAAAATGCCTTCATGACCGTCCTCACGGAGATATACCGGATTATCAGCAAGAAAAACCTTGTTGCCAATGAAGAGGCTGATTCTAGTGGAAACTCGAGTTTACTGAAAGGAACAAAAATTGTTGTCCCTGGTCAGGAGCCAGCCCCTCCAGCCAAAGCGACATGTTGTATGTCCTCCTAGGCATGATATCGTACTATTGTTTCTGGCAGTTGGAGTTTCTAAGTAGTCATGCCATATCTACACACTGAATAGCTGGCATTCTTGGGAGGAAAGATGAAAAGGTCTACATGAACAGTTGACTCAGCATACTTTGTAATTTTCTTGATGACTCGTTTTTCTATCTGATTATGTGGTGGTGGTGTGTAGTCATTAAGAATCCTTCTCTTCAGATATAATTAGTTCCAACATTTTGTGTTTGCTCTACTGTTTTTGCCCCGTGCACAAACATATATGCATTTGCCATACGGTACTTGCCTGTGTAATAAGGACCTATCAACTTTTGTTCTCTGTTAGTTTTGCCCATTTGGAAAACAAAAAGGAGCTATGAACTTGTATTCCAGCACATAGTTGTCCATTTTATCAAAGACATAATGGCTAACAGGGCCGATTGCAGAAGCACTCCTGGTAGGAACCGGCCGGTGGCCTTTGCTGCGCAGGAAATAGGGGTGGCGGTGAGGAGACGACGTGGGAGGCAGCGCTAGGCGGCTGAGAGCGAAACAGGGGAGACGGAATCGAAACAGGGGAAAGAGATCGCCTCCAGGTGAGTTCCACCCGGAAATTACTCTCAATGCTTTATTCAATCCTTCATGGGGCTATTTATCCCCCCTAACAAACCAATCTAGATACTAATGCTTATAGATAGAAAGGGTCTTATGGACCCAGGACTCTACTCCTAGCCGGATTGGGCCTCTCCCGTACGTTTCCGGCGCGCGTACGGGATGCCGGTCATAACATCTCTCCTCGCCTCCATGAATGCTCGTCCTCGAGTGAATGTCGGGTAGCTTTCTGAAGCGGAAGTTGTTCCCAGGTGGCGTCGTCGCTGGTCATTCCGCGCCACTGGACCAAGACATGCCAGATCCCGCGGCGAAGCTGGGCTCGCAGGATGCGCTCCGGGGCGGGAAGAAGACGGCCGTCGTGTGTTGGTGGCACTGGAGGAGTTGTTGACGGAGGGTCGCCGTGGAGAGGCTTAAGCAGCCCCACATGGAATACATCATGGAGCCTGGCGCCCTCTGGGAGCTGGAGCCGGTAGGCCACTTCCCCGATCCGTTCCAGGATTTTGAAAGGGCCCGCGTAGCGTGGTCCGAGCTTCCCTTTAGGCCTAGGCTCCAATGCTTGTGCCGGTCGGTGGAGGAGGCGGAGCCATACCCAATCACCCACCGCAAATGTTACATCACGGTGGTGGTCGTCGTAGTAGCGTTTGGCATACATCTGCGCTTGGAGAAGACGTTCGTGGACCATTGAGAGAAATTCATCACGGCTGCGCAGGAGCGCGTCCACCGTGTCTGTTCTGGCGGCGCCGACCGTGTAAGTCAGCAGTGGTGGAGGAGGCCGGCCGTAGACTACCTGGAACGGAGTTGTCTTGAGCGTGGTGTGGAAAGAAGTATTGTAGCAATACTCTGCCCATGGAAGCCAGTCAACCCAGGCGCGAGGCCGATCGCTCGTGACACAGCGTAGGTACATGGCGATGGCCTTGTTTACGACCTCGGACTGGCCATCCGTCTGGGGGTGAAAAGCCGTGCTCATACGGAGTTTGACGCCTGCCATCTTGAAGAGGTCGCGCCACATGTGGCCGGTAAAAACCAGGTCGCGGTCACTGACGATGGAGGTGGGGAACCCGTGAAGGCGGACGATCTCAGCAAAGAAGGCCCGAGCGACGGATGTGGCGGAATATGGATGGCCGAGCGCGATGAAGTGAGCGTACTTGGAGAAACGGTCGACGACGGTGAGGATCACAGATTTTTCGTGTACCTTTGGTAAACCCTCAATGAAGTCCATCGAGATGTCCGCCCAGACTTGGGATGGTATGTCGAGAGGCTGGAGGAGGCCAGCCGGCTGCAGAGTCTCCGTCTTGTTGCGCTGGCAGGTGAGGCAGGAGCGCACGTAGTCCCGAACAAGTGCTCTGTCGCCGGGGATGTAGAAGTCCGCCCTCATTCGTTGGAGTGTCTTCTGGATGCCTTCATGGCTGGCCGCGTGCGCCAGGGAGAGCACATGGTTGCGCAAGTCATGCAGTGCTGGTACGAAGATGCGCGAGCCGAAGAGCAGGAGCCCGTCGACCGTGCGCCAGGGCTCCCCAATGGCGCCATCCTGGATCTGCTGGCGGAGCCGGCCTGCCTCCTCGTCGGTGGTTGTTGCGGCTCGGATTTCGTCAAAAAGGTGGAATGAGGGTCCTGAAATTGCATGGAGTGTGGCTGAGTCCGAGTCGCGGCGTGAGAGGGCGTCCGCCACTGTGTTGAGGCGCCCGGGCCGGTATTCGACTCGGAAATCAAAGCCGAACAGTTTGCTAATCCATTGGTGCTGCGGAATTGTCAAGAGGTGCTGGTCCAGCAGAAATTTGAGGCTGAAGTGGTCGGTGCGGATGAGGAAGCGGCGTCCCCACAGGTATGGACGCCAGTGCCGAACGGCCTGTACGAGGCCGATGAGCTCCCGTTCATATGCTGCCAACTTGAGATGGCGGGCAGCAAACGGCCGGCTAAAGAATGCGAGGGCCCCGGTGTCCTGATGAAGGACAGCGCCGAAGCCAGCGCCCGAGGCGTCACAGTCGACGATGAATGACTGGTCAAAGACGGGCATCAGAGGATCGACTCGACTGCCGTCGGCGTTTTGAGCACTGGAATGCTGCCGCGGCCTCGTCCGACCAGGTGAAAGCGTCCTTGCGCAGGAGTTTTGTCAGCGGTGCTGCGATCGTGCCAAAGTCCCGGATGAACTTTCGGTAGTAACCGGCGAGGCCTAGGAACCCGCGCAAACCCCGGGTTGAGCGGGGAACCGGCCAGGAGGCGACAGCGGCCACCTTATTGCTATCCATGGCGACGCCGTTGGCGGAGATGACATGGCCGAGGTAGGCGACCGATGGCGCCCCAAAAGAGCATTTGGAGCGCTTGAGGTGCAAGGAGTGGGCGCGGAGTGCATTGAAGACGAGGCGGACGTGCTGCAAATGCTCGAACCATGATGGACTGTAGATGAGTATGTCGTCGAAGAACACGAGCACGAACCGACGGAGGAAGGGACTGAGGACGTCGTTCATAAGAGCCTGGAACGTAGCTGGCGCGTTGGACAGGCCGAAAGGCATGACGAGGAACTCGAAGTGGCCGTGGTGGGTGCGGAAAGCCGTCTTCTCGATGTCGTTCGAATGCATGCGCACTTGGTGGTAGCCGGAACGGAGGTCTAGCTTGGTGAAGTACCGGGCGCCATGGAGCTCGTCGAGGAGCTCGTCAACCACCGGTATGGGAAACTTGTCTTTCGAGGTCTTGTCGTTTAGGGCACGGTAGTCGATGCAGAACCGCCAGGAGTTGTCCGTCTTCTTGACCAAGAGCACTGGCGCAGAAAACGGTGAGGTGCTTGGCCGGATGATGCCTTGTTCCAGCATGGCGGCACACTGGCGTTCCAGCTCGTCTTTCTGCAACTGAGGGTAGCGGTAGGGACGGACGGCCACCGGTGCGATACCCGGCAGTATGTGGATGCGGTGGTCGTAGGGTCGTGCCGGTGGGAGGCCCCTTGGTTCCTCGAAGATCATGCTGTATTGATGCAGAAGGTGATCCAAGAGAGGTTGCGATGGCGCCCGGTGATGGCGCCAAGGCTCGGCGTGGGATGCTATCGCGTGGAGAGCCCAGGCCCTTCCAGAACACTCGTTTGTCGCCTCTCCAAAACGCCATGCAGAGGTCCTCAAAATCCCAAAGAATGGGTCCCAAGGTTCGGAGAAAGGCAACACCGAGGACGAGGTCGTAGCCGCCTAGGTCGATGCCGTAGCAGCTGATGGAAAAGTCCTCGGGCCCGATACTTATGGCGACGTCTCGGGCCATGCCCTTGCAGGGGACCCGGTCGCCATTTGCCACCGCCACTCGTATATTGGCGCTGTCCTTTGTCTCTGGATGGAGTCGGCGCAGGGCCTCAGTGTTGATAAAATTGTGGGTGGAGCCGGAGTCTAGCAGCGCCAGAAGTCGGTGACCGTGGATAGTGACGTGGAGGTGCATGGTGTCCTCCGTGCGAATGCCGGTGATTGCATGAAGGGAGACCACCGGCAAATCAGACGCGGCTTCGTCCACCGCTGTATTGCCGTAGTCGTCGGCCGTATCGTCATCCAGATAATCGGTCACCTCAATGAAGAACAGCCGCTGGCACTTGTGGCCGCGGACATATTGCTCATCGCAGTTGTAGCAGAGTCCCAGTCGGCGTCGGTCGGCCAACTCAGTCGGGGAGAGGCGGCGGAACGGCCGCGGCGCCGCCGGCACTGTTGTGGCCGGAGGCGATGGTGACGGCATGAGGGCTGATGTGGCCGCGGGTAAGGAGGCAACCCGCTGCGGTGTAGGTAGGGCCGGTGGTAGACGCTGGAAGGTGCGTGGCTGCCGTTGCAACGATGCTGGAGGTGTCGTTTCAGCGCGGCGCTCATATGCTCGCGCGAGGTGCATTGCCGTCTGCAGATCACGGGGCTCACGCAGTTCGACGTCGATCTTGATATGTTCAGGGAGGCCTCCGGTGAACAATTCCACCTTTTGGATTGACGTCAACTGGGGTGCGTGACATAGAAGCGCATTGAAGCGTTCTTGATAATCCTCAACGGTGGAT
This sequence comes from Hsuehochloa calcarea, assembly GCA_036346395.1. Taxonomy (NCBI): domain Eukaryota; kingdom Viridiplantae; phylum Streptophyta; class Magnoliopsida; order Poales; family Poaceae; genus Hsuehochloa; species Hsuehochloa calcarea. Next base: position 46,388,076 of record CM070609.1, on the reverse strand, counting down.
AAGAAGGGCAGCCGGGCGAGCTCCGCCAGGCGATTGGCGCGGATTGGCGGCCCGAAGCGGAGATGGCATAGCTCCTTGAAGCGTTCCCAGGATGGCATGCCCTCGTCTTGCTCCAAGGCATAGTACCATGTCTGGGCGGCGCCCGTGAGATGATACGAGGCGAGCCAAACGCGATCTGACGCCATGGTACGCTGGCCACGGAAGAACTGATTGCACTGATTGAGCCAATTGAGAGGGTCCTCCTTGCCGTCGTATGTAGGGAAGTCAAGCTTGTGGAAGCGAGGTGCGCCCAGGCCGGTGCAGGTACCCCCGGACCCTATCTCTTGCCCGGGCGGAAACGGCGGCCGCAGAGGGAGCTGCGATCCCGTAGGCAGCGGCGAAGGCGAGTGTGGAAACGGAATTTGGTGGATGGGAACGGCGGCGGGAAGGGTGGTGGCGGTGCTGGTGGTGGAGGCGGTGGAGGCGGCAGTGGTGGACGCAGCCGACCGAGATTCCAGAGCCGCCATGCGTGCGCCGAGGTGTGCCATCTGCTGGGCGATCTCGGCGAGGGCTTTGGCGACGGGGTCAGCTGGCGGCGGCGGCGGTTCCTTCAGTTGCTTGCCGCCCTCCTCACCTGGCATCTCTGATACCAGATTGGTAGGAACCGGCCGGTGGCCTTTGCTGCGCAGGAAATAGGGGTGGCGGTGAGGAGACGCCGTGGGAGGCAGCGCCAGGCGGCCGAGAGCGAAACAGGGGAGACGGAATCGGAACAGGGGAAAGAGATCGCCTCCAGGTGAGTTCCACCCGGAAATTACTCTCAATGCTTTATTCAATCCTTCATGGGGCTATTTATCCCCCCCTAACAAACCAATCTAGATACTAATGCTTATAGATAGAAAGGGTCTTATGGACCCAGGACTCTACTCCTAGCCGGATTGGGCCTCTCCCGTACGTTTCCGGCGCGCGTACGAGATGCCGGTCATAACAACTCCTGTAACCGATTTAAGTCCTGATTGCTTGACTATGTTAATCCTAAATGAATGGTGTGGCAAACTTTGGTATGTAATATAGTCCGGACTCCACTAAGCAGAATTATAGGCCGCCATTGAAATTCAGCCGAACATGGCAAGTTGATTCATGATATGGTTTAGTGTACTCTTGATTGTTCTGAAGTCTAAGGAGATATTTGGCACGACTATAGTTTTTTTTAAAAGTAGCTTCCGACTGAGCTGCAGACCTGAACGACTGAGCTAAAGAGATTTGGTGTTTAGTTGTCTGACTTTTAGGTAGGCTGGCTGCAGCTTTTGAGTTGAAAAATGTCTGAAATGCTTCTAAGGTAAATTGATGACTTGTTAATTAATGACAACTAACAACAATTCATAACAATTGACTGCACTTTACGACAACTTCCACAATTAACGACAATTAATGCAATTGACTGAATTAACGATAATTAACACAATTAGCCGCAATTAATGACAATTAACGCAAATAACGATAATTAACAATAAACAATTATTCCAATAAAAAATTATTGTAATAAACAAATATTACATAAATAATTATTATAATAAATATTTATTACATAAATAATTATTATAATAAATATTTATTACATAAATAATTTATTTACAACCGAAAAAATACAAAAAGGAAAATTGAACAAACAAACAAAAACGGCAGTGACAACCACGTCAGGGGAGGACGACATGGGCGGGGGAGGCTTGGAGGGGGAGGAGAAGGGGAGGGCGGCGCCGCTGGGGGGAGGAGGAGAAGGGGAGGGTGGCAGCCGCTTGGGCGCCGTGCGCGGGGAGGAAGAGGACGACGGGTGGTGGGGTGGGGCGGCGGCATGGGAGAGAGGAGGATATAGGGATGGGGTGGGGCGGGATGGCAGCGCGGAAGAGAGGAGGAAGGAGGACGCGGGTAGGCGGGGCGGCACTAGGGTTAGGGTTTGGGCGGGGCGAGTAATTATCCTCCAATTCTAGGGGTAAAGTCGGAACATGGGTTGCAGGAAGCTACCCCTCGGCGGTTCCCAGCTTTCGTACGTTATACATGGCTTCCGACTTTAGAAAAAACCGGTGATAAAAGCTACATGTTTGGAACGGTTTCCGATTTTTCCGAGCGAAAAGTCGAAGCCGAAGTAGTCCCAAACAGGGCCTAACCATGCTATGGCTTCCTGCTGTTGATATTATAATACCTTTTACTCCCAGCTAGCATTCTTGAGCAATCCTTCATGATTATTGTTTTTGCGGATCATCTATATAATTATGTTCAAACAATTTGTACCGCTTTACGAATGGTTTTGTATCAACAAAGCTCTTTTTTTTTTCGTCTCTTTGTATTCAGTTTGCATTATAGTTGTCTCGAAGAAAAGCCTTCTGTGAAGCTGGTTGACACCAACACTGTCAGTCGTGAGCAGTTGGGCATACAGTGTTCAGAAATAGAACATCAGGTGAAACGAATGCAAACCCATTACTATAAAAAGATTAATACTGGACATCTCATCACAGACGGTTAACTAAAACCATCTGTATTAAATACAATCACAAACGATTTTAGTTTAACGACCATTTGTATTACTGGCTACCATGGTAAAATTCAAGAAGCTGATGAGTTATTCAGGAGTTTGGAAGCATAGATGGTTTCTAGCTAGTTTAATTTTGTAATTTTATTCTTTTTTTTTTCTCATTCGGAGGGGACGTTGTGAAATCTTTTGGTTTCTATGTTGCTAGATAGGTCTCTCCTACAATGTGTTTGCCATTAGAATTTTAATTAGATTTTAGTTGTCTTCCTAGAAGTTGCATATGGAAACTACTGTCCATCAATTGATTGGTTTGGTTCAAAATCTATTTTTTTTGCAATAGAAAAAACTATCACAGACGGTTCTAAACAAGAACAGTATGTGATAATTACTATCACAAATAATTTTTTTTTCCAGAACTGTCTGTGAAAATAAACTATCACAAATAGTTCTAAACAAGAATCGTCTGTGATAGTGCTTGTGATGACCTTATGTCATTACTGACCTATAAATTCAAACAGCTCACGAAATTATCTTTTTTTCTGTAGCAGTAACCCTTGCTTTCACAATAATCCACAGGTTTGATTATTGGATCAATTGAGTGAACCATGCAGTGCAGTGCGTCTAGTACATATAAATATTTCCCTCTCTTCCAATTTCCAAAGAGATGTGCATATCCACAGTGAGATCTTATCTTGTCCTTTAATAGGTCATGGTATTCATTATACATCCAGCTTTGGGAGACGCGACAGAATTTGTTATATCTTGTATGCAGATTGCACTGAACTTTCTTCTGAACCCAGAATCTTCCATGTTGCTTAGCCGATGATAATTTCTTCATATGAAGAGAAAGAAGAAAGAAAAGCTTCTATTTATCTAGTGCCAAGTAGACCTCTTCACGGGCGACCCGGCCCGCCGGCCTAGTCCGAGCCCGACCCGGACATCTAGTGCCAAGTAGACGTCTTCACGGGCGACCCGGCACGCCAGCCTAGTCCGAGCCCGGCCGGACAGGGGCTTGGGACTGCAATCCGGCCCGAAGGCCCAGTGAAACCAATTAAAAAAAATGAAAAACTAATTTTTAATTATGGAAATAAATTAAATATTACTTTTTTATTCAAAAAAATTAAAAATAATATTTTTAAATCAAAAAAGCAATTTTTGGACCGGGCCAGGCTCGGACCTGCCCGTTTTAGGCCAAGCTTCGCTCGGCCCAAAACCCAGCCCGGCCTGACGTTGGAATAGCTCTAGTGCCAAGATGGGAATTTTAAGAAGAGTCCCTCATTTCTTCCTACTTTCCAATAAACCTTCTAGATGCACAAAACCAAAGTGGCGATCCTTCTAAAGTTCCATAAGTGGATCATTCAAGGTAAGCTCCTTACAAAACCGATTGCAGAAGCACATGGAAAGCAATGTCTTTAAAAAAAAAGGAAAAAAAATACCCGAACTTGTAAGGTTGTGCCACTTAGCTTCCTAACTTGTATTTTACTTTCTCAGCCCCTTTAACTTGCGAGGTTGTGCCACTTAGATCCTTGAACTTATATTTTACTTTCTCAATATCTGAACTTGCGAGGTTGTGCCACTTAGCTCCTTGAACTTGTGTTCAAGCGAAGTTCATCGGGTGCGATGCTAGCGACTTTGTCCTCTCTATAACATCCCAATTTTGGGTATGTATTTCAAATATATAAAAGTATGAACTTTTTAAAACTTTTGAGCATGCACAAGCTAGTCGTCAAACCCGCAACACATCTCACAAAAGTGAGGCCCTTGGGGCTCACCTTCCTCCTCTGCAACAAATAGTTAAGCAAAGCAAATGAGTACAAAAATTGTACTCCGCAAGACTTACGTGTAGAGTAACAGACCTATACATATGCTACATGCAAGCTTATTTGAGTGGAGGCTGTATGTTTTATTTTCGGCATAAAGCAATCTTTATTTGCAATAAAATAGTACATTTGAAAGCAAGTTGGTAAATCTGTTTTTAATGTTCAAATGGCAATTTGACAACAATAATAACAATAGATAGATGACAACAACAATCCTGAAAGTGACTAAACCCATAGTCACCACAACAATAGCATGAATTACCCATTCATGCTAACCATGTCAAATTTTAATTAAAAGGTTGTAGTCTAACTCTTGGAAGACTTCCCTAAGCGTGTCCATAACCTAGGACGAGGCTATTCGAATAGTTTGAACCCTGCAGGGGTGTACCAATGTACCCACACGCCAGACCGCCTTTTTGCCAAGCTATTAAGCACACTTTCTTGGGTATACCGGCACGGCTAAGTCCTACGAGACATTTCCAATATTATGCATTAACTGCGAACCGCCCGTATGGATAGAAACCCATACGTTGTGTCGGAGTCATCGTAAAGCCTTGGTCAACTACCCCTCTCAGGTAAAGCCTTGGACAACTACGATGCCCCTCGAGGTGGAGAGCCTACCCGGAATCTCCACCACCGCACACCCAACACAAGAACACATATCCTTTTTCACACAACACACACAACCCCCTCCTGCGATTCCGAGATAACACACGCCAAAGTACTCAGTCAAGAGAGGTCCCATATCCCTCTCGCGTGGTTAGCACGCAAAAATGCTTGGTTTAGTGTAACAAGATGTTCGGTTCTTGTTGACTCGGGCAAGACATCCACAAACCCAATAACCCACCATCCAACCACTTGCCCAAGTCTAAATCGTTTCACTTGCACTTTTTGTTTTCAAAACAAATTAGCACAAGGTGCTCAACAAAGAGTAATAACATGATTTGTGTGATCAAGATTATCGACTAAGTCGATAACCGCCCAATTCTACCGGTAGCTAAGCATTGCTAAGCATGACATCGAAAAGACAATAAAAGAGCATAATTAAATCACCGAGCTCTAATTCACCAGCGATATTAGTAACTTATGTTTGTGGCAGGGGATAACAATTTGAGGGCAACAATGCAATAGGAGTAACTACCTCTAATCGGGAAAATTAATTTGACACAAAAACATGCATACATATGATTAGTAAACAAGATATTAGACTTGCAAGTAATGGGAAATTTATGATCAAACTATTTGCATGGTTGCTGCTGTTCAAGATGATGCGGAGGATCACTTAGGTGATCAATGTGCTCTTCGGAACCTAACGAGAAAGCGAAAAAGAACCGATAAGAACGAAGAAAACACAAAGACTTAACAGCAAACTTTTTCCAAATGCGTTGAAAATTTTACAGCAGCAAGAGAATGATTTATAAGGAATTTAGCAATAAGAACCAATTGATTTGGATTCTTAATGCAAAATATATGAGCGGAACAATTCTGCTCAGCCTTATAAATCCCAAATGCTACTATTCATTGCAACTAAAATCTTCGCAAAAATTTCTGGAGCTATAATGAGGTTAGAACCATTTTTACATTAAATTTTAGTTAAAAACATAACTAACAAAATTTGAATCAATCGAAAAGGAATTAAAATGAAATAGTTATGCATTTTACAAGTTAATTGCATTTTTTTCAGTTAACAAATAATCCCCCTTGGGAAAATCCGAAATTAAATCGACGTGGACGAACTTGGACTGTTGATCTTGGATCCAACGGCCCAAGTTCACGGGACAGGGCGCGCTCAAGCGGCTCACAAACCCCACCGTTGGATTTAGATCCAACGGTCCACGCGGATGGAAACTCTCGGGCGGTCCGAACGTTCACTCCAACTTGAGCCGTTGATCTAGAGATCGACGGTACACATGGATCGACGCATTCGGATGGTTCAAACGTTCACGCGATCCCGGGCCGTTGATCTAAAGATCGATGGTCCACAGAGAACTACGTTCAAACGCTCGCGCACAGTTCGACCGACAAAACCGACGACGAAAGGAGGCTCACCGCCGGCGACTCTGGTCACTGCGGCGCAAGCTAAGGCCCAAAATGGGTCCGCAATAGTTTTGCGCAGACAATGGGACCATCAACTACGGCTGCGACGGTCTAGAACGCCGGCAAGCGGAGTTGACAATGGTGACAAAAAACGGTCGAAAAATGAAAAATACAAAGAAGCTCCGCTGCGGTCCAAGAAAGCGAGTGCCAAACATCTAAGGACTAAAGTGGAGCTACCTGAGCACGGAAGAGACACATAGGAGGTCAGAGTTAAGCTAGCGACGAGGAGGGTGACGGCGGCGCGGCGCTTCACCGAGGGAAGCTTGCTCTGGTGAAGGAGACAGAGAAAGAGTGATAGAGAAAACTCAAAGACAACCCACAGATGGTGTACAAGCAAAGAATCGACAAGGAGCTTACCACACCGGAGATGGGGACGAACGGGGCTCCGCGGCCGAAAATAGTCCAAACTCCGATTTTGCGGGCTCTTGTGAACCGATAGCAAAATAGAGTGAGGGGAAAGATTAAGCATGCCAAGGCATGCATGGTGACGCACTAAAAAGGGAGAAAGGCTCACCGGAGTCAATAATGGCCGAATGAGTAGCTCTGGGCGCGCTCTGGACAAAGCGGGAGCACGAGCTTGCCTTAGATCCTATATCCAAATACAGAAGCCCTAATTAGCGAAAATGGAATTGCCACGGAAGGTAGGAGTCGAGGGATGCAGCGGGTGGAAACCTACCTATGGGAGATGCACAAACGAGCTCCCCTCTCCTCAGCCACCGAGAGGAGAAGTGCGGACGAAGGTGGGCATAGGGTCAGTTTTGAGCAGGAGCGAGGACGGAGGAGAAGGCGGCGTGAGTGGGCGAAGCCCTGCGATTGGCAGCCAGGGGCATTGCGACAACGACGTTGACGGAGATGCACAGCATGCAACGGCCGCGCGGAGCTCAGCTCCTGAGCAGCGCCTGGCCAAGGTGGAAGACACACCTGACAGGTGGGGCCCGCGACGCCAGTGACTCAGTCGCGCGAGAGAGACAGATTGAAAGGGGATTGACATGGGCCGTTGGATCGAGATCGAACGGTCCAAGAAAAAGGGACGATCGGCCGGTCCGAACGTTCACGCAAACATGGGTCGCACGATGCCGATCCGACGATCCACAACGCTCGCGCCCGAGCGACCGCGCCGGGTGCAATTAGTTGACTGGGCCGAGTCAAGTGGCTAGAGCCCGAGGAACAGTTTGAACCGGAGGAACAGTTCCAACTGATTTGGTTTTAGATTTTCTGAGCTATATTTTTTGGGGATTTTTTAGAGGTAGCAAATCAGCTCCAAAAATTATGAAATTTTAACTGGAGGTTGCTGAGTTCATGATATACCTTAAATAAAATTTCCAGAGATTTTTATGCACTGCATTATTCTCCAGAAATTCCAGAAGGTTTGAATTAGGGTTTGACCAAGCTTTGACTTGGTTTGACTTGCCTCCAAAAATTATCAAATAATTTCCAAAAAATCATGAAATAATTCAGAGGTGTCACACACCAGTCCTAGATCCAGGGAAAATTATTTCCAGGGGGTTGGATACAAGATTTTTACCAAAGAGGTTTAGGACCTGAGGGAATTGGGATTTTGTGTTTGATTTTTCCACAATCCCTGTACAAGAATTATGGAACTGATCAAAAACATCCAGATGTGAGAAAAGTTTAAATTTCTCCTCATTTTTATACATTTGAAACACAAATCCACATTTGGGATGTTACAGTGGGCTCGCGTGGTCGGACGCTGAGGGCGGTGCACGGGCGCGGCGCATGATTGGGAGCCGCTCGAAACCGAGCATGCCAAGCGGGAAGAAAGCCATGAGAAAGAAAGAAAAATAAAGGAAGGACAGAAAAAGAAAGAAAGAAAAAAGGTCCTAACAAGAAATCCAAATTTCCAAAAATAAAATAGAGGGAAATCTAACTAGATCCAATAAAATTCCTTGGAACCTAAAGAACTTGAATAAAATAAATTTGAATTTGATTGAAGTTTATTTTAATCATTTTAAATTGTTATCATTTTCTAAAATTTTAATTTAAGCTTTAAATAATTCAATAAAATTCAATTGATTCTTTTTATTTTGAAATTTTCAAAAAGATGTGAAAATTAGGATGTTACATTTATTCACACTTCTCAACAGGGTCGTACTTTGCTTCTGCTATATGTAGATGATATGCTAATCACAGGAGATAACATAGACTATGTGGTTTTTGTCAAGAAAAAATTGAGTGTACAGTTTATGGTGTTAGATTTGGCACCATTGAGTTATTTTAGAGGGATTGTGGTTCATTCTGGTAGTGATGGCTACTACCTTTCTCTCAATCGCTATGTTCGGGATCTGCTCGCTTGCTCTGGTATTACTGATACTCGTAATGCTGCCACACCCATGAAGCTCCACTTGCAGCTTCGTCTTTCAGACAGTGTACCACTGACATATCCTTCTCTCTATCGTCAACTCGTTGGGAGCCATGTTTATCTTACTGTCACTAAGCCAGCCATTACTCATGTTGTTTATGTGCTCAGGCAGTTTGTCAGTACTCCCACTTAAGTCCACTATGGTCATATCCTTCGTTTGCTGAGATACTTGAGGGGGACTACGTCTAGAAGTCTGTTCTATGCTAGTTCGAGTCAGCTCCAACTACACACTTACTCTGACTCCACCTGGATGAGTGATCCTGTTGATCGCCGATCTATCATTGGCTACTGCATCTTTCTTGGTACTTCTCTCATTGCCTGGAAGTCCAAGAAGTAAATTGCGGTGTCACGCCCTAGTGCAGAGGCTGAGCTTTGAGCCCTTGCCACTACCACCTTAGAGATTGTTTGGCTTCGATGGCTTTTAGCTGATCTTAGTGTTCTTTGTGATAATTATACACCTTTGTTTTGTGACAATACAAGTGTCATTCAGATTGCTAGTGATCCGGTCAACATGAGTTTGCAAAGCACATTGGTGTTGGTGCATCATTCACACGATCTCATTATCAATAGTTGACCATCGATATCTAGTATATACTCTCAAAGCTTCGCGTTACAGATTTCTTTACTAAAGCCCAGATTTGAGAACAACATCGGCTTATTTACTCAAACTCAGTGTATTAGATCATCCTAATCCACTTTGTGTTTGAATGGGGTGTGAAGAGTCTTGTGCATATTAGTAGTCTCTCTTTTGGTCTATGTGGTCCATGTAGCTTATGAGGCACAGCTAATCATGTCTATATATATCATCTCAGTAATAAATAAGATGTACAATTGTGAATGACAAAATTCTTCTCTCTAAATCTAACATTGGGCACGATTTGGGAGGTCAAAGTAGGTGATCTTGTGCTTGGAAAATCAAACTTAGACAGCAGATTTGGAGCATGAGTCATACCACGTTGATTGATCGGTTGACCCTAGTTGATTGATCGGTTGACCCTAGTTAGTTTTCTTCTTTGGAGATTCTGAGGTAAGCGAATTCCATAGCTATGAAGCAATTCTGGCCTCGGAATTGATCTTATGTTATATAGAAGAAGAGCATGCGTCCTGGTCCCTTCTTGAACTGAGTACTCTGAAATTTGGTCTTTCTTCAAGAGCTTCAGCTAGAACACGTGTCCTTAATCTTTGATACTCCCTCCTTTGGAAAATAGATGTTTTAGAAAGCGGGTAGTTAAAATTTTAAAACTTTGATCACTAATATACACAATAGCATTTAGATTTTTTCATATGGAACTAATATTAATAGATTTATGTACAACTATTTTTTATATAATTTTGAATAATATATAAATATTAAAAAATGATTAAATGTATGTATTGTGGACAGTATGGGTGTCCAAAACTCCGACATCTACTTGGAAGCAGACCTTAGTTCCAGGTGTGAATTTGATCTTGATTGCTACCCATTGGTCGGATGCATTAATCCATTCTTAAAAAAGTTGGTCCAAATACGAAAGACCAATAAAATAAAGATCTCCATAATATATCACTAAATAGCCGATCGTTGGGTTAAAGAAAATATTATCCGTTTGCCACAGTAGGGAACCGGCTACCAAGAATTTCACTAGAATTTTGGCTGTAAACTTACAAGAATTTTACTAATATACCACTGGAACTGGCCGAATTACCCTTCCGGTTCCGTTTTCCTGAACCCTGATCTGCACCGGTTCCGTTTTCCTGAACCCTGATCTGCACCATGGTTATCACGGATTCCAGATGCAATGCACCATGGTTATCGCATCGGAGGGCCTACCGACCAGGTCAATGGGTCATCCTTCTTTCCAGTTTTGACTTTAAGGTTGGACCAGATGACAAAACAGTTCGTTATTATGGGCAACAAAGTCAAGAATCTGTTGAAGTTGAAAAGAGAGTCAAGAATCTACTGAAACGTTTATCAGATAAAGTGATCAAAGATTCCATCAGAACTGACAGCCATGCTTAATTACTTCTTGAGAAACAAATGGAAGAGAACATCAGAAGATTCAGAACTGCCAGTGTCCTCCTGCTTTATACTGATTCTTCCCCTTCGTTTTCTCGACATAGTTTCTAATAGGTCTCTCAATTAGGTATTTAGGTACTATATACTATCATATCATGTTTGAAGATCAATGTTGACAAACAAAAATCCTAAATTACTCGGGGCCGTACGAGGATAGGCAGGTCTACAAGCCTTATCAATTTCACTAACGATTAGAGCTTGATGCACACCCACTATTGTTGAGTGGGTTATTTACGTGGTTTTTTCACTGTTATTTTGGGATTTGAACACGCGAACTACAGTTCAGAAACTTTAAGATGATTGTGCTCGGCAGTTATTCCCACCCTCTAGGAAAAAAATATATATTTAAACTCGTCTATATATGAGTCTGTAACTCCCCTCCTGCCCCAATCTACCCTCCATTTCTCGCACACCACCAAGAAACCCAAACCCGTGACATGCCGATCGACCGACCGGAGCCGCTGCCGTTCCAGCTCCACGCCGACCCGCCGGCGGCGGCCAAGAGCAGCAGCAGGATGCAGAAGCTGCTGAAGTCAGCCTTCAAGCGCGGCGGCGACTCCTCGGCCGCGGCGGTGGAGGATGCGGAGCTGAACCGGTCGGCGTCCGGGTCGTCCTCGTCGGCGGCGAGCAGCGGGCGGCCGCCTTCGAGGAAGCGGTCGGTGCGGCGGGGCCGCAACGAGTCCGTCGACGGCGACCGGTCCAGCCGTGAGAGCGTCGAGCTCGACGGTGAGACGGTCTTCCTTGTTCGTTTGATTTGCTTGCCTGCTTCACCCCGTCTTGTTCTTTGGTGCAATTAAAGAAATTTTCTGAGAAGTTTAGGTGAAAATTAGAAATGAGAATAAGTAGTTTTTACAGAATTATGTGCTTCTTTTTAACTAGTCAACCATCCATAGAAAATGGCCACAACTCATAAGACAAATCATAGCGAGAATTAGAGATAAGAACAATGCATAGCACTAACTGGCAGATAGACGCTGAGATTTAACTCTGAGAATTGAAGTAGTGCGTGTGAAGAAAAAAAATGTAGTTTATCCATTTCAAATGCGAGAATAAATTGAAACGTACATTTTATTAGTGCAATTGCATAGTGGGGCTTCCTAAAAATTTATTCCTTTTTCTTCTAGTTTGCAGAAGTGAGAAGTTTATCTATTTTATTTGTATTCCCCCCTCTATTTTCAATGGGGTTCCTCAGCAGAAAATGATGCTTTTAAGAAATATAACACATTATGCAACAATCTGAGATTTTTATTGCCTTGGAAAATTAAGCAACGTGACACAATTTTCGATTGGTCTGTCCTGGTCTTGGAAGTCGGTAGTTGCAAAGCTCTCCTGATTTGTTTTCATCTAATTCCTTTGTTTATTTCTATAATTTTGTCATGACAGATCCATGTTTAGGAACATCACGTACTTACGCCAAGTATGTTCGTACTATTATATTATAATTTCCAATGATCCAATGACGTTGTAAGCAACAATGATTAAGCACTCAAGTCTCCTTTTCTCTAACTAATAAAACAAGGGGTAAAAACAAAGAGTCATGCTCTTGGAAGTCACAAGACCTTGTGCTTCTCTTGGAACATTACTATTGTATTTTTATTCCTTACTCATCTCTCTGTTGTTAAAACCAAATCAAATTTATCTCTTAGGCCTCATTATTTATTTTCTAGTACTTGCAAAAATTTGCAATTGAAGAGGGGGAAGAATATTACCTTTTCTCACTGAAGTTCTTTGTATCCCCTGCAAAAACTAGTTAGGGAGCATGAGAAAGTGTCTCTGTCCCTTCCGTTGCTTTCTCAGTTCATAAAGTCAAGAAGCAAGTAACCTTTTTTGCCGGCCCTTTTGAGGTTGTAGAACAAGAGAACAATACCTTGGGACCCAGGTTGTCGAATTGGTGGCTGATATCAATTTGGCAGCAGATCACATTTATTAAGCAGTCCTTTTCTTACAGACAAGAAAGTCCACAAATATATCCAATGCACTTTGTTATAGGCTCTGACACTTGGCAGTGCAAATAACACTGAAGTTTTATGTAGTCCAAAAATGTGAGATCACAAATGGTTTGCTTCATGGAGCACTAGCTGTTAAAAGAAACGATAACTGTTTCTTATAAAAAGATCTTTTGTTGCAAACGAGCGATAATTATTAAGATGCACCATAACGACCAACATAGAACTTCTATGTCATACTTTTGTAGTAGTGTTCAGGGCACCACGTAATAACCACTATATGCCGCATGTCAACTCTTTCGACATGCTCAGTGAGTTTAAGGTTGACAAGCAAGTATTTTGGTAGTCAACTCATCACACAAGCATCTGCCCTACATATGAATAATGTGTGTAGTTCTAAAGGATGCCAATAGTATGGCATACAATTCAACGATAATATATGTCATGTGGGGCCATGTATACGGCCAGCACCACAAGGCGCAGGAGCAGCCGGCCTTAGAGGCCGTATAAGAGTCCAATGTATCGCTTTAGGCAGTTGCAATTAGAAAGGTTTCAATTATGGAAGTTTGTATTAGGAAGAGTAAGATTTAGAGTTCTAGTTCAGGGAAGGATTAACTTTCTATTTCATGTAAGAGTTAGAGTCCTAGTCTAGGGAAGGATTAACCTTTTATTTCAGATTGTACTTCTATATAAGAAGCATATGAAGTAATAGAAAAACCAGCAAAGCATTGGGTTATTCCCAACCTCCCTTGCGCCAAAACTCATTGCTTCCTACTGTTCATCCAACACTGTTTGGCATAGTACTGTTCACTATAATACTATTCATCTATGGTACTGTTCATCCACGCTGTCCACCACTACGTCCCAACGCAATCCTCATCCTCCTGAGTTGATTCCTCCCTTCCGCCTCCGCTCCCAGAGCTCATCTTCTAACAACTTGGTATCAGATCCAATCGTTGTTCCTTCCTCTATGGATAACAGCGAGGGTTCCGACAACAACTTCAAGGAGATGATGAGGAAGTTCATGGAAGACACCGGCAACCAACTTAAACTGCTGTCCGAAGTATTGGACCGGCTCGACATGCACGCCGGCCAGCTTGCAGCAGTTGGGAGCCGACTGCAGCGCCATAATCACCGGTTGGCACGCATGGAGAGCCAACCCAGTAGTGAAGAAGGTGTCATGGATCAAGGCGATCGGGACGCAGCAACCTCGGCTGCCGCTGGCACTACTAATGTAGTAGCCCAGACGACGGTCACCGCCATCGCCACGGTGATGGATGCCGCGGCCAGGCACGTACGAGGTCAGGACGGCGCCGAGAAATTTTCGCCCTGGCCAAACCAGCCTCCACCCCGAGGGGATTTCGGCTGGGTAGGGGGGCCTCGTAATCCGTCATGCTACGCCAATCTCTCCTTTCCGACATTTGACGGTCGGGAAGATCCACTTCCATGGATCAATCGCTGCGAATAGTTTTTTCGAGGTCAGCAAACGCCCACAAAGGAGAAGGTGTGGCTGGCCACATATCACTTGACAGGGGCGGCACAGCTCTGGTACATGCGTCTAGAGCGCATGGAGGGCACCCCGAACTGGCGACACTTCATCGACTTGGTCTCTAGGTGATTTGGAGCGCCAACCAGCCACAATCCCCTAGGCGAGTTGACGGCGCTTCACTGGACCGGCATGGTGGACGAATTCAGCGAGCAATTTCTGATGCTGTTAGCACGTGTTGGCCGGTTGGACGATGAGCAGCGGCATATGTTGTTCATGGCAGGCTTGGGCGAGCCACTCAAGACCCACGTTGAGCTCTAGAAGCCCAGCGACTTGGAAGAGGCAATGGACCTGGCTCGGGCTTACGAATGCCTGACCACCAATTACCATATGATGCTAGAGGATGGACCATTGCGCCTCGGTCAGCCGCGTTCAAACCCGCGAGAGCACGATCAACTCGCTATCGAAAGCAACGCGACTCCCGGCTTCCTTCCGCAGCCGTAGCGTTGATGAGACAGCGTCAAGAGCGTCACGCTCATCCACGTCGTCGACAGGCGCATCCCACATTGTGCACCCCTTTAGGCGCCTGACGCCTACCGAGCTAGAGGAACGCAGAAGCCAAGAACTATGCTACAACTGAAACGAAAAATTTCATCCGGGGCACCAAAAGCTTTGTAAGCACATTTTTTTCATTGCAGGTGGAGCCCGACTCAGAGGACAAGGAGGAACATGAGGTGGCGACAACCATCTCCTTCCTTGCCTTGACAGGCATTCGTAAGACCCAGACGATGCAGCTCGCTGTCGTCATCAACGACGTCCACCTTCTGGCCCTGGTGAACTCTGGGTCGGCTCACAACTTCACGACCGAATTGGTCGCACGAGTGGGGTTGTCCCTCACGCCACGCAAGGGTCTATCAGTGGCAGTCGCCAACGGTGACCAGGTCACAAGCGGCGGCATCTGCCGCGCAACGCCCATCTCCATCGACAAAGAAGATTTCATCCTCGACTTACTCACCATTCCGTTGGGCGGCTTTGACGTCATCTTGGGCATCCAGTGGCTGGGCTCCCTAGGGCCCATAACTTGGGACTTCCACCATAGGACGATGCGCTTCCAGCGGCAAGGGCGGGAGATAGTGTGGAATGGCGCCAATCCTCTAGGAGCTGGCCCACACCTCCACACGGCGACCTCGGAGGACCACATGGACGATCTTCTAGAGGAGTTCCAAACCATCTTCGTAGAACCACGGGGCCTGCCGCCTGCGCGAGGCCAGGACCATCACATTTACCTGCTGTCCGGTTCGGTTCCTGTGGTAGTCCGGCTGTACCGGTACCCCACCCTCCAGAAGAATGAGTTGGAGCGCCAATGCGCCACCATGCTCGATCAGGGCATTATATGGCGTAGCACCTCAGCATTCTCGGCTCCTATCCTGCTAGTCAAAAAGAAGGATGGAACATGGCATCTCTGCGTTGACTACCGGGCATTGAACGACAAAACAATCAAAGATAAGTTCCCTATTCCGATGGTCGTGGAGATGCTTGACAAGCTCAAAGGGTCTCGGTTCTTCACCAAGCTGGACTTGCGCTCGGGGTACCATCAGGTACGGATGCACCCCGAGGACATTGAGAAGACGGCGTTCAAGACACATGAGGGCCTTTCCGAGTTCTTGATCATGCCATTTGGCCTGACAAACGCACCGGCCACATTCCAGGCTCTTATGAATGAAGTTCTTCACCCTACTTACGTCGTTTTGCCCTTGTGTTTTTTGATGATATTTTGATATACAACTCCTCCTGGGTGGATCACCTGCGACATGTACGAGCCGTGTTTCATCTTCTACATCGACATCAGCTCTTTCTGAAGAGATCCAAGTGTCTCTTTGGGGAATCGGCAGTGTCATACCTTCGCCACATCATTCGGGCCGAAGGCGTCACCATAGACCTATCCAAGGTGGAGGGTGTATTGGACTGGCCGCAGCCCCAGTCGGTTTGCGCCCTCCGCGGCTTCCCGGCTTGGCAGGCTACTACCGCCGCTTCATCAAAAACTATAGCGCCATGGCAGCCCCTTTGACCCGACTCCTCCGTAAAGAGGGGTTCACGTGGACGGAGGAAGCCGCACAGGCTTTTGCGGCCGTCAAGAAGGCACTCACCTCGTCGCCAGTTCTCCAGCTGCCGGATTTCTCCTCTCCATTTATTGTGGAGTGTGATGCGCCGGGCACGGGATTTGGCGCCGTTCTTCACCAGGCGCTGGGTCCATCACGTTCTTTAGCCACCGCATTGCAGCATGCCACACCAAGCTGGCGGCTTATGAACGCGAGCTCATTGGTCTAGTACAAGCCGTACAACATTGGAAGCCGTATTTGTGGGGGTCGCCTTTCACTATCAAGACATACCATTATGCCCTCAGGTTTCTTCTGGATCAGCACCTCTCCACGATACCTCAACATCAATGGGTGAGCAAATTGTTTGGGTTTGATTTTGCAGTAGAATTCAAGCCCGGTCGCTTGAACGTGGTAGCCGACGCCCTGTCTCGCCGGAATGCCGAACCGGGGATCGCTTTCGCCACCACGGCACCCTGATTCTCTTTGTTTGAGGATCTATGCCAGGCCGCATGCACAGAGCCGACCTTGTCGAGCCTTCGGGAGTGCATCGCCTCCGGTGTGCTTGGTTCTCCTTGGTCCTTGGTGGAGGGCATGGTGTCGGCTCCATGTTCCTGTTGGCTCCACGTTCCAGCCGACTCCATGTTCCTGTCGGCTATCCTAGGGGATGTACATGATGGGCCTCATGAAGGGATCTAGAACACACTTCATCGCTTGCGGGAAAATTTTCATGTCCCACAAGACCGAGCGACGGTTCAGGGGTACGTCCGCGCCTGTGGGGTCTACCAACGCAACAAGACAGAACAGCTCCACCTAGTGGGATTGCTACTGCCCCTAGCAGTCCCTTCCTCGGTGTGGTCCGATATCTCCATGGACTTTGCGGAGGGATTGCCGAAAGTGGGCGGCAAATCTGTCATCTTAACAGTGGTCGACAGGTTCTCAAAATACGTCCATTTCATTCCTTTGCCCCATCCATATTCAGCTTCGTCCGTTGCACATGCCTTCTTTGCAGAGATCGTCCGGCTTCATAGCATTCCTACCTCCATTGTCTCGGACAGGGACCTAGTATTCACCTCGAATTTATGGAAGGACTTATTTGTCCAATGTGATACCAGCCTTAACATGAGTACGGCTTATCACCCATAGTCTGATGGCCAATTTGAAGTGGTGAATAAGATCATTGCCATGTACCTCCGTTGCATGACTGGAGACCGACCACGACAGTGGGTTCGATGGCTTCCTTGGGCGGAATTTATTTATAATACTTTGTATCATTTAGCCCTCAAGACGACGCCATTCCGCGTGGTGTATGGGCGCGACCCCCCTCTTTTCGGGACTATGAGTCAGGAACAGCGCACACCACAACAGTTGATCAGGCACTGCAGGACCGCGATTTGTTCTTGGTAGATGTTCGGAGTCGCTTACTCCATACCCAAGAATTTTACAAGAAATTTTACGATCAGAAGCATCGCTCCGTACACTTCGACATCGGCGATTTGGTTTGGTTGTGCCTTCTTCATCGGGCGGCCACTTCTCTACCGGGGCCAGCTGTGGGAAGCTTAGGCCCTGTTATTTTGGGTCTTACCGCATCATCGCCAAGATCAATGATATGGCGTATCAGCTGGACCTGCCCAAGACGGCCCACATCCATGATGTCTTTCATGTGGGTTTTCTCAAGAAGTTTGACAGAGTGCCCCCGGTGTCACCAACCCTAGTGTCGCCCCTTCTCCATGGGCAGGTCATTCCAGCGCCTCTGAAGGCGCTACGTGAGGCTTGCTCGTGACAAGTGGCAAGTGTTAATACAGTGACAGGATTCATCGGCTTCCGATACTTCTTGGGAAGATGTCCCGGATTTCAAAAAATATTATCCCTCCTTTCAGCTCAAGGACGAGCTGTTCATCGAGGAATGGAGAGATGTTATGTGGGGCCACGTATACGGTCGGCGCCACAAGGCGTAGGAGCAGCAGGCCCTAGAGGCCGCATGAGAGTCCAATGTATCGCTTTAGACAGTTGCAATTTGGAAGGTTTTAATTAGGGAAGTCTGTATTAGGAAGAGTAAGAGTTAGAGTCCTAGTCTAGGGAAGGATTAACCTTCTATTTCAGATAAGAGTTAGAGTCCTAGTCCAGGGAAGCATTAACCTTCTATTTCATATTGTACTACTATATAAGGAGCATATGCAGTAATAGAAAAACCAGCAAAGGATTGTGTTATTCCCAACCTCCCTTGTGCAAAAACCCATTGCTTTCTACTGTTCATCTAGCACTGTTTGGCATAGTACTGTTCATCATGGTACTATTCATCTAGTACTGTTCATCCACGCCATCTACCGCGACGTCCCGATGCAATCCTCATCCTCCTGAGTTGATTCTTCCTTTCTACCTCCGCTCCTAGAGCTCATCTCCTGACAATATAAGACATGGTGTAGGCTGCAATATTCAGGCTTTTTTAGGAATATGCAGGCTTCAGACATCATAGTTGTCCTAGATCATCTGATGTTTCACCGCTAAGTGACAATTGTGCCTTGCACTGTGCCCATGTCCCTCTGCTTCTATCAAAAGCACTCTGCATTTGCCATGCCATCAATATCTTCATAATTTTTGTTGCTGCCAATTTGATTCAAGAATTCTCACAGCAAACTATATATAAAAAGTGGATCTTCTGTTGGATCCCGACAAGTTCATCGATAAGCCAATGCGATAGATCCTCCAGTGCTTTCATAAACTTTCACAGTACATAATTCGAAGAAGATAGCCACTTGCAAGCATGTCTTGAGCTTTGCGACCTTCAGACGGTCAAAGAACCAAATACCGACACTGCATCTCCTTCAGTAAACTACCAGTGATCAGCTTCTTGTGGGCATATGATAAGTGTTCTTGTATCCAAAATTGGTTCTATCATGCCATTCTTATGTTCAATTTGCATATTTTTTAACCACATACAAAATAACATAAACTAGGTTGCAAATAAACTTTTATAAGATGGCAAGTTCTTAGATCATCAAGAGCTTAACAAGTCAGTTGTTGGTGAGTTAACAAGTCAGTTGTTGGTGAGTTAGTATTAGGATCTAGTAAGGAGCTGTGTTAGAGTCGGATTTAATGTTGTGTTAGAGTCAGACTCTATGTTTAGGCTATAAATAAAAGGTGTAGGGATCCTACGGGAGACACACACAATTATTCCCAAAAAAATCCACATGATATCGGAATCAAACCCTAGTTCCTAGACTTACCAGTGAGTATGATAGGTCCGAGAGTTGGTCGAGGGATCTGAATTAAAGCTAAAGCTGATGCCAATTGACATAAAATTGGAAGGAAGCAAGAATTACCTGAGTTGATCCAAAAGGGCTCAGCTAATTATGACAACAAAGGGGGGTGAAGCACTACCTGCAGGAGATTTGTGTTGAGCCTATAGACAAAGCGGGCATGGATTGGAGGGTGTGGAACACCACCAACTCTGTGATGGTAGCTTGGTTGCTAACTTCAATATCTGCATACATCGCTCGGATGGTGGAGATGATGCATAGTGCACAGGAGATATGGAAGACGCTGAGCAACATGTACTCTGGGACAGGAAATGTGATGATGATGGTGGAGGTCCAAGGCAAGGTAGAGGCCCTGAAACAGGAGAATATTGTACAGGAGTATGCTAGTGAACTGTAGCAGCTGTGGGCAGACTTAGATCACTATGATCCACTGTAGTTAACATGTGCTGGTGATATTGAGACTGGAAGGGTGTGGCTATACCGCAGACGGGTTACACACTTTCTGAAGGGACTGAACCCAATGTTTGAGGGCTGTCATGTTTCACTTGGCAAACTTACCTACTATAGAGGAGGCTATTTCGGCTATGGTGCAGGAGGAGATTCGACTACAAGAAATGAGGGACAACCCTATCAGATCCGCACACGCCATACCAGCTGATAGGGAGTGCTACAATTATGAGATGAGAGGACATCTGAGCCGTGCTTATCCTTTTCCACGGTATGAAGGATGAGGTGCAGGTCGTGGTGGTCATGGAGGCCAAGTTGGAGATTATTGAGGCTGAGGTGGAGATCGTGGTAGTCGTGTAGGTAGAGGTCGAGGAAGGGGCCGAGTTGGCCCCAGGGCTAATATGGCCCTGATAGAGGAGATTGTGTCTGTTATTTTGACAAGTGAGCAAGCTATGCAGTGGAAGAAGTGGCAGCAGGGAAAGACATTAGAGACTTATCATGATTCCACTTTCTTTGGTAACTTTGTCAACTACGCCCACGTAGTTGAAAGTACTCAGGCACATGCACATGCATCCACATATAAGTACTCTCATATTGATTGGATCATAGATTCAGGTATATACAAGCATGTCACGTGTTAACTTAGTACATTTGCATCTTACACCCCATATACTCATTATGAAACTGTCCAAACGGCTGATGGAACCTCCCAGTTCATTCAGGGTGTAGGATCTGTAGAGTGCACACCATCCATTGCTTTATCATCTGTTTTGCATGTTCCCTCCTTTCTAGTTAACATTTTTTTAGTTAATTCTATCATTGACCAATTCAAATGCAGTGTTACATTTGATGATGATTCGTGTTTATTCTAGGAGAAGAGAACTGGGAAGAGGATTGTGACTAGGATAAGGCGTAATGGGTTATGGTACATTGATCAGGTTAATGCGGCATTGCCTGTGGCTACAGGAGGAGTTGAGGGAGAATTTTTGTTACGTCATCGTCGTTTAAGACATCTATCATTTGAGAGTTTAAGTCAGTTATACCCTATTTTGTTCAAAAAGGTAGACAAGAGTAAACTTGTATGTGATTCTTGAAGGTTTGGAAAGCATACACGATCTACATATAGTAGCCTTAGTTTTTGGAGTTATGAACCTTTTATATTAATACATTCTGATGTTTGGGTTCCATGCTGAGTTACTTCTGTGAGTGGTTAAGTGATTTGTCACGTTTATTAATTGATATACTCATATAACTTGGATTTATATGATGAATCATAAGAGCGAGGTCATTCAGTGTTTTCAGGACTTCCATAAGATGGTTGTTACTCAGTTTGTTGTAAGGGTTCGGATTCTTCAAACAAACAATGGAACTTAGTATGTTAACAAAGAGTTTACAACGTATCTCTCAGAGGAGGTGATACTTCATCAGAC
The DNA here is from genome assembly GCA_036346395.1 of Hsuehochloa calcarea. Classification (NCBI taxonomy): domain Eukaryota; kingdom Viridiplantae; phylum Streptophyta; class Magnoliopsida; order Poales; family Poaceae; genus Hsuehochloa; species Hsuehochloa calcarea. The sequence continues at coordinate 46,366,555 of CM070609.1, read as the reverse complement.
GACTTGTCCAGGAACCCCCACTTCAGAATGGAGTGGCTAAAAGGAAAAATTGATATTTGTTGGAGTTGGCACGTTCACTCATATTTCAGATGAATAGGCTAAAGGGATTGTGGGGTGAGGCAGTGATGATGGCAGCGTATCTCATCAATCACATGCCGCCTCGAATACTTGGGATGAAGTCTCCAGCTGAACTTCTTTTGGGTCATCGGGAATTCAAGGTGCCTCCCAAAGTGTTTGGTTGTGTGTGCTTTCTTCTGAACCGATATCCACCGGTCCGAGTCAAAGTTAGTTGCTTGTGGTCTCCTTCTTACAGGAGTGTTCGTGTTGAATTTGATTTAGGCGAGAAAGTTGAGAAAGCGCCTATTCACCCCCCCTTAGTCGCCTTTACGGTCCTACATATTTGTTGGAGGTGGCACGTTTAGCAAGTTGGATCCGCAGGCATTGAAGTGTATCTTTATACGCTATTCATCAAGTCTGAAGGGCTATAGATGCTGGAACCCAGTTGAGCAAATGTTGTTTATGAGTATGGATGTGATATTCCGGGAGTGTGGGCTTTACTACACGAGTGTAGGTACTCTTCGTTAGTTTTTGGAGGAGTTTTCTCCTATAACTGAGGGTGACAGTCGAGAGGGGGAGAACAATGAGAGTGATAGTCAACGAAAAGAAATTATTATGGGGACAATATGCCCGAGCCTAACGGAATATACGAGAGATGTGATAGCTCCAAAATAATTGAAGGTTTATTAACAAAGGCATTTTGGGAAACAGGGCGAGAAGAAGATGGATAAGTAGTCATCACCTAAGCCACCATCGGAGCTGGCAAAGGCGCAAACAGAATAGTCACAGCCTGAACAACCGCCCTTGCTAGTTGATCTGGTCCCAAATCCCTCTTCGGGTCTCTCTCCATCAAGTACCTTGACTCCCCTTGGGGTGAGTTGTAATGTTCCTTCTAATCACTCCCATCTAGAGTTGCTAAAGAATCTAGGCCCTATTTTAGTGTTTTGGTAATTAACGACAACTGTCAATTGTGAACTAACATGTTTGTTCAAGTGATTGAAAGGGTTAGTTCCGGATAAAGATAAAGAGCACTAAAGGCACTCAAATATTGGATATCAAGATCATCTAGATCAAGGCAAAGGTATCTAGTTGAATAGTATCTTTTCGTAGTTTTACCGGTCCAACAGTTTGAAGGTTAAAATATCGGATTCCTAGTATAGGTAGCCGTACTATATATGAGGAGGAATCAACAACTAGTAGCTTGATAGCAAAGTGTGCCATAATGCACAAACTCAATTGGATGCATCTTCGAGTTCTAATCTCACGACCACAATTTTTTTATGTCCCTTACTTCTTGTACGGACTGACCGTAGTTGGGCATCCGGATTGACCGGATATCCAGATTGTCGAAGCGGTCAGCTTTTTCTAAAGAGCTCCTTTTTCACAATTTTGCTGGCCAGACTGACCGCAAGAAAATTCTGGACTGGATGGAACCCCGGTTTGAGTTGGACGATCAACTATTTCCAGATAGACTCTTTTTGCTTCATTCCTTCTCTATTTTGTTATCCAGACTAACCGTAGTTGGAGGGCCGGTTTAACTGGACCTCTGGTTCCGTAATGTGGTCATCTTTTTCAAAGAATGGCATTTTTGCGACTTGCAACTAAAATTCTTCACGCCAGACTAACAACAGAGTTTTCATCGGTCACACCGGAACCCCAGATTGACCGGCGTGGTCAGGTTTTTCCGGTAACAATTCTTTTCTATTCTGGAAAACTTTTTGTTGGGATCGAATTTCTGAATCCGAACCCTCTGTATATTTATACATCAGTTCCATGATTAGTAGCTAGTGTACACATTAGAAACATCGTTGCTAACAAGTTCGAATCACAGAATAACATTAATAAACAACTGAGTACCGGTATTATGGTCGCTTATTACAAAAGAGGTTAAAAGACCTTGAGTATTACAGTAGCGAAAACAACAAATGATAAACTCTGAGTGGTGGCCCATCAAATGTCCTACCGGCATTCGACTAGGGAACGCGGCCTAGTACTTCGGATGCCCTTCATCGAACCCACAGGCGAAGTAGTAGTAGTCGTCCTCGGCGTCATTGAAGGCTTCTGAGATTTATTTTGAGTGTAGCATGTGAGTACATAAAGTACTACACGAATTTTGGAAAAAAATGCATATGCATAGCTTTAACAATTGGGCTTATATGATTCTTTTGCACAAGGTAATATGTTAAATTTAAACATCTTCCATAAAGCACATTTGACAAATGAAGATTAAATGATTGAAATAAATTTAAACACTAGTGGAGGTTCTATCTACCAACCGCTAGTATCAAGGCTCTAGCCGCTAAGGTTTTAAGGATAGAGCTCTAGATGCCCAACTAGCTCTAGCTGCTAGAAAAACTACCCGAGAGTCTCGACTGCTCCTGCGTTCTCAAAGTTACTCTTATGAAATCAAAACCAAAATTTACCATGTGAAAATGCACCTTGTCCACCCTTGACCATGGGCACGGCTATTCAAATAGTTTTACACTTTGCAGAGGTTCTACAACTTGACCCATACAATATAATCTACTTATAATGTCAGCCATGACACACTTCCTTAGGTGTGCGACTAAGCGATTATCACAGGGCTTTTACAATACTTTCTCGTTGTGGGGATAACTTGCTCAGACATGGACGTCAATTACCATCGTCTGACACAAGCCCCGATAGACATGGAAGTCCTTTATCATCGTCTGCACGACCCAAAATATGGAAGTACGGTTACCATAATCAAGAGATTACCTATCAACTACAGCCTGCGAGCTTAATGCTTGGACTCGGTAAATTATTCAGTCAGGTCCTTCCCATTTAGGATATATGGTTGTACGGTATTGCTCAGTTTGGACAATCACAAGTGTCGGTCCTTAATATGACTTGGGCGGAACTTACCACAATACAAGTTCTCGTACTCTAGCTGCACCCGCCTGATCTTACCATCCGCCCAAGTCTAAACAGATTTTTATTATTTTATTTTATTTTCTAAATACTAACATTACCTAATGTCATACATTTTTGAAATAAAGCATAAAGGGTAATGATGGTTCCCCAAAGGTTGATCAAGACAGAAAAGCATGTCTAAGCAATTCTACCACGTATAACTGTTCCACAAAGTTGTAATCAATATTGCGGAATTTCTATGCTAGGGTTACAAAGCTATAGGGTACAATTATCAAGGATGACATTAACAATTTTAGGTTTAACTAACACCCTACAATTTAAACTCATCATTTTATATGAAATAGCAATGCATAATAATTTAAAACTGAAAACAATATTTAAAAATTATGGGTACATAATGTTCCAAGGAGAGTCGCCTTTGTTGATGTTGGAGGTTAACGCTTTCGGTTGGTCCAAACTGGTGTCAGTGGCGTTGGACTCTACACGTGCTAATTGAACCAAAATAAATAACATAAAACAAATAAATTATAAAATTATAAAATAAATACTAGAAGGTAGATATTGAATTTATAGGAATTTAGGAGAAAGAATCGACTGATTTGAAGTTTGTATGAAGGACAACGAACATTTGGAAGTTGGACCTTCACATGAAATGATAGAAAAAAAACTAAAATTGGACTATTCTGGAATCATACTGTTTTGGTTTGGCTGACTACACAAATGTTACTGAAGAATGTTGGTGAAGAATGCTAAACAACAGAGAAGCAATAGAGACAACACAATGACAGGTGGGACCTTGGTGTCATGGACTCAAAGAACAAAATACAAAGGACTTCACAGAGTAGAAAGAGAGGACGTCCTGGGTGCATGGGGAAGGCAACGGCGCTGGCGAGGCAGGCGGCCAGCCGACCACCAAAATGGGACTCCACGGAGATAGTGATGCCATAGGTGGTGACGGCGAGGTCGGTGGCAGCGCCAGCAGGGGAGTGCACGGGAGGTGCAGTGGCGTGATGGTGATGGTGCTCTGGTGGCACGAGGAGGCAACGGAGGTGAGCACGGGGTGCGCATAGACCTAGGTAACGTGTACAGTTGATCAGGGTGGTCGGAGAAGGTCCGAGATGGTGGGGCAACGACGGCCACCAGTGGTGATAGTGGAGCGATGGTGACGACCAACTCCGGCGAGACGAAACTCAAAATTGAGGAGGGGGATGGAAAGGAGATTACCGGGAACACATTATGATGCAGTCAGTTTGATGAATTACTCACTGTAGAAGAAGATCGGTCGACGGAGGTGATTTCAGCTGAGAGAAAAAAAAATAGTGAAATTCCGGCGATGCATTGCCTGAAAATGAAATTGATTTGAGGGGTTTTGATCATCGTGCTTGGGAGCACGTCGTGACGCGGTGGAGACATCAAGAAAATTACTAGATTGAAGAAATCACAAAATGGGTGTGGTGGTCGACGTTCCAGAAAATGACGAATTCGTTGTCGTCGGGGCTCCGGGGGTACTGAGGTTTTAAGGGAGTGCAAAGGGGGTAGAAGGGGTGTCGGTGATCCAATTTAAAGACTCGTCCATGATTTGAATTGATGGGGATGTGAGCGGATACGGGGCGACAGTTTCGGTTCGATGTTAATTGGCGACGGAAAACGACAATGCTTTGATGGCAAGCGGCAATAACGGCATTAGATGGTGTATTGGTGAAGGCACGATGTTGGCGCAGGTCTGTCACGTGCAGCATGGCGCGGCCAGGCGCGGCATGGAGCACGTGTTGGCACAGTAGTGGCAAGCAGGCGGTGCTACTGTCGGGATAGCGCACAGTCAGGATAGAGAAAACAGAGGCTAGAAACGGAACAAAGGAGAAAGGAAGAAAAGGAAACAAAAAGGAAGAAAAGAAAGAGAAAAATTTCAGCAAAGAAATGTAAATTGAAATGCAATTATGATAGTTACATTTCGGAGGAAATTCAAATTGAAATTTGAATTTGAATTTGAGTTGAATTCAAAATTGGCTACAAAAGGAATTGATTTTGTAACAAAGATTTGAATAGAGAATTGGAATTTAGATTTTGAAGTTGAATTGGGATTCATAATTAGGATTGATTTAGCAAAAACTCCAATTTAACATCCATATGTTTGAATTGTTATCACTGGAAATGATATCGAGGAAATCAAGTCCTTGAAGAAAAGACTGGGAGATGAATTTGAGGTGAAAGATCTTGGAAATGTCCGTTACTTTCTTGGAATTGAGATTATCTGTTCTTCGAATGGTATAATTATGTATAATTATCTCCTAGCTAAAGTATGTCCTTAATCTGCTGACAGAAACATGTATGCTTGAGTGTCTCCCTATTGCTTTACCTATTGATAGAAATCACAAGCTATGTGCTGGGTCGGAAGATCCAGTTGACAAGAAAGCTTATCAAATGATTGTTGCGCGTCTCATCTATTTGTGCCATACAAGACCTGATATTTCATATGCAGTGAGGGTGGTTAGTCGATATATGTATGATCGTAGAATAGTACACATAGATGTTGTCTATCGAACCCGTGGTATTTGAAGAGTAGCACTGGGAAAGTCATTTGGTTTTGGAAGAATCAACACCTGAATGTGGAAGGATATTGTGATACTGATTGGTAGGATGCTAAAGTTGGAAAAGCTCGATGGTAGGATGCTGAAGTTAGAGTATGTAAGTCTGGTGAACAGTTGGCTAATTATTTCACTAAAGAGTTAGGTCCTAATGAGGATGTTACAATATGTAACAAGGTGGGTATAATTGATATATTTGGCCTATCTTGAGAGGGAGTGTTGGTAGGTTAATATTAGGATCTAATAAGGAGCCATATTAGGATCGGATTTAATATTGTGTTAGAGTCGAATTATATGTTTAAACTATAAATAAAAAGTGTACGGATCCTACGGTAGACACACACAATTATTCTCGAAAAATCCACGTCAGCATTCCAAGCCCGTCAAAACTTCAAGTAGACCACTAGACTATTGCCATATGCAAGTTCCAAACATATAATGATACTTGCACTGTATCCTAATTTTTGCTGAAAATTGATGTGATTCATCAACCTCTTTCTGAAGGGTCCAAGAATGACAAGGTCCTAGCCGCCCTGCGCAATGCGAAGATCGACTACGCCTACGAGTCGTTCCCGTGGGAGAAGAAGACGAAGGAGCTGCTGCCGGTGCCGGAGGCGAGCTGCGTCCTGTCCCTGCTGCTGCTGCCCAAGGCCACGGACGGGTCCCACACCAGGTACAACTCCCTGGAGGACACCCTCGCCCGCGCCGACACCTGGCTCACGTCGTCGCAGTTGTCGGGCGTCCCCATCGTCTCCCTGAACGTCCAGACCGAGGCGCTCCTCACCAAGGTACGATCATGAGTCGATCATGTCTTGGAATGATTGCAGCGAAATGACATGATTTCGCGTCTATTTTTTTCCTTCAGATTTCAGGTGAGACGGCGCTGTCGACGGTGAACATGGGGTCGCTGTCCGACCTCGCGAACATGGCGAACGTGAGCCTGTACGGGTTCGAGGACTACCACGGCGTCGACGTCGGCGTCGTCAGGGCGGTGCGGCTGTGGTACAAGCCGGCCGCCGGCGAGATGGCGCTGGAGATCAAGCTGCAGCAGGGGGACATCAGGCTGGGGTTCGCCATCAGCCGAACCGAGGAGGGGTTCATCTACGTGTCGTCGGTGGCAGACGAGAGCACGCCGGGGGTGGTGTCGACCCGCTCCGGCCTGCTCGAGCTGCACCTCGCGGCGCGGCGGGCGTCGAAGCTGCTGGTGTTGTCGCGCGTGGGGCACGAGAAGGTGCTTCCGTGGATGGTGTCCACCGCCGGCGACGTCAAATGCTTTGACACGGTGTCGCTCAGCCAGAAGCTGTCGCTGCACCGCCACGCGCTGCGCTCCATCACGCTCCACTTCCTCATGTGGGACCACGACCTCGCTCTCAAGGACGTCGTCGCCAAGCCCCCGCCGGCGCCCGTGCTCATGTTACCGCCGCCGCCCGAGGCGGAAGGAGACGATGGGGAGCTCAACGTTGATGACGGGCCGGGGATTGCCTCTGGCAGGGGATCCAGGGACTCGTCCTTCAGGTTCTAGAACATCGGCCTCCCTGATAGCTGGTTGTGAATCAAGTGGACCTCGGAAATGCATATGCATGCATCTTTAGGTAATTTTTGTCTAAAGTATTAGTTTTTTTTTACGTAGACCATCGAGTTTTCTAGTCTTACTTTATTTGTGTGGCTGAATCTTGGTGCTATATAAGTAAGGATATTAATTGTACTCTAATATGAGATAACTTGAGAAGAAAAATGTGCTATAACTTGAGAAGAAAAAGGTGCTAGTTGTGCCGCACTAAAAAATTTTCTTTGTTCGTATTCGAGAGTTTTTGCTGTGAGTTTGTTTGTCTTCGGTTTAGGGCCGACAATTGGTATCAGAGCTTTATGTTTTAAACCCTAGCTGCTGCCCCGGGAGGGGTGATCTCGACTCCCGTGGTGGCATATATGGGGTGGCTGCGAGACCGATGCACTGTACGGTGCATGTGGCTCCATGACGAGGAGCCTGAGTTTTTTGATTTGTGCCTAAGATTATGTCGCGTTCTCCGATGAGTGGTATCACCGGTGATGAGGCAACGTTGGCACTCTTTCTACTGGCCGAAAAGGAGACGGTCAAAGCTATGTGGAAGGCGTTAAAGACGATGCATCTTGGTGCTGATCATCGAAAGATGAAGGCGAGGGATGTTGAGAAGATGTGTTCACCGTCCTGAGTCAAGTAAGTAGTGTTAAGTCCGGCACATCGAGGAGATGTGTTCGTCGTCCTAACTCGAGTCTGTGTGTTACTTAAGTTGAAGTCGTGACCAACTTGAAGTTCGAGTACGAGTTAGGGCGTAAGTCGTAGTTAAGACCGACTGCCTCAATGAGTAATAGTCCAAGACGTGTTCGAGTTGTGCCATCGTCTCCGGGCGATCGTGTGAGCCAAGTTGAAGTTGAGTCCAACTAGTAGCCAAGTACGCATAATACGTAAGTACACAAAGATTATGGAGTGATTGTTGGGTAATCTTTATCTAAAGTATTAGTTTCTTACGTAGATCATTGAGTCCTAGTTGGATTCTGATTCCTAGTCCTATTTTCATTTGTGTGGCTGAGTCTTGGTGCTATATAAGGAAGGGCCTTGTACTATAATATGAGATAACTTGAAAAAAAAGAACAAAAAGATGCTAGTTATGCTGCACTAAAAATTTTCTTTGTTCGTATTCAAAAGTTATCTTCGGTTTAGGCCAACATGCATGCATACATACATTGTGTAATTGCTTTCTATTGTTTGTTTGTTTAGTTTTCTTTTCTTTGAGATAACTGTCGGTAATCACTACTAGTAAGCATCGATGCCAAGGTGTGTTACTTTAACTTCCTCTTAGTTGTTCTTTTTCACTCGTCGTGTTAGAATCCGTGTCATCAAGTTTTTGAAGTTTGATCGTTAATAGATTTAAAACTATTTAAATTGACTATATATAAATTATATCAATAGATTTGTCTTGAAAAATATTTTTATTATATTTTAATGTACATTTATTAAAAATAACAGTGAAAACCGCATCTTACAGGCCGTGAATTTTTTTAAAAAAATAGTGAAAAAAGAATGTAGAGAATAGTTTCTTTGTATAATGTAGTTATGACTGCGATCACGCGAGGGCATCACACATCCCTCAAATATTGTTATTCTAAAGGTCGTAAGAACTGGACTATTAATTCATGAGGACCATGGTATTGTAAGATACCATGAGACAAATCGGGGTCACGAGTTCACGACAAGCTTAGACGTATTATGAGGGGTAATAAATGGTATTCAAGGTATTACGAGTGGTAATTAATGGTATTAAAGGGTATGTACAATGGTACATACATGTGAGACTCGAACGATTTAACTTGTAATGTTTAACCCTTCAATTAGTCCTAGAATCACAAATTAAATTTTTCGTTCTCAATGTATTATGTACCTCGCAGAAGCGGTACACATACACCATCATAAATATCGATATCAATCCATACATAAGTTTCTACAATATTACAATTTTATAATTTACAACATATTGAACTTACAAGGTTCAGTTTTATACAAAAGGACCGACCAGCCAAAGAACAAGATAAATATCAAGTACGCAGCGAAAAACTATAAATAAACTGAAATAAAATCATAAATTAACCATAATAAGGTCACAATGGCTTGCCATAACACGCAAGGCAATCGATTGGGTTCAAATCATAGCAAATCGATGTTCCTATGCAATCTTTTTACCCGATTCAATCTCGATACATGCTGTCCAGATTAGTAAACAAAAGCAAATAGTGAGTACACGAATGTACTCCGCAAGACTTTACCAAGCCTATAAATAGCTACATGCAAGCTCTATTCAAAGGAGGATGGTGTAGGGTTTATTTTCAGTACAAAGCAATATTTCAATTGAATACAATGTAGTAGATTCAAATAGCAAGTTAGCAAATATTTTAATAATTCAAATGACAGTGAGTAATTAACTTTAGACATCAACTAAACATCAACAGGTGGCTGCCCCTACAGCACACAACAATAGCGTGATAACTACTCTCAATACCACCAATCATGTTTTAAGTTTAAATTCTAAAAAGTTGAGTCTAATTCTTGCGGGAAATAAGCAAGCGTGTACATTATCTAGAACGAGGATATTCGAATAGATTAAACCCTGCAAGGGTGTGCAAATTTTCCACATGTCAGACCGCTCCTTTTGCCACACGATAAAGCACACTTTCAAATGTATGCCAGCAGAGCTAAGTCCTACGAGACGCTTCCCAATATAATGCATTAACTACGAGCCGCCTATATGGATAGAAACTCATATGTTGTGTCAGAGTCATCGAAAACTCGGTCAACTACTCCTCATGGGTAAAGCCTTGGACTACAATGCCCCTCGGGGTAGGGAACCTAATCCCGGAACCCATCCCGCACACCCAACAACAACAAATTATTATTTTTTAACAGAACGATAGCCACCATGCGACCTGGAGCTAACACACGCCAAAGTACTAAGTCAAAAGAGATCTCATATCCCTCGCATGTGTTTAGTACATAATAATGATTGGATCAATAGCGCAAGTAATTTGATCCTTGCTAACTCGGGCACGAGCCACACACCCAATAACTACACCAACAACCATTTGCCTTAGTCCAAATCGTTTTGTTTTTGTTTTTATTTTTTCAAAAATAATAGCATAGGGTGCTGAATATTACATAATAAAAATAATTTATGCGATCAAGGTCATCGACAAGTTGAAAACTACCCAATCTATCGGAAACTAAGTATTGCTAAGTATGACATCGCATAAGCATAATTAAACCATATAACATCCACCGGGTTCTAATTCACCAGCGAATTATTAACTTAGGCTAGTAGCAGGGGATGAACAATTTAGAGAATTCATACGAAAGGATTAACTGTAACACACTGGCTATTCGGAAGCCAAGATGTCACCTAAATAAACTAACATATAACCATCAAGCGGAAGAATTTAAACCATAACTCATCTAAGGACATAAAGAGATCAAACCTTAATAGTACAATGGCAGGAATAAAGACTGAATCCAAATAATTATATCAAAGGGGGTGATCAAGGACCACAAGCAGTACTTAAGCAACAATAACATGGAGAGAGATATCAACCACATCTAACTTTATTTATTATAGTTCATCGATTAACGAATGAAAAACATAACCAGGTCTTATTATTGAAACTGGAGTATGGTGAAATAAATGAATAGTGTGTGTCTACTCCCTCCTAATAGAGTCATCATCAACGATCAACTAAAATAAACAAACAAAGCAAGAATGAGTCCTAGACTCAGCAAGTACAGTGAATAATTAGACATACAACAAATATGAACAATACAACAACATTAAAGAATATGAACATAACACCGAATGTATATATGAATGAATGGAATAAATGGATTTAATGAAATAAAAGGACCGCACACATGCTTATACCGGTATAGCTAGTGACACACCCGTTGGTGTTCACTTAAGCCGCATTTAACAAAATACGGGGATCCAAATCCCATATGAAGAACGTTTCATACGGTTGTCCAAATCTGCCCACATTGGAATGGTGGGTCTTACGTGCCCATACTAGAATTGATGGGTCTTTATAATCCACTCCCGTGGATGGAACATGACAATAGATCCATGTAATGAACTATGAATAATGAATGACATCATCTCTAATCATGGGAATAACACATATGAAATGAACATAAACATTGAATCTTCCCATGTATCATATAAAAACACAATACGAACATCAAACATTCACAACTCTAACGAATATCAAAGTACTTGCCTACCGCGTTGCGACACGTTAGTAGGCAACGAAGGTGCTCCTACACCCGAAGCCTCGCCGCCTACACAAGTAAGTACTCGAAATAAGAATAACATGGTACATGATGCTACCAGCAACGTTCTACAACACCTTCCCGATAACCCAAGAATTAACTAATATACCTATTCTGAAAATAGACAACCCAATCACATAAATGAATCTAGACAGCAGCACGAAATAACTCATATCTATTGATCTGGGCTTGGAACGAGGTGAGCCCAAATCCTATGGAAACTTAACGAACATATCTACAAAATTTCAGTTGACAAGATCTCCCAATTCGGCTAAAATAAAATGCTAACCGGTAGATGAAAGTACAAGACAGATTATGTCTAGACGATAATGACATCAGTAAATAATAGATAACAACTTTTGATCTACAACTCCGATTAGGGCGTTCTTTATCATTCTGAAAAGTTTATAAAAATTTCTACAATAATCTAGTTGGGTGAAAACCCTGAATCTTCCATTATCATAATCATAATTTAAAAGGCAACTTGACAGTTCATTCTCGTCAAGAATTTAGGACAGCAGGGAAGATCATACCATAACTTTTGATCCGTACGTCGGAATTAGGTGTTCTTGGCGGCTACAGAAATCTAAGAACAGTATTTAAATATCTCTAGGAGATGGACATATCAAATTCAGCCTCTAAGAACCCAAAATTGACCACGCAACCTACTGGACAGATCTGGATTCTAACAGCAGTAGCAATTCGATCCAACAAGCTTAATCGATTTTGCATCTATTCTGAATCAAATAGCCATGAAAACCTTCGTTACCCTTGTAGAACCTTAGGAAGACGCTGAACATTCCCCACGAAGAAGATCTCCTCCTTGTCCCTCTTCCTTCCTCTCCTTTTTGGCCGGCAAACCCGCAGATTCCCTCACCTTCCTTCGCGAATAACCAACAGCAGGAATGGGTGGCACCAAGAAGCAGGAGAGAGGTGCCAAGGGGCAGGAGGGTGACGTCCAGATCAGGGGGGTTGGCGGCTTGGGGCAGGAGGAGAGGGGAGGTGGCGGCTAGGGGGAGGAAAAGGGGAAGGGGGTGACTTGGTTAGGGTTTAAGAGGAGGAGGAGGGGCGGCTTGGGATGGCCCAACATGGGGCGCCTCTCCCCCCTTCTGGCCCATACAGGGTTGGCCAACAGGCTGCCAAAGCCTGGGCCGGAAACCCATGTTCCAAATATTTCCCCCAAAACAGGAATTTTGATAAATCTTCCTCTCCCAAATACCATTCCTTCTAATTGAAAATTTTGAGGTATTACATTAACTACCTCTAATCGCAAACATAATTTGACAAATAAAGCATGCATACATACAGTTGCAAAACAAGATAATAGTTTTTCAATGTAAAAGGATCAACATACATCAACGGAATGGGTGCTTACCTTTGCTTGTTGGTACTCTGAACATTCACATGGTCATCTCCGTTGCACTCGCGAATCATGGTCATCTAACAATAACTTCCGACAAAGCGAAAACACCGAATAAATATCAAAATTTCAAAAGTCTCTAAAAATTATGAAATTAATACAGAAAGTATATAATGATTTAATATGAGTTTATAAATATAAACCAATTTATTTGGAGTTTGTATGAGAGAGATATGCCCTAACGAAGATCTACTGGGGAGAAAAAGCTAAGAATAGTGCTTTTGGGTACTGTTCATCCAAAACTAATTATTTTGTGAAACATTCTGGAGTTGATGTGAGGACGAATCTTACATGGATAGGTCGAGATTAAAATTTTAAGACTAACACAATTTAGTTCACCTCATTTGGAGTTCATATGAATTTTTGAAGTTCATTCAATTTTCAGTGTAAAAGTAATTCATTTCAGAGATTAATTCTAATTTCAAAATTTTCTAGGACATTAACATGCTTCAAACCTATTACAAGTTAAAGTGCATCAAGTATGAAAACCAACAAAATTAGTTTCACTTAATTTAGAGTGTACTTGAATTAGTTATGAATTTATTGTAAGTACGTCATCGATGATTCTTAAACTCTAATTGCGTTAGCAATTTTTATCAACAAACCCAAAAACCTAGTGCTACTATTGCTGCTGCCATACTCATGGCACAAGGTTATTGCCATTTGACATTCATATAACTTAACTCTTGCCTTCTAAATAATTTTACTCTTTTAGATTAAATACTAATGGCTATTTAATACGAGGTTTACTTTACTGATTTTTTACTTGAGTTATTATCTAATGAATTTAACTAAATCCATACGGATATGAGTTGGTACCTTAATCATTGTACTTATTTTGATTAAGCTTCTCTGTTCAACACTTCAACAAAATGAGTTTGCTGTTCTCTTGGTTTTTTTCTGAAAATTCACAACCATGTTGGTTTTTCAGGGTTGATTGCTACTGGTAGATGAATGTCCAGTTAACTATTTGAATCATTAACAATTCTAACTACCTCCTTACCCAAGTCATTAATCCAAAGACAAATCTAATCATCTTTATAATATTGTTCGTATCTATTATCCAAGGGAGTTTGTTGTATTGAGGTGCTATTAAACACATTTTCTCACTTAAATCAATTATCCATTTGTTACTTACATTTAAACATACATGAAAAATAAAATGTCATGCTTAATATGATGATGCAATATACACAAATAATATCGGAATGTGGTACGCGATTTGACAGTAAAAATTTAACGTCACACGCACTAGTCGTGCGACTACCACTGAATGTCGTCGCCTCGAGTCTCTCGGTCTCGCACCGCATCGGCGCCATGCCATCACCGTGCTCTGGCACGACACACCAATGCTGACTCGGTCTCGGCTCCGTCGCACTCGGCCGGCTCCTCTACGCCAAGCCGGCCACGTCGTGTCTCCTCGACCCTTCGTCTCGCTCCCTCGCCTTGGGCTGAGGCCGTGCCCTTGGCACCGCCGCGCTGTGCCTCAAGTTGCCGCTGTCGACCGCCGCCCCGCGCCGCGCGCTCCAGGCGCCGCATTGCCGCACCATGCCGACGCCTGGCCGCTCCCTCGGCTGTCGCCTCTGTGCTCGCCCGCCCGTGCGCCACCACTGGAGCTACACTGCCGCTGCAACTCCTCCCGCATGCACGCGCCGCCTGCGCCTTGGGCTGCTGGGAGCTGCTCCCACTCCTGGTGCCGCACCACGCCGTAGCCACAACGATCAGACTGTGCACCAGCTCAGTACAGTGCGTCGCTCCTTCTCTCCTCTTGCAAAACATTCAAACCAGAATGCATGCGCGAACTAATTGCATGAATGGAAAGTCGTCACGACGACGAACGCCATCGCATAACATGCATGAGCAGATTTTGTGTCTTTAGTGGTGTTCGGAAGGAGAGAAGGTGGGTTAGATGGGCATGTACAAATGATCTTGATGACTTGAAGGTGCTTGGCTGCTGTTTGGTTGGTGAACGGAAAGGCAGACGAAGTGGATGGAGGTGTTGGGTTGCCTCGGCTGGCAATAAAGAAATGGGAAGGATGGGGTTCGGCTGGGCACTAGCAAAAGAAATGGGTGGTTGAATGGAGACTTAGGGGTTAGTGTTAGAGTTAATTTTGATGTTTATTAGTAGTTCTTTGATTAACACATATAATTAAGGAGTTAATTATTTAGTGGAGTTAGTAGTTGCACGCATTCATGAGTTAGTGGGAGATATGGCTGTATGTATGAGTTTGTTGGAGATATGGCTTCATAGCTATATGTGCGCCTAGTATGTGTTATAAATATGTACTTAGTCATTATATTCGTTGAGCCGAGTAACTAATAGAACAAACATTTTGTACTCAGTTGTTCTACCATGTTCATCCTATCCATCGTGCAAGTGTGTGTTCAAAGCTATGAGTGAGTGTTCTCCTGGGCAAAGCTAACAATTGGTATCAGAGCGAGATGCGAGGAGGTACACATGGCACAGGGCGCATCGCACGGCAACATCAGGCCGGCGGGGCCACACGCGGGAGCATGCGGCGTGACACGGCGCACAAGGCAAGTCGATAGGCGGCTACAAGCGCAGGAGCATCTTGGGCAAATGGAGCAGCACGCGTCGCATGAGACGCCAGCAATGACGCGTGGGTGTGGCGCAACAACGCCTGCGAGCGGATACTTGGCGCGCGCATTGGTGGCTTGTGAGGCGCTGAGCTCGTTTTTCATGGCCATGTCCTGTGTATATGGCACAGTAGGAGTGTTGCATGTGTCATTTATTTCTTTTGCACGTAGGAGGTGTGTTACATATGTGTATATATTTGTGTCATAGTCATTCATGTAGGCGAGTCAGTGCATGATGCATGTGTGCGCGCATGAGTTCTTGTAGGTGTGTCCAAGTTCTCATGTGTGTAAGCTCTAGTGGGAGTCTCCATCGCCATCTAGTTGTGTTACCGGCGAAAGACAATCAGAGCTGAGGTAAGCAAAAGACGCCGACAAATTATTACCGGCGGCATTGTCAGCAAGAAGACAAAACTCCTTAGAGATGCGTAAGGAGACCGGACTTCGGCTTGTGAGTCAATGCATCAAGATTAAGGGGGAGAATGTTAGAGTTAATCTTGAAGTTTATTAGTAGTTCTTTGATTAACACATATAATTAGGGAGTTAATTATTTAGTGGAGTTAGTGGCTGCATGCATGCATGAGTTAGTGGGAGATATGGCTTCATGGCTGCATGTGTACCTAGTATGTGTATAAATATGTACTTAGTCATTGTATTCGTTGAGCCGAGTAACTAATAGAACAAACATTTTTGCTCAGTTGTTCTACCGTGTTCATCCTCTCCACCGTGCAAGTGTGTGCAAGAAGAAGACTAAACTCCTTAGAGATGCGTCAGGAGACTGGACTTTAGCTTGTGAGTCAATGCATCAAGATTAAGGGGGAGAATATTAGAGTTAATCTTGATATTTATTAGTAGTTCTTTGATTAACACATATAATTAGGGAGTTAATTATTTAGTAGAGTTAGTGGCTGCATGCATGCACGAGTTAGTGGGAGATATGGCTGTATGCATGAGTTAGTGGGAGATATGGCTTCATGGCTGTATGTACGCCTAGTATGTGTATAAATATGTACTTAGTCGTTGTATTCATTGAGTCGGGTATGAGATAAAAGAGAAAGTCAGGGGGTCATTCGGTTGGGGAAAGAAAAAGACAGGGAGCTAAATAAATGGACTGCATTACTTTCTCCTTTTCTCCAACTTGATCAAACGACCTCGCATGCATGAACTAACTGCTAAAATAGAATGCTCTCGAGACAACGATCGCAATGGTATAACATGCGTTGCTTGATTTTTGATTTTTGGTTGTGATTGCGAGGAGAGAAGTTGAGGAAAAAATCAACACACGGGTATTTTATCTACTACTTTTCTCCTTTTCGCAAATTCGCTCAAACTACCATACATGCGAAAACAAATTGCAAAAATGGGTCGGTCGTGCGATGCCGATCGCGGTGGCATGATATGCATGGCTTGGTTTTGAGTTTTTGGATGAGATTTGATGGAGAGAAGCAAAAGTAGTTAGCAAGGAAGGAAAAGAAAGAAAAAAGAAGATGACCGGAAAAGACGGAACATGCAGGAGAAGCGTCTGCAGTAGGTCGAACCGGAAAATAAAAATGATGATACTAATACATGCATAATGATATAATTTTTGTGATGCATGCGAAAACATAAAATCAAAATAATTAAATTTCTAATTGTGGTTTTTCAAACAATTTGATTTAATATTGATTATTAATACTTGATAAGAAAAGCATTGCGAAACATGCTTTGATTAATTCCTCAATTTTTATTTAGAATAATTACACTGAGTTTAGATTTTTAATTATCAATTTTTATCTTCATTTGTTTTATTTACCTATTAGGTTTGTGTTTTAAATTCAGATTCAAAATTGAACAAACAATTTAAATAGGGAACCAAATAACCTCCCAAAATTCCAGAAAAATTTCAAGCATATAAGAGAAGATATAATCCAACTAAAATATTCACACTCTTGAAATCTTTTTGCTTTGCAACAAAATTTTTTAAAAAGTCAAAAATTTCACAAATGCATATTAGATGCTTACTAATCCAACCTATGGATCTTGGGCTGTTAAAATACAGTTGCTATCTCTAGCAACTTTTCATGTCACATGTAAACAGTACTACAGACAGCTTATATAATGGGTTGTTTTTTCACTTATCTTTATAAATGATAAATCTTTTAATGCTTTCATGAACTTAAGATATTTCCTACTTCTTCGCTCTGGTGACACCGTCGGCTACAGGATTATAGACAACATATTTCTCTTTTTATTCTCTTTCATCCGCATCAGCTTAAATTCTATGTGACAAACTATAGACAGTTGATGTAGGTCCATTGTATGCTCTTTGAAAAGTAGAAATTTCAAATGTATTTTGTAAGGAAATAGTTCAATTCCAGCAAGATTCCTATAAAATTTATATGTTCCAAACATACTTTAGGATAAAATCCTTTCAAAGAGTGCAAAATGTTCTTTTTTAGATGGAGGGTGCAAATGTTTTAAAATTTCGAGACAGTGACGGAGCCACATTGAGAGAAGTGCGAGATGTGACCTTATGATTTCAACATTGCAATCTGATCTGGCCAATGCTATCCCAAATTCCAAACTGCAAAATTATGGAAAATACCAACCCTGTTTATTTCTCTGCCTTTATACCGGGGCAGTTGCATACATGTTACCTCGCAAAAATCGTCGTGGCCACCTTGCTCGTCTGCACGCAAATCTGGCGGGCCACCGATAGAGATGGGGGATGAGAGAGAGAGGCGGGGAAGCGGAGGGTGCGTGTGTGTATATATATATATAAACTTGTAGGACCGTAAAGACGACTAGAGGGGGGTGAATATGCGCTTTCTCGATTTTTCGCCTTAATCAAATTCAACACGTACTTTTCTCCTCTAGCTATGAAAGCTAAGAAGATTAGTAAACGCACAGAGGAAGCCTTGTGCTGAATTCAATTACCCCCTTTAACCACAATACACAAATATGGAGAATTGATCTCACTAGGCTGGTCTGGACACTGGCGGTCCGACCGGCGGCCAACTGGCGGTCCGACCGGTGAAATCGGTTCGACCGGCAGATAGCGGACGGTCCGAAGGCTGGCGGTCTGACCGCCGTTGCTAAATCGGTCGGACCGATTTAGTCCAGTACCAAAACACAAAGCCCAACTCCAAAATGAAAACTGGTCCAACTTTTGATTCAACCAATGAAACTTGACCAAATTTGGAGCACACCTCCCTAAGGATATCTAAGACCTATTTCTAGTGACAATCGTCCAGATCCACTTCAAAGAAATGATCTCTTAAGGTTTTACCAAAGAACTGCTCCAAAACCTAGAAATATGAAAATCTTGATCCAAGACTTGCTTGTGAGGGATTGATGATCTAGATGATTCTAGGAGTATTCCCACACATCAAAACAAGATAAAAACGGTAAAGAGACCAAGCATAAACACTTGGATCAAGGAAGCACCAAAATCATCAAAAAGAGAGGAACACAAAAGAGACTTCACCCTTAAGCAACCATCAAGAGATTGATTGATTCAACAAATTGCTTACAAAGGCACTCCCTCAAGGAGGACAAGAGCTCAATCAAAGAGCACACATACAAATCTCTCCAAACCCTAACCTCTCCTCTCCAAACCCTAGAAAAAGAAGGAGTAGTCCAAATGAATGCTTCAAGGGGTTTTTCATCTTCCCCCTTTCTATTTATATGGAGAGCTAGGGTTTCTCATGGGCTCCCATGAAGGCCCACACACACATGGGATACACACACAAAAACATATGTTGAAGCAATCGCCTGCTTTACCACGTGTAGGTTGATAAGCGGCTCTCTTCAGTCGGCAAGTCTCTCCCGTCCGAATCCCATCGGAACCTCCCAGGGACTTGCACCGACTTCCGCACCGCCTGATCCAACCAGCTGCAACGAACTGCCCGTTCGATCTATCTTGCCCATTCTGCACCATGCTTGAGTCACACGACCTCACCCCGCATCCATGATCGTTCTGGACCTCAGCTGTCCAAGCGTAGTCCTGATCCACCTCACCGTTGACCTGCAAGCCACCTGCACAGCAATAGACAAAGAAATCGTCTCCGGGAACAAGTTCTTCACAACTTGACCCACGTTAGTTCAACAATGCAATATGCAACAATAAAGCATTGAAATTCTTGCATAAAACACATCCAAACTCAACAATGCCAAAAAGGCTAAGTTCCAAGTGATCAGCGGTCTGACCACCGCACACAGCCGGTCCGACCGATTTCAGGCCGGTCGGACCGATTCCACAACGGCGGTCGGACCGCCCGAAAGGACTTAGCCAAATTTTCATCTCGAAAGTCCGAAACCTTCTGGAATTTTCAAATGAATAGAACTTTTGACTGGGAGCTCCAAAAATTATGTGACCACATCCAGGAGACTCCCCTCACTTGCCTACACATCCTATTTTCGGCCCATCTTCAAAATCCAATTTGAACCATATGCGGTCGGACCGGCAAGCACGGCCGGTCGGACCGCTCCACGGGCGGTCTGACCACCAATGTCACCGGTCAGACCGCCTGTGGTCTGACAGAACTGAAGCAAACCCGAAAACGCGAGAATTTGCAAACCAACAATGCTATTGCCAATTGACTCATCATCCTAAGATCATGCACATATCCCCATGATATCCACAATCTCCCCCTTGATGAACACATTGGCAATTTCCCAGAAAATGTACTTTTACGGTTTGAAAAGTAAAAAATTCGCAGTTTTCGCGCAAAGGCACAACTTGGTCCATGAGCATGAAAAAACCTAGGAAACGACCAAGCTGACTTCAGAATAATATAAGCAAGTGCGATAAGGCAATGAAAGCACAAAAGGATTCAATTTCCAGAAAGTAGCCAAAAAATCTCACTTAGGTCCATATGAAAGACAAATGTTCTATTTGACCTTTGATCATTGTGAGTCTTTTTCAATTGCAAATATAATCAGAAAAAGGCAATAAAACCAAGAGACTCAACTCACTAAGATCAAAAATTTTCAGAAGGTTCATTTTTTTATATGAGTTCTTTTATATGAAACCAAAAGCTCCAAAATAACATTTTTCTTCTCAATCTTTCTCCCCCTTTGACAATGAATTCATCAAGATGCATGGAAAAAGATATAGCATGAAGGAATGACTTTATTTTTGAACTTTAGCAAAAAGGAGCCATGACCATTATCCATGTAGACAGTACAAGTATTATACCAAGCCATATTAAGTGAAGACGCTATGTTCAATCATGGCAAAACATGTACAGCAAAGCTAAGACCAAAAAAGCAATAACATGAGATTAAAAGAATTAATACCATGAAAAGTTGCTCAATATCATAGTTTCACTAAAAGCAACCAAAAATGAGTCAAGCGATGTCTATAAGTAAAAAGGAGATCCAAAACTGGAACTGAGGCATTTTGAGCATTAAGAGTTCAAATATGAAGCAATTTATTCAAGCACTTAGCATTTTGAGTATTTTCCTAAAAAGGATTTTTTTTCATTGTGCTAGATCTCAAGCCTTTCCGCGACCATCTCAAGCATGAAGCTTAAAAGAGTGGTCTAGGTCATCCAAAACTCCCCCTGAGTTCATGCCTAGTGCAATGGCAAGCAGTCTCATGAAAGAGAATTGGTGAGATTAGTTTTTTCGCATAGAAAATCTCATTCTTCATTTGCTTGACTTAAGAAATAACAAAACTCGTTTTACATCTCAAAATAAGTTCAAGACTCAATTTAACCTATATAACATGGCATGAATCAAAAGAGGATCACTAGTGCAAAACTAGTCACAAGATCCAACAAGATATGATTTGATTCAATTTGCTCACAGATAAAAAGCTAGCAAGGCAAAAGCTAAGCTAAAACACGAAGAGCCATAAAAGAAGTCTAGCAGACTCTCACTTGACATGACAAGGTATAGAGTATGAAAACGAGCCATACAAGGATAATAATCAAAGCTCTACAAGATTTGATATACAATGCAAGATATTTGAATTGTAAAATGCATTATGATACAATGAATGCAAAAAGAGCAAATTCCCCCCTCAAAACAGCCCAATAGGACTAATAACCCCTAACTCTCCCCGCAAAGTAGCAAAACGAGAAAAATCAAGAGCTTTAGTGAAAATATCTGCAAGCTGTTGCTCTGACTCTACAAAGTTAAGCACAATATTGGACCGAAAAGGCGACTAGAGGGGGGGTGAATAGGAGCACGCTCACTTTTTTCCAAATAATGAATTCAACACAATTTCACTCCAATAGCTATTAGGAAGCTATGAAGATCAATATACCAGTACAGCGAAAGACTAGTATTGAATCCAATTAAATCTCCTAAGCAAAATAACAAAATCAACTAAGATTAAAGAATCACAATGCACGCGGCGGTCGACCTCGGACCCAAATTTGGTTGGACCGATTGCGGGCGGTCGGACCATTGTTATCTTGGCGGTCGGACCGCTCCAAAATCGGTCTGACCGGTGATGATGGGCGGTCTGACCGTGAGCTCCGTAACCGATCTGAAACAAGAAATCACCGATGACGAAGTTACAATTAGGTCAAACTTTTGATTCTCAACTCCAAACTTTACGAAACTTTGCACACACCTTCTCTATGCTATTGAGGACCTATTCCAATCGAATATTATGATAATTCTTGGATAGATCCGGAACAGTTGTCAATTGAATAACAGAAGGTCTAAAACCGGGCAAGAACGAAAACTTGATCCTAATGCTTGTTCGTGATTGATTGATGATCAAGATGATTCTAGATAGATTCACACATATCACAGCAAGCAAATTCACGTGAAAGAATCAATCACAAACTCGTGGATCAAGGAAAGCCCTAAAATCGCGAAATTGAAAGCAAGAACGAAAAGATACTTATCTCAAGCAAACCTTGCATAGATTAAGAACGTGATCGTTGCTGGATTACACCCACACCATCATGGATCAGTGGTCAATCCAAGATCACGAAATTCACCTCAAACCATCAAAAGCCTTAGCCTCCACCTCAACTCCCCCTAAGCCAATTAGGGTTTTGAAAACAACAAAGAGGTGAAAAACAGCGAGAGAAAGGGTGCAGCGAGACAAAGAGGCCTTGAACTCTCTAGGGTTTGACTCAATTGGGCTCCCGTTAAGGCCCACTAACAAACGGGTCACACACGCACACTTCGCGAAGCGCCGTTTTTAACCTTTTGACCTAAACCGCTTCACCATGCGCCATGGATTTGCCAATAGGTCACCCTTGTCCATCTTGTGACACGCTTGAGTCATTGACCTCACCCGGCATCGTCGATCGTTCTGGACCCCAACTCTCCAAGTCTAGTCCCAATCCTCCTCGCCGTTGACCGTCGTTGACCACCAAGCAACCTGCACAACCATAGACAAGCAAACACGAATTCGGGAAAAAGTTCTTCACAACTTGACCCATGTTAGTCAAAACATGCATCATGCAAACCATATGCCACGATACCAATGACTTTGACCTAACAAAACAACATCGCCACGGTTGGCGGACGTTCATAGAAACCCGTGACGACCGCTCCATGTGAGCGGTCCGACCGCCTCCGCCGGTCGGACCGCTCCTCGTGAGCCGGTCGGACCGCCACTGTGACTTAGCCAAATTCATGCCACAAATTCAAACCTTCGAAACTTAAATTGAATAGAACTTCATCGAGACTCCAAAAATCATGAGACCAAGTGCATTGGGATCCCTCACTTGCCTACAACACCTATTTTTGGCCCAAATGGATTCAACACTTTTAGGTCACAATGGTCGGATCACGCACATGGCCGGTTCGACCAATTTGGGACCGGTCGGACCGCCATGCTATGGCCGGTCGGACCGCCCCTGTCCAGAATGCCTGAAGCTTTGTCGAAAACTCGTGAAACGATAAACCGTAAACACCATTGCCAATTGTCACATCATCCTAAGATCTGGAACATATCCCCATGATATCCACACACAACATCACCCTTCTCAACATGTATTTAGTCCTTGAATGTTGCACTGGGTTTTTAGCAATATTTATGGCAGAAGTGTTGTCACAGAAAAGAGGAACGCTTCTCAAGGATAACCCATAGTCCCGCAGCGTGGATAAAATCCAAAGAACCTGAGAGCAACCACTGGCTGCAGCTACATACTCGGCCTCGGCTGTGGACTGTGCAACAGAAGACTGTTTTCTAGAAGACCAAGAAACAAGGGATGTGCCTAAGAAATGACACGTGCCAGAAGTACTCTTCCTATCCACTCTACACCCAGCAAAATCAGCATCAGAAAATGCTCGAATAGAGAGAGCAGAAGAAGAAGAATACCAGATATAATACCCCGGAATTGAATCGGGTAATTAGAAAATAGCCGGGAGGAGAAAAGACAATTAAATGAGTAGAAATTCCTGAAAAGAGAAGGGGTTTTCCGTAAATCCTCGACAACCTGGGCCTGGGCCGCAGCCTAGGAGGGGCCCATGTGGTGGCCGGCCAAAAAGGGGGGGGGGTTCCCACCCCCCAAACTCTAAACTCCCCACTCTCCCTCCTCCCCACTTTGAGCCGCCGCCTCTCCCCACCTCTCCCTGCTGTGCGCCGCATCGTCAGATTTGGGTACGTTATGTTCATTTTCTGACCTGATCACCTTGTAGAAAGTTGTAGATCTCGGTATTGTCTTTCTTTTGGCACTGAGATCACTTGATTTGGAGTCATAGTTTAGGAGTTATGGCCGTTTTTCTACGACTGTATAGGAAAGCTGACGAGATTTTGCAGTCTGCATGTCTAGCCAATTTGTATTTTTTTGAGGCCGAATCTGAAGGGTCACCCAACACTAAAGTTGTAGCCATTCCAGTAAGCTTTCAGGATTGATAAATAACATATTTTTTAGAGTTGGCAATCAAAAGTTATCAATTTTTTACCGTCCTATTTTGCTAACTGTCAGATTGCAGAGACAGAAAACTTAGAAATTTTTTACCTAAATATAAGAATTAGTAGGAGGCCGAATCAGGAGACTTGTCCAACTAGACTATTGTAGCGGGTTTGTCATGATTCTAGAGAGTCCAAGATCGCCCCATTCTAGAGAGTTATAGTGGTTTTAGTACTCTGTCCAGAAAACCCGACGTGAAGTTGATGTTTTTTTAATTGGCCTGGTAGGGATATTACTTCGCCGATTCAGCATGGCTCACTAACTAGACTTAGTTGGAGAATTGAATTATCTTTCCAAAAAGTCTAAGAACATCTTATTTGGACCCTTGTAGTAATAGATATGGATTTTTGAAGTTAACTGTCCACCGAGGGGACAGATCGACGTTTAGAAGTTTGGGGTTGGGATCGAGTTAGGAGTTTTGCTAGTCCATGGTTGTTGTCATATAGGTTGTTTTGATCCGTTGCTGTGTCTTAGCATGTGTTATAACTGTTATTCAGGTGGTGGACCGGTGCAGGGAGCAGTTCATTCTGTACATCCCTCGTTCTCTCGTGGTTAAGGCAAGTAGAGTAGTGGTAAATTGTGCGTGATCGTTTGTTCATGTTTACTATGTTATGAGTATATTGTGTTAATCATGGATGCTCGAATGTTATGGATATCAATGCTCGTAAATGCTAGAAGTATGCGTAAGTTTCATTTATGCATGATGATTTAAAGTATTGACCATGTGCATCATGATATCATATTGGAGGCATGGTCACGTGGTGACCAAGCATTAATTGAGGTCCCCGTCATGAATATGATGGGCTTTTGGGTCCCCATACTTGTGGAGTATGGTCTAAGGTCCCTGTGCTAGAAGGCACAGGCATGGGTGTGCATCGACGGATGCACACTCCGCAATACCGGTATATGCAAAAGAGAGAAAGAAATGTGCATTTGAACAGTTTGCATCGCATAAGCATGAGACATATTTCTTATTGGGTTTTGTGGATGGATGTTGTTAATTACAGTTGCGTTGGCTATTGTCTTACTATTTGTACTTTGCTGAGTTCTGGACTCACTTTTGCTGATGTTGTGTTTTTAGGTACCTCGTTTGCGGACGGCATGCATGGGAGGGAGTAGGGTTGTTTTGGTTGCACTCACTACCACACATTCTTTAAAAGATAATTAGCATTTAGACTGTACCTTAATAACAAGCAAACATCTTAAGGATTAACTTTGGCTATACTTGAATGCATTGGTTTATTTGTAATAATGAGAGTGGTAAATTTTAATTATGCTTGCTTATGCTTTAGCTGAGTAGATTATTTATGAATGCTTCGATGAACTTTGGATGTTGAAATAGTGATAATTTTATATGCATATGTTGGAATCTCCGGTAAACTTAGTTATACAAAGGAGGTTCTGCCGAAATTTATTGTAGTGTCTTAGATTTGTATTTGTTATATTGTTATTTTAGTAGCATTCCTGTGCTCATGTTGGGTGGGTGTTACTGATTAAATATCGAGCGGGCTTGTGTCCGTGGTAGCTAGAAAAGAAAACGAAAATTAAATTGACACACTGTGCACAGTAGGATGGGAATGGGCAAAGCATTGCATTTACGTTTCCGATATATCATAAATATGGTTGCTGATATTAATTGAGTATGATTGCTTATTACTTGGTTATATGATTATTATTTGTGGGGATAATCGATGCCGAGAGGTAGAGTGTGGTTGTGGCCATGGACATGGCCAGGCTGTACCGCCAGTTAGGGTATGGGGATAGTGGAGTGATTACCTTGGTAAAACTTCTTCCAGGTGTCGAGCATGAATTCCTTTAGGAAGGTTATTGACTCCCTTGGGATGTACTAGGATTTTCTGACCAACCGCTGGTGGTTATTTAATCTCCTTGGGTTAATGGTTTCAATACAGTTGGACATTTTCCTTGGTTTTATTGGTTCCTTAAAGAAATTATTTGCTCTTTGGACCAACGAGAGTTGGACTGCTTGTTAACATTTTTTATTCACAAGGTTGACCTTTTTTGGTGAAGGTTTGCTTTTCCTGTTGGGAAACATGATTCGTTTTTTTTTTCGCTTAGTACCTTTGATAATGTGAACTATCTCGGTGAGTTCTTTAGCATGCGAAAACTTTGGTCAACTCTTGTCCAGTTGTGGCTGATGAATTTCTCTTGGGTTATTAGTTCATTGCGGTCGATGTATGGTTTTGGTTGGAGAGAAGTTGATGTGGTTCAGTTGGCTTAACTTGTCTCTTACAGCAATAATCGTCTTCCCAAGTGTTGAGTTATTCTTGCGACTAGTGAACTTGGTTAATTGTCAGGCTTCACCTTTGTATTGGGGTTCTGTTTTTCTTATTGGGAATCATGACCTATCTACTTCGCTTGATGGTTTGGTTAATGAAAGTTTGCTTTTGCAAGTCTTTTAGTATGTGGAAGCTTTGACTCAATGTAACTCTATTGGGTATTCTGAGCGTTGAAGTTGCATAGTTCCCTCTTATAAAAGAAAATGTTAAACCCTTTAGCGATATTTTCTCGTGGTAAAGTGAAAGGTTACAATCAAAGAAATTAATGGATAAGATATGGGTTATCAAGCTGGGTCTGTAGGGTGGTGCATAATGAATCCTAACGAGTATCCGTGGAAGTGAAATCGGAAAAGACGATGTTGTCCTCTAGTAGTTCTTGATGAGCTGTGATTATGAGTATGACTATACTTGGTTGGAATCAATAGAGTTATTAAAAGTGTGTATCACTAATGAGATGGTTGATCGTTCGAATTATGTAGTTTGCTAAACTTTTTGGATTATTTGGTCTCGATGGGCTAATCTAACTGTGTAGAATGAGGAACATACATATTTGTTTGACTGATGTCTCAGTAGATAATGAAATAGAATTTTCTTTGATTGGCTATTTGATGATCTTATGTATACCCGTGGGAATATAAATAGAGAAAGGACCATGAATTCGTCCATGATTGGATAATCGTCAATGTTTTATGATAACCTCTAGATTGGAATTAGTGTGTACAAAATTGGTGTGAGCATTCCTAATAGATGAAGGGTTGACACTTGAAAGTGATTTACTCACGTGTGTTTCATGAGGATGAATTGTGGCTGCATGCCCTTAATAAAAGTGATTTGCTTTGATAGTGAGGTTTGTGTATCGCATAATCTATAGGACAAGTTGACCATTGAATCTTATTGAGATAATAGAAACATTATGGAATAATCTACTGTGTTTCTTTTGGAAAGGTTTATATTGGAATTTAAGAGGTGACCTATGTTTGCATATTGGTGAGATGGTCGGGTAATATTATGCCTTTGATGATAGAGATTTAGTGAGCCCTTGGGCCTTTGTAATGAAGGAAATGATGTTAATGATTATTGAAAAGGGGGTTTTAACCTTGAGGTTAGTAAGGTGAATGCACTAGATCCCGACTCGCTTGATCGTTGATGATTCTTCTAGAGAGAAAGTAAGTTAATTGCCTTCCGTTATATCGACTAAATGAAATGTTTAGAGTTTGGCATTCATGGTCTTTTGGGAGTTCATGATCTATGTAGTAGATAAAATTAGTTTGAGCAACATGACGTATTGGAAGGCTCTATTCGGTTCTTAAGTGAGTAATGTGATTTGGTTTCAGATGTACTTCTTGGTTGGGTTGGCAGGTAATGATGTACTCAAAGAAAATTATTTTATTTGTTAATAGAAATTGGTTACCATAAGTATTTGAGGTCGGAGTTGAGAATTGTAATCTGCAACTTTTCTATCATTACATTTTAAGAGTTTCTTCAGTTTTCATAGCACTGTTCTATTATGATTTATGGAGCTTTGAAAATCTTGTGGGACTTATGCCCTCAACCGTGGGCACGTATTTTGTTTTTTGAGATTATTACTATTTGACTGTTTCTCTTTGTCTCGTGGTCACTCCAAGGAGCAACATTTTCTTGTGTGTTGGAATTTGTGTCTGATTATCTCTTCCCTTTTGAGAAAGGATTTAACAAACTTATGTTGCCAAGTTTTATAAAGTGTCGTTTCGTGACTGGTTGGTGGTGGACAATTATAAGGCAGTGATGAGATTTTATGAACCAATCAATGTAAAGAACAGTAGAGGATGAATTGGTTTTGACCTATAACTTTTGGAGAGAATTCCATGGAATGTTTATCGTTGGAATAAAATTGATTAGTGTTACAACCAGTGGAACTCATAGCGAAATATAATCCAGGAACCCTCGTTCATGCTGGAATGTTGGGATTATCGGAAGTATGGGAATCTTGATCGATTTATTAGAGTGTCACAGATGGGGAATTAACCTTGCGAGGTTGTGTAGGTGGTTTATGAAGGTATAATTCAATGAGAGTAGGATTAGCGAAGTAATCTGGTTGTAATGTCAATTGATGGGATAGTAGGGACAATTGAATTATCACCAGGTACGACTTGGCTTCAGTGAGTAACCCTCTAGAAGTTAGAATTTCCTTAAAGATAATTTGGTTGAGAATATGTTTTTAGGTGGTTGTTAACGATTGAGTATGATTATATTATGGGGATTTTAGTCAGCGGATTCGAGAGTTTCCATATCAGTTACATCGAATACATCTATAGGGTCCTTGAAGATTGAAAATTTGGCCCGGCGTTCTATCCTAGAACCTTGGAGACTATTGATGTTGTGTTGATATGGTGAAACAAAGTGGATTCCGAATAGTACGATGTTCATTGATAGAATCCCTTGGGTGTAGCAATTGAGTGTGTGTGCTAAGAATTTCGGGTTGATTATCCTTGAAGGATTGAGGTGAAGTGATTGTGGGTGAAAACCATGATGAGGTGCATTTGGAAGTCATCTATCAAAGTAATTCCGCTATTCGAGAGGTTGGCTAGGTATGTTTTTGGGTGGAAGTCATTAGGGTCTTTCTACAAAGGTGTGAATGGTGAATTCGGTTTGAGCATAGTGATGAGATTGCCAATTTAAGATAAATGACTTAGTGTGATATGGATGAAATGGGGTTCCATGATTTCAGAGAAATTCTATTTCTAACAGAGAAATTGAAAAAAAAAATGTTTCCTCGAGTAGTGAAACGCTCTTTGATTCTTGTTTGAGCTATGTGTTTATGACGAATGTTTTTCACAAATGGAGTTTGACCTTATGATTGGCATGCGTGGATCTTATCGATTCGTAAAGAATAAAGAAAGTAATCGGTTTGGGTATTCAAGTGGTTTCTCTTTCGGTTTGGGATGTGCTCATTGTTAAGATGAAAAGGTCGATCGAGAGTTGGAACCAGAATTCCATGCGTCATGTGTAGAGTGTCTGGTTTGGTACCACAGGGAAGGTTGGCCCAAGGTACATCGGTTTGATTTTTGGTTGCTAGCATTTCACTAGAACCATCTCGGGTCCATGCGCGGGGTACACAACATTTCGTCTGACCCGATGTCGATAGAGTACTTGAGAGTCTGGAGTATGAGATTCATCTGGGACGAGGAACCACAAGTAAAACCTTATGTTCGAGTCCCGTCCGTGGAGTATACCAGATAAGATTAAGACGAGCATTGTGGTGTAGGAAGTTGGGACCCATCAAGGTGCGGTGGTCGAATCAGACCGAGTGGAGAATGACCTGGGAGATGGAGCCATGCATGCTAGGTGTAAATGTCCTTCGAGTAGAATGACAGAAAGAATTTGGGGTCGAATTATGTTTAAGGGGGGTAGAATGTAATACCCCGGAATTGAATTGGGTAATTAGAAAATAGCCGGGAGGAGAAAAGACAATTAAATGAGTAGAAATTCCTGAAAAGAGAAGGGTTTTTTTCAGAATCTCGACAACTGGGCTCGGGCCGCACCAGAGGGGCCCATGTGGTGTCCGACCAAAAAGGGGGGGGGGGTTCCCACCCCCCAAACCCTAAACTCCCCACTCTCCCTCCTCCTCCCCACTTTGAGCCGCCGCCTCTCCCCACCTCTCCTGCATGCGCCGCCGCTCGCCGATTTGGGTACGTTATGTTCATTTTCTGACCTGATCACCTCTTAGAAAGTTGTAGATCTCGGTTTTATCTTTCTATGAAAACCCGACGTGAAGTTGATGTTGTTTTTAATTGGCCTGGTAGGGATATTACTTCGCCGATTCAGCAAGGCTCACCAACTAGACTTAGTTGGAGAATTTAATTATCTTTCCAGAAAGTCTAAGAACATCTTATTTGGTCCCCTGTACTAATAGATATGGATTTTTGAAGTTGACTGTCCACCGAGGGGACAGATCGACGTTTAGGAGTTTGGGGTCGGGATCGAGTTTGGAGTTTTGCAAGTCCATGGTTGTTGTTATATAGGTTGTTTTGATCCGTTGCTGTGTCTTAGCATGTGTTATAACTGTTATTCAGGTGGTGGACCGTTGCAGGGAGCAGCTCATTCTGTACATCCCTCGTTCTCTCGTGGTTAAGGCAAGTACAATAGTGGTAAATTGTGCGTGATCGTTTGTTCATGTTTACTATGTTATGAGTATATTGTGTTAATCATGGATGCTCGAATGTTATGGATATCAATGCTCGTAAATGCTAGAAGTATGCGTAAGTTTCATTTATGCATGATGATTTAAAGTATTGACCATGTGCATCATGATATCATATTGGAGGTATGGTCACGTGGTGACCAAGCATTAATTGAGGTCCCCGTCATGAATATGATGGGCTTTTGGGTCCCTATACTTGTGGAGTATGGGCTAAGGTCCCTGTGCTAGAAGGCACAGGCATGGGTGTGCATCGACGGATGCGCACTCCGCAATACCGGTATATGCAAAAGAGAGAAAGAAAAGTGCATTTGAACAGTTTGCATCGCATAAGTATGAGACATATTTCTTATTGGGTTTTGTGGATGGATGTTGTTAATTACAGTTGTGTTGGCTATTGTCTTAGTATTTGTACTTTGCTGAGTCCTGGACTCACTTTTGCTGATGTTGTATTTTTAGGTACCTCGTTTGCGGACGGCATGCATGGGAGGGAGTAGGGTTGTTTTGGTTACACTCACTACCACACATTCTTTAAAAGATAATTATCATTTAGACCGTATCTTAATAACAAGCAAACAGCTTAAGGATTAACTTTGGCTATACTTGAATGCATTGGTTTATTTGTAATAATAAGAGTGGTAAATTTTAATTATGCTTGCTTATGCTTTAGCTGAGTAGATTATTTATGAATGCTTCGATGAACTTTGGATGTTGAAATAGTAATAATTTTATATGCATCTTTTGGAATCTCCGGTAAACTTAGTTATACAAAGGAGGTTCTGCCGAAATTTATTGTAGTGTCTTTGATTTGTATTTGTTATATTGTTATTTTAGTAGCATTCCAGGCTCATGTTGGGCTGGGGTGTTACACCAGAGTCCAAAGTCAAGAGTATCTTGAAGATACCTGAAGATACGACGTACTGCTTGACGATGAAAAGCACGAGGGGAAGCCTGAAATCAAGCGCACAGACATACATCAAATTGTATGTCCGGCCTCGACGCTGTGAGATAGAGGAGGGAGCCAATAATACTGCGGTACTCCTTCTGGTCCACGGGCTCTCCATCCTCATCAGGGTCCAGCACGGTGGTTGTAGCAATGGAGGTAGACATTGGCCTACTGCTTCCCATATTGAAGCGCCGAAGAAGGTTATTTGTATACTTACTCTGGTGAACGAAGGTGCCTTCTTTCAGTTGCTTAACTTGAAGACCAAGGAAGAATGTCAACTCTCCCATCATGCTCATCTCGAACTCACTGCTCATAGAATCTGAAAATCTGGACACCACAGCACGAGAAGAACCACCGAATATAATATCATCCACATAAATCTGAACCAGCAAAAAATCACTGCCATGCCTGAGAGTGAACAAGGTTTTATCAACCATTCCCATTTTAAAATCATTTTCAAGCAAGAAACTCTTAAGCATGTCATACCAAGCTCTAGGAGCTTGCTTCAATCCATACAAGGGTTTAGAGAGTTTAAAAACATGGTTTAGGAATTTGTGATTTTCAAAACCAGGTGGTTGCTTGACAAAGACCTCTTCTTCTATGAAACAATTCAAGAAAGCACTTTTAACATCCATTTGAAAAAGCTTGAAACCCTTGGATGTTGCAAATGCTAATAAAATACGAATGGCTTCCAATCTAGCTACAGGAGCAAAGGTCTCTTCAAAATCTAAACCCTCCACCTGGGAATAACCTTGAGCTACAAGTCTAGCCTTATTGCGAACAACCAACCCATCCTCACTTTGCTTATTTTTAAAAATCCATTTTGTTCCAATAACATGAGAATCAGAAGGGCGCTCAACTAAGGTCCAGACTTTGTTTCTTTCAAAATTTTCAAGCTCTTCATGCATGGTATTGACCCAAGAGGCATCAGATAAAGCATGGGTGATATCTCGGGGTTCAAAAGAAGCGATAAAAGCAGAATGTGCATGAGAATCAGGAGAAATAAACCTAGAGCAAGTGACTCGCTCTTGAAGATCCCCAATCATCTGCTCAGGTGGATGTTGTCGCTGAATGTGAAGAGGTGCTCCTGGTGCAGAAGTGGCCTCTACCCCATGAGTTGTGGATGTAGGAACAGAGCCACTCAAGTCGTCGGTGAAGATAGGAGGAGGCTGCTCAGCTGAAACTGGAGTAGTAGTAGCAGGCTCTCCACCCCTCTCAGAAGTAACTGGAGGATGGATCGGGTCCTCATCCTCAGAGTCATCATCGACGAAGATGCTTCCTTGAATTTCAGGAACCTGTGTACCTGTAGCATCGGGTCTAGTACCAGGACTAGCCTCATCAAAAGTGACTTCGCAAGTCTCAACAATTTTGTTAGTGTCAACATTAAAAACACGATAGCCACGAGAATGAGCAGGATATCCAAGAAATATGCCATCAAAATATCTAGACTCAAATTTATCAAGGTTGCCATGTTTAAGAATGAAGCACTTGCAACCAAAAATCTTGAAATGAGAGACTTTGGGAGATGACCAAATCTAAGCTCATAAGAGGTCTTCCCAATCACAGATCTCAAGAAGACCCTATTGGAGATATAACAAGCAGTAGAGATCGCCTCAGCCCAAAATCTCTTAGGAGTAGAATGCTCATCTAACATGGTCCGAGCCATCTCTACAAGGGTCCTGTTCTTCCTCTCTACAACACCATTTTGCTGGGGAACTCTTGGAGAAGAAAACTGATGCTCAATTCACCTATCAGTGCAGAAGGTAGAAAAAGAAGAATTCTTGAATTCTGTCCCATTGTCACTCCTAATGGCTCTCAAAGCTCTAGGAATATCAACAGCAAGTCTAAGGACCAATTCTCTAAAGAATCCAAATGCTTCATCCTTAGAAGCGAGAAAATAAACCCATGAATACCTGGAGAAATCATCCACAACCACCAGCACATACCATTTCCCACCAGCTGACTGAACTCTAGAAGGACCAACTGTGTCTAAGTGAAGAAGTCAGTCCCGTCCATCACCATCACCAAGGTAAGAGGTGGGTGGGAAGCAGACACCATCTTACCATGTCTACAGGGCGAGCACACAAGATCTCTAACAGCCTTCAGCCTAGGCAAACCTCTAATCAAATCCTTGCAACTGACTCTAGTCAAGTGGTCAAAACCTATATGCCCAAGTCTACGATGCCACAAGACAAGATCATGAGAATCAGAGGCTACAAGACACCTAGGACTGGAAGTCAAGAAATCTTCAAATTTGCACAAAAGATCTTCTCAAATCTGGAGATCTCAAAAACAAGCTCACCCGAGGAATCTAGAACTCTACACTCACCACTTTCAAACCTCACTTCTAGACCCTCATCAAGCAGCTGAGAAACAGATAGAAGATTATACCTCAGCTTACTTACCAAAGCGACGTCTTTCGGCATGAACCTGTTGTTCACGCGCACAGTGCCCTTTGCAGTCACGGTCCCGGTAGAAGCATCCCCAAATGTAATCAATTCGTTGCCGGATGCACATGTGAGGGAGGAGAACCATCTAGAATCTCCGGTCATATGTCGAGAACACCCGGAGTCAACAAGCCATATGTCCTCCTTCCTCGCACGACGGACCTAAAAAGCACAATCAGAAAACATCCGTAACTAAGTACTGGGGTTAGTGATAAATGATCTAGGAATCCAGTACCGAGAAGCACGATGCCTGGGAACAGCAGTAGAAGCAGCAGAAAAATGATCAGGAACAAAATCATAAGGACGCACATGAGAACCACCTAGACCTCTCCGAAACGATCTACCAAAAGATCGATACTCCCCCTGTCTAGGTGCTACCCGTAGTCTCTCCTCACGATATCCTAAACCAAAATGTTGCCTAGACCCACCAAAAGAGTCTACAAAGTTCTCTACAAATCTAGGCCTATGTGTGGTACGATAAACAGGCTGCCTAGCTCTAGAGACTACAACTGGAGAAGGGACTCCTCTAATGGATCTCAAAGCGCGCATCCTTTCTTTTCTCTCAATTTTTGCTCTCCGGAAGCAGAACTCAACAGTGTGGCCTTCTTTCTTGCAGAAAGTGCAATGGTACTTGACCTTTTGAGGGGTCTGTACTGAAGAAGTAGAAGCACCTTTTTTGCCAGAAAGAGTTTGAGCAAAACCTGCGGATTTGAAAACAACCTTGGATGGCTTAGGAGGTTTTAGCTCAAACATACCACTTTTCACAACTCTTGCAATCTTAGATGGGTGATTCTTGGAATGCTTTAGGGTATTGAAACCTAGGCCAATATTTTTCACACTCACCTTGGATTGGTCAAGAATCATGTTGAGTTTCTTTTTCCCACTAGAAAACTTCTCAAGAGTCACTTTGAGGTAATCATTCTCTTTAGTTAAAACCTCACATCTAGTGTACTTTCTAGACTTGATTGCCTCATCACGTTTACTCTTAAGAAGAGCCACTTCCACTTTAAAGGCCTCACAAGACACACAATAGGATTCCTTAATCCTATTCAACTGCTCCTTAAATTTAACTCTAAAAGCCTCTTGAATCTGACCAACCATAGTTTCAACTTCAGCATTCAAAACACAAGAGGTAGAGTCAATGACTTTCTTAGAAGCAGTAAGAGACATGGATTTTTCAATTTTAGCTTTTTCTTCAAGAGTCTTGTTTAAAGCTTCAATCTCAATTGTAAGCTTAGGACAATTTTCACATGAAACAGCTCTAGAGTACACAACTATTTCTGTCATCTCTTGCATTTTAATTCTATTGTTCTTACAATGAGAGCAAGTGTGACTAGCATCAAATTTTTGCAATTCCTTCAAAAAGCTATCCAGTTTTAATTCTAGCAAAGCACAATTTGAGCAAGTTAAAGGAATATCATCTAAAGCAGTCACATCAAGAGAAATGGCCTCCATGCAAGCAGAACTAGACTTGAGAGATTCTAGTTCATCAAGAGCATCTTTCAGTTGATTTACAACAGAGGAATGAGCAGATTTTAAGCTTGTCAACTCATTAAGCAAGCTAGAGCATGAATCACAAATATTATCAGGATTAATGGATTTGAGCCTAACAACTTCTAGGTTCAAATTATCAATCATATTGTTCTGTTTCTTAATCATTTTTGCTTGCTTATGCAATTTCTGTTCAGCAAGCACCAAAGCCCTTTTCATGTCAGCAATTGAAGGGCATACCTTATCAGGATCACTAAAAGGATCCTCATCGTTGGAGGAGTCGCTGTCGTGGCTGTTCTTGGCCATGAAACACATGCCCGTGAAGTCATGAGCCTTCTTCTTACCACGGGAGTCACTCTCGTCGTCCTCCTTTTCCGAGTCCACATCGCTCATATTCACATTTTCGAGAGCGGCAAGGACCCGGCTGACAAACTTGCGATAGTTTGTCTTCTTGGGTTTTGCATCCCTCTCTTGGGGATGCCTTCATGACTCCTTCTCCTCCTTGCCCTTCAGCT
This sequence comes from Hsuehochloa calcarea, assembly GCA_036346395.1. NCBI lineage: Eukaryota > Viridiplantae > Streptophyta > Magnoliopsida > Poales > Poaceae > Hsuehochloa > Hsuehochloa calcarea. The sequence continues at coordinate 46,330,418 of CM070609.1, read as the reverse complement.
TGGGGCACTTGGAGCGAATGTGGTTTGGCTCACCACATTCGAAGCATGTGATAGGTCCACCTCTCCTCCTATTCCTCACCTTGTTGTAAGCTCTCGTGAATTTGGTGGATAGGAGGGCTAAATCATCCTCGGGCAGTTTCTCAAGTTGCTCATCGCTCAAAGAATGCAAAGCAGATAAAGAAAAACCAGATGAGCTACAATCCAAAGAATCAGAAGAACTACCCTTGGATTTGTCGACCACTAACGTCATCGACTCTGTCTTGGGGAGATGCGAGATAAAGTCAATCTCATGCGTCTTCAACCTCGAGTATAGCTTATCCATGGTAAGCTCACTCATGACAGTGTTGTCATTGATGGAAGTGATCTTCATTCCCTGCACCTTCACATCAAGAGCACCCAAAAGTCGGTGTGCATTTTCGACTCGAAAAAGACCAGTCAACAATGAGGAGATCATGAAGAATCTTAGAAAATCTTCCCCACAAATTCGCCTAAAGACTCACCGTGCCTTTGCTCGATCTTAGAGTACACTTTCTTCACCGGTTCGTCTCACTTCCTTGATCGCAGTGGACCCTCGTGATAATCACAAAGAGTCCGCCAGATCTCATGAGCAGACCAAATGAGCAACACGCTCAAACTCGGATCGACTAAGGCCTTGGATCAAAAATTCGAAGCGTTCTTTGTTGGCCTCCACATCCGAGTGATCATATCGCCATCTACCGCACGACATAAGGGTTTTTTTACCTTAAGCCAAATAGCGTGCCCTTGAGCCTCGATATAGGCCTGCATTCGGGCCTTCCAATATGCAAAATCAACTCCATCAAAAATATGTGGCTTGGTTGAGTACTTGTCAGTCGTCATGGCTCCAAAGACCGGTTAAGATCTATGAGAAGAGCTAACCGGCTCTGATACCACTTGTAGGACTATAAAGGCGACTAGAGGGGGTGAATAGGCGCTTTCTCGATTTTTCGCCTTAATCAAATTCAACACGTACTTTTCTCCTCTAGCTATGAAAGCTAAGAAGATTAGTAAACTCACAGATGAAGCCTTGTGCTGAATTAAATTACCCCCTTTAACCACAATACACAAATATGGAGAATTGATCTCACTGGGCTGGTCTGGACACTGGCGGTCCGACCGGCGGCCAACTGGCGGTTCGACCGGTGAAATCGGTTCGAGCGGTGGAAATTGGTTCTACCGGCAGATAGGGAATGGTCCGAAGGCTGGCGGTCTGACCGCCGTTGCTAAGTCGGTCGGACCGATTTAGTCCAGTACCAAAACACAAAGCTCAACTCCAAAACGAAAATTGGTCCAACTTTTGATTCAACCAATGAAACTTGACCAAATTTGGAACACACCTCCCTAAGGATATCTAAGTCCTATTTCTAGTGACAATCGTCCAGATCCACTTCAAAGAAACGATATCTTAAGGTTTTACCAAAGAAGTGTTCCAAAACCTAGAAATATGAAAATCTTGATCCAAGACTTGCTTGTGAGGGATTGATGATCTAGATGAATCTAGGAGTATTCCCACACATCAAAGCAAGATAAAAACGGTCAAGAGACCAAGCATAAACACTTGGATCAAGGAAGCACCAAAATCTTCAAAAAGAGAGGAACACAAAAGAGACTTCACCCTTAAGCAACCATCAAGAGATTGATTGATTCAACAAGTTGCTTACAAAGCCACTCCCCCAAGGAGGACAAGAGCTCAATCAAAGAGCACACATACAAATCTCTCCAAACCCTAACCTCTCCTCTCCAAAACCTAGAAAAAGAAGGAGTAGTCCAAATGAATGCTTCAAGGGGTTTTCCATCTTCCCCCTTTCTATTTATATGGAGAGCTAGGGTTTCTCATGGGCTCCCATGAAGGCCCACACATACATGGGATACACACACAAAAATATCTGTTGAAGCAATCGCCTGCTTCACCACGTGTAGGTTGATCAGCGGCTCTCTTCATGTCGGCAAGTCTCTCCCGTCTGAATCCCATCGGAACCTCCTAGGGACTTGCACCGACTTCCGCACCGCCTGATCCAACCAGCTGCAACAAACTGCCTGTTCGATCCATCTTGCCCATTATGCACCATGCTTGAGTCACACGACCTCACCCGGCATCCATGATCGTTCTGGACCTCAGCTCTCCAAGCGTAGTCCCGATCCACCTCACCGTTGACGTCGTTGACCTGCAAGCCACCTGCACAGCAATAGACAAAGAAATCATCTCCGATAACAAGTTCTTCACAACTTGACCCACGTTAGTTCAACAATGCAATATGCAACAATAAAGCATTGAAATTCGTACATAAAATACATCCAAACTCAACAATGCCAAAAAGGATAAGTTCGAAGTGATCGGCGGTCTGACCGCCCCACACAGCCGGTCCGACCAATTTCAGGTCGGTCGGACCGATTCCACAACGGCGGTCGGACCACCCAAAAGGACTTAGCCAAATTTTCATCTCAAAAATCCGAAACCTTCTGGAATTTTCAAATGAATAGAACTTTTTACTGGGAGCTCCAAAAATTATGTGACCACATCCAGGAGACTCCCCTCACTTGCCTACACATCCTATTTTCGGCTCAGCTTCAAAATCCAATTTGAACCATATGCGGTCGGACCGGCAAGCACGGCTCGTCGGACCGCTCCACGGGCGGTCTGACTACCAATGTCACCGGTCAGACCGCCTATGGTCTGACATAACTGAAGCCAACCCGAAAACGCGAGAATTTGCAAACCAACAATGATATTGCCAATTGACTCATCATCCTAAGATAATGCACATATCCCCACGATATCCACATAACTACTATAATTCTGAGTTTACTTCGAGGCTGAGCGCACGCTTGGAAAAATAACCGTCGTCGCCTCGCTTCTCTTCCCCTCCCACCCCACGCCAAACCGCCACCCCTCCCATCGCAGCACCACATGCCGACTTCCTCCACCACCACGAGGTCCACGATGGTGGCGACCATCACCACGCAGCTCCGCTCCGCCCTCCTCTCTCCGGCCATCGCCAACTCCCAGAGCCACTGCGGTCGCCACCCGCCCTCCCTCGTCCGCTGTGACTCCTCTCCCCCCGCGGCGTCCGCGTCCACCTCCCTTATCAGATGTTCAGTAATCATGGCCTCGTGTAGCAGCAACCGACCCTCTCCTCTCACGCCTCCCACTCACGCAGTAATCCCTAACTCCCTCTCCTCTCACGCTCCCAACTGCCCGCCTCCCCACCCGCGCCTCCCTCTCCACCACCTGCAGCGACGGCGCCCGTCTCCCACTCGCGCTCCCCACCCACGGCGCCCGACCTCCCACTTCCTCTGCACACGCCTCTCCTTAACGCCGCCACCCGGCTTCTTCGGCTTCCCCCTTCCTCTTCTCCTCCAGTTGCCCCCGCTCCTGCTCAACAACTCCCTCATCGTGGCCCTCCCTGCCTCGCCTTCCTACTCCTCGGCCACCTCCTCTCCCGCGCCTCTCCTTAATGCTGCCACCCGATTTTTCACCTTCCCCCTTCCTCTTCTCCAGTTGCCCTTGCTCCTCCTCGCCATCTCCCGCAAGAAGACCGACGGCATCTGCGAGGGCATATGCGGCGGCGAGGTGAGAGCCCGCTGCAGTTCCCATGGCCACCTCCCCAGATTTGCCCCTTTCTCCCACCACGTGTGTTTCTCGGTGTATTACTTGGTCCACGAGAAGCCCCATTCTTGGCGGTGCTTGCCTTTTCCCCTATTATTTTACCACGTTTGGTTGTGCTAAAACTGCTTGCTTGATGCTTTGATTGCTCCAATTGCTCTTGTTCGCGCTTCTATGCTACCAACCTCGATGAATGTTGGGCGTTGGTATCTTGTGAAAGTTCTGGTTTTGGATTTGTTAGTAGTGAGATTTGTTGTGTCTAGGATCAAACATGCTTGCTTAATTGCTTTCGTGGAATATTTTGATCTTCTCCCGAGGAGATGGGGAGGGAGGGATTAGGTGAAGTTCGAAGCTTGGATGCTTCTGGTGCTAATATAATTTCACGATACCTCTCCTAGTTCACATTTCCTCCCTCCCTAATCTGTTGGCCCCTCTGATCTCCCTGCGGCATGCACAATTAGCCCCCAACGATCTCAATCCCCAACCTCTTTCAACCCCTAAAGGTAGCGTGGTGAGGATGACGAGATGAGAGGCTGGAGATGGTGGGGACGCCGACGCGGGGGCGGTTTAGGGCGGTGGGAGTAGCACGACGCTCGTGGGGACATCCTGAAGGAGCACCAGATGGGCAATGCAGAGGCTGGAAAAGGAGATCATGGCGGGTGAGGACACTGTTAGGATAGATGTCTAGATTTGGTCCTCTCTTGCTTGGATCTGATTGGATCTTTTCGGAGGTGGTGCTGACGCAAGGATGCCGGTGGGACTGTGGGAGGCAGTGACAGAAGGTGGAGGTGTGGAGGGCTCCAGCCGCCAGTGGGAGGCAGTGGCGAATGGCATGAGTAGGACGGCGAGAGGCTGTAGAGGAGTATGCTTTTGCTTAAACCCAATAAATGGATTTGTAAACCGACAGGTTAACAAGTTGGGTAAGAAGTTTACTGCAAATGGTTAGTGATTTAGAGATAAAGGTCACCAGCGTCCTCGTGCCTCCAAATATAATTTTCACTTGTGCATGTCCTCCTATTTTTGGTTTGAAGAAATAATGTTATTTTACTATCTTGTGCTCACATATATCCTCTTATGTTCGTTTCAAGCTTTCAACATGGCAATATTTCCACTATTCGTTCTCTTTCTTGTATATGATTTGTTAGGGTGCGAAGGTAGCTCTTTTATATTGTAAAGTGAACCCATGATGGAAATATTTAATGTGTGGTTGTATTCTGAACTGTCAAGTGTTGAACAAGATTTCCAGGATAACATTGAATTATTGAAGCTTTTGATTTTTCAGCCCGGACTAGGAATTATTGGTTGTCCGAATGATTTCTTGTGTATGCAGGAATATTGATTAGTTGGAGTTAATGTTGAACATTCAGTCTTCATTGCTTCTTTTAGCTTTAGTCTTCTTAATTTTTTCTAGCTGATTGTATTAGTTTCTGGTTGCAATCAATTGGAAATTTTCTTAGCATTCCTTCATGCTTAGCAATAATATAGTTTATGAGTTGACTATTATATGCCATTTCAAATAAATTATTGCACTTTAATCAATATTTTGCCTTAAGTGGAATTAGGCTACATATGTTTTAGATATAAACCAATAAATAGTAGTTGCAGTTGTGTAAGATTTGAGATGTTGAGCTTGAGCTATGCCAGGTTAAGCTCTACATCTGTTAATAAGAACACTGCAGTACTCTGAATGTTTGGCAAAAAAAGTAGTTCCTTTGTAATGTAACATATTAACATGGCAATATCTTGAGCTAGCATATATCCTCTTCTGTTCGTTTCAGGCTTTCAGCATGGCAATATTTTCACTATTTGTTCTCTTTCTTGTATATGATTTGTCAGGGTACAAAGGTAGCTCTTTTATATTGTACAGTGAACCCATAATGGAAATATTTGATGTGTGGTTGTATTCTGAACTGTCAAGTGTTGAACATGATTTCCAGGATAACATTGAATTATTGAAGCTTTTGATTTTTCAGCACGGACTAGGGATTATTGGTTGTCCAAATGATTTCTTGTGTATGCAGGAATATTGATTAGCTAGAGTTAATGTTGAACTTTCAGTCTTCATTGCTTCTAGCTGATTGTAATAGTTTCTTGAACTTTTAGTTTTAGGGACAGCATCATGTCGGTTAGGAACATTTTCACTCGTAAAGTCTATGCTCCGTTTGATGCCCCCACTGCATCCCAGTCTAGGTAAGTTTTTCCAAATGCACCTTTATGCATATTTCCTTTTTGTTTGAGTTAATATTTTGTATGTTCGCATGTAATAAATGTACATTTCACATGAATATAAAATAATATGGTTGATGATTTCTCCTTTGTAGATACATCCACTTTCATGAGTTGGGTGAAGACAGCGTGCATTTGTGGATATCATGGGGATATAGTCCAGATCTTAGAATGATGTGATAATTGGCAATGGCGTTAACAGTTTGTCGTTTCACGAGTTTTCGGCAAACAAACGATTCTGTCGAGCGAGCGGCCTCGACCGGCCAGGTGGCTTGGCCCGATCGATTCATGGCGGCCCGACCGCCCATAGGAGCAAGCGATCGGACCGCAAGTTATCAGAGGTGATATTTTGAGCTAGGCCAGAAATAGAGGGTGTAGGCAAGAGAGGCAGGTCTATTGCACTTGGTCTTATGATTTTTGGAGTCTCCAGTCAAAAGTTATTCGTGATATAAAATTCCAGTAGGGTCTGGTATTTCGGGGGCCAAATTTTGGCTAAGTCCCATCCGACGGCCCGACCGCCAATCCGCGGTGGTGGTCGATCGTAGGGGAAGCGATCGAGCCGCCCATGAGGGCGGTCTGACCGGTTGTCACTTGTTCGTTGTCCGTCGTGGCGGCGAAGTTCGGTTGTTAGGTCAAAGTCATGAGTTTCAGTGCATATGTGTTGCATGATTCATGTTTTGACTAACGTGGTTCAAGTTGTGAAGAACGTGTTCCCGGATTCGATTTGCTTGTCTATTGTTGTGCAGGTTGCTTGGTGGTCAACGACGGTCAAAGGCGAGGATGATCGGGACTAGGCTTGGAGAGCTGAGGTCCATAACGATCGACAATGCCGGGTGAGGTCAATGAACTCAAGTATGGTGCAAAATGGACAAAGACGACCGAACGGACAGTTCGGTGCGACTGGTTTGATCAAGCAGCGCGGGAGTCGGTGCAAGTGCCACGGTGGTTTCGGTGGGAGCCGGATGGGAGAGACTTGCCGACATGGAGAGAGCCATTGATCAACCTACACGTGGCGGAGCAGGCGAAGTGCTTCGCGCAGATGGACTCGGTCTTCGGAGAAGGACCGAGAAGGGGTATTTTGGTAATCTTACCAAATACCACCTTGGTGACCTTTTGCCAACCCGTGGCACAAGACGACGCAAAGAGAAGCGGTTTAGGTCAAGACGTATTGAAGACGACGCTTTAAAATACGTGCGCGTGTGACCCAATTGTGTTGGGCCTTAACGGGAGCCCATTTAAGTTAATTTTATAGAAGGTATCAGCCTCCACTATAAATAGAGGAGGGAGGTGGCTGCACCCCCTCAACCCTTTCATTATTGTTGAAACCCTAGTTTTGCTTAGGGAGAGGATTAGTGGAGGTTAGGGTTCTAGAGAGTTTTGATTTGATTTCGTTCTCTTGGATTGAGCTTTGTCCTCCATTGATGGAGTGACTGTAAACCCAAACCCTATCAAACCAATCCAAGGAAAGTTTGCTCAAAGATGTGTCTCTTTGCCTTCCATCTCTCTATTTGGTGATTTTGAGTCTTTCTTGATTTGTGAGTCTTTGATTTATTTCTTTAAGTGATCTAGCTTGCTGTAACATGTGGGAACACATCTAGGATCATCTTGATCATCAGTCACCCACGAGCAAGTTTTTGAATATAGTTGACTCGGTTTTGAACCATCCTCCTCTCAAACGGAAAAAGGTCGTAACTTTTCCAAGGATCTTCATGATCTTCGATTGGAATAGGTTCCTGACATCCAAGAGAAGGTGTGTTCCAAGTTTCATCAAGTTTGGAGTTGTAGATCAAAAGTTACATCTATTTGCAACTTCATTTTTGGGGATGTTTTTACTGTTCATCAGACTGGAGGTCGGACCGCCCAAGGTGACCGGTCCAACCGCCCAAGGTGACCGGTCCGACTGCCATTAACACAGAGGTCAGACCGCCCAACATTTAGAATTTTAGCCCGTGTTGATTTTGATTGTTTTGCTTCGGGGTTTAAATTAGATTCAATACTAGTCTTCCGCCGTACTAGTATATTGATCTTCATAGCTTCCATAGCTATTATAGTGAAATTTGTATTGAATTTTATCTTGGTTGAAAAAGTGAGCGTGCTCCTATTCACCCCCCCTCTAGTCGTCTTTTCGGTCCAACAAGTGGTATCAGAGCCCGGTTAGTTCAATCTTGATCTTAACCGGTCACTGAACTTGGCGATGAATAAGTACTCCACCAAGCCGCATATCTTCGATGGGTACGACTATGCCTATTGGAAGAATCGCATACGAATCTTCCTTGAAAGCGAAGGACAAGCTATATGGGAGGTTGTTCGAGCCCCGCTCGTTCCTCCCGAAGTTGTTACGCTGGCTTCAACAGCCCTCTTGGCTAACAACAATAAGGCAAAGAACCTCTTATATGGTGGGCTTGGTAGACAGGAGTATGATCGGATTTGCAATCTTGAAACTGCGCACGAGATTTGGAACACCCTCGAAACCTACCATGAGAGTTCATTCCAAATCAAGAAAGTACGCCAGACAGTCTATAAGCGTGAATATAATAAATTCGAGATGCGTCTTGGAGAGAGCATCGATGACATTTTCAGTCGCTTTTACAAAGTGATTAATCAGATGAAAACTGTTGGTATTGAATATTCTCAGTCTGAAAATGCCACCCACCTCTTGGCTGTAATCAACACCAAGGAGTGGGAAATAAAGGCTACCGCCATTGAGGAGAACGTCAACCTCTCTGATCTGACTTTGGAGCTGCTCTATAGTAAGCTCAAGACTCATGAGATCAAGAGGATTTATCATCCCAAGAAGGAAAACATGGCCTTGGTAGCAGACCCGCTCAAGAGAGCTTCTGATGGGTCTTCTTAGTCTTCTTCTGGATTTTCGCTTGCTGGTTTATCTGCAATCTATGAAGAGGAGTTTGAGAGTCTCCCTGAGGCCGAGTTAGCCCTCATAGTCCGAAAAGCCACACGGGCCTATAATAATATGAGAAACAAAAAGAGAGCAGGTCCCACGACTTGCTATGAGTGTGGTGAGCTTAATCATATTCAGACAAATTGTCCCAAGTTGAAAGGAAAGAGTAACCACAAGGAGGGAAAGCCGGCTTGGAAGAAGCCTCAATAGAACAAATCAAGATTTGATGCTGCCAAGCTGACAAAGGCAGCTCACCGGGTTCTTGCCGCTTTTGGGGAACAATCCTTAAGCGATGTGGAATCCGGGAGCAAGGATGACGAGGAGGAGATCCCTCAAGATAAGAAGAAGGGGAAGGCCAAGGACTTCACCGGCGTTTGTTTCATGGCCGACTCCGATGACGTCGACGACAATGAGGTACCTCTCTCCTATGATATCCTTTCTAATAGATGCGAAACTATCTTTGAGCAACTCATGAGTCAGGATAAGGCTTTAGAGTATATCATGGCCAGGAACAAGGACTTAGAGTCTCAAGTAGATAATTTGACTTTAGAACTTGCAAATGCTAAGACTCTTGAATCTGATGAACGTTCTTCCTGCCATGCTCTAGACTCAGAATTTGCTAAACTGCAATCTACTCATGATATTGCTTTGCAACAACTTGAAAATGCTAGGACCGAGCTAGTTGAGATTAAATCTGCTCCATGTGAAAATGCTTAGATTCTAGCAAGTTGGTTGCTTCTGGTGTGGTTGATTCTAGCATTTGCTCTTTTTGCATTGAACGAGAACATGAAGTACAAGACGTAGTAGATGCAGTTAGAGCTAAATTTGCTAAGCTTAAGGATAGAATTGATTCTGCTACCTGTATCTCTTGCGAAACTCTTAAACTTGAAGCTACCTTATATAAGGAGAGATATGCTAGAGCCATTAAGGGTAAAACTTGTGAATCATGTGTTAATCTTGAAGTAGAAAATGCTTATCTTAAGGATACCTTAGAAAATTTTTCTAAAGGTAAGAAACAATTAAACATGATTCTGGACAAGTCTAAAACTCATTATAAGAAGCAAGTATTAGGATACAACTCTGTCCAAGATAATTCTAAGCCAAAAGTTACTCAAGTCTTGGAAAATGGGTTAGTTGAATTCAAAACCCAACTTGCAAAAACTATTTTTAAATCTGCAGGTTTTGCTCAACCATTTGTTAAGTCAAAGGGTGTTTCTCCCAGTGGTATCAAGTACCATTGCACCTATTGCAAGAAGGATGGGCATTTGGTTGAGTTCTGTTGGCGTAGGTTGAAAAATGATAAGAAAAATTTTGCTATAATTTTATCCAATCAACCTAGAGCTTTTATGAGACATGGTAACGTAGAAAAGAATAAATCTGGTTTAGGATTTGTGTCACATGCTCATCATCATGCTCTTAGACAGGATAACTCTCATATTAGTGTAACCATTGCTCATAACAGAATTTCAAACATAATCAAGAATAGCACTTCTGCTTTGCATACTACTCGCAGACGTGTGTCTCAGTACTGGGTTCCCAAGTATTGTTTAACTAACCCCAGTATTGAGACACATCGTTCTTATATGCCTTGATTTTCAGGATTACCGCGGAAAGAGAAAGGATACGTGGTTCGTCGACTCTGGCTGTTCACGCCACATGACCGGAGACTCAAGATGGTTCACCTCCTTCACGCGGTCGACGGGTGATGACTTCATCACCTTTGGAGATGATAGGCAAGGGCGGATTGAAGGAACGGGATCGATCAGGGTGAACGACAAGTTCATCCTCAAGGACGCCGCCCTTGTGGATAAGCTAAGGTTTAATTTGCTTTCTGTCTCTCAACTTCTTGATGATAGCTATGATACTAGATTTAAGAAAAATGCTTGTCAAGTGCTTGATTCAACTAGTGAGCTTGTTTTTGGGATTACTATAGTTGCTAGGATCTTTGGAGCTAATTTTTCTGAATCTCTTGCTGGTTCTCTCAAGTGCTTGATTTCATCTTCTTCTTCTGAGTTCTGGCTTTGGCACCGTCGTTTGGGGCACATTGGTTTTGATCATCTGACGCGAGATAGCAACCTTGACCTCATGAGAGGTTTGCTCAAACTCAAAGCTGTCAAGGATGCTGTATGTGCACCATGTAGGCATGGCAAGCAAGTTGCCGCCTCACCCTTCAAAGGACTATGGTCATGACCCATTTAACCGACGCTTGCTTCATATGGATACTGTTGGTCCCGCTAGGGTTCAGTCAGTTGGTGGAAAATGGTACATTCTTGTCATAGTCGATGATTTTTCTAGATACACTTGGGTGTTCTTTCTTGCTTCGAAGGATGAAGCTTTTGATCATTATCATGATCTTGTTCTTCGTTTGGCTTCTGAACTTCCGAGTGCCTTGAGAGCGAGCCGCAGTGACAATAGCACGAAGTTCAAGAATGCCTCTTTTGCTTCTTTTTGTGCTGAGCGTGGAATTGAGTATCAGTTCTCCTCTCCACACGTCCCTCAACAAAATGGCATTGTGGAAAGGAAGAACATGACCCTAGTCGAGATGGCTAGGACGATGCTAGATGAGTATAGCACTCCGAGGAGGTTTTAGGCCGAAGCTATTTCTAATGCTTGTCATATTGTAATTCGTGTCTTTTTGAGACCGTCTTTGGGCAAGACTCCTTATGAGCTTTGGTTTTGTAGAAAACCCTCTGTCTCGCACTTTCGATTCTTTGGATCCAAGTGTTTTATTATCAAGACAGGAAACCTAGATAAATTTGAGTCAAGAACTTTTGATGGTTTATTTCTGGGTTATCTTGTGCATTCAAGGGGTTTTCGAGTTTTTAATGTTGAAACTAACCTGGTTCAGGAGACATGCAATGTCACTTTTGATGAGACTAGCCCTGGAGCTAGATCAGATATTTCAGGTGATACAGAGGTGACAGAGAGTATATTTGTAGAGGAAGATGATGATGAGCTCGATGATGCTCTTCCACCTGCTGTTGTTGACACTCCTATTCCAACACAAGAACCTGCTGTGACTACTTCGCCTTCAGTTGAGGCACCTGCTGCATCTTCATCATCAGCAGTACCTGCGGTGGTCGAAGATGTATTTTCCTCTCCGGGTGCGCCACTTCACATTCAAAGGCAGCACCCTTCGGATCAGATGATAGGTAATCTTCATGAGTGAGTCACTCGCTCCAGGTATCATGATCGAAACCTCTATTCTCATTCTGCTTTTGTAGGTTCTTTTGAACCCCGCGATATATCACATGCTTTATCTGATTCTAGTTGGGTCAATGCCATGCATGAGGAGTTAGAGAATTTTGAGAGGAATAAGGTTTGGAATCTAGTAGAACCTCCTAGTGGTCATAATGTTATAGGAACCCGCTGGGTTTTCAAAAACAAACAAAATGAGGATGGTTCTGTGATTAGAAACAAGGCTAGGTTGGTAGCTCAGAGTTTTTGCTAAGTTGAGGGGTTAGATTTTGACGAGACCTTTGCTCCTGTTGCTAGACTAGAAGTAATTCGCATTCTGCTTGCATTTGCTGCATCTAAGGGTTTTAAATTATATCAGATGGATGTTAAGAGTGCCTTTTTGAATGGTTACATAGAGGAGGAAGTGTATGTTAGGTAACCCCCAGGCTTTGAGAACCCCAAGAACCCATATCTTGTCTTCAAGCTGTTCAAAGCCTTGTATGGTCTTAAACAAGCCCCTAGAGCCTGGTATGATAGGCTTAAGACCTTCTTGCTTAAGAATGATTTTGAGATAGGTAAGGTAGACAAGACCTTGTTCATTCTTAGGCGTGGCAATGACTTCTTGCTTGCTCAGATTTACGTTGATAATATTATCTTTAGTGGTTCTTCTCATGCTCTTGTTTCCAGCTTTTCTGAGATTATATCCAGGGAATTTGAGATGAGCATGATGGGAGAGCTCAAGTACTTTCTGGGGCTTCAAATCAAGCAATGTAACGAATGGATCTTCATCCATCAGACGAAGTATACTAAGGACCTGCTCAAACGTTTCGACATGGGTGACTGCAAGCCGATCGCCACTCCCATGGCGACTTTGACTGCTTTGGATCCAGATGAGGAAGAAGAAGCCGTGGATCAACGCGAGTACCGCAGCATGATCGGCTCCCTCCTGTACCTAACGGCCTCAAGACCGGATATCCACTTCACAGTCTGCCTCTGCGCGAGGTTTCAGGCGTCTCCGAGATCTTCCCATTGCCAAACTGTTAAGCGCATATTCAGTATTTACACTCTACCCTCCATTATGGCATTTGGTACTCCTGCTCTTCTTCTTTGTCCATTCGGGGGTTTTCTGATTCTGATATTGCGGGCTGTCGGCTTGATAGGAAGAGTACCTCGGGCACTTGTCACTTCCTAGGCACTTCTCTTGTTTCTTGGTCTTCTAGGAAGCAGTCCTCTATTGCACAATCTCTTTGAAGTCAATATGTAGTCTTTGCTAGTTGTTTGTAGTCGATTTTGTGGATGGTATCCACTCTTAAGGACTATGGGTTAAATTTTGCTAGTGTTCCTCTTTTCTGTGATAACACTTCTGCTATTAACATTGCTAAGAACCCTGTGCAACACTCTAGGACCAAGCACGTAAACATTCGCTATCACTTCCTTAGAGACCATGTCGAGAAGGGTGATATTGTGCTGCACTTCGTGGAGTTCGAGGCTCAAATGTTTGATATCCTCACCAAGCCTTTAGACCCAACTAGGTTTGCCACCTTGAGAAGCGATTTAGGGGTAATTTATCCCTATGGGTTGGTTTGAGGGGGAGTTCGATCTTTTCTAATCTTACCTTGTTCTTTTGATCTTTTATTGTTCTTTTTCTGAACTTATTGATCTTCTTTAACTTTGTAGGTTTTTAGGCTTTTTATTGCATCTCATTGTATCTTATTGCATTCATATGAAAAATACAACAAGTGGTATGAAAAATCTAAAAAGATGCATTGTAATATAAGATTTTCTGCTTATCTTTTAAAATTCATGAAGCTTTGCCTATTACCCTTTGGAGCTTTAGTATTTCAATTCTTGCTCAATGACATGTCTAGTTCCTTGACTTGCTAGAATTATCATGTTTTCACATATACAGATCAGTCTTTGCAGTATGAGCTGGAACTCTAAAACAACTCGAACTAAAAATTGTAATTTGTGGATGTTTTAGCTAGTTGCGCAATTAGTGCTCCTTTTGTGACATTGGCCCTATCAAAATTGCTATGTTAGCTCTTGAATCTAAAATTGACCATTACTTAAGCTTTTTGTGTTCTTGAGATTCTAAAACTGCTCCTGTGAAAAAAATAAAAAATCAAGATTGTCTTATGCTTAAAATATGCCAAACTACTCTTACGAGACTGCTTTTCAAAGACATGAACCTGGAGATAGTTTGATGATCCAGACGATCTCATGGGGACTACTTGTCAGAAATGACATGAACCTCAAGATTTGTCACCCTGGTAGAAGCTTAGAAAGAGTTTGTGGATGGCTCCTGATGAGGACATCCTTTCTATAGATACAACTATGCCAACTCCACAACAAACTCAACAAACTGAAACTATGATACAAGGACCAATGACTCGAGCGCGAGCACGTCAACTTAACCATCAGGTGAATGCGTCCCTAAGTTTGCATACAAATATTTCAAAGAATGGTATACTACTTAATGTTTGTGATGATTTAATTGTCCTTAGGAACCATGGGGAAGAATCACGCGAGCTCAAGTGTAGAAGTGGAACCGTCAAGCGCAATCCAAGTCCTATTCGTGAGTTCAATTCAGATTCGGCCTTCGTAACAGCGTCTACTTCAAACGGCCATAACTTTTAATCCAGAAGGCTTTTTGGGGGCCGTGAGTACTCGTTGGAAAGCTCTTGAAGTCTACTTTCAAATGGATCTGGTCTCACCTCCAAACTCCATCCGAGCAGATCAGAAACTGCAAAACAAGTCACGTCATTTTTCCAGTCCGAGTCAAAGTGGGCCGAGGGCCTTGTAACTTGGGCTATTTGGGTTGGTACTGTTCACGTGAACAGTACCACGGCCGCGTGAACAGTAAAATCAAATAGTACCACCTCCCTTTTCATTAGATAAGTGTGGCTTCCCCCTTCCCTATTTAAGGAGGTCACACCCCTCTAGTTTTGCTCGGGTTTTTCTTAAAGATTATTCTGCTTAGCAGTTTCACCGCATGTTCGGTTGAGAAACCCCACTTGTGAACTCAAACTTTATTCGCAATACAATTTCATATTGCGTCTTAAACTCTCTTTCTTGTGTTCTCGATTCGCTTGCAGGAGATAGCCTTCTTGGCGAGGTCAACCGTGTTCAGCACGGTTGATAACCAACGGAGCAGTGGTGTAGTGATTGCAAGGGGTTCGATCTGTTTTGGTCAGAGCCTTTGGATCATCAACGTCGAGATCTCCACAATCGATTTATCGGTACCTTTCAGAAGATCGGGTCATTGTCACATCAGTTGGTATCAGAGCAACGGTTGCTCGTGAGGTAATTCTTGTATCCCTAGTTAGTAGATTGGTTTTTATTTCCTATAGTCCAAAAAAAAATTGCCCTATAAAAAGAATTAATTCCGCTGTCCAAACCCCGTTGTGCTTTTCAATCTGTTAGTTTTGGTTTGCTAAATTGAATTTGTGTCCATATTAACATTGTCTAGTTGCTGGTCATATCTTTATTCCATTAAAAAAAAATCCAAACAAAAGAAAAATTCCTCACCCCAAACCCTAATTTTCAAATTCGGCTGATTTTTTTCCTTTCTCTGCAACCGCCACCAAAAACACCATATCTTTTGATTCCGAGATTATTTTTGAGTGAGACCACCGCCATTAGATTCAGATATTCCTTATCCATCTATCTGTAAAATTTCACATCATTCCAGCAAGGAAGTTAAGAGATATATGCGGTGAAAGTTGACCCAATTATCTGTTTTGAATCTGCAACAGTCAGCAGTTGTGATTTTTGTGCGAATTTCTGTGTCGGGATTCAGAAGTTGGCCCCAATAGAAAATTTGTAGAAAAAGCCGTCAGAAAACAGATAAAAAAAGAATCAGTGAAAAAGAGGCGTCTGACAAAAAGTTACGGCCAAAATACCGACATGCTGTCCAGTGGTCAGAAATCTTCAGTTTTTTAAGTTTGAGAAAATCCTTGTGCTCTTCAATTCCAAATTGCATTGGATTGAATTATCTTGTATTTACCACTCCTACACATTGTCATACACTTGATTTTTAGCCTTCCATTCTTGGTTGGTCAGCAACATAGGCTAAATGTTAGATACGGACTATAATTCAATTCTATGCAATTCTGAAATTAACTGATTGATCTCCATTGCTACCATATTGTGCCTTCCAAGCTACACCTACTCTTGATCAGAACAGGTTCCCTCTTGCAATCGTACCCACGCTCGACACGGTGTCACGAACCAGCCACCGGTTGTACCACCTGCTGCATTGTTAAGAACACTTGTAAGAGTGTGATAAGACGCTTGAGAGTGTGTGATTCTACTTCTCGCCACCTAGTAGTTGATAGGGATAATACCTTTGTGTTGTCTTTTGTTTGCTACTAACCATGGCAGGTGAGACGTCTGATGCGCAAGAGTGTGTTTTTAAGGGAGAGCTCATGACGCTTTTGGATGAACAATGCGCTGCCATTACTGATGACATCGATAGGAAGATGGATACAATGCAATGTTCCATTAATGAGAGCATTGCAACACTCACTACACGCCTTGAAATAATGGTGAATCGGCCACCAAACAATGGAGGCCAAGATCATGAGGAGGGAGATTATAATGAGAGACAAAACCGTGGCGCGGGTCTTTGCGCACGCCACGACACCGTCCTCATCAAAACCGTCATGGTATGGGAGGTAACAATAATTTTCAGTATCACAATGCTCATGTTCATGATGACCCGTTTGCTAAAGTTAAATATTCCATACCATCTTTTGCGGGTACCTATGATGCTGAAACTTATCTAGATTGGGAGATGACAGTTGAACAAAAATTTAATGCCCATCTAGTTCCTGAAGTGCATAGAGTCAGACAAGCGACTAGTGAATTTAAAGATTTTGCTATCATTTGGTGGACTCAAGTAGTTAATTACGCTTAGCCCCGATACATGGGATAGATTGAAGGTAGCTATGCGTGCTAGATTTGTCCCTCCCTTTTAAGCGTGAAATGCGTAAGAAATTGCGGCGCTTAGACCAAGGCAATAGATCTGTTGAGGAATATTATCAAGAATCGCAAATAGGCATCTTTGCGTTGTAATGTTGAAGAGGATGAGGAGGATAAGATGGCTCGTTTTTATGGGGATTAAGGCGTGAAATTCGTGACATAATTGATTACAAAGAGTATAATGATATCAATAGATTGTTCCAAATTGCTTGTTTGGCGAGAGAAAGAATTGCGGGGTAGGCAACAAAGGACAAGGAGCAATTTTGGAGGTATGTCTACATCGAGACCGACGCAGGGCAACCCAAGACACCCCACCTCCTGTTTTTCGAGTCTTGTCCCCTCTGTGAGTAGGGCGTGTTCAGCAGCACCGCCACAACCATCACGCGCATCCGAGGCGAGCAAATCTACTAGCTCTTCATCGGTTGCTTCCACGGGCCGTACGACGGGCATTGTGTGCCACCGTTGTAAAGGGATGGGCCACGTCATGAGAGATTGCCCAAGTCAGCGGGCGTACATTGCGACAGAAGATGGTGGTTATGTAAGTGCTAGTGATGTTGAGGATGAATATGCTCTTGCAGCTAACCTTGCAGGTGATGATGATGATCATGAGACAGACAGTGATGGTGAGGAGATTTTAGGTGCAGCTGCTACGGCGAGTTATAGAACCATAATTGTGCAGCGAGTACTGAGCACTCAAAAAGAGCAAGAGGAGAAGCTACAACGTCATAATTTGTTTCAGATGTTCATCATCGTCAAGGATTGCCGTGTTCGTGTTATAATTGATGGCGGGAGCTACAATAACTTGGTGGATTCAGGATTGGTCAAGAAACTTGGCTTGACCACACGTGCGCATCCTCACCCATACCACATTCAGTGGTTCAACAACAGCGGTAAGGTGAAGGTAACACAATCTGCAAGAGTGCAATTTTCCATTGGTTCCTATCATGATGTTGCTGATTTCGATGTAGTACCTATGCAAGCATGCTCACTTTTATTAGGTCACCCATGGGAATTTGATACCGACGCAACTCATCATGGTAGAAGTAATAAATACTCTCTTGCGCACAAAGGAAAGAAAATAACTTTGCTACCTTTGACACCTACTGAAATTGCTAATTGTGATAAAGAGCTAGCTGAAAATAAGAAGAAAGAACTTGAACAAGAATATGAAAATCAGCAAGTAGTGAAGGATGTTTTCCCACCTAAGAAAGAGAGGTTGCCATCTAGTTCTAGGACCGAGGGAATTAAATTAAAGGGTTGTGTCATGCTTGCAACCAAATCTGATCTTGCTGAAATTTGTTATGATGAAATGCCATGCTATGCTTTGATATGCAAAGATGCTTTATTTTCACTTAATGATGTATCTAGCTCTTTGCCGTCTGCATCATTAACCTTTGCAGAATTTGAGGATGTGTTTCTGTTGAGATACCTCGTGGTGCCACCAATTAGGGTATTGAACATCAAATTGATTTGATTCCGGAGCTTCCCTACCCAACCGCAGCGCCATACCGAACCAACCGGAGGAGACTAAGGAGATTGAGCATCAAGTGCGAGACTTGCTTGACAAAGGGTACGTACGTGAGAGCCTTAGTCCATGTGCTGTCCCTGTACTTTTGGTTCCAAAGAAAGATGGGTCGTGGCGTATGTGTGTTGATTGTAGAGCTATCAATAATATTACCATTAGATACCGTCATCCTATTCCTAGGTTAGACGACATGCTTGATGAATTAAGTGGCTCTACAATGTTTTTTAAAGTTGACTTGCGTAGTGGATACCACCAAATTAGAATGAAACTTGGAGATGAATGGAAGACGGCATTTAAACCTAAGTTCGGGTTATATGAGTGGCTAGTGATGCCTTTTGGTCTAACTAATGCCCCTAGCACTTTCATGAGATTAATGAACGAGGTTTTACGTGCTTTCATTGGTAAGTTTGTGGTAGTTTACTTTCATGATATATTGATTTACAGCAAGTCACTAGATGAGCATCTTGAACACTTACGTGCTGTTTTTATTGCTTTGAGAGATGCACGTTTGTTTGGCAACCTCGAAAAGTGTACCTTTTGCACCGATCGAGTTTGTTTTCTTGGGTATGTTATTACTCCGCAGGGAATTGAGGTTGATCAAGCCAAGATCATCGCTATCCAGAGTTGGCCGCCTCCTAAAACGGTCACATAAGTGCGGAGTTTTCTCGGGCTCGCTGGTTTCTATCGGCGTTTCGTTCGGGATTTCAGCACCCTCGCTGCACCATTGAATGAGCTTACAAAGAAGGGTGTTCCTTTTACTTGGGCCACCAATCATCAACAAGCTTTCGACACTCTCAAAGATAAGTTAACACATGCCCCTTTGCTTCAACTTCCTGATTTCAGCAAGACTTTTGAATTAGAATGTGATGCTAGTGGCATAGGTCTTGGGGGTGTGTTAATTCAAGAAGGAAAACATGTTGCATACTTTAGTGAAAAGTTAAGCGGTCCTAGTTTGAACTATTCTACCTATGATAAAGAATTATATGCTCTAGTTCGAACTTTGGAAACATGGCAACATTATTTATGGCCCAAAGAGTTTGTAATACATTCTGATCATGAATCCTTGAAACATATTCGAAGTCAAACCAACTTGAACCGTAGACATGCTAAGTGGATTGAGTTTATTGAATCCTTTCCCTATGTCATTAAATATAAAAAGGGTAAAGAAAATGTGATAGCTGATGCATTGTCTAGGAGATATACCATGCTTTCACAACTTGACTTCAAAATCTTTGGGTTAGAGACAATAAAGGAGCAATATGTGCATGATCTTGATTTTAAAGATGTGTTGCTAAATTGTCAAGAGGGAAGGGTTGGAATAAATTTATTGTGCATGATGGGTTCAGATATCCGTGCTAGCAAGCTTTGCATTCCAAATGGCTCTGTTCGTCTTTTGTTGTTACAGAGGCGCATGGAGGAGGATTGATGGGTCACTTGGCGTGAAGAAGACGAGGACATTCTGCTCCACCACTTTTATTGGCCAAAGATGAGGCGTGGCGTCGAGCGCTTCATTGCCATTGCACCACTTGCCAAAAAGCTAAGTCACGACTTAATCCTTATGGTTTATACATACCTCTTCCTGTTCCAAGCATACCTTGGGAAGATATCTCTATGGATTTTGTTTTAGGGCTTCCTAGAACAAAGAAGGGGAGGGATAGTATTTTTGTTGTCGTGGATAGATTCTCTAAGATGGCTCATTTTATACCATGTCATAAAAGTGATGATGCTACAAATATTCTTGATTTGTTCTTTAAGGAAATTGTTCGCTTGCATGGTATTCAATCGATAGTTTCGATCGTGATGCTAAATTTCTTAGTCATTTTTGGAGAACCTTGTGGGGTAAGTTGGGAACTAAGCTGTTATTTTCTACTACTTGTCATCCTCAAACCGATGGACAAACTGAGGTAGTCAATAGAACATTGTCTACTATGCTTAGAGCTGTGCTTAAAAAGAACTTAAGAATGTGGGAGGAATGTTTGCCTCATGTGGAATTTGCTTATAATCGTTCGCTGCATTCTACCACAAAGAAATGCCCTTTTGAGATTGTTTATGGTTTCATACCTCGTGCACCTATCGACTTGTTGCCTCTTCCGACCGAGAAGGTAAATTTCGATCTTGCAACAACGTCTTGATTTGATACGTAAGATGCATGAGACAACTAAAGAGAACATTGAAATTATGAATGCTAAATATAAAGTTGCTGGTAGTAAAGGACGCAAGCATGTTATTTTGGAACCTGGTGATCTTGTGTGGTTACACTTGCGTAAAAAACGATTCCCTGAATTGAGAAAGTCTAAACTCATGCCTCGTGCAGATGGTCCTTTTAGAGTGCTTGAACGTATTAATGATAATGCATATAAGTTAGATTTGCCTGCAGAGTTTGGGGTTAGCCCCACCTTTAACATTGCAGATTTGCGACCTTGCTTGGGCGTGGAAGATGAGTTTGAGTTGAGGACGACTCCAATTCAAGAAGGGGAGGATGATGAGGACATCCTTTCTATAGATACAACTATGCCAACTCCACAACAAACTCAACAAACTGAAACTATGATACAAGGACCAATGACTCGAGCGCGAGCACGTCAACTTAACCATCAGGTGAATGCGTCCCTAAGTTTGCATACAAATATTTCAAAGAATGATATACTACTTAATGTTTGTGATGATTTAATTGTCCTTAGGAACCATGGGGAAGAATCACGCGAGCTCAAGTGTAGAAGTGGAACCGTCAAGCGCAATCCAAGTCCTATTCGTGAGTTCAATTCAGATTCGGCCTTCGTAACAGTGTCTACTTCAAACGGCCATAACTTTTAATCCAGAAGGCTTTTTGGGGGCCGTGAGTACTCGTTGGAAAGCTCTTGAAGTCTACTTTCAGATGGATCTGGTCTGACCTCCAAACTCCATCCGAGCAGATCAGAAACTGCAAAACAAGTCACGTCACTTTTCTAGTCCGAGTCAAAGTGGGCCGAGGGCCTTGTAACTTGGGCTATTTGGGCTGGTACTGTTCACGTGAACAGTACCATGGCCATGTGAACAGTAAAACCGAATAGTACCACCTCCCTTTTCATTAGATAAGTGTGGCTTCCCCCTTCCCTATTTAAGGAGGTCACACCCCTCTAGTTTTGCTCGGGTTTTTCTTAAAGATTATTCTGCTTAGCAGTTTCACCGCATGTTCGGTTGAGAAACCCCACTTGTGAACTCAAACTTTATTCGCAATACAATTTCATATTGCGTCTTAAACTCTCTTGCTTGTGTTCTCGATTCGCTTGCAGGAGATAGCCTTCTTGGCGAGGTCAACCGTGTTCGGCACGGTTGATAACCAACGGAGCAGTGGTATAGTGATTGCAAGGGGTTCGATCTGTTTTGGTCGGAGCCTTTGGATCATCAACGTCGAGATCTCCACAATCGATTTATCAGTACCTTTCGGAAGATCGGGCCATTGTCACATCAGCTCCTAGTCCAGGATCTCTTTACTAAGATATACCTTTAATCAACTTCTGGTCGAAGCTTAGGATGAGTTTGTGGATGGCTCCTAGTCCAGGATCTTGTCACTAACTTAGATCATTAGTCAACTTCAATATTCAGTGCATATGAGAAAACTGTTGACAATTGGAATTTTGAGAAATCTGAGCAGAATGATTCAATACAGGACCTGATTGACTCTTAATGTGGTCTTTGTTAGATTCTTGATCTCAATTTGACATTTTGACATTGCTAGTTTCACTTTAGTATCCTGTTGATGAACTTGCTGAATTTGAAGCTTTGCTTAAATTGATCATATTTATTGCTTTATATTTGAGCCTTCGCGCTTAGCTTTGATATATATATGTCTTATCATGATCTTTCTAGCGTTGTTAGGCTTGATATGTTGTTTGTAAAATATTAGAAATACTGGTTCTTTTGGGTAATCTACAAAGCTTCTTATAATCAAAAATTGAAAAATACAAAAATGAAGCCACTCCTTTGCACTTCATGCATATTTTTTATGCTTCTTTCTTCATTCTGCATTTGTTATCTCTGGATCAGAGGAAGGCGTGATTCCTTGATGACTCCACTGTCAAAGGGGGAGAAGATGTGTTAAAAAATGTTAATACTGAACAAAGGGGGAGAAATTGAAAATTTGACATTTTCAGAAATCTGTGGATCTTAGTGAGGGGGAGTTTTTGAATCGCATTCTTAGTGTCTTATTAACTCTTCTGAACTTGATTTGCATTTATTAATCCTCACGATGATCCAAGGTCAATTGAACAATTAATTGTTCTTTCATATGGACCTTGTTGGACCGAAGAGGCGACTAGAGGGGGGTGAATAGGAGCACGCTCACTTTTTTCCAAATAATGAATTCAACACAATTTCACTCCAATAGCTATGATGAAGCTATGAAGATCAATATACCAGTACAGCGGAAGACTAGTATTGAATCCAATTAAATCCCCTAAGCAAAAACACAAAATCAACTAAGATTGCAAAGACTCACAGCACGGGCGGTCAGACCTCTGTACCCAACCGGTCGGACCGATTGCCGGGCGGTCTGACCGGCGTTGTGCTGGCGGTCGGACCGCTCCAAAATCGGTCTGACCGGTGATGACGGCGATCGGACCGGCATCTGACGTAACCGAATCAAACAAAAAATCACCGATGACGGTTGTAATTAGGTGAAACTTTTGATTCTCAACTCCAATCTTTATGAAACTTTGCACACACCTTCTATATGCTATTGAGGACCTATTCCAATCGAATATTATGATAATTCTTGGAACGATCTTGAGCAATTGCCAATTGATTAACAGAAGGTCTAAAACCGGGCAAGAACGAAAACTTGATCCTAATGCTTGTTCGTGAGAGATTGATGATCAAGATGATGCTAGATAGATTCACACATATCACAGCAAGCTAATTCACGTGAAAGAATCAATCACAAACTCGCGGATCAAAGAAAGCCCTAAAATCACGAAATTGAAAGCAAGAACGAAAAGAGACTTATCTCAAGCAAACCTTGCATAGATTGATTTCGTGATTGATGCTGGATTACATCCACACCATCATGGATCAGTGGACAATCAAAGATCATGAAATTCTCCACAAACCATCAAGAGCCCTAGCCTCCACCTCAACTCCCCTAAAAACAATTAGTATTTTGAAACATAAAAAGGCGAGAGAGAGAGGTGCAGCCACCACCTCCTCCTATTTATAGTGGAGGCCTAGAACTCCTAGGGTTTGACTTAATTGGGCTCCCGTTAAGGCCCACTAACAAACGGGTCACACACGCACGCTTCGCAAAGCGTCGTCTTTAACCTTATGACCTAAACCGCTTCACCATGCGTCATGGATTTGCCAATAGGTCACCTGTGAGACCCCGGTTTATCCGGCTTGTAATGCTTAACCATCCATTCGGTCCTAGCATCACAAAGCAGATAATTCGAGACTCGAGACATGTATACTTCCTAAAATACAAGATATACACCTTCTTTACAAAGTTCATGCATCAATTCCATTCATTCACATAGAACCGAAACATAAACAACAATCCAGAAGATAACATAAATAGAAGATAGTTATTACCAAAGAGAGGCCGACCGGCCAAAAGACATATACATAAGGAAATTTAACAGCGGAAGCAAAAATGCCATAAGATGGCTATAAACAAAAGAGCCGACCAGTGTGCCTAAAACCCACAAGGCAACCGACCAGACCGCCAAGCTAGTCGCCAAACCCGAAGCACATCTCACAAAAGTGAGGCCCTTGGGGCTCACCTTCTTCCCCTGCAAACAAAAGCAGCAGGCAAAAGCCGGTGAGTACTTTGAATGTACTCGCAAGACTTACATGTGGGGTAACAAACCTGTACATATACTACATGCAAGCTCATTGAAGTGGAGGCTATATGTCTCATTTTAGCATAAAGCAAGTTTCCATTTGCAATAATGTAATAGATTGAAAGCAATTTTAACAAATCTGTTTTTAATGTTCAAATAATGGCAAACGACAACAGTATAATAGTAGATAGATGACAACAACAATCCTGGAAGTGACTAGCCCATCAGTCACCACGACAATAGCATGAACTACCCGTTCATACCACCCACGACCAGTTTTAAGTTTTAAAAGGTTGTAGTCTAGTTCTTGCACGACCTTACCAAGCATGTCCATAACCTAGGACGAGGCTATTCGAATAGTTTTATCCCTGCAGGGTGTACCATTTTACCCACACGCCGTAATCGTCTTTTGCCAAGCTATTAAGCACACTTCCGAAGGTATGCCGGCACGGCTAAGTCCTACGAGACGTTCCAAATATTGTGAATTACTCTCGAGCCGCCCGTATGGATAGAAACCCATACGTTGTGTCGGAGTCATCGTAAAGCCTCGGTCAACTACCCTTCCCGGGTAAAGCCTTGGACAACTACGACGCTCCTCGAGGTGGAGAGCCTACCCGGAATCTCCACCACCGCACACCCAACACAAGAACACGACCACATATCATGTTTCACACAACACACACAACCCCCTCCTGCGACTCGGAGATAACCCACGCCAAAGTACTAAGTCAAGAGAGGTCCCATATCCCTCTCGCGTGGTTAGCACGCATAAGCGCTTGGCTTAGTGACACAAGTAACTCGGTCCTTGATGACCTAGGCACCCTTCCATTCATACCAACAGATCACACCAACGTACCATTGTGCCCAAGTCGAAAATGTTTTATTTTCGCTTTTGACTTTACAAAATAACAAAGCACAGAGTCTTTGGACATAATGGAGTAGTAGTAAGATGTGTGTGATCAACATCATCGACTAAGTCGATGACTGCCCAGTACTACCAACCTCTAAGCATTTCTAAGCAATTTCAAATCGAAAGCTACTAAGTGACCAGAGTCCATCCATCGAACTCCGACCACAACCAATAACCTAAGCTCATGGTAGTAGAGGATAAACAAATCCTACAGATTCTGCAACTAGAGGATACTAACCATAATTTAACAACAAAATAGCAATGCATACATACGAGTTGAAATCAATATAGTAGACTTGAAAAATAATAGGGTGAACATGATCAAACTGCTTGCCTGCTTGCTGTGGGTCAGGATGTTGCTGAGGGTCGACAATATTGTCAATGTGCTCTTGGATCCTAACGAGAAAGCGAAAAGCAACCAATAAGAACGAATAAAATGCAAAGACTCAACAGCAAACTTTCCCCCAAAAATTTCTGAAAATCTTACCGAAGCAAGGTACGGATTTATAAAGGATTTAGCAACGAGAATCGATTGATTTGGATTCTTAATGCTAAAGATACGACCAAAAGAAGGTCGTACGACCAGGTAGTGGTCGTGCGCGCACCTACGATGAACAATAGTCGCGGAAGGATTTACGACCGGCTAGGGTCGAGAGGCGGACGTCTGTTGGTTATTAGTCGTGAGATGGACTTACGACTAGGTACATGTCGTAGAAGTACTCATGACCCGGACATAGTCGTAGTAAAACTTACGACGAGTGCAGAGCCACGGCAACTTTCGATCGGGTAAAGGTCGTGAAGGACTTATGACCACGCCATAGTCGTAGTGAGACTTACGACTATGGGGGTGATTGTAGGAAACTTACAATCACTCGTAGGCCTCTCCCTTATTAGCATAAGGGCCCTGCGGGGGACTACGAGACGACCTATTTACCCATCAACAATACTGCACTTGGTCGAACGACCAAACTACAGTGACTGGTCGAAATTCCGACCACGAGGTAGCGCCAAACAGGTATGGCTCGGGGAAAACTCCCGAACGGACGATACCCGAAAGGACAACGAAAACACGCCTAAACTCCTACAGGTTAAGGTGAAAGTACCTGAACTAGAGAACGGCCAGAGACCCCCGGAGTGGCCCCAGCGACGAGCGACCGAACGGCTGCGGTGAGGTCCTCACTAGGCCACAATGACACAGGCAAAGAGAGAACCAAACCGAGTGAGGGTCAAGCTTCAGAGAGCGAAGGGGGAGCAGAGGGGCAAGGACTTGAAGAAAGAAACCCCGCTGCACCGCCTCCACCGTAAGCTCCACACTCAACAATGGCGGTCGAGGAGATTGCGAGGAACTGCAGCTCAAGCAAGACGGTGAATGCTAGCTGGAGTTGCGAAAGTGCTAAAGGAAGCTGAGGGTGAACCAAGGGAGTTTAAATAGAGCTCGCAGAGCAACAGCGGCGGTTTTCGGTCGGGTCAACACCGCCATGAGAGCACTTGAGAGCGATGGGAGCGGTTGAGTCATGGCCTCATCGAGGTAGGAGTGCGGCAGTATTTAATGCGCATGAGCTAGCCGCTTAAAGGTGGACATAGAGTGGATCGCACGCCATCGCTTTTCTCCTCTGCGCACGCAACGGCAGAAGCTCACGCGCGCGCGGACAGAGGAAGGAGACGACTCGTTGGTCGTCGGATTGAAATCGGAAGGCTGAGCTAGCTCGAGTGGTCTACGACGTCTCCATCGTTCGACTGGTCGAAGACCGTTCGATACCGATCCAACGGCTCACGACCCCAGCGTCCGAACGACCAGGTTGGTACGGCTAGTGGGCGGGACCGAGTCAAGTGGCTCGAGCCCGAGTCCAACTCGCACCCAAGGAACAGTGAAAACCAGTTAGGGTTTGAATTTGAATAAGCGATTTTGAGGATTATTTAAGGTAGCAAGCAAGCTCTAAACTTTACGAAATTTTAATCGAGATTGTCGACAAGCAGAGGAACCTCCCATAAAATTTTCAGAGGTTTTATACACCAAATTTCCTCGAAAATTCGAAGAGGAGAAATAGGGTTTGACCGAATTTGACCTACCTCCCGTAACTACCAAATAACTTCTAAAAATCATGAGATAATTGGAGGTGTTGCCAAGCCTCCCTAGAACTCGGAGAAATATCTCCAAGGGTTCGGCACAAGGTCTATGACAAGGAGGTTCTTGATTAGCGTCGAATGAGGATTTGAATTTGATCTTCCACAATTCTTTTTAAAAGAATTACAAAAATGACCAGGGTTTCAAGATGCAAGAAAAGTTTTAATTCCTCCCGATTTCCTTACACTTGAAACTCAATTCCAGTTTGGGATGTTACAAAACCTCCCCCTTACAAAAATCTCGTCCGAGATTTGGCTCACCCATAAAGAAAGATGGATAGTCCGCACGAGACGATCTTCCCTTTCCCAAGTAGCCTCATCTTCGAATGGTTCGACCACCGAACTCTAAGGAATCTTATGGTTTTATTCCTTGTTCTTCGCTCGACCTCATCGAGTATGCGAACAGGTGCTCGCGATAGGTCAAATCTTCTTGGACATCGAGAGTTTCCAACTGAGCTTCCTCTGTTTAACACGGAGGCACTTCTTTAATTGGGACACATGGAACACATCATGTACCCCCTCTAGTGCAGCTGGCAATTCCAACTTATAGGCAACAGCTTCTTTCTTCTAAATAATTCGGTAAGGACCGACATATCGAGGAGCTAACTTGCCCTTGACGCCGAAACGCTGATGGCCCTTCAATGGAGAGACTTTGAGATAAACAAAGTCATTGGGCTCAAAGCTCAATTCACGACGACGGCGATCCGCATAGCTCTTTTGCCTGGATTGAGCTGTGCGTAAACGATCACGAACAAGCTGGACTTGACTTTCGGCCTCATTGATCGAGTCCGGGCCAAAGAAAAGTCTTTCGCCGGTCTCAGACCAATTCAACGGGGTTCTGCACTTTCTCCCGTATAAGGCCTCAAAAGGTGCCATGCCGAGACTGGCTTGAAAACTGTTGTTGTAGGAAAACTCGGCAAAAGGCAAGCATTTCTCCCATTTCTTTCCCTATGAGAGAACACCAGCACGGAGCATGTCTTCCAACACTTGGTTGACCCTTTCGGTCTGACCATCAGTTTGGGGGTGATATGCTGTGCTAAAGGTGACATGGGTTCGCATAGCCTCTTGCAAACTTTGCCAAAAGCGAGAGGTGAACAGAGAACCGCGATCCGAGACAATTGTCTTGGGCACCCCATGTAAGCTCACGATGCGGGCAATGTAGAGATCCGCCAAAAGACCTACACGGAGATCCGTATTGACGGGAAGGAAGTGAGCCACCTTAGTTAGCCTATCAATGACAACCCAGATGGCATCATTGCCCTTGGACGTTCGGGGTAGACCGGTGATAAAATCCATCCCGATCGAATCCCACTTCCATTCAGGAATAGGCAAAGGTCAAGCGATCCGCCGGGCCGATGCTTGGCCTTGACACGACGACACACGTCGCACTCGGCAACGAACTTCGCAATTTCCCTCTTCATTCGGGTCCACCAAAATCTCCGACGGAGATCTTGATACATCTTGGTGGCACCGGGATGAATAGACAAAGGCGAATCATGGGTTTCGCGAAGAATTAAACCCCGCAATTCCATGTCCTTTGGAACCACAAGGCGTTGCCCGAACCTTACAACACCATGCTCATCCTCAGAGAAGCACTTGGCTGTACCGTTCTCGATATTTTCCTTGATGCGGTTCACTCCAACATCAGATTGTTGAGCGATCTTAATCCGATCTACCAAGGTTGGTTGCACAACCAAGGCAGCGAGGGAACCATGCTCAACCAATCCCAAGTTGAAGCGCTGAAACTCCTCCAGAAGAGTGGGTTGACGCTCCTGGAGCAACAAGGCATTGCAATGCGCTTTGCGACTAAGCGCATCGGCAACGACATTAGCCTTGCCCGGATGGTAGTGAATACCCATGTCATAATCCTTGACCAACTCCAACCATCTCTTTTGCCTGAGGTTCAGATCTGGTTGGGTGAACAAATACCTTAGGCTTTTGTGATCCGAATACACTTCGCAACGATTACCGATTAGGTAATGTCGCCAAATCTTAAGTGCATGAACCACAGCAGCCAATTCCAAGTCATGGGTGGGATAGTTGAGTTCATGAGGTCTCAATTGCCTTGATGCATAGGCTACTACCTTGCCTTCTTGCATAAGGACACAATCGAGCCCTCGGCAAGAAGCATCGCAAAAGATATCGAAGCTCCGGCGAATATCGGGAAGAACGAGGACGGGAGCGGTGGTCAAACGCTTCTTAAGTACTTGGAAACTTTCCTCACAAGCATCGGACCACAAGAACTTCTTGTCCTTCTTAAGCAACTCCGTCATCGGCTTCGCGATCTTGGAGAAGTTCTCGATAAAACGGCGATAATACCCCGCTAAACCGAGAAAACTCCGCACTTCGGTTACCGAAGTAGGCTGAACCCAAGAAAGAACATCGCTGACCTTGCTAGGGTCAACGGCTACTCCTCCTGCTGAAAGAATATGACCCAAGAAGGCCACTTCCTTCAACCGTAACGCGCTTCTTGTCGAACTTCGCATACGGTGATGCTCACGGCTTGCCTAACACAAGCCTCAGATGCTCATCGTGTTGCTCATCATCCTTGGAATAGATGAGAATATCATCGATGAAGACCACGACAAACTTATCCAAATACTCCATGAATACCGAATTCATGAGGTTCATGAACAAGGCGGGAGCATTGGTTAAGCCAAACGACATGACGGTGTACTCATACAAGCCATAGCGAGTAGAGAAAGCCGTCTTTGGAATATCTTCAGCTCGTATCCGAACTTGATGATACCCCATCCTCAAATCAATCTTGGAGAATACTCTAGCTCCAGTTAATTGATCAAAGAGATCATCAATGCGGGGCAATGGATACTTGTTCTTTACCGTTACTTCATTAAGCGGACGGTAATCAACGCACATGCGCAAAGTATTGTCCTTCTTCTTTACAAAGATTGCAGGACAACCCCACGGAGATGAG
Organism: Hsuehochloa calcarea; assembly: GCA_036346395.1. Lineage (NCBI taxonomy): Eukaryota > Viridiplantae > Streptophyta > Magnoliopsida > Poales > Poaceae > Hsuehochloa > Hsuehochloa calcarea. The sequence continues at coordinate 46,300,204 of CM070609.1, read as the reverse complement.
CTAGGGCGGATGAAACCTTTTTCTTGCAGCTCATTAAGTTGCTTCTTCAACTCCACTAGCTCATTCGGTGGCATCCGATAATGCCTCTTTGAAATCGGGGCGGTACCGGGAACCAACTCAATGACAAACTCGAGGTCTCGAACTGGTGGCATCCCTGGAAGAGCTTCAGGAAAGATATCAACGAAGTCACGCACTGTTGAGACCTCACTAATATCTGGAGCGGGCTTCGCTTCAAGCGCGAAGAGATGCGGACTTAGCAACTTCGCAAAAGCGAACACCTCACGGAAGACTAGATAGAGAGACGCACTTCTTGGCACAATCGATGTGTCCCTTATGCTGAGACAGCCAATCCATGCCAAGAATTACATCTAGACTTGCTGAATGGAGGAGGATAAGATTCGCGAAGAATCTCACTCCCTCGATCTCGATTGGAACATCCCTACACTCAGACTCAGCTCTCAACTCCAACCCAGGAGAGCGAATGAGCAATGGGACCAACAATGGAGCAAAAAGGAGCTCACTAATAGCAGCAAAAGACTCAGAAACAAAAGAATGAGATGCTCCTGAATCAAACAATACAGTAGCAGAATGAGAGTTAACAGAAAGCGTACCCAACACAACGTCAGGTGCCTCCTGTGCTTCCTCTGCTGAGATGAGGTTGACGCGACCACTACCCACACCTTGGGTAGCGGGGACCATCTTCAGGTTCTGAGAAGAACCACCTCCTTGCCCGCGTCCTCCATTAGGACGAGGGGCTGCTCCTGTCTTCTTAGGGCATTGGTTCGCATAATGCCCCTTCTGATTGCAGGCGAAGCAAGTGACCCCAGCAGCCGAGTTGCGGGGACCACCCTGCTGACTCGCAGGTGCACGTGATTGGGGCACGGCCTGCGAAGGACGAAGAACAGTCTTCGACGGCCTCGGGTCTTTGAAGCTCGTGGGCGCGACCCGAGACGGATCAAGCGGGAATAGCTGGCCCCAGATGACTTGCGGGCCTCCCACTTACGCTTGCGGGAATCCGCAAGTGCTCTCCCTGAGTGCTCAGCGACAATGGCCTTGTCCACCAAGGCACGGAAATCGGAAGTCGACGGCGCATGCCTTGTCCTCTGACTCCTCAGACAAACCATCCGTGAACTTCTCCTGCTTGGCCTTATCAGTGGCCACCTCCCCCGGAGCATAACGAGCCAAATGGTTGAACTCGTAAAGATACTCCGTGACTGAGAAACGCCCTTGTCTGAGCGACAAGAACTCCTTCTTCTTGACCTCATCAGCCGGAAGGAATGTGACTCCGACGGAGGGCAGTGCGGAACTCCTCCCAAGTGACGGTGTGACCGTCAGGCTGCATGGCGAGAAAGCTCTTCCACCAAGACAAAGCTGCACCCTCCAGCTGGTGCGATGCGAACAGCGCCTTCTCGTGCTTCGCATCGCTATCGCGGCTTGCGCCAACCAGACGGCCAATCGTCTGCGTCAAGCGGGTCCTCAGACCTAGAGAACGTGGGAGGCTGGGTGCGAAGAAACTCCGCGAGTCCCCCACGCGCTGATATCCACTCCCTTGCCCGGATCCTGAAGCACCGGTAAGGGCGGAAGTGTTGCGCGCGATGACGTCCAGAAGAACCCTCCTGTCCTCTACACGGTTGCGCTCGATCTCAAGAAGGACCTCGGCCATGGTCGGAGGAGGAGGAAGATCCTCGTCCGGACCAGCTGACTGGCCTTGGCCGCTGCGAGTGCGCCCGGCCATCCTGTTACAAAATTTTTTTTGGTTAAAACTAAACTCAAAGATTCAAAGCCGAAAGAAAGCGAAAAGCTAACGACTAGGGGAATGGAATATCACCCTAACCGAAAGCCAAAAACAATACGTGTATAAACTTAAACAGGTTTATAAAAAGACTCCAAAAACGGTAAGGAATCATAAAACCAAAGCTCAACTTCCCAATACAACTTACCCGTATAGTATGAACGAGTACTTGCTTGAGAAGAGGCAAATCAGAAGATTAAGGTAAGATCTAGTACTATTAAAGAGTAAAGTTCAATCAACAAAAATAGTGTTAGATACTTAGCTAACTAGTACCACATCTTACCCCCTTTTTAATCCCACCAATTTTAGTTGAATCACCCTCTCACTTTCCACCCCATTAGAAGCCAACGAGCTTGCTGTCCGGAAATTGAAGTGGTTGTAGTGATTTTGCATCCAAGCTTCCAGCCGAAGTCTCCCATCCTAGAAACTTCAAAATCTGGCACACTTCAACTTGCCAAGCTCAGTGGTCCCATCAGAAACCATTGAGCTCGCTGTCTGGAAATTGAAGCGTGCTGTCCAGATTCCGCATCCAAGCCTCCAGCCGAATTCTTCAGTCCAGAAACTTCAAAATCCTAAGCACTTCAATTTGCCAAACTCAGTGGTTCCCAAAACCCAACAACTATCTTTGAAAGAAGGAGAGGAAATCAATTTTCAAAACTCAAATGAGAGTAAGGTGAGAGGAGAAAGCTAAGATAGGTAAGGAATAAAATCTGAGAATTCCTTAAGCTTTCGTAAACCATTTGATACTTTGAAAATAAAGTTCTCCAAAATACTCTAAAGACGACCAAGCTTGGGTTACTACGGTCAGTATGGCTCTGATACCAAACCTTGTGAGACCCCGGTTTATCCGGCTTGTAATGCTTAACCATCCATTCGGTCCTAGCATCACAAAGCAGATAATTCGAGACTCGAGACATGTATACTTCCCAGAAATACAGTATACACACCTCTTTACAAAGTTCATGCATCAATTCCATTCATTCACATAGAACCGAAACATAAACAACAATCCAGAAGATAACATAAATAGAAGATAGTTATTACCAAAGAGAGGCCGACCGGCCAAAAGACATATACATAAGGAAATTTAACAGCGGAAGCAAAAATGCCATAAGATGGCTATAAACAAAAGAGCCGACCAGTGTGCCTAAAACCCACAAGGCAACCGACCAGACCGCCAAGCTAGTCGCCAAACCCGAAGCACATCTCACAAAAGTGAGGCCCTTGGGGCTCACCTTCTTCCCCTGCAAACAAAAGCAGCAGGCAAAAGCCGGTGAGTACTTTGAATGTACTCGCAAGACTTACATGTGGGGTAACAAACCTGTACATATACTACATGCAAGCTCATTGAAGTGGAGGCTATATGTCTCATTTTAGCATAAAGCAAGTTTCCATTTGCAATAATGTAATAGATTGAAAGCAATTTTAACAAATCTGTTTTTAATGTTCAAATAATGGCAAACGACAACAGTATAATAGTAGATAGATGACAACAACAATCCTGGAAGTGACTAGCCCATCAGTCACCACGACAATAGCATGAACTACCCGTTCATACCACCCACGACCAGTTTTAAGTTTTAAAAGGTTGTAGTCTAGTTCTTGCACGACCTTACCAAGCATGTCCATAACCTAGGACGAGGCTATTCGAATAGTTTTATCCCTGCAGGGTGTACCATTTTACCCACACGCCAGACCGCCTTTTTGCCAAGCTATTAAGCACACTTCCGAAGGTATGCCGGCACGGCTAAGTCCTACGAGACGTTCCAAATATTGTGAATTACTCTCGAGCCGCCCGTATGGATAGAAACCCATACGTTGTGTCGGAGTCATCGTAAAGCCTCGGTCAACTACCCTTCCCGGGTAAAGCCTTGGACAACTACGACGCTCCTCGAGGTGGAGAGCCTACCCGGAATCTCCACCACCGCACACCCAACACAAGAACACGACCACATATCATGTTTCACACAACACACACAACCCCCTCCTGCGACTCGGAGATAACCCACGCCAAAGTACTAAGTCAAGAGAGGTCCCATATCCCTCTCGCGTGGTTAGCACGCATAAGCGCTTGGCTTAGTGACACAAGTAACTCGGTCCTTGATGACCTAGGCACCCTTCCATTCATACCAACAGATCACACCAACGTACCATTGTGCCCAAGTCGAAAGCAGCTTTTATTTTCGCTTTTGACTTTACAAAATAACAAAGCACAGTCTTTGGACATAATGGAGTAGTAGTAAGATGTGTGTGATCAACATCATCGACTAAGTCGATGACTGCCCAGTACTACCGACCTCTAAGCATTTCTAAGCAATTTCAAATCGAAAGCTACTAAGTGACCAGAGTCCATCCATCGAACTCCGACCACAACCAATAACCTAAGCTCATGGTAGTAGAGGATAAACAAATCCTACATATTCTGCAACTAGAGGATACTAACCATAATTTAACAACAAAATAGCAATGCATACATACGAGTTGAAATCAATATAGTAGACTTGAAAAATAATAGGGTGAACATGATCAAACTGCTTGCCTGCTTGCTGTGGGTCAGGATGTTGCTGAGGGTCGACAATATTGTCAATGTGCTCTTCGGATCCTAACGAGAAAGCGAAAAGCAACCAATAAGAACGAATAAAATGCAAAGACTCAACAGCAAACTTTCCCCCAAAAATTTCTGAAAATCTTACCGAAGCAAGGTACGGATTTATAAAGGATTTAGCAACGAGAATCGATTGATTTGGATTCTTAATGCTAAAGATACGACCAAAAGAAGGTCGTACGACCAGGTAGTGGTCGTAGCAGACCCTACGACTGAAAAATAGTCGCGGAAGGATTTACGACCGGCTAGGGGTCGTAGACGGACGTACGACTGGTTATTAGTCGTAGACAGACTTACGACTAGGTACATGTCGTAGAAGTACTCATGACCCGGACATAGTCGTAGTAAAACTTACGACGAGGTACAGGCCACGGCAACTTTCGACTGGGTAAAGGTCGTGAAGGACTTATGACCACGCCATAGTCGTAGTGAGACTTACGACTATGGGGGTGATTGTAGGAAACTTACAATCACTCGTAGGCCTCTCCCTTATTAGCATAAGGGCCCTGCGGGGGACTACGAGACGACCTATTTACCCATCAACAATACTGCACTTGGTCGAACGACCAAACTACAGTGACTGGTCGAAATTCCGACCACGAGGTAGCGCCAAACAGGTATGGCTCGGGGAAAACTCCCGAACGGACGATACCCGAAAGGACAACGAAAACACGCCTAAACTCCTACAGGTTAAGGTGAAAGTACCTGAACTAGAGAACGGCCAGAGACCCCCGGAGTGGCCCCAGCGACGAGCGACCGAACGGCTGCGGTGAGGTCCTCACTAGGCCACAGCGACCTGGGCAAAGAGAGAACCAAACCGAGTGAGGGTCAAGCTTCAGAGAGCGAAGGGGGAGCAGAGGGGCAAGGACTTGAAGAAAGAAACCCCGCTGCACCGCCTCCACCGTAAGCTCCACACTCAACAATGGCGGTCGAGGAGATTGCGAGGAACTGCAGCTCAAGCAAGACGGTGAATGCTAGCTGGAGTTGCGAAAGTGCTAAAGGAAGCTGAGGGTGAACCAAGGGAGTTTAAATAGAGCTCGCGCGAGAGCAGCGGCGGTTTTCGGTCGGGTCAACACTGCCATGAGAGCACTTGAGAGCGATGGGAGCAGTTGAGTCATGGCCTACTGAGGTAGGAGTGCGACAGGTATTTAATGCGCACAGAGCTAGCCGTTTAAAGGTGGACATAGAGTGGACTGCACGCCACTGCTTTTCTCCTCTGCGCACGCAACGGCAGAAGCTCACGCGCGCGCGGACAGAGGAAGGAGACGACTCGTTGGTCGTCGGATTGAAATCGGAAGGCTGAGCTAGCTCGAGTGGTCTACGACGTCTCCATCGTTCGACTGGTCGAAGACCGTTCGATACCGATCCAACGGCTCACGACCCCAGCGTCCGAACGACCAGGTTGGTACGGCTAGTGGGCGGGACCGAGTCAAGTGGCTCGAGCCCGAGTCCAACTCGCACCCAAGGAACAGTGAAAACCAGTTAGGGTTTGAATTTGAATAACTGATTTTTGAGGGATTATTTAAGGTAGCAAGCAAGCTCTAAACTTTACGAAATTTTAACTGGAGATTGCTGACAAGCAGGAGGAACCTCCCATAAAATTTTCAGAGGTTTTTATACACTGAAATTTCCTCCAGAAATTCCAGAAGAGGAGAAATAGGGTTTGACCGAATTTGACCTACCTCCCAGAACTACCAAATAACTTCTAAAAATCATGAGATAATTCAGAGGTGTTGCCAAGCCTCCCTAGAACTCGGGAGAAATATCTCCAAGGGTTCGGCACAAGGTCTATGACAAGGAGGTTCTTGATTAGCGTCGAATGAGGATTTGAATTTGATCTTCCACAATTCTTTTTTAAAAGAATTACAAAAATGACCAGGGGTTTCAAGATGCAAGAAAAGTTTTAATTCCTCCTGATTTCCTTACACTTGAAACTCAATTCCAGATTTGGGATGTTACAAAACCTCCCCCCCTTACAAAAATCTCGTCCCGAGATTTGGCTCACCCGGTAAAGAAAGATGGATAGTCTGCACGGAGACGATCTTCCCTTTCCCAAGTAGCCTCATCTTCAGAATGGTTCGACCACTGAACTCTAAGGAATCTTATGGTTTTATTCCTTGTTCTTCGTTCAGCCTCATCGAGTATGCGAACAGGGTGCTCGCGATAGGTCAAATCTTCTTGGACATCGAGAGTTTCCAACGGAGCTTCCTCTGTCGGAACACGGAGGCACTTCTTTAATTGGGACACATGGAACACATCATGTACCCCCTCTAGTGCAGCTGGCAATTCCAACTTATAGGCAACAGCTCCTTTCTTCTAAATAATTCGGTAAGGACCGACATATCGAGGAGCTAACTTGCCCTTGACGCCGAAACGCTGATGGCCCTTCAATGGAGAGACTTTGAGATAAACAAAGTCATTGGGCTCAAAGCTCAATTCACGACGACGGCGATCCGCATAGCTCTTTTGCCTGGATTGAGCTGTGCGTAAACGATCACGAACAAGCTGGACTTGACTTTCGGCCTCATTGATCGAGTCCGGGCCAAAGAAAAGTCTTTCGCCGGTCTCAGACCAATTCAACGGGGTTCTGCACTTTCTCCCGTATAAGGCCTCAAAAGGTGCCATGCCGAGACTGGCTTGAAAACTGTTGTTGTAGGAAAACTCGGCAAAAGGCAAGCATTTCTCCCATTTCTTTCCCTATGAGAGAACACCAGCACGGAGCATGTCTTCCAACACTTGGTTGACCCTTTCGGTCTGACCATCAGTTTGGGGGTGATATGCTGTGCTAAAGGTGACATGGGTTCGCATAGCCTCTTGCAAACTTTGCCAAAAGCGAGAGGTGAACAGAGAACCGCGATCCGAGACAATTGTCTTGGGCACCCCATGTAAGCTCACGATGCGGGCAATGTAGAGATCCGCCAAAAGACCTACACGGAGATCCGTATTGACGGGAAGGAAGTGAGCCACCTTAGTTAGCCTATCAATGACAACCCAGATGGCATCATTGCCCTTGGACGTTCGGGGTAGACCGGTGATAAAATCCATCCCGATCGAATCCCACTTCCATTCAGGAATAGGCAAAGGCTGAAGCAGTCCTGCTGGACGCTGATGCTCGGCCTTGACACGACGACACACGTCGCACTCGGCAACGAACTTCGCAATTTCCCTCTTCATTCGGGTCCACCAAAATCTCCGACGGAGATCTTGATACATCTTGGTGGCACCGGGATGAATAGACAAAGGCGAATCATGGGTTTCGCGAAGAATTAAACCCCGCAATTCCATGTCCTTTGGAACCACAAGGCGTTGCCCGAACCTTACAACACCATGCTCATCCTCAGAGAAGCACTTGGCTGTACCGTTCTCGATATTTTCCTTGATGCGGTTCACTCCAACATCAGATTGTTGAGCGATCTTAATCCGATCTACCAAGGTTGGTTGCACAACCAAGGCAAATGAGGGAACCATGCTCAACCAATCCCAAGTTGAAGCGCTGAAACTCCTCCAGAAGAGTGGGTTGACGCTCCTGGAGCAACAAGGCATTGCAATGCGCTTTGCGACTAAGCGCATCGGCAACGACATTAGCCTTGCCCGGATGGTAGTGAATACCCATGTCATAATCCTTGACCAACTCCAACCATCTCTTTTGCCTGAGGTTCAGATCTGGTTGGGTGAACAAATACCTTAGGCTTTTGTGATCCGAATACACCATAGCGATTCTGATTAGGTAATGTCGCCAAATCTTAAGTGCATGAACCACAGCAGCCAATTCCAAGTCATGGGTGGGATAGTTGAGTTCATGAGGTCTCAATTGCCTTGATGCATAGGCTACTACCTTGCCTTCTTGCATAAGGACACAATCGAGCCCTCGGCAAGAAGCATCGCAAAAGATATCGAAGCTCCGGCGAATATCGGGAAGAACGAGGACGGGAGCGGTGGTCAAACGCTTCTTAAGTACTTGGAAACTTTCCTCACAAGCATCGGACCACAAGAACTTCTTGTCCTTCTTAAGCAACTCCGTCATCGGCTTCGCGATCTTGGAGAAGTTCTCGATAAAACGGCGATAATACCCCGCTAAACCGAGAAAACTCCGCGCTTTGGTTCAAGTAGGTCAACCTAAGAAAGAACATCGCGACCTTGCTAGGGTCAGCGGCTACTCCTCTATTTGAAAGAATATGACCCAAGAAGGCCACTTCCTTCAACGAGCAGCGCACTTGTCGAACTTCGCATACGGTGATGCTCACGAAGCTTGCCTAACACAAGCCTCAGATGCTCATCGTGTTGCTCATCATCCTTGGAATAGATGAGAATATCATCGATGAAGACCACGACAAACTTATCCAAATACTCCATGAATACCGAATTCATGAGGTTCATGAACAAGGCGGGAGCATTGGTTAAGCCAAACGACATGACGGTGTACTCATACAAGCCATAGCGAGTAGAGAAAGCCGTCTTTGGAATATCTTCAGCTCGTATCCGAACTTGATGATACCCCATCCTCAAATCAATCTTGGAGAATACTCTAGCTCCAGTTAATTGATCAAAGAGATCATCAATGCGGGGCAATGGATACTTGTTCTTTACCGTTACTTCATTAAGCGGACGGTAATCAACGACATGCAAAGTATTGTCCTTCTTCTTTACAAAGATTGCAGGACAACCCCACGGAGATGAGCTAGGGCGGATGAAACCTTTTTCTTGCAGCTCATTAAGTTGCTTCTTCAACTCCACTAGCTCATTCGGTGGCATCCGATAATGCCTCTTTGAAATCGGGGTGGTACCGGGAACCAACTCAATGACAAACTCGAGGTCTCGAACTGGTGGCATCCCTGGAAGAGCTTCAGGAAAGATATCAACGAAGTCACGCACTGTTGAGACCTCACTAATATCTCGAGCGGGCTTCGCTTCTGCGCGAAGAGATGCGGACTTAGCAACCGGTAGCTAACCCGCCACGGAAAGACTAGATAGAGAGCGCACTTCTTGGCACAATCGATGTGTCCCTTATCTTTGAGACAAACCAATCCATGCCAAGAATTACATCTAGACTTGCTGAATGGAGGAGGATAAGATTCGCGAAGAATCTCACTCCCTCGATCTCGATTGGAACATCCCTACACTCAGATTCAGCTCTCAACTCCAACCCAGGAGAGCGAATGAGCAATGGGACCAACAATGGAGTAAAAAGGAGCTCACTAATAGCAGCAAAAGACTCAGAAACAAAAGAATGAGATGCTCTGAATCAAACAATACAGTAGCAGAATGAGAGTTAACAGAAAGCGTACCCAACACAACGTCAGGTGCCTCCTGTCCTTCCTCTGCTGAGATGAGGTTGACGCGAACACTACCCACACCTTGGGTAGCGGGGACCATCTTCAGGTTCTGAGAAGAACCACCTCCTTGCCCGCGTCCTCCATTAGGGGCGAGGGGTCGCTCTGTCTTCTTAGGGCATTGGTTCGCATAATGCCCCTTCTGATTGCAGGCGAAGCAAGTGACCCCAGCAGCCGAGTTGCGGGGACCACCCTGCTGACTCGCAGGTGCACGTGATTGGGGCACGGCCTGCGAAGGACGAAGAACAGTCTCGACGGCCTCGAAGTCTTTGAAGCTCGTGGGCGCGACCCACGAGACGGATCAAGCGGAATAGCCGGCCCTGATGACTTGCGGGCCTCCACTTACGCTATGGAATCTGCAAGTGCTCTCCTGAGTGCTCTCCCGAGTGCTCAAGAACTCCCCTCACTATGATCCTCAATTTTCAAATTTTCGTTTCTCCCTTTATACAAACTTCTCCCCAACAAAGAAATATATTCTCATTAACACATCTTCTCTTCTCATTTAACACATCTTCTCCCCTTTGACAATGGATTCATCAAGGAATCACGCCTTCCTCTCATCCAGAGATAACAAATATAGAATAAAGGAAGAAGCGAAACAAAAGAAGCATAAAGAGGAATATGCATGAAGTGCAATGGGTGGCTTCAATTTTTGTATTTTCAATTTTTGATTACAAGAAGCTTTGGAGATTACCCAAAAGAATAAGCTAGTATCTCTAATATTGCACAAACAAACATATCAAGCTGACAATATAGCAAGATCATGGTAAGACATATATATCAAAGCTAAGCACAAAGGCTCAAAAATAAAGCGATGAGATTTGATCAATTTAAGCAACGCTTCAAATTGACAAGTTCATCAACGAGGATCCTAAAGTGAAATTGGCCATGTCAAAATGTCAAAGTGAGATAAAAAATCTAACAAAGACCACATTAAGAGTCAATCAAGTCCCGTATTGAATCATTTTGCTCAATATTTTGTAAACGCCCATTTGTCAATATTTTTCTCATTTGCATTGAATATTGAAGTTGACTAATGATCTAACTTAGTGACAAGATCCTGGACTAGGAGCCATCCACAAACTCATCCTAAGCTTCGACCAAAAGTTGATTAAAGGTATATCTTAGTAAAGAAGATCCTGGACTAGGAGCCATCCACAAACTCTTTCTAAGCTTCTACCGGGGCGACAAATCTTGAGGTTCATGTCATTTCTGACAAGCAGTCCCCATGAGATCGTCTGGTTCTTTAAACTATCTCCAAGTTCATGTCATTTGACAAGCAGTCTCGTAAGAATAGTTTGGCACAATTTAAGCATAAGACAATCTTGATTTTTATTTTTCACATGAGCAGTTTTAGAATCTCAAGAACACAAAAGCTCAAGTAATGGTCAATTTTAGATCAAAGAGCTAACAAAGCAATTCTGACAGGGCCAATGTCACAAGAGGAGCACTAATTGCGCAACTCGCTAAAACATCCACAAATTGTAATTTCTTAGTTTTGAGTTGTTTAACAGGTTCTAGCTCATATAGCAAAGACTTAGCTACACATGTAAAAGCATGATAATTCTAGCAAGTCAAAGAACTAGACATGACATTGAGCAAGAAATGAAATACAAAAGCTCTAAAGGGTAATAGGCAAAGCTTCATCAATTTTTAAAAATAAGCAGAAAATCTTATATTACAATGCATTTTTTTGGATTTTTCATACCATTTGTTGTAACCACTTGTTGGAGTTTTCATATGAATGCAATATGACACAATGAGATGCAATTAAAAAGCCTAAAAACCTATAAAGTTCGAAAAGATCACTAAGTTCGAAAAAGAACAATAAAAGATCAAAAGAACAAGGAAAGATAAGAAAAGATCAAACTCCCCTCAAACCAACCCATAAGGATAAATTACCCTAACTCGCTTCTTAAGGAGGAAAATGCGTTTGATTTAAAGGCTTGGTAAGAATATCGCCAATTGAGCTTGGACTCTCGAAGTGCATCACAATATCACCTTTTTCAACATGATCTTTAAGGAAGTGAAAGCGAATGTCTATGTGCTTAGTCCTAGAATGTTGCAATCGGTTTTTAGCAATATTAATAGCGAAGTGTTATCACGAAAAGAGGAACACTAGCAAAGTTTAACCCATAATCTTTCAAAGTGGGCGTCATCCACAAAATCAGCTCTGACAACTAGCGTGACTACATACTCCGCTTCAAAGATGGATTGTGCAATGTAAGACCGCTTCCTAGAAGACCAAGATACAAGAGAAGTGCCTAGGAACCGACAGTGCACGAGGTACTCTTCCTATCTAACAAACTGACCGCAAAATCGAATCAAAAACCTCTAATGGACAAAGTGAAGAGCGGGAATACCAAATGCCATATAAGAGGGTAGAGTGTAAATACTGAATATAAACTTAACGGCTTGGCGATGGGAAGTTCTCGGAGGCGCTGCAATCTTGCACAAAGGCATACCGTGAAGTGAATGTCCGGTCTCGAGGCCGTCAAATCTGAAGGAGCCGATCATGTCATGCGGTACTCGCATTGATCCACGACTTCTCCTTCCTCATCTGGATCCAAAACAGTCGAGGTTGCCATGGGAGTGGAAATTGGCTTGCAGTCACCCATGTTGAAGCGTTTTAGTAGATCTTTAGTGTACTTCATGTGATGGATGAAAGTTCCTTCCTTGCATTGCTTGATTTGAAGTCCCAAAAAGTAATTAAGCTCTCCCATCATACTCATCTCAAATTCCCTGGACATAGTGTCAGAAAAGCTGGAAACAAGAGCATTAGAGGAACCACCAAAAATAATATCATCCACATAAATTTGAGCAAGCAGGAAGTCATTGTCACGCCTAAGAATAAATAGAGTTTTATCCACTTTACCCATCTCAAAATTATTTTTAAGCAAGAAGGTCTTAAGTCTATCATATCAGGCTCTAGGGGCTTGTTTAAGACCATACAATGCTTTAGATAACTTGAAAACACGATTTGGATATTTAGGATCCTCAAAACCAGGGGGTTGCTTAACATACACTTCCTCATCTATGAAACCATTTAAAAAGGCACTTTTAACATCCATCTGATATAATTTAAAACCTTTTGATGCAGCAAATGTAAGCAGAATGCGAATGGCTTCTAGTCTAGCAACAGGAGCAAATGTCTCATCAAAATCTAACCCCTCAACTTGGCTAAAACACTGAGCTACCAATCTGGCCTTGTTTCTAACCACAGAACCATCCTCACCTTGTTTATTCTTAAACACCCAACGGGTTCCTATAACATTATGACCACTAGGAGGTTCTACTAGGTTCCAAACTTTGTTTCTTTCAAAATTTTCTAACTCCTCATGCATGGCATTTACCCAGCTAGAATCAGATAAAGCATGTGATATATCGCGGGGTTCAAAAGAAGCAACAAAAGCCGAATGAGAGTAGAGATTTGGATCATTATACCTGGAGCGAGTGACTCGCTCATGTAGATTACCTATTATATGTTCCGGAGGATCTTTGTCTCTGAATGCGAAGTGGGCGCCGGGTAAGATACTGTTTCTTCGACCTCATGAGTGCTGGCGATGATGAAGATGCGAGAGAGCCTCAATCAAGGTGAAGTAGGCGTAGCGAGTTCTTGTATCGATATGGGCGCTTGATGGCGGCAGATGAAGGAATGATATTAGCCGTCCTCATCTTCCTCCACAAAAATGCTCTCTGTCACCTGTAAATCATATGTAGCAATAGATCTAGCTCCAGGGCTAATCTCATCAAAAGTGACATTACAAGTCTCCTGAATAATGTTAGTCTCAGTATTAAAAATCCGAAAACCCCTCGAATGAGCAGGATAACCCAGAAATAATCCATCAAAAGTTCTTGATTCAAATTTATCTAAGTTGCCTGTCTTAAGAATAAAACATTTTGATCCAAAAACTCGAAAATGCGAAACAGAGGGTTTTCTACCAAAACGAAGCTCATAAGGAGTCTTGCCTAAAGAAGGTCTCAAAAAGACACGATTTGCAATATGGCAAGCAGTAGCAATAGCTTCGGCCCAAAATCTCCTCGGTGTGTTATACTCGTCTAGCATCGTCCTAGCCATTTCGACCAAGGTCCTATTCTTACTTTCCACCACACCATTTTGTTGAGGGCCGTGTGGAGAGGAGAACTGATGCTCAATACCACGCTCAGCACAAAAAGAAGCAAAAGAAGTATTTTTGAACTCCGTGCCATTATCACTGCGAATCGCTCTCAAAGCACCAGGAAGCTCAGAAGCCAAACGAAGAACAAGGTCATGAAAATAACCAAAAGCTTCATCTTTTGAAGTAAGAAAGAACACCCAAGTATATCTAGAAAGATCATCGACTATAACAAGAATATACCATTTTCCACCGACTGACCGGACTCTAGCAGGACCAACAGTATCCATATGAAGCAAGCGTCACAGTCCGTCGGTCATAACCATAGTCACGAGAAGGGTGTGAGGCGAAAAACTTGTTTGCCATGTCTCTGAGGCGCACATCTGACATCCTTGACGACTTTGAGTTTGGGCAAACCTCTCATGAGATCAAGGTTGCTAACTCGTGTCAGATGATCAAAACCAATGTGCCCCAAACGTCGGTGCCAAAGCCAGAAATCAGAAGAAGATGTAAGCAAACATTTAAGAGATCCAGCAAGAGATTCTGAAAAATCAGCTCCAAAAATTCTACCAACTCTAGAGATTCCAAACACAAGCTCACCAGTAGAATCAAGCACACGACAAGCATTTTTCTTAAAAACAGTCTCATATCCATCATCAAGAAGTCGAGAAGCAGAAAGGAGATTATACCTAAGCTTGTCCACAAGAGCGACATCCTTTAGAATGAATTTATTGTTTACCCTAATTGATCTTTGTTCCTTCAATTCGCCCTTGTGTATCATCTCCAAAGGTGATGAAGTCATCACTGTTGCCGCGTGAAAGAGGTGAACCATTTTGAGTTTCGGTCATGTGGCGTGAACATCCGAGTCAACGAACCACGTGTTCTTCCCTTTCGCGGTAATCCCGAAAATCAAGGAACAAAAGAGCGATGTGTCTCAATCTCAAGTTAGATAAACAAGATTTAGGAATCGATCTTCGAGACACACGCCCTACAAGGAGTATACAAACCGAAGTACTATCCTTGATTTCATCTAACATTCGGTTATGAGCAATGTTTAAATTAACATGAGACTTAAATCGTCCATGGGCGATCGACCGCGGTCTTGGGCGGTCGATCGGCGACCAAAACGGTCAGACCGGTGACCACCAGCGGTCAGACCGCCAGTCTGATAAACATTAGAATTAGGATATCTAGAAACATAATAATTTGCATGAGATAAAAATCCTAATCCAGGTTTATTCTTTTCAGTGTTACCATGTCTCATAGAAGCTCTAGGTTGCATGAATGAAATTCTATCAAAATTTTTTCTATCATTTTTCAACCTACGCCAACAGAATTCAATCAAATGCCCACCTTTCTTGCAATAAGTGCAATGGTACTTGGTACCACTAGAAGAAGCACCATTTGAATTAATACAAGGTTGGGCAAAACCTGCAGATTTAAAAGATGTTTTTGCAGGTTGGGTTTTGAATTCAATTAAACCTTTTTCCAAGACTTGAATGACTTTTGGGTTTGAATTGTCTTGAAAAGAATTGAATCCTAAACCTTGCTTCTTATAAGGAGTTTTAGACTTGTCAAGAATCATGTTTAATTGTTTCTTACCTTTAGAAAATTTCTCTAATGTATCATGAAGGTAAGCATTTTCTTTTCTCAAGTTAACACAAGCATCACAAGTATTATTCATAGATTTCTCCTTATACAAAGCAATTTCAAGCTTAAGAGTGGAACATGAAGCACAAGTAGTATTTTCAATATCGTCCTTAAGCTTAGCATATTTGACTCTAGCAGCTTCTAAGATATCTTTGATTTCACGTTCTTTTTCTAAACATGAAGTGCAAGGGCTAGAATCAAATACATCAAAAGCAATCAACTTACTAGATTCTAAACATTTTTCACAAGGAGCACTTTTAATTTCATTTAGTTCAGATCTAGCATTCTCAAGTTGTTGTACAGAAATATTATGAGTAGATTGTAACTTGGTAATTTCTGAATGCATAGCATGACAAGATAAACATTCATCGAGTTCAAGAGTCTTAGCATTTTAAGCTCTACTTTCGGTTTGCTAATTTTTGACTCTAATTTCTTATTTTTTGTCATGACAAATTCTAGTGCTTCATCTTGACTAAGCAATTGCTCAACTATAGAATCATATTTGGCAGAAAGCTCATCATAAGAAAAAGATACCTCATTATCATCAATGTCGTCCGTATCAGCCATGAAGCACATGCCAGTGAAGTCTTTGGCCTTCCCTTTCTTTTTGCCTTGAGGGATCTCCTCCTCCTTGTCCTCCTCACTCCCGGTATCCACATCGCTCAAGGATTGATCCTCAAAGCGGCAAGGACCCGGTGAGCGACCTTCACAAGCTTGTTAGCCTCATACCTTGATTTGTTGAAAGGAGGCTTCTTCCAAGTCGGCTTTCCTTCCTTATGATTGCTCTTACCTTTGACTTGGGGCAATTTGCGGATATGATTGAGCTCACCACATTCATAGCATGTCACCGACCACCTCTCTTTTGTTTCTCACATTATTGTAGGCCGTGTGAATTTTTAGCTAGAAGAGCTAACTCTGTTTGAGAATACTTTCAAGCTCCTCTTCATGAATAGCGGATAAACAAGCAAATGAAAATCCGAAGAAGATTCAAAAGAGTCATCAAACGCCTTTTGAGAGGATCTGCTACCAAAGCTAAATTATCTTTCTTGGGATGATCAACTCTTTTAATTTCATGAGTCTTGAGTTTACTATAAAGCAATTCTAAAGTAAGACTTGAAAGATCAACATTTTCCTCTATAGCAGTAGCCTTCATCTCCCACTCCTTGGTGTTGATTGCAGCCAAGAGATGGGTGGCATTTTCAGATTGAGAATATTCAATACCAACAGCTTTCATTTGATTAATTACTTTATTAAAGCGATGAAAATGTCATCGATGCTCTCTCCAGGACGCATCTCGAATTTATTGTATTCACGCTTGTAAACTGTTTGGCGCACCTTTTTGATTTGGGACGAACCCTCATGATATGTTTCGAGAGTGTTCCAAATTTCATGCGCAGTTGAAAGATTGCAAATTCTATCATATTCTTGTCTACCAAGTGCACCATATAAAAGATTCTTAGCCTTATTGTTGTTAGCCAAAAGAATTGCGTAGCGGTGTAGCAATTTCAGAATAACCAATGGGCTCTAACAATATCCCAAATAGCTTGTCCCTCGCTCTCAAGAAAGACGCGCATACGATTCTTCCAATAGGCATAGTTGTGCCCATCGAAGATATGCGGTTTAGTAGAAAACTTATCCATCGCCAAAGTTCAGTGACCGGTTAAGATCAAGATTGAACTAACCGGGCTCTGATACCACTTGTTGGACCGAAGAGGCGACTAGAGGGGGGGTGAATAGGAGCACGCTCACTTTTTCCCAAATAATGAATTCAACACAATTTTACTCCAATAGCTATGATGAAGCTATGAAGATCAATATACCAGTACAGCGGAAGACTAGTATTGAATCCAATTAAATCCCCTAAGCAAAAACACAAAATCAACTAAGATTGCAAAGACTCACAGCACGGGCGGTCAGACCTCTGTACCCAACCGGTCGGACCGATTGCCGGGCGGTCTGACCGACGTTGTGCTGGCGGTCGGACCGCTCCAAAATCGGTCTGACCGGTGATGACAAAGCGATCGACCGGCGATCTGAACCGATCCAAACAATAAAATCACCGATGACGAAGTTGCAATTAGGTGAAACTTTTGATTCTCAACTCCAATCTTTATGAAACTTTGCACACACCTTCTATATGCTATTGAGGACCTATTCCAATCGAATATTATGATAATTCTTGGAACAATCTTGAGCAATTGCCAATTGATTAACAGAAGGTCTAAAACCGGGCAAGAACGAAAACTTGATCCTAATGCTTGTTCGTGAGAGATTGATGATCAAGATGATGCTAGATAGATTCACACATATCACAGCAAGCTAATTCACGTGAAAGAATCAATCACAAACTCGCGGATCAAAGAAAGCCCTAAAATCACGAAATTGAAAGCAAGAACGAAAAGAGACTTATCTCAAGCAAACCTTGCATAGATTGATTTCGTGATTGATGCTGGATTACATCCACACCATCATGGATCAGTGGACAATCAAAGATCATGAAATTCGCCACAAACCATCAAGAGCCCTAGCCTCCACCTCAACTCCCCTAAAGACAATTAGGGTTTTGAAACATAAAAAGGCGAGAGAGAGAGGTGCAGCCACCACCTCCTCCTATTTATAGTGGAGGCCTAGAACTCCTAGGGTTTGACTTAATTGGGCTCCGTTAAGGCCCACTAACAAGCGGGTCACACACGCACGCCGCAGCGCCGCCGTCTTTAACCTTATGACCTAAACCGCTTCACCATGCGTCATGGATTTGCCAATAGGTCACCCTTGTCCATCTTGTGTCACGCTTGAGTCGTTGACCTCACCCGGCATCGTCAATCGTTCTGGATCTCAACTCTCCAAGTCTAGTCCCGATCCTCCTCGCCGTTGACCGTCGTTGACCACCAAGCAACCTGCACAACCATAGACAAGCAAACACGAATTCGGGAACAAGTTCTTCACAACTTGACCCATGTTAGTCAAAACATACATCATGCAAATCATATGCCATGAAACCAATGACTTTGACCTAACCAATCAACATCGCCACGAAGTTGGCCGACGTTCAAGTTATTACCGGTCTGACCGCTCCAGGTGAGCCGGTCGGACCGCCCTGGCGGTCGGACCGCTCCCTCGTGAGCGGCCGGACCGCCTGGGACTTAGCCAATTTCAACCCCGAAAATCCAAACCTTCGGAAACTTTAAACCAATAGAACTCATTACTGGAGACTCCAAAAATCATGAGACCAAGTGCGTTGGGATCCCCTCACTTGCCTACAACACCTATTTTTGGCCCAGCTCGTTTTGACCACTTTGGTCACCGCCGGTTCGACCGCCCCACATGGCCGGTCCGACCGATTTGGGACCGGTCCGACCGCCGTGCAAGAACCGGTTGGACCGCCCCTGTCCAGTAAGCCTGTAACTTTGTCGAAAACACGTGAAACGACAAACCGTAAACGCCATTGCCAATTGTCACATCATCCTAAGATCTGGAACATATCCCCATGAAATCCACAGACCTTAAGTAAGATTTTTTATCTTTTTCTGGAAATCAAAGTTTTTATGCTTTCTTTTGCCTTATCTCACATGCCTGTGCTATTCTGATGCCAGCTTGGTCATTTCCATTGCTTTCTCTTGCTTATGGACCAAGTTGTGCCTTTGTGCGAAAATAAAAGTATTTTACTTTTCAAACCTCCAAATTACATTTTCTGGATTATTGCCAATGTGTTCATCAAGGGGGAGATTGTGGATATCATGGGGATATACTTCAGATCTTAGGATGATGTGACAATTGTCAATGGCATTATGAAGGACCGAAATGGCAACAGAGGGGGGTGAATGGTGCCTTAAAAATTAAGATCCTCCCCTCTCAAGTGTCCACACAGCAATCCAAGAACTTCTGATAAACAAGATACGTGAAGTGAATCAAATCCAAAAGGTTTAAACAAAACTGGGCTGTTCTGTCGGATATCGGAAGTTTCGATTCTACCTAGCGGTAGTTCTGCACTGCGGTAGTTCCGGCTTTCAGTGCGGAAGTTCTGCTAGCGGTAGTTCCGCCTTGTAGATAGCGGAAGTTCCGATTGTCCTGACCGAAGAATAGTACGTACTGAAAATTTCCAAAAATCCGAAATACTCAAAGATTGTTGCTCTTCTCCGGTCAAGTCTTACAGGACATCATCCTAAACAACATCTTGACCTCATTGAGAAGGAATCGCAGACAAAGATCCATTAATCAAAGCAAAATCGGATTTCTTGAATATTTGGCAAGAAAGACCAAAAACCACAATTAGCAAGATTCTTAGATTCTTGGCTCATGAAACTTTGAGGATATATTAGCAATATCAATAAGACTCTAGATATCAGGTTTCATGCCATCTCATAAGAGGAATCAAAAGTTTCACCAAAACCCTAGATATTCAACGTGAACAGAGAGAATAAAGGAGGCATAAACAAAGAACCAAAACCTCAGAATTTCATTGATAGAAATCAAAAGATTACAGAGGCAAACACAGAGGAATGATTACACGAATTTCAGTTCATCCTCTCCAACTCAACAACCTCTCCAAAAAGTAAAACAACCTCTCCAAAGTCTCTTTAGCTAAAGCTAACCCTAATTTTCTCTCACCAAAAGTCCAACAAAACAACCAGGGGTTCACCTCTATTTATAGCCCTTGGCTAATCGGTCTCCAACCCGTTATGCCGGCTAAACCCTAACGGAGCCCGCTTCCACTTGTGCCGCTTTGCGAAATTACCCTTTCGCCCCTCGCACACCTTCTGGAAGCTCCCGCATTCCTTGTTGTTCACGACTCGCAACCGCCTCGAGTGCACGCCGTCTTCGACACATCTTTACCGTTCTAATCTCAACGCTGCCTGCGTCTAGTCCAGTCTCCACGTGTCTCCCCACGACTCCACCTCGATGCCCTGCAACCAGCACAGACAAGAAACACATCACATAGCATTGCTCAAGATAATAGAATCATCATTTGCTCTTAACTCAAATTGATTCACAACTCAAAATCAAAACTATCCTCTCTGCACAGTTCTGCCCACAATCGGAAGTTCCGCAGTTACCATTGCGGAAGTTCCGATTATCGGAACGTCCGCACTCCCAGGTTGGAAGTTCCGATTATCGTCAAAGCCGAACACACTTGTCAGTATTATCGGAAGTTCCGCGTTCCCAGGGGCGGAAGTTTCGATTATCGAAACGGAACACAATCGTCAGGATAATTGGAAGTTCCGTGTTTCCAGTGCGGAAGTTCCGATTATCGGAACTTCCGTTTTCCAAAACCGGAAGTTCCGCACAGTACAGAACCACACCGGCAGCATCGCAAACGCAATGAATCCACTCACAAACTTTTCAACACAGTGTCAAATACTCATCATTCGTAAAGGGACCCTACTCACATGGTCTCTCAATCTCCCCCTTGATGAGTATATTGACAAACACGTAAAAGCATAAAGATGAGTTTGTGATAATGACCAAACATGGTCTAATCTAGAAATCAAGAAGGCTCAAGACCATGTTTGTCAAAGAAGAACGATTGGAGCTTGAAATGAAAGAGCAAATTTTTCTGCAAAGCTCCAGAAGACTTTTTCTCTCCAAACTAACTTATCCCCCTTTTGGCAATAAACACATCAAGAAGTTTTAAAGAGAGGAAATGACTATATGATATTCATTATAAGCATTAGGAGCCATGAAGATTATCCAAAATGACTATTAGAGTATTACACCAAGCCATAACACATAAGAATGCTATCAAGATAATGACAATTGATGTAGAGAATAGCTAAGACAAGAAATCCATAATCTGAGAATTGGTCCAATTTCTTAGCATGTCAAATAAACCAAGATTATAGTCTAGCTAAAGGTATCCAAGGATGATACAAGCCATGTCAAATACTCTAAGTGGAACCAAGAAGCATAAAATTGAACAGTTTAGAGTGCTACCAGTTTTAAGAAAGACTCATTTGATCAAGTACTTGGTCTGTTCGAAGATAAGCAATTTTAGCACAAGTTTCTTTTTCTGGAAACATAATTATGGCTTTATCTTAGTAAAGCAAGTCCTGGACTAGGTGCCATCCACAACTGCCTCCTAAACTTCAACCATTTATCAAATCTTAACCATGTGCTAGATCCCAAGCCTTATGCGACCACTCCAAGCAACAGACTTAAGGAAGTGATCTTAGGTCATCCAAGACTCCCCCTGAGTTCATGCCTAGTGCAATGGCAAGCAGTCTCATGAGAAAGAGTTGGTGAGATCAGTTTTTTCGCACAAAAGAGATCATTTTTGCTTTTTAAGTTTTTAGACCAACGATTAAAGATAAGTCATGTTTCTTAACGAACTGACATAGCTTACTCAAAAGTCCAAAAGAGATTCAGGACTCAACTCAGCCTACTTGACATGGCGAGAATCATAAAAGGATAACTTCAACAGACTAGTCTCAAGAGCTATCAAGACAAGATTTTAGTTCAAGTTGAGCAATTTTAGTCACCTTATCATGGCAAAGACTAAACTACACATAAAAAGTCATGATAAATCTAGCAGTTTAGCATAAATCATGGCAAGATGTAAAACAGTGAAAACAGATCATAAGGGATAATAAACAAGGCTCCATGTAGTTATATTACAATGTAGGATGAAATGCAGGAAAAACCAGATTCCCTTCAGAATGAGATGCACTTTTTAATTCAGGTTGAGTTATGACAAATTTAAGAACTAGTAGAACCAAGATGAACTCCCCCTGAACCAAAAGAACAAAACGAGAAACTGATAAGAGAAACAGAAAAGGCAGTCCTTAAAGCATAGATAAGATATAGAGAATACTAGAGCTCAGACTGATTCTTATCTACCCCATATGAATCCAGGACTATCAGCTGATCAACTAACACACTAAGGAGCAAACACTGTCCCTGTCTACCCAAGGGTGGCCCGACCCTCGCTAGAACTTATAAGAAGTGAGTGAGCTCAACTTAGAGAGAGAGAAAGCAACTAATAAGCAAGATCCTAGAAGCACAAGATAAGAACAAGCAGTCAAAGCAAACTTGGCAAGATAACCACTCTAACCTATCTTTGGAAGGACTTAGACCCAAAGCACTTAAATGAAATGCAACGAGAAAGGAGAAATAGCATAATTAAAATATAATCTGAGAGTAAAGCACAAGCTCCCCTCATAATACCCAAAGGACAAACCACCCCAAGCTCTCCCGTGAGAGTTGGCGAAAGTCAGTCCAAAGGCTTGGTGAAGATATCGACCAACGGTGTTCACTCTCCACAAACTGGAGCATAATGTGACCCTTCTCTACATGGTCTCGAAGAAAGTGATATCTGATATCAATATGCTTGGTCCGAGAATGTTGCACTGGGTTCTTGGCAATGCAAATCGCAGACGTGTTATCACAAAAGAGTGGAACACGGTCGATTACTAACCCAAAGTCCTGCAAGGTTGAGACCATCTAAAGCACTTGGCTACAAGAATCGGCGACAGAACGTGCTCGGCCTCTGCGGTGGGTCATGCAACACCGACCGCTTCCTTGAAGACCAGGAGACAAGAGAATTGCCAATGAATTGGCAAGTGCCAGAGGTGCTCTTCCTATCTATCCTACAGCCAGCGAAATCTGCATCGGAGAAGGCTCTAAGAGATAGACAAGAAGAGGAAGAGTACCACATACCATAGTCAATGGTAGCTCGAAGGTACCGAAAGATGCGCTTCACCGCCTGGCGGTGAGATACGCGAGGAGAAGCCTGAAACCGAGCACAAAGTCATACGGAGAAATGTATGTCTGGTCTCGAGGCTGTGAGGTACAAGAGAGAGCCGATCATGCTTCTGAACTCCTTTTGATCAACTGGCTCGCCGTCTTCAGCTGGGTCAAGTGAGGCTGTAGAAGCCATTGTCGTTGACACTGGCTTGCCATCACTCATGTCAAAGCATCTCAGGAGATCACGAGTGTACTTGCCTTGGTGCAGAACAGTACCTTCCCGAGTCTGTTTGATTTGGAAGCCAAGGAAGAAACTCAACTCGCCCATCATGCTCATCTCAAACTCTGAGCTCATGACATCCGAAAACTGAGAGACGAGAGCATGCGAGGAGCCGCCAAAGATAATGTCATCCACATAAATCTGGACGAGCAGAAGATCGGTGCCAAGACGGCGGATGAACAAGGTCTTGTCAATTTTACCCATCTCAAAGTCATGACTCAAAAGATAAGACTTAAGCCTTTCATACCAGGCTCGAGGAGCTTGCTTAAGTCCATAAAGAGCTTTTTAAAGCTTGAAGACATGATTAGGGTACTTGGGGTTTTCAAAACCTGGGGGTTGTCTGACATAGACTTCTTCCTCAATAAGTCCATTGAGAAAGGCACTCTTGACGTCCATCTGGTAAAGCTTGAAGCTCTTAGAAGCTGCAAAGGCAAGCAAGATCCTAATAGCTTCAAGTCTGGCTACAGGGGCAAAAGTCTCCTCAAAATCGAGACCCTCAACCTAGGAGTAACCCTGAGCTACCAGTCTCGCCTTGTTTCGAATGACTACCCCATCTTCGCTTTGCTTGTTCTTGAATACCCACTTAGTCCCAATGATATTGTGACCTCGAGGGGGCTCAACAAGCGTCCAGACCTTGTTCCTTTCAAAGTTTTCCAATTCCTCATGCATGGCATTAATCCATGACTCATCAGAAAGAGCATGACAAATGTCATTAGGCTCAAATGAGGCAACAAAGGCAGAATGGAGACGTAAGAGAGACATGCCGCTTTTGAGCAGTGACTCGCTCAAAAAGATCTCCAATGATCTGCTCTGAAGGATGGTCCTTTTGAATGTGTCTAGGAGGTCCAGGGAGAGATGAAGAAGTGGCCTCTATCTCATGAGCAGATGAGACAGGGACAGAGCCACTAGCTTCAGAAGAAGCAGAAGGTAAGGGCTGATCTCCTCGAGGTGCGGTGGAAGAAGGCACCTCAAGAGGAGGAGAAAGAACTGGATCGGGTAGACAACCCTCATCTCCGTCTTCCTCATCGTCCACAAAGATGGACTCGGGACGCTCTAGAGAACTCGAGATATCGTGGCCTAGTCCCTGTGGCCTCATCGAAGGTCACCTCACAGGTTTCTACCATTTTGCTAGACTCGCAGTTCCAGACTCTATAAGCACGAGAAGAAGTCGAGTAACCCAGAAAGATCCCATCACAAGATCGTGACTCGAACTTATCTAGGTTCCCAGACTTCAGAATAAAACACTTGCAACCAAACACACGAAAATGCGAGACACTGGGCTTTCGCCCATATCTCAACTCATAAGAAGTGCGATGCAAGAGTGCCCTAAGAAAAACTCTGTTTGAAACATGGCATGCAGTGGCAATAGCCTCAGCCCAAAACTTCCTAGGTGTAGAATATTCATTTAGCATCGTCCTGGCCATCTCGACCAAGGTACGGTTCTTCCTCTCCACAACGCCATTCTGCTGAGGGACGTGCGGAGAGGAGAACTGGTGCTCTACACCTGTCTCACCACAGAAACTCTCAAAGTAGGAATTCTTGAACTCGGTGCCATTATCACTGCGAATTGCTCGTAATGCACCTGGGAGCTCAACAGAAAGCCTACTAAAAAGACCATGAAAATGAGTAAACGTCTCATCCTTCGAGGCTAAGAAAAACACCCAAGAGTACCTCGAGAAGTCATCGACCACAACAAGAACATACCACTTCCCTCCTGCCAACTGTATCCATATGGAGCAGTTGTCCTGGTGCATCAGTCATTGTTACTGTGACTGGAGAGTGAGAAGCAGCAACCATCTTGCCGTGCCGGCATGGAGAGCAAACTAGATCCTTGACCATCTTGAGTTTTGGCAAACCACGAATGAGATCGTGGCCGCTAACTCGGGTCAAATGATCAAAGCCTATATGACCGAGTCTCCTATGCCAGAAGGTCAAATCACGGGATTCAGAAGCAATTAAACACCTGAGAGGATCACCAGAAGACTCAGAAAAATCAGCACGAAAGATCCTCCCATAACGAGAAATCACGCAAACTATACTACCCAAAGAATAAAAAAATTTGCAATTATTTTTCTTAAAACTCACCTCGAAATCGTCATCGGTGAGCTAAGAGACTGAAAGAAGATTATACTGTAGCTTACTTACTAAGGCAACATCTTTTAGAATAAATGAATCATTTATGCGCACAGTACCTTTAGCAATGACGCGCCCAAACAAAGCATCTCCAAAGGTGATCGTCTCGTCACCTGGAGCACGGGCTAGGGAAGAAAACCAACGAGAATATCCAGTCATATGGCGAGAACAACCAGAGTCTACAAGCCAAACCTTTCCCTTCCCTGCCCGGCGAACCTCATCTGAGTCGCTGTAGAGCTCGCTGTCGCTGACGTCGGTCCCGTTGGCCATGAAGCACATACCGATGAAGTCGTCACCGTCCTTGGGATCTTGATCATCCTTGCCCTCGTCGTCGCTCCATCCCTCCATGTCGCTGAAGTTGAGGTCGTCGAAGGCGGTGAGGACGCGATGGAAGAGCTTCTTGGCCTTCCCAAAGTTGCGGAACTTCTTCTTGTCTTGAGCAGGTGCTGAGGGCTTCATGTTGCGGTTCTTGTCGATGTAGTCGTTCTTGCTCGGACCGCCGTAGTCGCCTTTGCCCTTCCCCAGCTTGGGACAGTTTGCTCGGATGCGGTCGGGGCCACCACACTCGAAACAAATCACGGGTCCTCCTCTTCTTCCATCCCTCCTCTTGAAAGCATGGGAAAACTTTCGAGCTAGGAGGGCTAGTTGTTCATCGATGGTCGCTCTAGCGATCATCGGTTATGTCACGAGAGCGACCAGGAGAAACCGTAAAGTGAATCAGAAGAAGATCCAGAAGTGGGATCGGTGACTAAGGCCATCGACTGTGACTTCGACCTTCGAGCGACTATGTCAATCTCGTGAGTCTTGAGGCGCGAGTAAAGTGCGTCAAGAGTCAAAGTCGAGAGGTCCGTGGTATCCTTGATGGTAGTCACCTTCATCTCCCAAACGCGCAAATCAAGAGCTACGAGTATCTGACGAGCATTGTCCGAGTCGGGGTATGTAAGACCGACCGCTCGGAGGTTACTCAAGATCTTGTGAAAACGCGCAAAACACTCATCAAGGGACTCGCCAGCGAGCATCTCAAACTTGTTGTACTCTCGCTTGAACTAGTCCTGTCGAACTGTCTTGATCTGGGTGGTGCCCTCATGGTAAGCGTCGAGGGTCACCCAGATGTCGAAAGCCGACGTCAGATGAGAGATGCAATCAAACTCGCTTCGGCTCAAACCTTGGATTATAATGTTCCTTGCCTTTGCATTGGCCTCATCATCGGGCATGTTTCCCATATTGATGTTTTCATCGGCAGGAACAGCGAATCTGACCTTCACCTTCCGCCAGATGGCATACCCCTGAGCCTGGATGTATGTTTCCATTCGACTCTTCCAGAAGGGGTAATCCAAGCCATCAAAGACGGGAGGCTTGGTGGAATACCTGTCCGTTGCCATGGCTCACAGACCGGTTAAAGATCTATCGAAAAGAGATAACCGGCTCTGATACCAATTGAAGGACCGAAATGGCAACAGAGGGGGGTGAATGGTGCCTTAAAAATTAAGATCCTCCCCTCTCAAGTGTCCACACAGCAATCCAAGAACTTCTGACAAACAAGATACGTGAAGTGAATCAAATCCAAAAGGTTTAAACAAAACTGGGTTGTTCTGTCGGATATCGGAAGTTCCGATTCTACCTAGCGGTAGTTCCGCACTACGGTAGTTCCGGCTTTCAGTGCGGAAGTTCCGCTAGCGGTAGTTCTGCCTTGTAGATAGCGGAAGTTCCGATTGTCCTGACCGAAGAATAGTACGTACTGGAAATTTCTAAAAATCCAAAATACTCAAAAATTGTTGCTCTTCTCGGGTCAAGTCTTACAGGACATCATCCTAAACAACATCTTGACCTCATTGAGAAGGAATCGCAGACAATGATCTACTAATCAAAGCAAAATCGGATTTCTTGAATATTTGGCAAGAAAGACCAAAAACCACAATCAGCAAGATTCTTAGATTCTTGGCTCATGAAACTTTGAGGATATATTAGCAATATCAATAAGACTCTAGATATCAAGTTTCATGCCATCTCATAAGAGGAATCAAAAGTCCCTAGATATTCAACGTGAACAGAGAGAATAAAGGAGGCATAAACAAAGAACCAAAACCTCAGAATTTCATTGATAGAAATCAAAAGATTACAGAGGCAAACACAGAGGAATGATTACACGAATTTCAGTTCATCCTCTCCAACTCAACAACCTCTCCAAAAAGCAAAACAACCTCTTCAAAGGCTCTTTAGCTAAAGCTAACCCTAATTTTCTCTCACCAAAAGTCCAACAAAACAACCAGGGGTTCACCTCTATTTATTGCCCTTGGCTAATGGGTCTCCAACCCGTTATGCCGGCTAAACCCTAACAGAGCCCGCTTCCACTTGTGCCGCTTTGCGAAATTACCCTTTCGCCACTCGCACACCTTCTGGAAGCTCCCGCATTCCTTGTTGTTCACGACTCGCAACCCCCTCGAGTGCACGCCGTCTTCGAAACATCTTTACCGTTCTAACCTCAACGCCGCCTGCGTCTAGTCCGGTCTCCACGTGTCTCCCCACGACTCCACCTCGATGCCCTGCAACCAGCACAGACAAGAAACACATCACATAGCATTGCTCAAGATAATAGAATCATCATTTGCTCTTAACTCAAATTGATTCACAACTCAAAATCAAAACTATCCTCTCTGCACAGTTCTACCCACAATCGGAAGTTCCGCACTTACCATTGCGGAAGTTCCGATTATCGGAACGTCCGCACTCCCAGGTTGGAAGTTCCGATTATCGTCAAAGCCCAACACACTTGTCAGTATTATCGGAAGTTCTGCGTTCCCAGGGGCGGAAGTTCCGATTATCGAAACAGAACACAATCGTCAGGATAATCGGAAGTTCCG
The DNA here is from genome assembly GCA_036346395.1 of Hsuehochloa calcarea. Classification (NCBI taxonomy): domain Eukaryota; kingdom Viridiplantae; phylum Streptophyta; class Magnoliopsida; order Poales; family Poaceae; genus Hsuehochloa; species Hsuehochloa calcarea. The sequence continues at coordinate 46,271,758 of CM070609.1, read as the reverse complement.
CGTTTCCAGTGCGGAAGTTCCGATTATCGGAACTTCCGTTTTCCAGAACCGGAAGTTCCGCACAGTACAGAACCACACCGGCAGCAGTGCAAACGCAATGAATCCACTCACAAACTTTTCAACACAGTGTCAAATACTCATCATTCGTAAAGGGACCCTACTCACATGGTCTCTCACGTTAACAGTTTATCATTTCACGAGTTTTGGCAAAGCAGATTACATCGAGGCGAGCGTCCGACCGCCGGTGGCGATCGACCGATAATAACGGTCGGCCCGACCCCCATAGGGGCGATCGGACCGTAAGTTATCAGAGGTGATATTTTGAGCTAGGCCAGAAATAGAGGGTGCAGGCAAGAGAGGGGAGTCTATTGCACTTGGTCTCATGATTTTGGAGTCTCCAGTCAAAAGTTATTCGTGATATAAAATTCCAGTAGGGTCTGGGATTTCAGAGGCCAATTTTTGGCTAAGTCCCATCCGTGATCGGCGACCGACCAACCGGTGGCGGTCGACCGGCGGGAGTGATCGTCGAGCCGACCACGAGGGGCGGTCGACCGGTGTCACTGTTAAATCGCCCGTCGTGGCGGCGAAGTTCGGTTGTTAGGTTAAAGTCATGAGTTTCAGTGCATATGTGTTGCATGATGCATGTTTTGACTAACGTGGGTCAAGTTGTGAGGAACTTATTCCCGGATTCGGTTTGCTTGTCTATTATTGTGCAGGTTGCTTGGTAGTCAACGACGGTCAACGGCGAGGATGATCGGAACTAGGCTTGGAGAGCTGAGGTCCAGAATGATCGACAATGCTGGGTGAGGTCAATGAACTCAAGTATGGTGCAGAATGGACAAAGAGGGCCGAACGGACAGTTCGGTGCGACTGGCTTGATCAAGCAGCGCGGGAGTCGGTGCAAGTACCATGGTGGTTTCGGTGGGAGCCAGATGGGAGAGACTTGCCGACATAGAGAGAGCCGTTGATCAACCTACACGTAGCGGAGCAGGCGAAGTGCTTCGCGCAGATGGACTCGGTCTTCGGAGAAGGACCGAGAAGGGGTATTTTGGTAATCTTACCAAATACCACCTTGGTGACTTTTTGCCAACCCGCGGCGCAAGGCGACGCAAAGAGAAGCGGTTTAGGTCAAGAGGTGTTGAAGACGGCGCTTTAAAATGCGTGCGTGTGTGACCCGTTTGTGTTGGGACTTAACGGTAGCCCATTTAAGTTAATTTTCTAGAAGGTCTAAGCCTCCACTATAAATAGAGGAGGGAGGTGGCTGCACCCCCTCAACCCTTTCATTATTGTTGAAACCCTAGTTTTGCTTAGGGAGAGGATTAGTGGAGTTAGGGTTCTAGAGAATTTTGATTTGATTTCGTGCTCTTGGATTGAGCTTTGTCCTCTATTGATGGAGTGTTTGTAAACCCAAACCCTATCAAATCAATACAAGGAAAGTTTGCTCAAAGATGTGTCTCTTTGCCTTCCTTCTCTCTATATGGTGATTTTGAGTCTTTCCTTGATTCGTGAGTCTTTGATTGATTTCTTCACGTGATCTAGCTTGCTGTGACATGTGGGAACACATCTAGGATCATCTTGATCATCAATCACCCACGAGCAAGTTTTTGGATCTAGTTTTCGTTTTGACTTGGTTTTGAACCATCCTCCTCTCAAACGAAAAAAGTTTGAAGGACCAAAATGGCAACAGAGGGGGGGTGAATGGTGCCTTAAAATTAAGAACTCCCCTTTAAAGTATTTAAACAAGATCTACAAAACCCTCTCAAGAAGAGTAAAACAAAATAAGAGAACTAAAACAGGTTTCAGTCTGTTCTGTCAAAAATCGGAAGCTCCGATTCTACCCGGCGGTAGTTCCGCACTCCGGTAGTTCCGGGGATAGTGCGGAAGTTCCGCCTGCGGTAGTTCCGCCTTGGACAATCGGAAGTTCCGATTGTCCTGACCGAAGAACAGTGCGCTCGGGTTTTTCCCAAAAATCCAAAATGCTAAATCTTGAATGCTCTCCTCAGGTCAAGTTTCACAGGACATCATCCTAAACACCATCTTGACCTTATGGAGAAGAATCGCAAACAAAGATTCAATAATCAAGCCAAAAACGGATTTCTTGAAGAAGGGGCAAGAAAGACCAAAACCCATAATAAACGAGATTTTCAGATTCTTAGCTCATGAAACTTTGAGGATGTAATAGCAATAACAAAACGACTCTAGATATCAAGTTTCATGCTATTTCATAGGACGAATCAAAAGATACATCAAAACCCTAAATATTCAACAAGAACAGGAAGGGAATAAGAGAGGCATAAACAAGTAATCAAAACACTCGGAGTTTCATTGATAGAAGTTTAGAGATTACAGAGGAAACACAGAGGAATGATTACAAAGATTTTCAATTCATTCTCTCCAAAAACCAACAAACTCTCAAAAAGCAAAACACACCCTTTTGCTTGAGCTAACCCTAATTTTCTCTCTTAAAGTCCCACCCTAACAACAGGGGTTCAGCTCTATTTATAGCCTTTGCTTAATGGGCCTCCAACCCATTAAGCCCGCTACACCCGAACGGAACCGCCTCCACTTGTGTCGCTTTGCGAAAATACCGTTCGCCCTTGCACACCTTCGGAAGCCTCCGTCGCCTTGCTGTCCTTGACACGCAACCACCTCAAGATTCACGCCGTCTTCGACACATCCCGACCGTTCTGACCTCAACGCCGCCTGCGCCTAGTCCGATCACCTCGTGTCTCGCCACGACTTCGTCTCGATGTCCTGCAGTCAACACAGACAAAAACACATCACATAGCATTGCACAATATCATAGCATCAACATTTGTATAAGACTCAAACTCATACAAAATCAAAATCACAACTCATCCTTCTCTGCACAGTTCTGGACACAATCGGAAGTTCCGCACTTACCACAGCGGAAGTTCCGATTTCCGGAACGTCCGCACTTGTCAGGATTATCGGAAGTTCCGCGCTTAACATTGCGGAACTTCCGATCTTCGGAACATCCGCCTTTCCAAAATTTCAAATCCGATTATCGTCTCAGAAGAACACTCAACGTCAGTATTATCGGACGCTCCGCTACCCTAGGAGCGGAAGTTCCGATTTCCTCCAGCCGAACTCAAAACCCAGGTTAAACGGAAGTTCCTATTTCTAGCGCCGGTAGTTCCGATTATCGGAACTTCCGCGACATACACAGCGGTAGTTCGATTATCTGTTTCACCTAAAACAGTCCAAACCGAAAAACTCAACTTTCAAACATTTACAAACTGTCAAATACTCATCACTCAGAATGGAGGACCTCTCACATGGTCTCTCAATCTCCCCCTTGATGAGTATATTGACAATCACCGAAAAAGCATAAGATGAGTTTGTTCTCCAGAAGGCTTTTTCTCTCCAAAATTCTCCCCCTTTGGCAATAAAATCATCAAGATGTAGAAAAGGGAGGAAAAGGCTATATGATGTTCATTTTAAGCATTAGGAGCCATGTAGATTATCCAAAATGACTATTAGAGAATTACACCAAGCCATAACACAGAAGAATGCTATCAAGATCATGACAATTGATGTATAGAATAGCTAAGACAGAAAATCCATAATCTGATTAATGATCCAATTCTTTAGCAAGTCAATTAAACCAAGATTGCAGTCTAGCTAAAGGTATCCAAGGATGATACAAGCCATGTCAAATAATCTAAGTTGAACCAAGAAGACTCATATCGAACAGTTTAGAGAGCTACCAGTTGAAGAAAGACTCATTTTATCCAGAACTTGGTCTTTTTAATGATAAGCAATTTTAGCACATTTTTCTTTTTCTGAAGGCTTTTTATGGTTTTATCTCAGTAAAGCAAGCTCTGGACTAGGTGCCATCCACAACTGCCTCCTGAGCTTCAACCATTTTTCAAATTGTAACCATGTGCTAGATCCCAAACCTTATGCGACCACTCCAAGCAACAGACTTAAGGAGGTGATCTTAGGTCATCCAAGGCTCCCCCTGAGTTCATGCCTAGTGCAATGGCAAGCAGTCTCATGAGAAAGATTTGGTGAGATCAGTTTTTTTCGCACAAAAGAGATCATTTTTGCTTTTGAGGTTTTTAGACCAGCGATTAGAGATAAGTCATGTTTCTTAACAAACTGACATAGCTTACTCAAAAGTTCAAAAGAGATTCAAGACTCAACTCAGCCTACTTGACATGGCGAAAATCATAAAAGGATAGCTTCAACCAGACTAGTCTCAAGAGCTATCATGACAAGATTTTAATTCAAGTTTAGCATTTTTAATCACCTTAGCATGGCAAAGACTAAACTACACATAAAACGTCATGATAGATCTAGCAGTTTAGCATAAATCATGGCAAGATGTAAAACAGTGACAACAGATCATAAGGGATAATAAACAAGGCTCCATTTGATTATAATGCAATGCAGGATGAAATGCACGAAAATCCAGATTCCCTTCAGAATGAGATGCATCTTTTAATTACAGGTTGAGTTATGACAAAATAAGAACTGGAATTACCAGGGTGAACTCCCCCTTAACCAAAAGAACAAAAACGAGAATCTGATAAGAAAAACAGAAAAGGCAGTCCTTTAGAGCATAGAAAAGATAGAGAGAAAACTATCGCTCAGACAGGTTCTTATCTACCCCATATGATTCTAGGACTATCAGCTGAACAACTCACACACTAAGGAGCAAACACTGTCCCTGTCTACCCAAGGATGGCCTGACCCTTGCTAGAACCTATAAGAAGTGAGTAAGCTCTACTTAGAGAGAGAAGAGACAGCTAATAAGCAGCATCCTAGAAGCACAAGATAAGAATTAGCAGTTAAAGCAACTTGGCAAGATAACCATTCTAACCTATGCTGGAAGGACTTAGACCCAAAACATATAAGCAAATCAGAACGAGAAAGGAGAAATAGCATAAATAAAATATAATACAGTAGTAACATATAAGCTCCCCCTCACAACAGTCCGTAAGGACAAACCACCCCAAGCTCTCCCCGCAGAGCTGAAAATCGAGAGCTGTCCAGAGGCTTAGTGAAGATATCAGCCAACTGGTGCTCACTCTCCACAAACTGGAGCACAATGTCACCCTTCTCTACATGGTCTCGAAGAAAGTGATATCGATATCAATATGCTTGGTCCGAGAATGTTGCCTTTGGGTTCTTGGCAATGCAAATCGCGGACATGTTATCACAAAAGAGTGGAACACGATCGATAGCTAACCCAAAGTCCCGCGGTCGAGACCATCCAAAGCACTTGGCTACAACAATCGGCTGCAAACAACGTGCTCGGCCTCTGCGATGGATGCGCAACACCGGATTGCTTCCTTGACGACCGGAGACAAGAGAAGTGCCAATGAATTGGCAAGTGCGAAGTGCTCTTCCTATCTATCCTCTGATCGTGAAATCTGCATCGGAGAAGGCTCTAAGAGATAGACAAGAAGAGGAAGAGTACCGATACCATAGTCAATGGTAGCTCGAAGGTACCGAAGATGCGCTTCACCACTTTGACGGTGAGATACACGAGGAGAGGCTCAAACCGAGCACAAACACACAGAGAAATGTATGTCCGGTCTCGAGGTCATGAGGTACAAGAGAGAGCCAATCATGCTCTGAAATCCTTTTGATCAACAGTTCGCTGTCTTCATCCGGATCGGAGCGTTTGTAGATGCCATCGGACTTGATCTCGGCTTTCCATCATTCATGTCGAGCGCTCAGAGGTCTCGAGTGTATTTGCCTTGATGAAGAAAGGTACCTCCCGAGTCTGCTTTGATTTGGAAGCCAAGGAAGAAGCTCAACTCGCCCATCATGCTCATCTCAAATTCCGAGCTCATAACATCAGAAAACTGAGACACGAGAGTATGTGAGGAGCCGCCAAAGATGATGTCGTCCACATAGATCTGAACGAGCAAAAGATCAGTGCCAAGACGGCGGATGAACAAGGTCTTATCAATTTTACCCATCTCAAAACCATGACTCAGCAGATAGGACTTAAGCCTCTCATACCAAGCTCACGAGCCTCTGCTTAAGTCCATACAAGGCTTTGGAAAGCCTGTAGACATGGTTAGGGTATTTGGGATTCTCGAAACCTGGAGGCTGTCTCACATAGACTTCTTCCTCAATAAGGCCATTGAGGAAGGCACTCTTGACATCCATCTGGTAAAGCTTGAAACCCTTAGAAGCTGCAAAGGCAAGCAGAATTCTAATGGCTTCAAGTCTAGCTCTGAGGGCAAAGGTCTCTTGAAATCTAGACCCTCAACTTGAGAGTACCCACGAGCTACCAAATTAGCCTTGTTTCGAATGACTAACCCATCTTCACTTTGCTTGTTCTTGAACACCCATTTGGTCCCAATGATATTGTGACCTTGAGGGGGCTCAACAAGGGACCAGACCTTGTTTCTTTCAAAGTTTTCCAACTCCTCATGCATGGCGTTTGTCCAAGACTCGTCAGATAGAGCATGACAAATGTCTTTGGGCTCAAATGAGGCGACGAAGGCAGAATGGAGACAGAAGAGAGACAAACCAGCTTTGGAACGTGTGACACGCTCAAAGAGGTCTCCAATGATCTGCTCTGAAGGATGGTCCTTTTGGATGTGTCTTGGAGGTCCAGGGTGAGATGAAGAAGTGGCCTCTACCTCATTAGCAGATGAGATAGGAACAGAGCCACTAGCTTCAGAAGAAGCAGAAGGTAAGGGCTGATCTCCTCGAGGTGCAGTGGAAGAAGGCACCTCAAGAGGAGGAGGAAGAACTGGATCAGGTAGACAACCCTCATCTCCGTCTTCCTCATCGTCCACAAAGATGGACTCGGTCGCTCTAGAGAACTCGAGATATCGTGCCTAGTCCCGGACCGCCTCATCGAAGGTCACCTCACGGGTTTCTATCATTTTGCTAGACTCGCGATTCACTGACTCTATAGGCACGAGAAGAAGTCGAGTAACCTGTAAAGATCCCATCACAAGATCGTGACTCGAACTTATCTAGGTTCCCGGACTTGAGAATAAAACACTTGCAACCAAACACACGAAAATGCGAGACGCTGGTTTTCGCCCATATCTCAACTCATAAGAAGTGCGATGCAAGAGTGCCCAAGAAAGACTCATAGAAACATGACAAGCGGTAGCAATTGCCTCATTTCAAAACTTCCTAGGTGTAGAGTACTCATCAAGCATCAACACGCCATCTCGACCAAGGTACGGTTCTTCCTCTCCACAACGCCATTTTGTTGGGGGCGTATGGAGACGAGAACGGTGCTCTACACTGCCTCACCACAAAACTCTCAAAGTAGGAATTCTTGAACTCGGTGCCATTATCGGTCTGGAATTGCTCGTAATGCACCGGGAGCTCAACGAAAGCCTACTAAAAGACCACGAAAAGAGTAAACGCCTCATCCTTCGAGACTAAGAAAAACACCCAAGAGTACCTCGAGAAGTCATCGACCACAACAAGAATATACCACTTCCTCCTGCCGATCAGACTCAGCCGACCAATCAGATCCATATGGAGCGCTTGTCACAGTGCATCGATCATTGTCACCGTGGATGGAGAGTGAGAAGCGGCAACCATCTTGCCGCGTCTTGGCATGGAGAGCAAACTAGATCCTTGACCATCTTGAGTTTTGGCAAACCACGAATGAGATCGTGGCCGCTGACTCGTGTCAAATGATCAAAGCCTATATGACCGAGTCTCCTATGCCAGAAAGTCAAATCACGGGATTCAGAAGCAATTAAACACCGGAGAGGATCACCAGAAGACTCTGAAAAATCAGCACGAAAGATCCTCCCATATCGAGAAATCCATAAACTAGACTACCCAAGAATCAAGAATTTTGCAATTATTTTTCTTAAAGCTCACCTCGAAACCGTCATCGGTAAGCTGAGAGACTGAAAGCAGATTATACTGCAGCTTACTTACTAAGGCAACATCTTTTAAAATAAAGGAATCATTAATGCTCAATGTACCTTTAGCGATGACGCGCCCAAATGAAGCATCTCCGAAGGTGATCGTCTCATCACCTGGAGCACGGGCTAGGGAAGAAAACCAACGAGAATATCCAGTCATATGGCGAGAACAACCGGAGTCTACAATCCAGACCTTTCCTTCCCAAATGGCGACCACGAGTCAAGCAGAGTAAAGTCTCAAGATCGGGGTGAATCAGCGGTGATTTTGGCACCCAATCTTGAGTAACACGGCGAATGATGAAGTAGTCAAGCAAGACCGACCTCTATCTACCCTACGCCTCGTCACTCAACAAGTCGGAAGGTGCGTATGCGGACACGAAGTCATTCTTGAATCCGATTGCTATGGAAGAGCGAGTCGAATTCGCAACATCTTGATCACGCCATGGTAGCCATCTCGAAAGGGAAACCGAGATCTATCCTCAAAACGACGGAAGTCACGACCAAAGGGAGCATGAGGCCGAAAATCAGAAAACTCAGAAAAACCAAGTCCTCGATGCTGCCTTAAATCATCAGTTGTACCAAACCTAGATCTCGTGTTGGTCTTAGGTGCACTCATAGTCTGGGGCTGACCATGAATGTACCTAACAGACTCAACACGATCTCTACGCGCGATCTTGGCGCGCCTGAAGCAATGATCAACTAAGTGTCCATCCTTCTGACAGAAGGTGCAATGATACTTCGCCTTCTGAGGGGCCGAAGCTGCAGGTGGAATCACCTTGCTGTCAGAAATCCTTTGAACAAAACCCGCTGACTTAAAATTGACTTTCTCAGTCCTGGGCTTAGTTTTGATCACACCTAGTGCTATGGTTTTGAGCACGACAGGTGGATGCTTCCTCATATCCTCATGGATATCATATCCTAGACCCTGATTAAATCTGCAAATCTTACTGTAACACCCTGACTATAAGGAAGTCAAGATGTCACCTACAATCACTACTCTTCAAATGAATAACATCAAATCGCATGAAAAGGCGAAGCGAGTATTATGAATATATGGATACCAGTATTCATCCTCAAGTCTTAATCAACGAAATGGAAGTAAACGGTTCAGCAAGATATGGTAAACAAGGCCATGTTGGCTTATTACAATGCAACACAATTCATAATTAATGATGATAAAAGTCCTCAAACTGTTTGTTATATGATAGTGAGTGCATCGTGATGAACTACCCTCCACAAGATCATTCTTCCTTGTCATTTACCTAAATAAGACAATAAAACAAGAATGAGCCAAAGACCCAGCAAGCAACTGTATGTAACCAACAAGCATACAATGAACAATATATCACAAACATAATTTGAACAACTACTGGAAACGAATTTATGAATGGATGAAGTGGAATGGTGCATTGAAGGAAATGGACATAATGCAGCATATACCGGTATAGCGAGTGAATCACCCGTCGGTGTTCACTTAAAGTAATCGTATGAAGAACGTTTCATACGACTGTCCAACGTGGCCCACATTGGAATGGTGGACTCACGTACCCATCTTGGAATTGATGGGATTTCAAGTGCCCATACTGGAATTGATGGGTCTTATCAAAATAATGTATGCATGTCATGATGATCCCATGTCAATATTGAATAGTACTCATAAATGAAAAGAACACATGGCATTCATCTACAAATACGAACAAATGTAAGCATTCATTCACACAACATACATGACATCAATCATTGAATACAAATTACTTATTCGCCAACTAGCAGCGGGATGGGAGGTAATTGAGATACCCCTCCACTCACCGCTTCACCGCCTACAATATAAAATAATGGAAATGAGGACAAGCGAGTATGGAAATGCTACACGTGTCCTCCCTCAATCTCTAACCAAACTAACCAAATAAAAGTTCAATTTGATCATTTTACCCAACCATTTCAATTGTCCCTAATCTGGCAGTTTTACTAGAAAATTCACCAATAAAAAACCGTAAGTCCAAAAGACCTGAAACTAGTGCTCAAATTTTCTTAACTTAACTGGCTACAAAACTCTAGGTGATGGTAAACTCTAATTCGGCCAATACAGAGGTCTAACCATCCAATGAAAAACTACAACTGCAGTCTGCCCAGAATTCAGAACAGCCCTAAAGAAAATGCTCTAACTTTTAAACCACTGATCCAAATAAAGTGATTTTTATCAGCCTGGAAATATGGTGAAATTATCTTCAAAAACCTAGTTGGGTGGCCGACCTGATTCTGACTCTAACTAGATCAAAACCTAAGTGCAACCGACTATACCCAGCAGTTTTGACAGACAGACCAGCACGTAGTAAAACAGTCATAACTTTTAATCTACTGGGTGAAAATTCGTGATCCAGGTGCCAAAAGAAAGCTAATGAAATAAGGAACAAAACTCTAGAAGTTGAAAACCTCCAATTCTGCCTCTAAGGCACCCAAAACCGAGTTGCAACATACTGTACAGAACCGATCTATTAACAGAGATTACGCGATACTACCAAAAAACATTGAATCGACAACTCTAATGCAATCAAACAGCGATGGGGTCTCTCGTTACCCTTGTAGACCCGAAGAACGACGAGGATCCCCTTCCCGAAGACTTCCCCTCTCCTTCTTTGGCCAGCCCCAACTCCACAACCCGATTGGAATGCAAGCGCCCGGCGGAGGAAGAACCGAAGAAGAACGCGTGGAAGACCGGGTGTGCAGCTCCGGGGATCTCCAATGGCAGCCACCAATGGAGAGGGAGGCGCCTAGGAGGAGGGGAGGAAGAGAGGGGGCGGCACAAGGGGGAGAGGCGGCTTGGGGAAGGGAGGAGGAGGGAATAGGGTTTGGGGGGGGAAGTGGTGCCCCCCCCTTTGGCCGGCCCCTACTTGGGCTGGCCGGCCCACTAATGGGCCTCCTGGGTCGCGAACTGCGGCCCAGGTTGCCTGACATTAACGTATACCCCCCCGACGATTGGAATTTTTCGACGAAAACCAATTCTTTTACTCTCTCCGACCTCTTTCTTTCTACCGAACATTTTCGGAGTATTACAGTCTACCCCCTTAGCGATTCACCTCGAATCTACTCAACGATCAACAGAAAGAAATAAATACCGGGAATTACAACTTAAACCATTTACCTTAAACGAACAGGTCGGGGTATTGCTCTCTCATGCGGGACTCCAACTCCCAAGTGGCCTCTCTCTCAGACTGATGCGACCAAAGAACTTTGACATACTTCAGGGTCTTATTCCTCAGAACCCGTTCTGATTCTTCTAATATCTTCACTGGCCGGGACTCGAAGGTAAGGTCTTGCCTGACAATCAAAGGCTCCAAAGGAATGACATGATCTGGGTCTCTCAGAAACTTTCTCAGCATCGAAACATGGAACACGTTGTGAACCCCACTCATAGAATCAGGAAGGTCCAAACGGTAAGCTAGCTTCCCAATTCGTGCCACGATTGGAAAGGGTCCAACATACCTTGGACTAAGTTTCCCTTTGGTGCCAAAACGCACTACGCCTTTAGATGGCGATACTCTCAGCAGAACTTCATTTCCCACCTCGAATTCCAAATCTCGTCTTCGACATCAGCGTAGCTCTTACAGCCGGCTCTGGCGACCAACAAATTCGCCTAACCTCTCGCCACTCTAGCCACTGTCTGCTGAACCCAGTCGGGGCCCAAGACTGCCCGCTCTCCAACCTCATCCCAGCACAACGGGGACCTGCACTTACGCCCATAGAGAACCTCGTATGGTGCAGCTCGAATACTAGAATGATAACTGTTGTTATAAGCAAACTCTGCCAAGGCTAAATGCTCTTCCCAATTACCTTTTCAGGATAAAACACAACACCTGAGCATGTCTTCTAATGTCTGAATGGTGCGCTCAGACTGTCCATCTGTCTGGGGATGAAAGGCTGTGCTAAGCCGGAGTTGTGTGCCCAATGCACTCGCAAACTTTCCTGAATTTGGAAACGAACTTGGCGTCTCGGTCAGAAACAATGGCCTTTGGCACTCCGTGCAAACGCACAATTTCTCGTACATAAAGAGGAGCCAAATCGCTTGCCGAATTGGTTGTACGAATAGGAATGAAATGTGCAGACTTACTGAACCGGTCCACAATTACCCAAATAGCATCCTTTCCTCATTGCGTGCGAGTAAACCAACCACAAAATCCATAGATATATCGTCCCATGGCCAAACTGGTACCTCCAAGGGTTGCAACAGTCCTGCTGGTCGCTTGTGCTCAACCTTGACCCGCTGGCACACCCCACATGAAGCCACATACTGTGCGATATCAATTTTCATCCGTTTCCACCAGAAACTTTTCTTTAAATCTTTGTACATCTTGGTCTCCCCAGGATGTACGGTATAAAAGTACGATGGGCCTCTTTCAAAATCTCCAATTTAACTCGAGACTCTGTGGCACACAAAGCGCCCTTTAAATCGCAAAGAATCAAATTTGTCCACACCGGTGACCACGCTTGCCCTCGGTATAACGCTTCCTCACTCGTTGGAACATCGATCTTCTTTGTTGTGCTACTCGCACCGATCCGGAAGGTTGACTCTAAAATCAAGCGAGTCTCGATGCATGCGGTACCCGCATAAGCGAAAAGAAATATCCATACGCTCAAAGTCAGCAATAAGACAACTGAGGATAGGAGGTGTCGCCTTGCGACTCAAGGCATCGGCTACCACATTAGCCTTGCCGGGATGGTACTGAATAGTAAGATCATAGTCCTTGATCAACTCTAGCCATCTCCTCTGTCTCAAGTTCAAGCCCTTCTGGGTAAAGATGTATTTCAGGCTCTTGTGGTCAGTGAACACATCACAAGATTCGCCATACAAATAATGACGCCAGATCTTCAAAGCATGAATCACTGCAGCAAGCTCTAGATCATGGGTGGGATAATTCTGTTCATGCTTCTTCAGCTGTCTCGATGCATAGGCAATCACTTTACCATCCTGCATGAGTACACAACCAAGTCCAACTATGGATGCATCTGAATAGATAGTGAATCTCTTCCCAGGCTCAGGAAGAGTAAGAATTGGAGCAGTCACTAATCTATCTTTCAAAGAGCAAAAACTGCGCTCACAAGCGTCAGACCAGTGGAACCTAACACCTTTCTGTGTCAACTGGGACATCGGTTAGCAATGGTTGAAAAACCCTCCACAAACCGCCGGTAATAGCCAGCTAAACCCAGAAAACTCCTTACTTCTTTAACATTGGTTGGTCTCTTCCACTCAACCACTGTCGAAATCTTACTAGGATCAACTGAAATACCCTTCTGATTAATAACGTGACCCAAAAATCCAACTTCAGAAATCCAGAACTCACATTTCTTCAGCTTGGCATAGAATTGATTCTCTCTCAAAGTTTCAAGTACCAACCGCAAATGATGGGTGTGCTCCTCTTCCGTCTTGGAATAAATCAAGATATCATCTATGAATACCACAACGAAATTATCAAGGTATTGATGCGAAGATGTCGCTTCATGGCTTCCATGAAAATCTGCAGAGCATTCGTTAGTCCAAAAGACATAACTTTATACTCATAATGACCATACCTCGTAGAAAGCCGCTTTCTCAATATCACGCTCACGAACTCGAATCTGATTATAACCCGACTGGAGGTCAATCTTAGAAAATATTCTGGCTCCTTTCAACTGGTCGAAAAGGTCATCAATGCGAGGCAAAGGATATTTGTTCTTCACCGTCGCCTGATTAAGCGCCCGATAATCTATGCACATACGCCAGCTGCCATCTTTCTTCTTAATAAAGAGAATAGGCGCCCCAAAGGCGAACGCTCCATTGAATCATACCTTTGGACAGCAGGTCGTCAATTGTTTCTTCAATTCTTCCCGAATGGCCGAGCCAAACGGTAAGGAGACTTGGACAAAGGCCGAGTTCGGAACAAGATCAATCCGAACTCCACTTTCCTCACCGAGGCATTCCGGAAGTTCTATAGGAAAGACATCGGAAAACTCCTTCACAACCGAATCTCCTCAATACTGCCGCAAAGAATCGGTCTTTTCATTGAGGAGCAAAGTAATCCGATGGTCGATGCACGCGGCTAGGGAATAGATTAGCGAACAAATCTTGAATCGGGCGGTGCGCGCCTACTCGAATACCGCTTCTTCACCTAAGGAGCTAGCAAGGTCACCGTCTTCCGAAACAACAAATCTTGGCACGGTATTGGAATAACCACCATACCGAGATAACATCGAATGGTGCCAATTGAATAACCATAAGATTCGCATGAAAACCTCATCATCTATCGGTATAGAACAACCGGACGACGGTAGAGCTAGAAATAAGTCCTCTGGGAGCCGACTACCATGACTCGAAATAAGTGAAAACTCAAACCCACTTTTCTAACAAACTCCAAAGACACGAGCGAGTAAGTAGCCCCGAATCAAACAAAGACAAAGGCATCATGCGAATCAACAAGTAAAGTACTGTCACCACATCGGGGCGTCCCAAGGTCTCGGGGTGGGCATGGCGTAGATCCTCGATGCACGGTGCGAGAAGACGACCGACACTCTGCGACGGAAAGCTGGGAACAGTACTTTGGAGGAACAAGCACGGAGGTGCGGATGGTGCGGGATTCCAATAGAACCCTGCAGGAGGCGCCGGAGTAAAAGCTGCAGTGGACCCCATGCTTTGGAGAATACTTGTGGTGCAGAACTGCTATCGTCAGTCTGAATCAACCTCTGTGGAAGCCGGAGGAAGAAGCTGCTGGACGGTCTCCCATTTAATGATACTAGCTGGATTTTGCTTGCACACTGAGGACTTGTGGCCCTCCCGACCACACTGCTGACATGTTCCCTTGAAGGAACATTCTGAAGCTCGATGCCCGTCACCACACCGAAAACACTTCATGCCCCGACACAGAGCAGGGCGCAATCGTAGGCGAAAGATGAAGAACGTGGCGCCGAAGAAGAAGACTGCCACTGCTGAACCGGACGGGAGGGTTGGTTCTTGTGAAACCTCTTAGCAGCGGGTCGCTGAAAAGACCCACCACCTCCACCGAAACTCCGCTTCTGGCCACTGCCAGATCCACCAGTAGCAACAGAACCACTAGCAACATGCCCTTGCGACGAAGGAGCTCTTTCCAACTCCATCCCTCTAGCCTGCTCAACCACCGAGCTAAAGTCACGTAGACCTGTTGCTCCCAGAATCTGGCGATACTCCTGATTGAGGCCCAGCAGGAACCTCTTAGCCTTCTCTTTATCATCACTTGCCACGGTGGGACAAAGCGCACAGTTGTTAAATCCGGCCTCATACTCGATATCTGACATTTTTCCTTGCACATAGGTCGAGTGATTGCTCCATCTTCTCGATGAAGAAGTCGGGATAAAGCGTGTCTGAACCTCTCCACAAAACCTCCCAAGTAACAAGACCCTGCGCTGGAGTCCTGGAAGACAGGACCCCTTCCCACCAGATGTCGGCCTGGCCCTTCAGCTGAAAGGCCACAAATCGCGCCTTCTGCGCGGATGCCACTCTAAAGCTCAAATCGACGCTCCATGTACCTCAACCATCCGCGGCTGAACGGTGTACTGCTCCGTCAAAAGTGTCGAGACGGCGACATCCACTCACGGAGGCTCATCCTAGCCTCGGGTGGAGCAAAGAAGACAACGAGTTCCGCCACAGTGCAAAGAAATTCGCAGAATGGCCGCTGCAGCTTGTTGGCGGAGTTGTTGATTCTCCCTGAATAGGTTCTGAATGAGATCAGCGGTTGCGGCCGGTGGCTCAGCAACCGGAGGCGCAGCTGAGGCAATCTCCTCAGTACCAGCACCAGCCAACCCTTCAGACGAAGACGATGTAGCTGCCGGACCGCGGCCACGACCACCACTACGGGTCGGTGGACGACCACGACCACGGCCTCTACCTCTTGCCATCTAAGAACAACACAACAGAACGAAAATCAAATACTTAGCTCAACGAACTGATAAACAAAATAAATGGGGACATAACCAAGCAATTGCGGAAAAACAATGGTTTACCCAACCCTTCCTATTGTGCACAGTGTGTCATTTTAATATTATTACCACGGACCTGAAGCCCGCTCTGATACCAACTGTAACACCCTGACTATAAGGAAGTCAAGATGTCACCTACAATCACTACTCTTCAAATGAATAACATCAAATCGCATGAAAAGGCGAAGCGAGTATTATGAATATATGGATACCAGTATTCATCCTCAAGTCTTAATCAACGAAATGGAAGTAAACGATTCAGCAAGATATGGTAAACAAGGCCATGTTGGCTTATTACAATGCAACACAATTCATAATTAATGATGATAAAAGTCCTCAAACTGTTTGTTATATGATAGTGAGTGCATCGTGATGAACTACCCTCCACAAGATCATTCTTCCTTGTCATTTACCTAAATAAGACAATAAAGCAAGAATGAGCCAAAGACTCAGCAAGCAACTGTATGTAACCAACAAGCATACAATGAACAATATATCACAAACATAATTTGAACAACTACTGGAAACGAATTTATGAATGGATGAAGTGGAATGGTGCATTGAAGGAAATGGACATAATGCAGCATATACCGGTATAGCGAGTGAATCACCCGTCGGTGTTCACTTAAAGTAATCGTATGAAGAACGTTTCATACGACTGTCCAACGTGGCCCACATTGGAATGGTGGACTCACGTACCCATCTTGGAATTGATGGGATTTCAAGTGCCCATACTGGAATTGATGGGTCTTATCAAAATAATGTATGCATGTCATGATGATCCCATGTCAATATTGAATAGTACTCATAAATGAAAAGAACACATGGCATTCATCTACAAATACGAACAAATGTAAGCATTCATTCACACAACATACATGACATCAATCATTGAATACAAATTACTTGCCTGCCGCGCTGCAACGGGTTGGGAGGTAATTGAGATACCCCTCCACTCACCGCTTCACCGCCTACAATATAAAATAATAGAAATGAGGACAAGCGAGTATGGAAATGCTACACGTGTCCTCCCTCAATCTCTAACCAAACTAACCAAATAAAAGTTCAATTTGATCATTTTACCCAACCATTTCAATTGTCCCTAATCTGGCAGTTTTACTAGAAAATTCACCAATAAAAAACCGTAAGTCCAAAAGACCTGAAACCAGTGCTCAAATTTTCTTAACTTAACTGGCTACAAAACTCTAGGTGATGGTAAACTCTAATTCGGCCAATACAGAGGTCTAACCATCCAATGAAAAACTACAACTGCAGTCTGCCCAGAATTCAGAACAGCCCTAAAGAAAATGCTCTAACTTTTAAACCACTGATCCAAATAAAGTGATTTTTATCAGCCTGGAAACATGGTGAAATTATCTTCAAAAACCTAGTTGGGTGGCCGACCTGATTCTGACTCTAACTAGATCAAAACCTAAGTGCAACCGACTATACCCAGCAGTTTTGACAGACAGACCAGCACGTAGTAAAACAGTCATAACTTTTAATCTACTGGGTGAAAATTCGTGATCCAGGTGCCAAAAGAAAGCTAATGAAATAAGGAACAAAACTCTAGAAGGAGAAAACCTCCAATTCTGCCTCTAAGGCACCCAAAACCGAGTTGCAACATACTGTACAGAACCGATCTATTAACAGAGATTACGCGATACTACCAAAAACATTGAATCGACAACTCTAATGCAATCAAACAGCGATGGGGTCTCTCGTTACCCTTGTAGACCCGAAGAACGACGAGGATCCCCTTCCCGAAGACTTCCCCTCTCCTTCTTTGGCCAGCCCCAACTCCACAACCCGATTGGAATGCAAGCGCCCGGCGGAGGAAGAACCGAAGAAGAACGCGTGGAAGACCGGGTGTGCAGCTCCGGGGATCTCCAATGGCAGCCACCAATGGAGAGGGAGGCGCCTAGGAGGAGGGGAGGAAGAGAGGGGGCGGCACAAGGGGGAGGAGAGGCGGCTTGGGGGAGGGAGGAGGAGGGAATAGGGTTTGGGGGGGGAAGTGGTGCCCCCTTTGGCGGCCCTACTTGGGCCGGCGGCCCACTAATGGGCCTCTTGGGTCGCGAACTGCGGCCCAGGTTGCCTGACATTAACGTATACCCCCCCGACGATTGGAATTTTTCGACGAAAACCAATTCTTTTACTCTCTCCGACCTCTTTCTTTCTACCGAACATTTTCGGAGTATTACAGTCTACCCCCCTTAACAGGATTCGACCTCGAATCTACTCAACGATCCAACAGAAAGAAATAAATACCGGGAATTACAACTTAAACCATTTACCTTAAGCGAATGTGTCGGGTATTGCTCTCTCATGCGGACTCCAACTCCCAAGTGGCCTCTCTCTCGGTCGATGCGACCAAAGAACTTTGACATACTTGTGGTCTTATTCCTCGTAACCCGTTCGATTCTTCTAATATCTTCACTGGCCGGGACTCGAAGGTAAGGTCTTGCCTGACAATCAAAGGCTCCAAAGGAATGACATGATCTGGGTCTCTCAGAAACTTTCTCAGCATCGAAACATGGAACACGTTGTGAACCCCACTCATAGAATCAGGAAGGTCCAAACGGTAGCTAGCTTCCCAATTCGTACCACGATTGGAAAGGGTCCAACATACCTTGGACTAAGTTTCCTTTGGTGCCAAAACGCACTACGCCTTTAGATGGCGATACTCTCAGTGAACTTCATTTCCCACCTCGAATTCCAAATCTCGTCTTCGACATCAACGTAGCTCTTCACGCCGACTCTGGGCGACCAACAAATTCGCCTAACCTCGCCACTCTAGCCATCGCTGCATGAACCCGGTCGGGGCCCAAGATCGCCGCTCTCAACCTCATCCCAAAGACAACGGGACTGCACTTACGCCCATAGAGAACCTCGTATGGTGCAGCTCGAATACTAGAATGATAACTGTTGTTATAAGCAAACTCTGCCAAGGCTAAATGCTCTTCCCAATTACCTTTTCGGGATAAAACACAACACTGAGCATGTCTTCTAATGTCCGAATGGTGCGCTCGGTATCCATCTGTCTGGGATGAAAGGTCATGCTAAGCGGGAGTTGTGTGCCCAATGCACTCTGCAAACTTTCCTGAATTTGGAAACGAACTTGGCGTCTCGGTCGAAACAATGGCCTTTGGCACTCCGTGCAAACGCACAATTTCGTACATAAAGAGGAGCCAAATCGCTTGCGAATTGGTTGTACGAATAGGAATGAAATGTGCGACTTCTTGAACCGGTCCACAATTACCCAAATAGCATCCTTTCCTCATTGCGTGCGAGGTAAACCAACCACAAAATCCATAGATATATCGTCCCATGGCCAAACTGGTACCTCCAAGGGTTGCAACAGTCCTGCTGGTCGCTTGTGCTCAACCTTGACCACCGCACACCCCACATGAAGCCACATCTTATGCGATATCAATTTTCATCCGTTTCCACCAGAAACTTTTCTTTAAATCTTTGTACATCTTGGTCTCCCCGGATGTACGGTATAAGGAGTACGATGGGCCTCTTTCAAAATCTCCAATTTAACCTGAGACTCCTGTGGCACACAAAGGCGCCCTTTAAATCGCAAAGAATCAAATTTGTCCACACCGGTGACCACCTTGCCCTCGGTATACGCTTCCTCACTCGTTGGAACATCGATCTTCTTTGTTGTGCTACTCGCACCGATCCGGAAGGGCTGACTCTAAAATCAAGCGAGTCTCGATGCATGCGGTACATAAGCGTAAAGAAATATCCATACGCTCAAAGTCAGCAATAAGACAACTGAGGATAGGAGGTGTCGCCTTGCGACTCAAGGCATCGGCTACCACATTAGCCTTGCCGGGATGGTACTGAATAGTAAGATCATAGTCCTTGATCAACTCTAGCCATCTCCTCTGTCTCAAGTTCAAGTCCTTCTGGGTAAAGATGTATTTCAGGCTCTTGTGGTCAGTGAACACATCACAAGATTCGCCATACAAATAATGACGCCAGATCTTCAAAGCATGAATCACTGCAGCAAGCTCTAGATCATGGGTGGGATAATTCTGTTCATGCTTCTTCAGCTGTCTCGATGCATAGGCAATCACTTTACCATCCTGCATGAGTACACAACCAAGTCCAACTATGGACGCATCTGAATAGATAGTGAATCTCTTCCCAGGCTCAGGAAGAGTAAGAATTGGAGCAGTCACTAATCTATCTTTCAAAGAGCAAAAGCTGCGCTCAAGCGTCGCACAGTGGAACCTAACACCTTTCTGTGTCAACTGGGACATCGGTTAGCAATGGTTGAAAAACCCTCCACAAACCGCCGGTAATAGCCAGCTAAACCCAGAAAACTCCTTACTTCTTTAACATTGGTTGGTCTCTTCCACTCAACCACTGTCGAAATCTTACTAGGATCAATCAAATACCCTTACGATTAATAACGTGACCCAAAAATCCAACTTCGTAAATCCGAACTCACATTTCTTCAGCTTGGCATAGAATTGATTCTCTCTCAAAGTTTCAAGTACCAACCGCAAATGATGGGTGTGCTCCTCTTCCGTCTTGGAATAAATCAAGATATCATCTATGAATACCACAACGAAATTATCAAGGTATTGATGCAGCATGCTGTTCATGGCTTCCATGAAAACTGCAGGAGCATTCGTTAGTCCAAAAGACATAACTTTATACTCATAATGACCATACCTCGTAGAGAAAGCCGTTTTCTCAATATCCCGCCACGAACTCGAATCGATTATAACCCGATCGAGGTCAATCTTAGAAAATATTCGCTCCTTTCAACTGGTCGAAAAGGTCATCAATGCGAGGCAAAGGATATTTGTTCTTCACCGTCGCCTGATTAAGCGCCCGATAATCTATGCACATACGCCAGCTGCCATCTTTCTTCTTAATAAAGAGAATAGGCGCTCCCCAAGGCGAAACGCTCCGCTGAATCATACCTTTGGACAGCAGGTCGTCCAATTGTTTCTTCAATTCTTCCTGAAATGGCCGAGCCAAACGGTAAGGAGACTTGGACAAAGGCCGAGTTCGGAACAAGATCAATCCGAACTCCACTTTCCTCACCGGAGGCATTCCGAAGTTCTATAGGAAAGACATCGGAAAACTCCTTCACAACCGAATCTCCTCAATACTGTTGCAAAGAATCAGTCTTTTCATTGAGGAGCAAAGTAATCCGATGGTCGATGCACGACGGCTAGGGAATAGATTAGCGAACAAATCTTGAATCGACGGTGCGCTGCCTCGAATACCGCTTCTTCACCTAAGGAGCTAGCAAGGTCACCGTCTTCCGAAACAACAAATCTTGGCACGGTATTGGAATAACCACCCATACCGAGATAACATCGAATGGTGCCAATTGAATAACCATAAGATTCGCAGTGAAAACCTCATCATCTATCAGTATAGAACAACCGGGACAGACGGTAGAGCTAGAAATAAGTCCTCCTGGGGAGCTGACTACCACTGACTCAGAAATAAGCTGAAAACTCAAACCCACTTTTCTAACAAACTCCAAAGACACGAACGAGTAAGTAGCCCCCGAATCAAACAGTACAAAGGCATCATGCGAATCAACAAGTAAAGTACCTGTCACCACATCGACGCCCCAAGGTCTCGAGGTGGGCATGGCGTAGATCCCCTGATGCACCGGTGCAGAAGACGCACCGACACTCTGCGACGGAAAGCTGGGAACAGCTGCTGGAGGAACAAACGACGGAGGTGCAGATGGTGCGGGATTCCAATAGAACCCTACAGGAGGCGCCGGAGTAAAAGCTGCAGGTGGACCCCATGCTGGAGGGTACTGTGGTGCAGGAACTGCTATCAGAGTCTGAACTGAACCTCTGTGGAAGCCGGAGGAAGAAGTCGCTGGACGGTCTCCCATTTAATGATACTAGCCGGATTTTGCTTGCACATCGAGGACTTGTGGCCCTCCCGACCACATCGCCGACATGTTCCCTTGAAGGAACATTCAAGCTCGATGCCCGTCACCACACCGAAAACACTTCATGCCCCGACACGAACAGACGCAATCAGGGGCGAAAGATGAAGAACGTGGCGCCGAAGAAGAAGACTGCCACTGCTGAACCGGACGGGAGGGTTGGTTCTTGTGAAACCTCTTAGCAGCGGGTCGCTGAAAAGACCCACCACCTCCACCGAAACTCCGCTTCGCCACCGCCAGATCCACCAAGACAACGTAACCACTAGCAACATGCCCTTGCGACGAAGGAGCTCTTTCCAACTCCATCCTCTAGCTCGCTCAACCACCGAGCTAAAGTCACGTGAGACTGTTGCTCCCGAATCGCGATACTCTGATTGAGGCCCCGCCGAACCTCTTAGCCTTCTCTTTATCATCACTTGCCACTACTGGGACAAAGCGCACAGTTGTTAAATCCGCCTCATACTCGAGATCTGACATTTTTCCTTGCACATAGGTCGAGTGATTGCTCCATCTTCTCGATGAAGAAGTCGATAAAGCGTGTCCCGAACCTCTCCACAAAAACCTCCCAAGTAACAAGACCTGCTACTGGAGTCCAGGAAGACAGGACCCCTTCCCACTGAGATGTCGGCTGGCCCTTCACCGAAAGGCCACAAATCGCGCTTCTGCGCGGATGCCACTCTAAAGCTCCAAACCGACGCTCCATGTACCTCAACCTGTCCGCGGCTGAACGGTGTACCGCTCCACAAAAGTGTCCAGACGGCGACATCCACTCACGGAGGCTCATCCTAGCCTCGGGTGGAACAAAGAAGAAGAACGAGTTCCGCCACAGTGCAAGGCGGCCGCAGAATGGCCGCTGCGGTTGTTGGCGGAGTTGTTGATTCTCCCTTAATAGGTCTCGAATGAGATCGGCGGTTGCGGCGGTGGCTCAAGAACCGAGGCGCAATGAGGCAATCTCCTCGATCAAAGACCACCAACCCTTCAGACGAAGACGATGTAGGCTGCGGACCGCGGCCACGACCACCACTACGGGTCGGTGGGCGACCACGACCACGGCCTCTACCTCTTGCCATCTAAGAACAACACAACGAGCGAAAATCAAATACTTAGCTCAACGAATCGATAAACAAAATAAATGGGGACATAACCAAGCAATTGCGGAAAAACAATGGTTTACCCAACCCTTCCTATTGTGCACAGTGTGTCATTTTAATATTATTACCACGGACTGAAGCCGCTCGATACCAATCGTAACACCACGACTATAAGGAAGTCAAGATGTCACCTACAATCACTACTCTTCAAATGAATAACATCAAATCGCATGAAAAGGCGGCGAGTATTATGAATATATGGATACCATATTCATCCTCAAGTCTTAATCAACGAAATGGAAGTAAACGATTGACAAAGATATGGTAAACAAGGCCATGTTGGCTTATTACAATGCAACACAATTCATAATTAATGATGATAAAAGTCCTCAAACTGTTTGTTATATGATAGTGAGTGCATCGTGATGAACTACCCTCCACAAGATCATTCTTCCTTGTCATTTACCTAAATAAGACAATAAAGCAAGAATGAGCCAAAGACTCAGCAAGCAACTGTATGTAACCAACAAGCATACAATGAACAATATATCACAAACATAATTTGAACAACTACTGGAAACGAATTTATGAATGGATGAAGTGGAATGGTGCATTGAAGGAAATGGACATAATGCAGCATATACCGGTATAGCGAGTGAATCACCCGTCGGTGTTCACTTAAAGTAATCGTATGAAGAACGTTTCATACGACTGTCCAACGTGGCCCACATTGGAATGGTGGACTCACGTACCCATCTTGGAATTGATGGGATTTCAAGTGCCCATACTGGAATTGATGAGTCTTATCAAAATAATGTATGCATGTCATGATGATCCCATGTCAATATTGAATAGTACTCATAAATGAAAAGAACGCATGGCATTCATCTACAAATACGAACAAATGTAAGCATTCATTCACACAACATACATGACATCAATCATTGAATACAAATTACTTGCCTGCCGCGCTGCAACGGGTTGGGAGGTAATTGAGATACCCCTCCACTCACCGCTTCACCGCCTACAATATAAAATAATAGAAATGAGGACAAGCGAGTATGGAAATGCTACACGTGTCCTCCCTCAATCTCTAACCAAACTAACCAAATAAAAGTTCAATTTGATCATTTTACCCAACCATTTCAATTGTCCCTAATCTGACAGTTTTACTAGAAAATTCACCAATAAAAAACCGTAAGTCCAAAAGACCTGAAACCAGTGCTCAAATTTTCTTAATTTAACTGGCTACAAAACTCTAGGTGATGGTAAACTCTAATTCGGCCAATACAGAGGTCTAACCATCCAATGAAAAACTACAACTGCAGTCTGCCCAGAATTCAGAACAGCCCTAAAGAAAATGCTCTAACTTTTAAACCACTGATCCAAATAAAGTGATTTTTATCAGCCTGGAAACATGGTGAAATTATCTTCAAAAACCTAGTTGGGTGGCCGACCTGATTCTGACTCTAACTAGATCAAAACCTAAGTGCAACCGACTATACCCAGCAGTTTTGACAGACAGACCAGCACGTAGTAAAACAGTCATAACTTTTAATCTACTGGGTCAAAATTCGTGATCCAGGTGCCAAAAGAAAGCTAATGAAATAAGGAACAAAACTCTAGAAGGAGAAAACCTCCAATTCTGCCTCTAAGGCACCCAAAACCGAGTTGCAACATACTGTACAGAACCGATCTATTAACAGAGATTACGCGATACTACCAAAAAACATTGAATCGACAACTCTAATGCAATCAAACAGCGATGGGGTCTCTCGTTACCCTTGTAGACCCGAAGAACGACGAGGATCCCCTTCCCGAAGACTTCCCCTCTCCTTCTTTGGCCAGCCCCAACTCCACAACCCGATTGGAATGCAGCGCCCGTGGAGGAAGAACCAAGAAGAACGCGTGGAAGACCGGGTGTGCAGCTCGGGATCTCCAATGGCAGCCACCAATGGAGAGGGAGGCGCCTAGGAGGAGGGGAGGAAGAGAGGGGCGCACAAGGGGGAGGAGAGCGGCTTGGGGAGGGAGGAGGAGGAATAGGGTTTGGGGGAAGTGGTGCCCCCTTTGGCCGCCCCTACTTGGGCCGGCGGCCCACTAATGGGCCTCTGGGTCGCGAATCGCGCCCAAAGTTGCTGACATTAACGTATACCCCGACGATTGGAATTTTTCGACGAAAACCAATTCTTTTACTCTCTCCGACCTCTTTCTTTCTACCGAACATTTCCGGAGTATTACACTTAGATTTGTCTAGAATGAGATTGAGCTTCTTCTTGCCTCCTACAAACCTCTCGAGAGTGTTCATAAGATACTGACACTCCCGAAAGAGAGAGGTGCAAGAAGAGCAGGGGGGAAGAAGGAACAGCAGAAGGTAAGGGAGCAGAAGAAGAACCAACAGCAGAGGAAAGATTGGCTTGTGCTCGCACAGCCAACTTTGGGGGGACAGTCCTACTGCTAGCAGATTGGTTCACGTTGCTAGGCGTCTCTACCAAACTCAGACTTCTTCCCAAAGACACACAATACAAGGTAAGATTGTGTTTCTAGAAAGTCCTTAGTTAGCTTCACACATTTTTCATCCAAGGCAACCAAATCACATTTTAGTTTATTACATTGATTGCATGGTGAGCTAACAAGGTCCTTAGAAGCATACTGAGCCAGTTTGTTATTGTGATCAATCATTTCTTGGAACTGCTTAGATATAGATTCTAGTTCAGCAGTTAACTTAGGACAGTTTAAGCAAGAAACAATAGGCTCTAGTAGCGCAGCTTGGAATTCAGCAATTTTGTGATCTGCCCGTTTTAGGTTCATCTTGAGTTTATTACAATTTTCACAAGTCTCGGGCAGATCGAGCAACATGGTATAAAGACCTCTAAACGAATTGTCCTTAACCTCACATGAGTTGCAAGCAGTAGCCTCAACAGTAGTAGATGAAGGAGGTGCTACTCTACTCATCTCTAATTCAGCAAGAAGGCTAATGTTCTCTACTTTAATCATGTCAAGTTCAGAGGACACACTATCATACAAGGTCCTTAGTTTTTCCATGTCATCAAGCAAAGCACAGCATGTGTCACAATCATCACAGGAGGGAGCAGATGTAAGTAAAGAAAGCTCCCGTGATAGTCTAGCTACTTCCTTCTCCAACTCAGCACACTTAGCCCTAGACTTAGCATGAAATCTACCTAGCTTAAGAAAAGCATCATTAAGCTGGTCATAAGTGGGACTAACCTCATCGGAGTCGGAGTACAGCTCGCTGTCGCTCAGTTCGCCCCCGAGGGCCGTGAAGCACATGCCGGAGAAGTTGCCGTCGTCCTTGGGATCATGATCGTCCTTCCCATCATCGTCACTCCACCCCTCCACCTCGCTGGTGTCCAGTTCGTCGAGGACGGTGAGGACGCGATGGAACAACTTCTTTGCCTTCCCAAAGTTGCGGAACTTCTTCTTTCCTTGGTCAGATGCTGAAGGCTTCGTGTTGCGGTTCTTGTCGATGTAGTCGTTCTTGCTCGGACCGCCATAGTCACCTTTGCCCTTCCCAAGCTTGGGACAGTTTGCTCGGATGTGGTTGGGGCCACCACACTCGAAACAAATCACAGGACCTCCTCTTTTCCATCCCTCCTCCTCTTGTAAGCATGGGAAAACTTCCGAGCTAGGAGGGCTAGCTGTTCATCCTCAAGTCGCTCTAACCGATCATCGCTTATGTCACGAGAGCGACTAGGAGAACCCGCAGACGACTCGAAAGAAGATCCAGAGGTGGGATCGGTGACTAAAGCCATCGATTGTGACTTCGACCTTCGAGAGACAATGTCAATCTCGTGAGTCTTGAGGCGCGAGTAAAGCGCATCAAGAGTCGTGGTCGAGATCCGTGCTATCCTTGATGGTAGTCACTTTCATCTCCCAAACACGAAGATCAAGTGCAGAAAGCATCTGTCGAGCGTTATCCGAGTCGGGGTATGTAAGACCGAACGCTCGGAGGTTGCTCAAAATCTTGTGAAAACGCGAAAAGCACTCGTCAAGAGATTCACCAGCAAGCATTTCAAATTTACTGTATTCTCTCTTGAACTGGTCTTGTCGAACCGTTTTAATCTGGGTGGTGCCCTCATGGTATGCATCGAGGGTCACCCAGATGTCGTAAGCAGAAATAAAATGAGAAATGCGATCAAACTCACTTCTGCTCAAACCCTGAATGATAATGTTCCTTGCCTTAGCGTTTGCCTCAACATCGGGCATGTTTCCCACATTGATGTTTTCATCGGCGAGAACAAAGAAATCTAACCTTCACCTTTCTCCAGATGGCATACCCCTGAGCCTGGATGTAAGTTTCCATTCGGCTCTTCCAGAAGGGATAATCCATACCATCAAAGACTGGAGGCTTGGTGGAATACATGTCCGTTGCCATGGCTCAACCGACCGGTTAAGATCTATAAAGAAGAGCTAACCGGCTCTGATACCAATTGAAGGACCGAAATGGCAACAGAGGGGGGGTGAATGGTGCCTTAAAATTAAGAACTCCCCTTTAAAGTATTTAAACAAGATCTACAAAACCTTCTCAAGAAGAGTAAAACAAAATCAGAGAACTAAAACAGTTTCATCATTACTCAAAAAATCGAAGCTCGATTCTACCGTGATAGTTCCGCACTCCGTAGTTCCGGATAGTGCGGAAGTTCCGCTGCTGATAATCACCTTGGACAATCGGAAGTTCCGATTGTCCTGACCGAAGAACAGTGCGCTCGGGTTTTTCCCAAAAATCCAAAATGCTAAATCTTGAATGCTCTCCTCAGGCCAAGTTTCACAGGACATCATCCTAAACACCATCTTGACCTTATGGAGAAGAATCGCAAACAAAGATTCAATAATCAAGCCAAAAACGGATTTCTTGAAGAAGGGGCAAGAAAGACCAAAACCCATAATAAACGAGATTTTCAGATTCTTAGCTCATGAAACTTTGAGGATGTAATAGAAATAACAAAACGACTCTAGATATCAAGTTTCATGCTATTTCATAGGACGAATCAAAAGATACATCAAATATTCAACAAGAACAGGAAGGGAATAAGAGAGGCATAAACAAGTAATCAAAACACTCGGAGTTTCATTGATAGAAGTTTAGAGATTACAGAGGAAACACAGAGGAATGATTACAAAGATTTTCAATTCATTCTCTCCAAAAACCAACAAACTCTCAAAAAGCAAAACACACCCTTTTGCTTGAGCTAACCCTAATTTTCTCTCTTAAAGTCCCACCCTAACAACAGGGGTTCAGCTCTATTTATAGCCTTTGCTTAATGGGCCTCCAACCCATTAAGCCCGCTACACCCGAACGGAACCGCCTCCACTTGTGTCGCTTTGCGAAAATACCGTTTCGCCCCTTGCACACCTTCTGGAAGCCTCCCGTACGCCTTGCTGTCCTTGACACGCAACCACCTCAAGATTCACGCCGTCTTCGACACATCCCGACCGTTCTGACCTCAACGCCGCCTGCGCCTAGTCCGATCACCTCGTGTCTCGCCACGACTTCGTCTCGATGTCCTGCGGTCAACACAGACAAAAACACATCACATAGCATTGCACAATATCATAGCATCAACATTTGTATAAGACTCAAACTCATACAAAATCAAAATCACAACTCATCCTTCTCTGCACAGTTCTGGACACAATCGGAAGTTCCGCACTTACCACAGCGGAAGTTCCGATTTCCGGAACGTCCGCACTTGTCAGGATTATCGGAAGTTCCGCGCTTAACATTGCGGAACTTCCGATCTTCGGAACATCCGCCTTTCCAAAATTTCAAATCCGATTATCGTCTCAGAAGAACACTCAACGTCAGTATTATCGGACGCTCCGCTACCCTAGGAGCGGAAGTTCCGATTTCCTCCAGCCGAACTCAAAACCCAGGTTAAACAGAAGTTCCTATTTCTAGCGCCGGTAGTTCCGATTATCGGAACTTCCGCGACATACACAGCGGTAGTTCCGATTATCCTGTTTCAGCACAGAAACAGTCCAAACCGAAAAACTCAACTTTCAAACATTTACAAACTGTCAAATACTCATCACTCAGAATGGAGGACCTCTCACATGGTCTCTCAAAGGTCGTAACTTTTCCAAGGATCTTCATGATCTTCGATTGGAATAGGTTCCTGACATCCTAGAGAAGGTGTGTTCCAAGTTTCATCAAGTTTGGAGTTGTAGATCAAAAGTTACATGTATTTACAACTTCGTTTTTTAGGATATTTTTACTGTTCATCAGACTGGAGGTCGGACCGCCCAAGGTGACCGGACCGACCGCCCAAGGTGACCGGTCCGACCACCATTAACACAGAGGTCAGACCGCCCAACACTTAGAATTTTAGCCCCTGTTGATTTTGGTTGTTTTGCTTCGGGGTTTAGATTGGATTCAATACTAGTCTTCCGCTGTACGGGTATATTGATCTTCATAATTTCCATAGCTATTAGAGTGAAATTTGTACTGAATCTGATCTTGGTTGAAAAAGTGAGCGTGCTCCTATTCAACCCCCCCCCCCCCCTCTAGTCGCCTTTTCGGTCCAACAGCATTTTACGTGGTTTTTCCGTGTGTACGTAGTGAACAAATTCCTTGTGCGAGAGATCATGTCCGGACCTATGCTTCAGTTTATTGTTGTTGATGATAACGTATGTACCGATAATTACTTTATAATTTATTACACACATGTTATTAATATTTTTCTACGAAGGTCATTTCATACATCGACCATATGCTTTCCGCATTTCTATTAGGGCATGATAATGGAAGCATTTTGCTTTGGTAGACAAGTGCCCAGATTTGATAAACTATTTGCGGAAGGAAATTCTTATGATGCTCGTGTCGTAAACGTTGATCCAAATCCCAATGAATTCTGCTACCTTGGGAAGGAGCTTGAATTAAGGTTTACGTACCAAACTACTTCAACAGTTGAGCAATTTTATTCCATTTTCTAATCTCCTTAGCTACTTCACGCATTTTGAAAAGGTTTATCAGAAACCAAATAAGTCAATTGTTGGTAAGATCTCTGTTTTCACATATTGTATCTTCTCGTATAATAGACTTTTTGTATTGTTACTTCTCACAATAATACTTC
The DNA here is from genome assembly GCA_036346395.1 of Hsuehochloa calcarea. Classification (NCBI taxonomy): domain Eukaryota; kingdom Viridiplantae; phylum Streptophyta; class Magnoliopsida; order Poales; family Poaceae; genus Hsuehochloa; species Hsuehochloa calcarea. The sequence continues at coordinate 46,241,760 of CM070609.1, read as the reverse complement.
ATGCAACTTTGGCAAGATGTGGTCGGTTTAGTTGTACACATCGGCCCAATTCAACACATCAACGGTTTCCCACGTCGTATACCGATGAGGGAATTATACATCATGGATGATAGGTACAAGTAGCATAATAATGCTTCTACTTTCTTGAAAGAGAATATATTATATTGTATATCTTTTATTGAGTCTATGTTTTCTGTGAATTAACCATAACTTACTATTCGTTCGTGTTTGGGACACGCAAATTGTACGGTATCTAACACGGTGGAGACTTGTGTGTGAAGACCACCATGTTTTGGCCGTGACAATGTTAAAGAAGAATAATGATTATGGTATGTGTAGAGCTATTTTGAACTTATTCTTGATACTCAACAAATTGTTATAACATACTAATCCTATACACTATAATGTTGAAAAGGTTGCTTGATAATAATGGGATGTACCAATTTCTTCTTTGGACCTCAAGTTGCTGGTGCACAAGAGCCCGAAGGTAAACAACCATGTAAACAATGTATGTACTTCTTTCTTTCATAATAATTTAATCGGTAATCGCTTTAAACAGAACTACGACAAGTAGTGTTGTATGATGTAAATGTAAGGAACTTTGTCATGAATGCCATTGACATGAGGAATGATACACTTACTGGAATATTTGTACATTAATAACGCAAGTAAGTCACTCAATCTTTTGACATCTCTTTATATATAATATACAATATAGATTTATGATTTTTAACTTTTGTTTGTTATTTTGTAGAATGTGCTCCCATTCTCTTTATGTCACAAGCTAGATACGAGGATGTGTCTTCCATAAGGCTACATGAACTTCATTTTTACATTTCCATTTATGTTTCTGTTTAATGCATGATGTGTACTTTATCTGTTAGTTTGCACTTAATTTACATGATGGTATATCAGTTATTTATGTATTGAAGTAAATTATGAGAACATATTGTTTGTACCGTTCATTTCTAGAATTGTCGCACAGAGTTCTTGTTCTCTTATGTTGTACTATTGTGATGCATGTATGTAAAATCATCTTTTCATTGCTTGATTTACTTTATGTGTTAAAGGAAAATATTATTTCTGTAAGATTTAGAATTCCGTTGCAACGCACAGGCATCCTACTGGGGTGTGTGTGTGTGTGTGTGTGTGTGTGTGTGTGTGTATATATATATATATATATATATATATATATATATATATATATATATAGAGAGAGAGAGAGAGAGGAGGAAGAAAGAAAAACGGCGGGGGCACATGGTCATTTCTAATATTTTTCTATCACAGGTGCGACGGACGGAAAATGACTAGCATTTTCCGTAATTTTAGCTCTTTGCAATGGTGTTTGGCCAGTGAGGTCCAATTGCGATGATATTCTCGTAACTATACCTCCATGCAATGCAATGTCTTAATTTTGTCTTGCTAGAAAACTTACGTAGAAAACCTATTGTTGGCCACTTTTTAAAGCGCACACCACATGCCGACCCTACTCAAGCTAGGATATTTGCACACACACCACACTCGAGTTAGGATATTTGCAGGCTCCAAAGCCTCACTAAATACAAACACATGTTTTTCTACTAAACGTATATGCAATGGTATATTGGTCTACTTTTTAAAGATCTATATATATCATTAGATTGGCCAACTCCCCCACTCATATATAGTATATTTTACCTAGACATATTTCTAGTAAATGCGATTTTGATGAATAAGCCCATTTATAATTTAAATATAAAACAATCAACTTGATTTAAAAAGTTAGAGGTCATAGGTGTAGCTACCTGACCCAAAATTCGCTTTATACCCAACCTACATGGGGTGAACCCACACATAACATCAAACCCAACATCACAGCCAATAGACATTAATACTACTACAACTCACTTTAAACAAGCAATATGAGACTAATTCCACAACTCCACACTAACGAGCCGAGGTATTTACAATAGACTCTCATGTATTAGATGAAAAAAATAAAAACAGTTCTTCAATATTATACTGAGTCAGCCTCCTAGTGCATGCATCAAAGCAACCGAGCTACTGTGTAGAACATCTTTATGTTACAGATCACGCAACATACTGAGAAGATGAACTACAGGACTTTATTAAGCGAGACAAAATAAAGAAACATTAGTAAAAGGTTCAAATAAATTCCTATGCTATCTGAGACATTTTGTACACAACTTGTTTCCACTGGGAGAATTCTAAGCACAGATTGGGATGTCCTGACTCCTGATTATACAAACAGACATATTACAGTCAAGTTCAATACCTTATATAATGTACACCACGCCCCTCATAACAGATCCATCCTTACCTAAATTAACAGAACCAAGAACACCAGCACCCTTCTGACACGAAAAACAACACTCCAGAATGGTCTATACATCAGAAAAAGATGACCACAAGAGTTCAGATAATACAGCAGATAGATGCCGAATTGAGCTGCTGAAGTCCATGAGCAAACACATCTTGGTGCATTATTACCCAGATTTGCTATGTTACGGATTGCTCAAAGGAACTAGGTTAAGCAACATGAGTCAACGATGACACTACACCCTTTTACTGTACAAAATTGTCATATGAATCAACAAGACTTCGGCTTAGAAGCAATCCCGTACACCAACTGTGATAGACTGCATTTTTGCAATGAATGTGAAATGCCATGCTGCTATTCAATGCCAGGTGCCAACACAGGTGTGGCGAATACCAGCCAGCTCATAGGAAACGACCTATTACAACAAAATTCTCTAACCTGGCTCCTAATTTGCCAATAAGTTAGCTCATGAAGCAGTTGAACCAGCAGAAAGTGGGCCGTCTCTCAGCTGCTGCAGACAGTGTTGCAGTTGCTTTTGGATCATCTCAGCAACCATTTTCAACCTTCCTTCTCCAACCACAGCAGACCCATTCACAGTCTCCACTGCCCTTGTGACCTTCTGCTTACATCTTTCCCAATCCTCATATTGCAACCAGCAAGCTCTCCCACCATGACTCCCATCCATTGCAAGGAATGCTATATGATTGTTGTCCCCAAAAGAATACCTTAGTCTCACGGATACACAATACGGAAGCCACGCGGCTCCACCGGCTACGTTCATGTGAGGAATAAGAGCATGGTCAAGTACAAACGTCAGGGCAAACTCTACTGAACTGTGGGCTCTATCATAATGAACATTGCTCTTAGCTAAAGAGCTTTCTGTGTTATCATCTGAAACTGATCCTGAGTGATTTTCCAAACAAAGCTCAATGCGTGCCCTCTGAGCAGTGGCTATGTCCCCATGAGCCTGGGAAAACCCTTTCTTCCAATTAATCAGCTTTAAAAATTCTCGCAGTACCGAAATCGGTAATGTAAGCAAAGTGATAAAGGAAGCAACTCTGGAAGCATCATATGGTTCAGAGGCAACACGCCTGCTGAAATAATCACATATCTCATTGATCTCAGGCACTGCTAGCTCTTCCTGAGCATTGCTCTGAGCTTGCTGTTGCTGTTGCTGGTGGTGAAATCGTTTGACACTTAAAACTTGTAGCAGCAGTTGAACCCGATGAACACTAACTGCAAATACATAACCTCTGCAAGACAAGCAGAAGATATAATTTATTGGAAATCCAAATTTTCAATATTTAAAGGAAAGGCAAACAAAAAGAGGAAACATTTTCAGCTGCATAAACAACCACTTTTCCATCTAAAATATTTGCCTAAGCTCAAACAATTATGGGCTAACCTTTAAAAAAATAATGGGTTGATGCCAGCAAATAAATAAATAAATATCAGAATAATATCTATATTAAGTAAATATAAAGCATTTGGGCATAAAAAAATAGCATATCACATATTTCATACACATGTGAGTAATACAAAATAGATTAGTGTTATGGACTAAGATCCCAGCATAACTGTAGCAGATGCGTAAACAGTACCACACTGTAGTGATGCGTAAACCGCACTGTTGATATTGTGGCACACCGTAGATAGTTGGTGAGTTTCCTAAGATAAAAAATAGCTGATTATGTAGGTTATTTTGGGATTCCTTATCTATCAAGTTATTGTTAGGGATATGTCTTACCTATTAGGAAGGTTATTTTGAATAGTTGAAAAGATAATATTGGATTGATATGTTTCTTAGATATTATTTCTTAGAGGTCAAGTCAGGTCGTCCCTATAAAAGGGATAGTGTGTATCCATTATCAAGCAAGCAATGAATAAACAAAGTTCTTAGCCTCTCTCCCTTCCTTCTCAACTAAGCCTCTGAGTCTGGACGATGGCATGACCAACCGTTCAAGGGTGAGTGCCCCACCCTCGGCCCTCGGACCCATACCTGACCAACACGCGCCACAACAATTAGTGGATATTGTTAAGAGTGTTGTATGAGTTATTGGTTGTATATTCTCTCTTAGCTCATGTGTCCGATATAGCCCATGAGGCCCATGTACTCTTCTTTATATATACTATCCCATTAATGAATAAGATGTAGAGTTATGAATAGCAAAAACCCTAAGCCTCAAGTTTTCTAACATGGTATCATAGCTATCTCCAGCATGGTAAAATAGGGGTAGTCTTATTTCCGTAGCTGCTGTCGTTCCGTCGTTGCGCTCACTCCATTATGGGCCAGCCGGCCCGACACGCCGCCTTCGCCGCCTTCACTTCACCAGATCCAGAGCTCTTCGTCGCCTCACCTTCAGTTCACCGTATCCGGCGGAATCCGCAGCTCGTCACCGCCGTCCAACGCAGATCCGCAGCGATCTCGAAGCTCTGGTCCTCGCTCGCCCGCGAGAAGTCCAGCTTGGGGCACTTGTGTAGCTCACGCCTCTCTATCTTGATTCCTCAAGGTGTTCTTGGTCATATTTCTGTTGACACAAATTTTCAGTGCAAGAGTTGTAGACTTGGTAAGCTAGTACAACTCACATATCCTTCCAACATTTCTTGCTCTGATCATCCTTTTGATTTGGTCTATTTGGATGTTTAGGGCCCCTCTTCTTTTGCTTCGAAGAGTGATCACAGTTACTATATCACCTTCATTGATAACCATACTCGATACACTTGGATCTACTTCATGAAACACCGTTCGCAGTTGATTTCTATCTATCAATCTTTTGCTTAGATGGTTTATACTCAATTCTCTTCTACCATTCGTGTTTTTCGTTCTAACTCTGGGGGAAAGTATCTTTCATCAGCCTTTCGTTAGTTCTTTTCTTCTGAGGGTGCTCCTCAGCTCTTGTGTTCTGGTGCTCTCACTCAGAATGGTGTTGCTGAGCGCAAGCGCCGTCACATCATTGAGACTGCTAGTACTCTTCTCATTTGCTCCTTTGTTCCCTCCACTTCTGGGAGAAGCAGTCTCTACGGCAATCTATCTTATCAACCGTCAGTCCTCTTCCAAGCTTCAAGGCAAGTGTCCTGGTGAGGTCCTACACAGAGCACCTGCTCACTATGTTCATCTTCGTGTTTTTGGTTGTCTACTATGTCCTTCTAGCACCTCGTGAGAGCACAAAACTGAACCCTCAATCAATTGAGTGTCTTTCTGAGTTATAGTCCTAAGCATAAGGGCTATCGTTGCTATGATCCCTCAGCACGTCGCATTCACATCTCTCGTGATGTGACCTTTGATGAGGGTCGCCTTTTCTTTTATCATCATTCTACACATCCCACTTCTTCTACAGATTCCACTTCCTTCTTGTGTCTACCTCCCATTCCTTCACCAGACTTACCTTCTCCAGATACATCTTATCCACCAATTTCACCTTCTAGTGTGCCTCCACCAGCTCCACCAGCTTCTAACACTTCCACTTTTCCCTTTCACTATAGTCGCTGATAGATAGTTCCTTCTGATCCTCGGTCCTCCTCTCCTCCACTTGACCATCCGTCCAGTACCACCGACTCTGATGATCGTTCTACTACATCACGATATGCCCTACGTGATCGTTCTTCTATTCAGATCGACGCCGGCGTCTGATTCAGCCTCCAGCGCCGCCTCAACGCCGGCCTGTGGTAACAGATCCGGTCGCGCGGAGCCTCCAACGCCGGACCGACGCCGGTCTTCTCCGTCGGCATCTTCACCGTCTTCACACGCCCGAGCTTCCTCTCCACGCTCTGCTTTTTATTTTGGTTTGGTGGAGCCGGCGGCTCCGGCTCCGGTTCCTCACTGGCTCCACCGATCTACTCGGAGCCAGCGGCTTTTAGCTGTCTTTTTCTAGCTTTGACTTCTCTGGTAAAAAAAAGGCTGATGTCTTCTACCGGAGGCTCCTTTGCCATCCCGCTCCCCCTAGTTCGGTTTGATGGGACGTACTTCCGGGAGTGGGCTGTTCACCTGAGGATCCATCTCAACAGCCAGCGTCTCTGGGGTCATCTCACCGGCGAGCATCCCTGTCCGCCTCACCCTACACCGCCAGTTCTGCTCGCTCTCTCTGCTGATGCGGATCAGGTGGCTCAAGAGGCCGCCAATGCTGCACTAGAGGAGGCCTTGGAGCTCTACTAGTCTGAGTTACACGCCTACAAGCGCTGGCAGGAGGCCGAGGCTCGTGCTACCGCCATCTTAGTGGGTAGCATTCCCATGACCATCTCTATGGATGTGGCGGAGTTGCCGACGACACAGCTTATGTGGGAGCACCTCCGACCTCACTACCAGCCGACGAGTGATGCTATGTATCTCTCAGTCGTGTATGAGGCGCATTCTCTTCAGCAGCTCGATGCCACCGTGGATGATTTCTACCAGAAGCTGTCTGAGGTGTGGCATCAGCGCGACTCTCTGGGATCGGCTGTCTGTCGGACCTGTCCCTGCTATATACGGCTCCATGCTCACCAGGAGACTCACCGTCTCTACAACTTCCTGACACATCTTCGGCCTGAGTGCGAGACTGTGTGCTCAGTTCCTGACTCGCCACCCGTGCCCGAGCTTGGTGGAGGCCCTCACGGGTGTGCATGCTGAGGAGACTCGTCACCGTGACGTGGCTCAGATGCAGTCTATCTTGTTTGCTTCAGCACCTGCTCCTTCGTCGTTTTCTTCAGTACCGATTGTGATCCCTCCCCCAGCTCCTCCGATGGTTCCTGCTTCTACTGTGGGTCTCCACTGTACCTACTATTGGCGTGATGGCCATAGGTATCAGGATTGCTACAAGCGAAGGAGGGACCAGGGTCATTGGGATGGACGTCCCCAAAGGGCTCTGGAGGCTCCTATACTCGGGATCTGGCTCCTCTCGCCAGAGCTCCTCTGGTGACGCCACACAGCAGCTCCTTTTACTGCTTCAGCGCCTCGGTGTCAGCTCGTCCCCAGACTCCTCGGTTCTGCTCGTCTGGCTCTTGCTTCTCAGCAGTCTTACTCGCCCCCGCCTCCTCCCTCATCAGGTATCTTGCCTCCGTGGATCTTGAACTTTGGTGCTTCTTTTCACATGACACCAGATTCTACCCACCTTACTTCTGTGCGGTCCACAGATTTTCCTTCCACTGTTCAGACTGCAGATGGTACCTTTCTTCCTATTATAGGCCGAGGCACCCCCTTTCCACTTCTTCTTTTCATGTTCCTGCAGTCTCTCATGTTCCTCAGCTTACTATGCAACTTATGTTGGCTGGTTAGATCACTGATCACGACTGTTATGTTGTTCTTGAATTTGACTCTTGTTGTGTTCAGAACCGTTGTACGGGGACTCTGCTTAGTACTGACCCTCGACGTTGTGATTCACATCGTCTCTGGGAGCTCGACTTTCTTCATCTTCCTTCCGCTGTCTCCACCAGACATTCAGCCAGTACCACTACCTCTAGTCTTGTTGCGTCCTCCACTACCTCTTTCGCTCAATGGCACCATCATCTCGATCATCTCTGTGGCTCGCGTCTATCGTCTTTAGTCGGTCGTGGTGTTCTTGAGTCTCTTTCTAGGGACACCTGTTTACATTGTATGGGTTACAAGCTTGGCAAGCAGCTGCAGCTCCACTATCCCACTAGTGATTCTATTTCTAGTCCTTTTGATCTTGTTCACTCTGATGTTTGGGGTCCAGCTCCCTTCGTTTCGAAAGGGAGTCATCGCTATTATGTGATCTTTATTGATGATTATTCTCATCATACTTGGATCTACTTCATATCAAAACGCAGCCAGGTTCTCTCTATTTACCAAATGTTCGCCACCATGGTTCGCACTCAGTTTGATTTGGCCATTCGCGTATTTCGTGCCGACTCTGCTGGTATCTCTCTACTGCTTTGCGTCATTTTCTCGCTGAGCAGGGCACTCTTTCTCAGTACTGTTGTCCTGGTGCTCACACTCAGAATGGTGTCTCTGAGCGTAAGCATAGTCAATTGCTTGAGACCGCCGTGCTCTCATGCTCACCTCTTCTGTTCCCCCTCACTTCTAAGTTGAGGTTGTTTCTACTGCTGCTTTTCTCATCAACCTGCAGCCTTCTACTACTCTTCAGGGTTCTACTCCTGTCGAGCGTCTTTTTGGTCGAGCTTCAGAGTACAGTCATCTTCGCAGTTTCGGCTGTCTGTTTCGTCCTTCTTCCACCTCGTGAGCGCACCAAGCTGACTGCTCAGTCAGTTGAGTGTGTTTTCCTTGGCTACAGTCGTGAGTATAAGGGTTATCGCTGTTATGACCCGGTTGCTTGCAGGATGAGGATTTCTCGGAATGTCACTTTTGACGAGTCCCGATCTTAGTACCCTCGTTCCCCCACTGTCAGTCCAGATTCTCTTGTTAAGTCGATCTCCTTTCTGATTTTTCCCAATCCTCCCTCTCCATCCTTGCTGGGTCCAGCTCCGCCTTCTGCCAGATACGATCTTCGTGATCGTCACACCGCCGAACCGCTTTGAGTGCTACTGACTTAGCCCATCGCTCTTTACGAGCCTACGACCTCTCAGTGAAGTCTGCTCGCCACTCGAGTGGCAGCTCGCGATGTTTGAGGAGATTGCTGATTTGGAGCGTACTAGCACTTGGGATCTTGTGTTCTTGCCTACGCGTGTTACTCCTATCACGTGTAAATGGGTGTAAAAGATCAAGACCCGCTCGGATGATTCCCTTGAGCGCTACAAGGCTCGTCTTGTGGCGTGTGGTTTTCAGCAGGATCATGGTCGTGACCAGAGGTTAAAAAACCAGACGGTTACTGGTGGTTATTGGTTTTCCCAACCGGTTCCGGTACAAAAAAAAAACAACCGAAAAATTTTAAATTCAAATTTGAATTTTTGACTCATAATGCATCATTCACATGATCTCATTATCAGCAGTTGACCATCGCCCTCAAGTATGCTCCCTCAGAGCTTCAAGTTGCAGATTTCTTCACGAAAACTCAGACTCGAGAGCATCATCGACTTCATCTACTCAAACTCAGTGCATTAGATCCTCCTGATCCGCCTTGAGTTTGAAAGGGGGTGTTAAGGGTGTTGTATGAGTTATTGGTTGTATATTCTCTCCCTCTTAGTCCATGTGGCACATGTAGCCCATGAAACCTATGTACTCCTCTCTCAATATATATATACTCTCCCATTAATGAATAAGATGTAGAGTATTTGAAGATCATGCATAAACCAAATAGAGCAAGAAAGGGCACTATTTTCCAAAAAAAATCTGGGAAAGCTCAATAATGCTATCACTAAGGGGGTGCTTGGATCAGAGGGATTGCTTTGGGAATATTTAGGATTTAGTTGGAACCAAATCCAAACAGGACCTAAAGTGGATAGAAACTGTCTATGCAGAATAAGGATACTTTGGCCCATGACCGCAGCCCAATCTTACTAGTCCATTGGAAAAGCAAACAACAATCATTTATGAAATGAGAACATGATGCTAGACTTCAGCTTTTCAATCAAGTGCACATAAAAATAATATAATCTTACCCCACATAGAACCGCAGTGCAGGCTGCTCTTGATCCAAATTCAAAAGAGCCCCCTCGTTGTCCTTCAAAATTGATCCCAATATCTCTTTCAGAAGTTCAGGCAACTGTGCAAACAACCATAGAACCCCAAGATACTTAAGGATCCCTCTTAACACCTTCTTGAGAGCTGCTAAAGGAACCCAACCACCACCGTAACCACCATCATCCCCAAGCCCAATGAAGGCTGTGTTCAGTTCTCCTTTCATATGAACAGGAAGGCCCGTTCCAGGTGTTAGTCGCACAGAGGCTCCACCAATCCCTGGAGCAAGTCCTGAAGAAGCCAACATGGCATTTCCTGCTCGACTCAAACTGGCTGCTACATGGTTAGCAACACCAGAAGTTGGCCTGGACATAGCAATACCAGGGGTGGTATTTAAACGGTTTGCACTAGGAGCACATTGTGGAACTCCAGCACTGGTATTTAAGTGTGCACCAGCCTGTGTAGCATTCATGAAAGTGGGTTCAAGAGCATTCAGACCCTGAGCAACATGTTCCATTATGAAAGGTCGAAATTGTGGGCATGGCAAAGATCCACCAACTAAAGGCCCACCTTTAGGTGGGGTTGCTGGCTGTAGCCAAACCTGATCCCCAGCGAAGCAGCGCATGTCAACAGAAAATTTCTTGCGATATATAATGCGTATCCAATATGGCCCACGAAGCACAACAGAAACATCAAAAGGCAGTAATGAACTAGGAACAAGTCCAGGTCCACCCCGTCCAGCTGCGGAAAGCATGGCAGCAGTGTGAAGATTATGACTGCTCAAATGGGCTGCAGTAGCATTCGACAGAGCAGGTGCATGATGCATGCTTGTTGAAGGTGAACCATTTGTTAATGGCCCTTGTGTGGGGATATTGTTGGTCTGCTTTGGCATGGAGCTGCATCCAGAAGACACAGTTACAGGCATCCTTGCAGGACGAATTGCACCCCCAAGGGCGAGTAAAGGTCCTGCTGTTAGCCGAATGCAATCCAAGAAGGATGCTACCTCACCACCATTCACGAAATCCTCCAAAAACTGCATTTATGTGAACTTGATTACAAGAAAAATTAAACAATCTCAACGGAAAGTTCAATGCCTCAGATGACTGAATAAGAAGTTGTACTCAGATTTTTTTCTATGTATCTGTATATACATGTTATCAACAGATAGGAGTCAATTGGAACAATTCATTTGACAGTACAGATGAGCACATGTATCTTCCTATGGAATAAATAATGGCGTACCGCTACCCATGTATACTTTCACAATGAATCAGACTATACGATCATGACTTGCCTGTGCACAATTGTCAAAAGAGAAAGAAAGGAGATATGTTTAAGACCTTTCATTTAGCAGAATTCTTGTGAATGGGAAATTGAACTGAAACATAGAAAGTATGCAATTCAGCATAAAAAATTGTGTTGCCAACCTATGAATGCCATTTTAAACACACATAAAAAGTTCATGTCCTGTGTTTTTTTTATATTAATAATGATACTCAGATTTGAAGTACAATGATCTGAAGCTCACTGCAGTACGTTGAGAGGTTCAGTAGGCTAAGAGGCTAAGTGCACTAAAAAAACAACAGAGTAGCAAAGTAGGCACTAGAAACAATTTTGCTATTTCTCATAACAGACAAAATGAAAATTATTTGTAACCTTTGATATTAGCAATGAACTTTGACATGTTGAAAGATCCAGGCATCATTTACTTGTATTCATCTCATGTATGCTGTTTTGAAACATAGTGTAACATGGACGAACCTTTGTGTGCGGCCAAAGCTGGTCAGGTGAAACATGCATCGTGCAGCCTCCCTTAGCAGTTTCCCATTCGACAACAAAGTGTACCATAGGCATGGTGCCATAACTGAACCACAAGCTCATTAAACCAACAGCTTCAATCCTGAATGTCTTTCTCATCTGTTCAGAAAGCCTGTCAGCAGCCTCACTATTACCTTTATTAACAGACTGTGACTTTATCTCTACAGATGTCTGATTGTCATCTAGCTTGTCATCAAGTTTCACACCAATCAATCTCCTCATTCCACGAGCAAATGAACATGCATTGGCAAGCCGTCGTAAATCTGACACAAGCCTCTGAACGCTATCTGCCTCAACAGTGCTGTAAGTTAAAACAACGCCGTCTGTGTCAAAAGAGAGATGTGAATCCATCTCAGAGGTGTTCGCGATGCGAATACCAACACCCCATGGTGTCGTGGTGCTTCCTCCATTGAGTGCCCAGAGTTCCCTAAAATGTGGATCATTTATCCTAACATCCCAAGACATGCTTCCGGCCTTACCAAGGCGTAAGCATATGTGTTTCCAAGAATCGTCTTGAGCAAAAGGTAACCTTAACCAAAGATTAGAGGATGGTGACCGCAAGCCCACTTCTTCGACATATGGAATAGCAAGAGAATCCATCTGGGCAGTTAGTTGAGCATGTTTGATGCACAGGGAACAGTGCCTTATGACATGTAATAGCACTGAAGCATATATAGTTGCAGGAACAAAATTATTTCTTTCCACAAGAATATTTCGGTAGGTGAGGTTGGTTCTTGATTGCAAACTAGATGAGAATGCCTGCAAAGGAGGGCATCTCAGCATTGATTCTGATATTTTTCGTCGCTTGCTTGGCTCACTGGATTTCAATCCTTGCAATGAAGGGAGATTCCGTAAGAAATCTGAAAGAGCGCGCTTTCTGGATGCACCATCAGAGCGTATAGTGGTGTGCTTCCCTAATCCTGTCAATTGCACAAGTAAGATAACACATTTGTAATAATAATGAAGCCTTATCTAATTTATCGCAGAAAAAAAAAGAGTAAAATACCTCCTATGGTAGCTGAAGGTTGAACCAAATGACCAGACAAAGAGTTTCCAAGACTGCCTGAATAAGAGCTTTGAGCAGGGATTTGATTGCCGTTAACCTTGCTTGAAGGGACGACCTGAAGTGATTTACTTCCATCCCCAATACCATGCTCACTTGGAGAGCTCAATGAGCTCAGATCATGATCAGAATTAGAACCTGAGAACTTGATAGCAGACAAATTCCTTACAGGGCTTGAGGAGGAAAAGGCATTTGTACTTTGTAAATGTCTCAAATTACTTGTGAAATAGCTGTTCAAACTGACACCAGGAGGAACTTTTGATGTATTATTAGCATGCGAATGAGATGAGACTCCATCCTGCATTGGTGAGATAACTCTGGTACTTACTCCTTGAAGACCAACTGAAAGAGAACCCATATGAGAAGTAGACGGCAAACTAGAACCATGTTCATATTCGAAGACCTCGTCAACAACAGATGAAAAAGATGGTGAACAAACAGGCAGCAGTGGAAGAGGCCCAACCACATTCTGAATGTAAAGTCCATTTTCCGTTATGTCATCACAGCTCCCTATACTTTGTAGGGCATGCAGCTTCACATCAAAAAGATCTGTATTGGATTGATTTTTACTTATTTGCATCTGTCCAACATCAATCTTGTTAAACCTCATAGCTTCTTTAGCATCTGTGTTTGCATTAGCCTTATTGCTTGTGTCAGACTGCGTCTCGAGCAAATGAAAAACAGGCCTGAAGTCCTTATCAAGTTGCATCAACAGATAATAGGCATTTGCACACTGCGGAAATCCCATGACCATCACTTCTGAACCATGTAATATGGTCTTTGGTATCTTTAGAGTACCCTGAGACTGCTGATAAACCTGCAATAAGAACAACATAATTTGAGCACTTTATATCTGGAACCATTTTTTTTGCCATAAGGAAGTCCCTAGTCATTTATGAAAGGATGCCATTGCCAACTGTGTAAGCACAGACAGACACTCTTATCAGCAGACAACACAGTACAAAGCAAGGATAGAAAAACCGGTTCCGGAGGAAATCCCGGCCGGCGCCAATTCTCCGTTACCGGCCGGTACGGTAACCGGAATTCCCGAAAAAAAACGGCTGGATTTCGTCCCATGGAATTTGAATTCGGGATGAAACCGCCGGGATTTCGAATTTGAATTTGAATTTGAAGGATTCCGGCCGGGATTTAGGATCCCAGTCCCCACCGGTAAATCTGTTTACCGTTGGTTACTGGCCGGAATTTTGATCCCTGGTACAGAGCCTATAAGGTTATAAATAGTGGAAACATGTTGATCTAAAAAAAAGGTAGAAACATGTCCTGGTGATTAACTTACATAAGATGGTTATCCTCAATCCTCAGTTCAAAACCCCACACAAGTTGTTGCTTCAGAACCCCATGAGTTGTTCAACAGCAAAGTATAAACTAAGATAGCATTAATATTGTAGTAACTATGGTACACACATACATTTTACAAAACATGTTTTTCTACCATAGACTAATCCTGCAAGTGGGAGTGGGGTGAAGTGGAAAACTGTGGAAGAGTGGATGACTGAAAAACTTTTTGTAGCTAAAAAGTGCTTGTACCAAAGCAACACCCTATTAATATGTTATATGAATTTTTATATAATGTACATTAGAACACCTCCAATACATTAGATGACTGGTAATAAATAAACAACATGAACTGAAATTTTGCTCTACAGGCAAGATTATAGTGAAGAAAAAACATGTCCTAAGATGCTATGACCAATGATGTAGACTAACAGTTCGAATATTCGTAGCACAAATTGCATAGTTAGTGTAAACCTTGTAAATATAAAATGTGTTTCTTTAATAGCAAGAGGGGTGGACGTGGACCCTTCGAAAGAAAATTTTATGCTGTCTTATTCCATAATTTGTTACCAAGCAAGCAATGATTTAAATGCGAGTTATTGTGTTCTAAATTTTTCAGAGGTTGAATTTCCTACTTCTCAGAAAGAGCATTACTGGAACAAGGGAAGGTACAAGCACCTAGAGCTGACAGAGTCCATAGTACACCTTCCATATTTAAAAGAATGTCATTTTCCGGTCTCCAAGGTGCAATTTCAACCATTGATTTTTACCATAATACATTTACAAATGTTATAAAAAAATATTATGAAAGCATTATTTATGAAAAATCAACTCGTTATTTTGATGTTTTCATCTATATGTTTCTAAGGATATTATTGGTTAAAATTGCAAAAGTGTGACTGCGCGCATCCCACAGTGACATTCTCTTAGATATATATAGAGTGTAAAATGACACTGCACCAAGACAGTTACCAACCTTAAGGCCAAAAAAGCTCCCAGTAGCTGCAAATAGGTGGAGGATGCTCCTGGTCCTTAAGCTTGCAAAAACCTCGGTAGCTGTGGTACTCCCTTTGTTTAGAGCTTCTTCACAATCCAGCAACGCAGAAGAGGGTAAGATATTTTTCGGTGATTGGAGGAGGAAGCGACCACTCCTATTGAAGAGAGAAATAAATTGCAATATTAGGAAACAGAAAAAAGCCAGACCAGGGTTTGCTTACACAAGACCTTGACACAAGACATAGGCATAAATGTATGATTACTACATGAGGATATCCAACATTTTAATGGATAAAGATGTTTATTCGCAAAAGTATTGGCATATTATTTAATTTTTAACAATGTGCAAAAATGTTCTGTTACACCAACTCATAGGTCATAATAATGTTTCCCAGAGTATCATCAAGCCTTGAAATGACATGTCATGCTAAGTCAGCATGGATCTAACTGATTCCTAAACTAAAGGAACACTATCTGTTCAAGATTCTCATTCTGAAGCAGGTGGCTAGCTCTGGAATGATGGATAGGAATCTCAGAGATGGAAATCCCGGCCGGTTACCGGCGGTAACCGGCCTTACCGGTGGGGGCCGGGATTCCGGTAACCGGCCTTACCGGTGGGGGCCGGGATTTGAAATCCCGGCCGGTTTTTCCGGAGTTTGCAAATTCAAATTTCGAATTTCGAATTTTGATTGATTTTTAAGCAAAATTTAACGAAATTCGACCGGGAAAAACCGGTAACCGGCTGGTTACCGGTACAGGCCGCCGGCCGGGAATTGAGCCGGGACCGGTTTTTGAATCTTTGGATAGGATCATACATACCTATATGAACAACATTCTGTAACAATTGTTTTTGAGTGGGTAAGAAAAAGCACACAAATCTAACAATCTAACCATCAGTTTGAACTTCTAGAATCAGTCCACCAGTAAGAATAAGCTTCTGTTTAGGTCATTGAGCAGTGGAATGGTATAGTTCGATGGTTGATCATCCAACCATTGATTGGAATGTCTATCATGATAAACTGTGTGACTTGAGCCTATCTATAGCCATAACAGTGTGATTCCATAAACTAAGCAGGTGAGGCAACAAAGAACCTAAAGAGTTGTGCAATCAGCGGTGAAATATATTTTTTCCTTAAAAAAATACTAACACTAGGGTCAATAAGTTATATCATAACACTGGTAGATGTAAGATCAATGAAGTACTGACAAACCTGATATTTATTCCAAGACCAATATATGCTTGACCATATGCCCTCACTTGAAGCACTTCATTTCCACAACAATCTGCGGAGGCCTTTTTCGGTGGTTTTGGCACAATTTCATAAACATATGTTAATTATTAGGCACTAAACATAAGTATGCTGCCACAACTGAAAAAATAATAACATAGACCAACAAAAGAAACAAATCCATAAGGCATCTGATGCAATTGCTGGATGAACAAAATCAATCCCTTCGTGTGTGTGTGTGTGTACGCGTGCGCACGCGCACGCAAGCACGTGCCTCATTTATCAATCATCTGTTCTGGTCCTTTTGGAACTGTAATACCAGAGTATCCTAGAGATGGTGGCCCACAAGGAGCATCAGCCACACCCCTAGGGCCGGCTGATTGGATTAGGAATATTATCAACTTGATTCACAAGCTATTATCTTTAGAAGTTTTCTTGTCCCCATTAGTTGGTATGTTATCTCTAGTAGTTGGAAGGTTTAGATTGATTTGTTAGTGCCGGCTCTATATAAGTACGGCATTGTCATCTCTTTTCATTAAGCAAGAAACCAGAAGACTTCTTAGTTTATCCCCCTTCTCCCTACCCTACCCTTGTGGTGCGGCTGCCGTCATGGCGCCATTGCGCCACTTGGGTCCAAGGACATCTCAATCAGGCCTAAGGGCCCTTACCCTAGTACGCCCATTACAGACAAGTCAAGACTCAGAATGATTCATCCTAAATCTGAGCCAAGTTCAAGCCCAAGACTTGATCTTCTGATTTTTGTTTTTAAATCAATATCAAGGTCACACTCGAGTTGAGCTCAAAACTATTCGAGTTTTCTTCGAGTTGAGGTTGATATAAAGCTCGAGCTCACACAAGTTCCCATTTTATCTTGTACTTCTTGAATTTTTATAGTCTACTCAAACATAACTTGAACATATTCAAGCTATTTTTTGCGCCAAGCTCAACCTTTTGGAGCTCAAGCAGAGCCTAGTTGCCCTCGCTCCTGCCTAGCACATTGAGAGCTCTAGCCCAAACCAGCATGGTAAGCATTTTAGCAGCACTTTGTTAATAAACAAGTGAAGGAACACCTAGTGCAGAATGCAAACATAAGACAGACGGCTTAGAATCAATTAAGTGTACAAGGAAGTGAAGGAAGTAATTAGCAAAATTGAAAAGCATATAGTACCAACTCTTAGAATCAACATTTAAAGTTCTTGTTGATAAGCACTCCAAGCAAATGTATCAAGCATATAAATCTCAGACCACAGTAACATTAACGGCTTTAGTGTTCATCAGTGATCATCTAACTCACGTAAAAGCAAAGAAAAGAAAAGAATTCTTCTAATAAGTGAAGCTTAGGAAATATGAAACTTCAAAAACATGTCACCTTGTGCCACTTTTGGCCATTAACCGTGTCATGTTTGTCAACAATGATGAAAAATAAAACTGTAATTTAAATTCTTTGAGGACTTTGAATACTTTAGGAGTTTAGGTATTCATAAACTTCAAATTTTGAAGATTCAAAAATAAAATCGAAAGTTGATGTTTTTGAAAGTATAACATGAGTTGTTCCTTTTATCATTTTTGTGGTGGGGGAGTTGGTATACACAGTGCCATGCTTTCAATTTTAGCGGTATCTAAGGGAGTGACCACACTCAGTGGTAGATCCAACTGCGCACCAAATTTCAGTGGTAGAAAAGGTAACGGTCGATGAATAATACCCACTAAAAACGTTTCTAGAAATATGAACAAAATGCCAAGCTAACTTCTAGTTTGAAATAACATTATATGGTAAACTAATTTGAACTCAACCAAATTAAGACACACATAAGTTACTAGTCCAGATTGTACAAAATGAGGGACAACACCTACTACAGTACTCAAATCTCTTCTTCAACTCTTCAGACCACCCCAACAATGTCTACAAGTCCGCTACAGGTAATATGGGAATTTAATAGGTGAGTTTAGGGAAGCTCTGCATTTCCACAAATGGCACAAAAAAACAACAGTCAACATAATAGTGTTTAGTATAGCTGTATAGGAATGTAATAGGTGAGTTCAGGGAGTATCTGCATTTCCACAAATGGTACAAGAAACTAATAGTCAACATAATACTGTTTAGTTTATTTTAGATTAGTATGTCAAAACATAAAGGTAAATATGCATAATCTTTCTTACCATTACCTTATGTGGGTCCTTTGCTACTTCGACATCTCGTTTCAGGATAACATCTTTCGGCAACTGAGAAATTTGCACATTTTTGCACAGTTGTCTCTGAATATCAAGAAGACGTGTGTGCCTATTGCAAGCAACTGCTCTTAAAACGAGTTTTTCAACGTCAATGCAACACAGATCAAGAGAAAGATTAGCTTCTTTATCGGTCAAAGGATCAAGTATAAATGAACTATGCCAACACTTTATCTGCATGTCTTGCGCTGCCTCAATTTTGATCAATGGAGATGAGTCAGATTCTGTTGAGCCACCGGTTTTTTCATCTAGCCAGTAATTCACTTTCAGGCCAGGTATCCTAAAACCATTTGAATCAAATTCCCCATCTTGACCAAGCTGCATTAGAGCAGCATTCCCAGTTTGTCCTGTGGTGCTGTCTGAGATAAGTTCACATCTTATTGCATCTTTCCACCTTCCCCGTCGAAGAACATTAGCCTGCCTAATAATAGTGTCCATAGCAAGTGAGATGCATAATTCATGAAGTATACCGTACAATACTGTGAAGGGATTATCAGAAATTGCCATTCTTCTTTCTATGTCATCACCAAGAGCAAATCTCCTGCTTTCTTCCAGCTTAAAAGGGCCACTCTTCTCACCGACAAGTAACTCCATGTGCAATATCCTCCATAAGTCTAAGTTACCACGGTAACCTAATGTCAGAAGAACTTTAAATTCTCCATCCACACGTAAAACAGCTATTCCATCCGTTACTGAAACATTAGATACTTCTTTGGGTCTTGGGGTCACAAGTACTTTGTACCGCACACTGGTGTCCAATTTCTGCAAAGCAAGTTTTTCTTCATCTGGAGAAAGTTTATTTTGACTCCCTATGTCTCCTATACATCTTGGCAACCTCTGATAACGCCCTGTAAGCATAACCTCTAAAGCAGAAGGAACATCAAACATAGGAGCTCGAGCTTGCTGCAACCCCTCATGCATAAAGAACAATGAGTCAGCTGTTTGGGTGAAGCATGTTTCATGGCTGGAGAGAGTTGATCCAAGCTGTTGGCAATAATGAACCAAAGGAACCTGCATAAATTAAAAGTAACCATCTTAATTACAAAATATAAGTAATGAAGAAAATTTCTGAAGAACATAATGTTTTCCAAGACATCAATTAGTACAAGGATGAAAAAATTAAGATAGGTTGTTATCGGTCAAAGAAAGCATTAAGTGCAGTTTATACACAAAGACAGAAAGAAAAATGTACTTACAGCCAAGGATAAAAAAAAGGGTACCGGTTGAAAAACCGCTCGGAGGCCGGTTCCGGTTACTGGCCGGTTACCGGAAAAACCGGAAAAAAAAATCCCGAGGGAATTCGAAAACTAAAATTTGAACTGAAGAATTTAAAAACCGGTAACCGGACCGGTTACCGCCCAAAAACCGGAACCAAAACCGGAAAAAACAAAGAAAACCAATTATGGGTAATTAACAATTGGAATGATGCAGATATTAATTAGAAAGTGTTTAATGAAGTGTTCTAAAGCATGTAAAATAATAAAAACATAAGTCAAGGGTAATGAATGATAACTTGACTAACATACAAAAAACAATAATACAGTAGCAATTTATACCAATGTGCTGCAACCGGGCATCCAAGTCGCAACACGGGGGGAAAGCATCCAATGTGCTTTCCAAGTCCAAAAAACCACCCGGATCAAGCATATTTAGCTCATACAATACGTAATCTACCACAAAAAAAAGGGTATAAACCAACCTAGAAAGTGCATTTCCTTGCTTACAACCATACTAGCTAAAAAATGACAGACAGAATCCACAGCTTTTTCACCAAATTAGTTGATGATTGCACTTGAGCCAACAAGAAGAAAATGAATAAAAAAAAGGGGCATATCTAGTGCAAGCCAACTGGTGGAATGATGCGAACCACTTTGGTTTAGGCATGAAATCAATACAAAAAAACTGCAAAATGATACGAGGAAGTACTCTATGCCAAAAAAAACAAAATAGTCTATGGAGTGTTCTATCAATCTTGAAGATTATGTGTTAGAACTCAACTGGTGTGCTAGGAGAAAAGAAAAGGAGAAGTTTGTTGTGAATAGTAAATTTTGTGCTTTTATTTTGTCTATTCCATTTTAATCTATTGCTGGTCGAAAATTTCTCCTTTTCCCTCTTCTAGGACAGATTGAATTTGAACTTTAAACTTTAAATGGATATCACTAAATTAAGGACTAACTTGTAAAATATACCAAAATTTTCATCTTGGTTTGATGTCCAAACTGAAATGGTTTGCATGATTGCGCCTAGCCATTAGTTCTCACTAGTTATGCCCCCAACAAATAATTACAACAGTATAACAGCCACGGAAGCATATTTTACAACATAATGCATAATGTATATTATATCTTAAAGGAATAAGTCCATTTAACACCCCCCCCCCCCGGGGGCGCCTCTAAACATCCGCAAAAGTCCTTGATACCCTGAACCACAAAAGTAGTTATTGTACCCCATAAACTTTGAATACTGGAACACTTAACCCCCTAGGGTGGTTTTGCCACCGTGGACACGCCGTGACCAACACATGTCAGCTTGAAAAAATCCAAGCAAGCCAAATATCTCCCATTACCTCTCTCTTGAGCACACCTCCATCCCCCACCGGCGAACAAGCGGCCCAAGTACCGGCTCTAAGCAAGAGCCTGCCTCCGCCGGTGCTTGTATATTTTCAAGTTGACATGCGGGCCATGTCTTGTCCAAGTGGCAAAACCACCCTAAGGGGTGAAGTTTTCCAATATTTTAAGTTTATGGGGTAGGTATACCTGGTTTTACGGTTCAGGGAGTTATCCGAAAACTTGAATTCAAAGAGACATACTTTACAAAGATAACTAATTGGGTGGGATATACCAAGAATCAATGAAGCTTAAGACATGATATTTTGGTAAACTAGACTTAGGTCGTTGGGCGAATAAAAGCAAGACAATACAAACAGCCAATAAAATGAATTGACAAAAAATGTGGGCCCAGGAGCAAATAATCCAAGAATAGGATTGTGGATATCATAGGGATATGCTCCAGATCTTAGGATGATGTGACAATTGGCAATGGCGTTAACGGTTTGTCGTTTCACGAGTTTTTGACAAAGTTTCAGGCTTTCTGGACAGGGGCGGTCCGACC
Source organism: Hsuehochloa calcarea (assembly GCA_036346395.1). NCBI lineage: Eukaryota > Viridiplantae > Streptophyta > Magnoliopsida > Poales > Poaceae > Hsuehochloa > Hsuehochloa calcarea. The sequence goes on along the minus strand of CM070609.1, from coordinate 46,220,191 downwards.
GGCCATGGCATGGCGGTCCGACCGGTCCCAAATCGGTCGGACCGGCCATGTGCGGCGGTCGGACCGGCCGTGACCAAAATTGGTCAGAACAGGCTGGGCCAAAAATAGAGGGTGTAGGCAAGAGAGGTGATTCTATTGCTCTTGGTCCCATAATTTTTGAAGTCTCCAGTCAAAAGTTCTATTGGTTTAAAGTTTCCAGTAGGTTTCGGATTTTCAGGGGTAGAAAATCGGCTAAGTCCTTTCAGGCGGTCGGACCGGCCTATGGCTGGCGGTGGTCCGACCGGCAAGGCCGGCGGTTCGACCGGCCCTGAGGGGCGATCGGACCGTTTGTCACTTGAACGTCGGCCTTTGTAGCGGCGTTGTTCGTTGGTTAGGTCAAAGTCTAGAGTTTCAGTGCATATGTGTTGCATGATGCATGTTTTGACTAATGTGGGTCAAGTTGTGAAGAACTTGTTCCCGGATTCGATTTGCTTGTCTATTATTGTGCAGGTTGCTTGGTGGTCAACGACGGTCAACGGCGAGGATGATCGGGACTAGGCTTGGAGAGCGAGGTCGAACGATCGGCGATGCCGGGTGAGTCAATGAACTCAAGTGTGGTGCGAGAATAGACAAGGATGACCGAATGGACGGTTCGGTCGATGGTTTGATCAAGCGGTGCGGAGTCGGTGCAAGTGCCATGGTGGTTTCGGTGGGGCCGGATGGGAGAGACTTGCCGAGCATGGAGAGCCGTTGATCAACCTACACGTGGCGGAGCGGCGAAGTGCTTCACGCGATGGACTCGGTCTTCGGAGAAGGACCGAGAAGGGGTATTTTGGTAATCTTACCAAATACCACCTTGGTGACCTTTTGCCAACCCGCGGCGCAAGACGACGCAAAGAGAAGCGGTTTAGGTCAAGAGGTGTTGAAGACGACGCTTTAAAATGCGTGCGTGTGTGACCCGTTTGTGTTGGGCCTTAACGGGAGCCCATTTAAGTTAAAACTTCTAGAAGGTCTAAATCTCCACTATAAATAGAGGAGGGAGGTGGCTGCACCCCCTCCAACCCTTTCATTATTGTTGAAACCCTAGTTTGGCTTAGGGAGAGGATTAGTGGAGGTTAGGGTTCTAGAGAGTTTTAATTTGATTTCGTGCTCTTGGATTGAGCTTTGTCCTCCATTGATGGAGTGACTGTAAACCCAAACCCTATCAAATCAATTCAAATAAAGTTTGATCAAAGATGTGTCTCTTTGCCTTTCTTCTCTCTATTTGGTGATTTTGAGTCTTTCTTTGATTCGCATGTTTTTGATTGATTTCTTTACATGATCTAGCTTGTTGTGACATGTGGGAACACAACTAGGATCATCTTGATCATCAATCACCCACGAACAAGTTTTTGGATCTAGTTTTCGTTTTGACTCGGTTTTGAACCATCCTCCTCTCAAACTGAAAAAGGTCGTAACTTTTCCATGAATCTTCACGATCTTCGATTGGAATAGGTTCCTGACATCCTAGAGAAGGTGTGTTCCAAGTTTCATCAAGTTTGGAGTTGTAGATCAAAAGTTACATCTATTTGCAACTTCATTTTTCGGGCTATTTTTACTGTTCATCAGACTGGAGGTCAGACCGCCCAAGGCACCGGTCCGACCGCCATTAACACAGAGGTCAGACCGTCCAACACTTAGAATTTTAGCCCGTGTTGATTTCGGTTGTTTTGCTTCAGGGTTTAGATTGGATTCAATACTAGTCTTCCGCTGTACTAGTATATTGATCTTCATAGCTTTCATAGCTATTGGAGTGAGATTTGGATTGAATCTGATCTTGGTTGAAAAAGTGAGCGTGCTCCCTCCCCCTCTAGTCGCCTTTTCGGTCCAACATAGGACAGACTCAAGTTCATTATGTACCCATATGACAAAACAATATGCAATGCAAAACCTAGTTAATACTCCGTTGATATCATTTCAGAATGCATGCAAGCAAACTTTGACCACTAATATACGCAACAATATTTAAATTAGTCGCATGGAAATTATATTAGAAGATTTTTCATCTAAAGTGATTGAATTATATTGTATTTGTTATATATTTTACTAACACATGACTGGCAAAATTAGTGGTCAAATGTGTATATTGGTGACCATGTCGATGTTTGAAACAACATGAGTTTAGTAACAGAGGAGAAATTAAATAGAATCAAGGTAGCACTAATGCATCAATCAGGTTGTAAACACAGAAGTATCCCAATAGCCAGTGGTAACATCCTTTAACCCACCAAGACAATGGCAGTGGGTTTTGCTGAATGTGTTATATTATAATGCATTTATATCCATCTACGGGATATAACCAACTTTCGACACCTTGCTGAGTTAAAAAAAAATGACGCCTTGCAACCATTGAATTAACTTAACTCCTCACACTTTAGTGGCAACTTGCACCAATCAATATGTAAAAAACTGCCTCTGACGCAACAGTTATATCGTCCGTTTCACAACAGTTGTCCATTTAATTGGGAAACATCAATCCACAATAATTGTTTGTTGACAAAATTGAAAACATAGGGACAAAATGGAGGGACCAAGGGAGTAGATTCAAAAAAACCATTTCTTTCACTAGATCCCGCTGGAGCACACCACCAAAGCACCAGAAGTGCTAAAAGGCCGGTCTTAACAATATACTTTACTAGGTTCAAATGATGTCGGATAATCAGATTGTTCAAAGTTCAAACTACAATTAAACAAAAATAAATATAAGCATGACAAGATCGAACAGAATTATTAGTTACTGATTGTCTACATTCCAGTAAGTAATTGGACAGAAGGAACTCTGAAGCGGTGGACCTACTGGCACCACCCAAAAATCGCCAGTGATTCAATGGCCCTTACATTGCAACAAATACATCTTAAAATAATCCTTCATTCACTCACACGAGCCAGCCAGGTGGGAAATCACCACAAAAGTAACCTCATCCCAAAAAGACCCATCTTGTTAACACTAAGACATGTTTCTACTAAGTTGAAGCTATTCGCATCAATCAAATTGAACAAAGAGGAATGCTGCATGTGTGCAAGGCTGAACTGAACTGACTTATTGTCTATAAATTCACCTATCTAATTCTCCACATTCAACCACAGTACCACAACACTATGGCAATAAGGCTACTAGCTAGGGCAGGAAGAATAAGACCAAAATCTCAAGCCACACGGACCTGCTGGCACCACTTGGCAAGAACATGGAGGCGGAGCATGCGCTGGCGAGTGCGGGCGATGAACTTGAGCAGGTCGATCTTCTTCTCGGCGTCCGACCGCTGCCGCCCGGCATTGGCGCCCTTCCCCTCGGCCTCCGCCCGCGACTTCTCCACGAGCTCCCGCAGCGCCAGGTACGACTCCTCCGTCGCCCGCCGCACCACCGCGCCCAGCTCCACCGTCTGCTGCCCCAGCTCCCCTGCCATCGCCGCCGCAGATAGGGTTTCCGCCTCAGCTTCCGCTTCAGTTTCTCCCCCACGGAAACCCCGCGCGCGCCCGCTAGAAAACCCTAGCCCACCACACCAACGCACGCAAGCAAGCACCGGCCGGTGGAATCCGAAAGATTTCCTTGGTCGCGCGCGGCACAGATTAGGGCGGCAAGACGAGCTAAATCAACCGCGGCTAGGGTTTTGGGAGGAGGCCGAGGCCGCCGGTGAGGAACGGTGGGGACGAGGTGAGGCGCTTCGGTGCAGGCGGCCGGGGAAGATCGCCGGCCGGCCGGCGGCGGCGGAGGTGGGGTGGGATTGGGGCTCTTCGCTTCGGCGCTCGGTCGGGCCCGAACGGAGCGTGCGACAGCACCCTAGTCGAGAAGGCCACGCGGAACCAGCGGGACTGCGCGTATTATGGGCCCTCCGATCAGGGAAACCGACGAGTGTCTACGGAAACGCCCCTACGAGGGACGAACTTGTCCGTGTTACTTCTCCGAGAGGAACTGCTCAGTTTAAACAGTCGCCCCTCTTAGAACACTGACATAGCACCTATTTGTGACAGCTTCTACTCTTGCCGGAGGAGTGGAGTCAAGGATCAAAATCTTGGATTCGGAGAGTTTTCCAGCCGGAGGTCGGTACCGGTTTACCGAAAATTTCAAAAAAAAATGTGTGTGAATTCAAATTTTAAATTTTGAATCCGTCTTTTTGCCGGACCGATAAAACCGGCAAAAAAATCAGGAAAAACCAAAAAATAGTGAAAATAATAATTATCAAATTTAAATTTGAAATAATCCAAATATTAATGAGAAAGTGTTTCAAGTTGTACATAAAAAACTCTTCTTGGTTGCTGCACTCTCTAGAGCAGTTATCTCGTCTCGTCCAAGTGTTCTAAAGCATGTAACATAATAAAAAAACATAAGTTAATGATAATGAACGATAACTTGACTAACATACGAAAAATAATAATGAGAAGTAATTCATACCAATACATTGTCGAGAAACGCGAATGTTGTACAATGTAGTCGTTGTTATCATAAAGTATAAGTCCTTCAAATTGTGTTAGGTGGGCCTTGTATTGATCCCAAGTATGTGTTTCGTGGGCATGTTGTAGCCAACGATTGTAAAATTATTGGTAATATTCGAGTTCGACCCACTGGTACACTATTCTGGCATTGGTATTGAAGAACACAAGACCGTAATGGTAACTAGGATCAGAAGAGATGTCGGACAAATAAGAGTCATCTCCAGAAATGTGCTCCAATTTCGTTCACATCCACCGGACGAAACACATTGCGAGATAATCCGCAAGGCATATTTTGTTAATGTCGGTGTCTGCGCTCCAAACGTCATCTACCATGTAGCTAAAAGTAACATAAAATTTGTGTTAAACTAATTTTTATGGGTCATTTTCCATGTATATGTAAGTTCGTAACAACCTACCTGTAGAATGACGATTAGCACTCATGTGAGCCTCACTTGAAGCAAATAAACCTCGTCGATTACGGTATTGTTCTAGCTCGCCTAGGCCTGCACTGCGTCGTCGGGTGTATCGGCTATTCTTTGAATCGCCATTGTCAGGGATGCGACGAGGGCTGGATTCTTCCCCACATTATAGAAGCAGCTCTGCGGGTTTAGCAACGATGCTATGCAAACAAACACACTTAGAATGTTAGAAAAAATACAACAAATATGTGATATTTATTTGGATTTAGGAAACTATGAACTTGCCTGGAACTATGTACGTGCGGTCTTTCATCATTGCAATTCTTCTATTAACAATCTTTATGACACGACCATAAGTGACATCATCTTCTTTTAGTACGTCTTGAAGTTCGAAATTGAGTTTGTACATTTTTTCAACCATTCCTGCCACTGTTGCGGGTTTCTGTTGGTCGACATATCTGAGTAGTCGGTAAATTGGTTCTACTAATTTTATGATCCAATCCATACTCGACCACCATTGTCTACTTGTGAGGCAGGAATACATGTATTCTCCTTCCTTGGTCGTGCTCAAATGGTTGGAGCCCCATACATCTGACACCATCCACTTCGTGAACTTTGTTTTTCTATCCCAAAAACTTTTCAAGAAAATGAATGTGGTTCCAAACCTTGTGGCGTTTGGACGGACTATCTCCTCTCCAATTTGTTGGCGCATTTCATTATGGAGGCGACTGTGGTTGTATAGGAACCGACAAATCCTCTTAGCCACCTTGACAACTACATCAACCTCCTCGAACTGACCAATATCCTTCAACATGAGGTTGACGGTGTGCGCTACACATGGCTGCCAGACTAAAGTTGGATACTCTTCAATTACTAGTTGGCATGCTTTCTTATAGTTTGCACCATTGTCAGTCACAATCTGCATGACATGTTTAACTCCAACTTCCACAACTCTATGAGTCCCATGATACAAAAAATAAGCATTTTGTATGTCACCAGTTGCATTCACTGACTTATGGAAAAACATTCTTCCGTTGCAGTACAACATGAAGTTAATGATACTCATTTGTGTAGGCCCAATCCAGGAATCACACATAATAGAGACTCCATATATATCCCAATCTTCTTTGAACTGTGCTACGTACTCCTTTACCTCTTGTTCGTTGGCATCAAGATATGTCACATCGATTTCATGCCCTCTTGGTGACGGAACCCCTTGGCCAAGTTCTTGTGTCTCTTTGATGGCGGCACGAAAATAAGGACACTCTGTCTTAACTCCAGCAATGTCATTACTATGGAACCGCTTAGACCAAAAATTTTCAAGTTTTGAATTTGCTTCACTGCGAAGTGTTGTATCAATGCGGGGTTGGACGGGTGCCCGACTGCGCAAAATATCAGGATCAACTCTCATTGACTGTGACCTGCCAAACATCCTCGAAAAAGCATTGCTTCATGTACCACTACCTCTGCCACTTCCACTTCCCCTTCCACTTCCACTTCTCGTACCACTTCCACTACCACCACCATGTTCAAACGTCGCACCCCTGGCTCTAGCCCTTTGTTGCATCTGATGTAACTCTAACGACTCCCGACGAGCCCATTCCATTTGCATTTCCTCGTTATCATCGAAGGTGTCTTCATATGATGGACCACGAGCTACAGGCTCTCTTGCGGCTTCCTCCATTCGCAGTCGTTCATCTTTAAGAGATTTCTTTCTTACCTTCTCTTCTTCAAGACTTACCAGCATGAGCCTTCGGATTCCGCCGGAACCCCATTGCAAGCAACAACATCTCCGTGTCTCCTGGCAAGATGTTGTTTTAGGCGGGTGATACCTCCGCCTGATTTTGTTAGATTACAATATCTGCACTTCCAACCAGCACCTCCTAGTCTCTCTCCATGGTCACAAATATTGATTCTGTACAGGATTTAAAAGCCATCACCTACAATAATCCATACAGGATAAAAATTGTTAGTGCATCTTGTGTCATGTCCTCACCTCCTAGTCTAGCTGTGGTGGTTTACTTACACTCATTTTCATGTTAAGTAATTTTACATTTATTATCATCTGCATACTAAGTAGAAATCAGCTAGGTTCTGGTTTGCTATTCTGTTTTTGGAGTATATTTTATCCATACTTTACAAAGAACCTGTTGCAACAAATGATTCTGTACCCTTGGTTCATTGTATTGGACTATAATTACTCTTTGGTTCAAATGTGCAACCCTCCATAAATGCATTCAAGATGGTTTTCTACACTACGATCTCTTCTTCGTCCCTATAAACAATGAACTCAAAAACTCCACAAGTAGAAGAAAAAAGTTTCAAACCTACTGCTTGTGCTTGTGTTGCTGCTCCTGCTTGCTTGTGCTTGTGCTTGTGCTGCTGCTACTGGGGTGTGTGCTGCCCTAGTTGTGGACCAAGTTAATGGAGGGAGAGAGGGGGAAGGCGGAGGCTTCTTTGCCTGGTTGTGCAAATGGATTAATGGAGGGAGAGAGGAGGGAAGAGGAGGCAATCGGGAGCAAGAAAGAAAGCAAATTGAAGTGGGAGCACCAAGGAATAAAGGGATGATGGGGGGCCTTCTGTACATGCAAGGGAGAAAAGGAATCCAAAGAATCCAAAAAAATTGGCGTTTTTTCTCTGGGTCCCAACCCAGATATCTGGGATTCTGTAGGGTTTTCTAACCTTGAGCGAAGTAAAAAATGTACTAACAATTCAGAGTGATCTTAAGGGCCTAGAGAGCCAACCCACCTGAAACAGAAGTACTCCATGAAGTTACTTTTATTTACCGCAAACACCACTGACTTACCCCTTCACCTCTTGTCATACCCGAAAAATTAATTTCGAATCATATATGTTTACTGTGCTAATCCGATGATCAGTGGCTAGCACACACATATTATATCATTGCATCACATCCATACATTAGTAAATAAAATAGAGTAGTACATAATATTAAAAAGTCATACATAGGTCTACACGATCAAATTTTATACAAAGGGTTGGTCAGGCAAATAGTTCACATAAAGTGTTTGCAGCGGAAGTAAACGATAAGTAAAATATAATGGGTCATATGATATGCCTTAGCCCACAGGTAACCGTTTGGGGTTAACACCCTAGAACTCGGCGTCATCATCGCCAAAACCCACAACGTAAAAGTATCTGATCAACGGGTCATCGTCCACATCTTCTGAATTGTCCAACAAACAATTGTGAGTACAAAGTTGTACTCCACAAGTCTTTATATCAAATATTATATAATATGTAAGGCTATGTCGAGAGATATGTCTATCCTACTAAGTTTTTATATTTTTGTATAAAGCAAGATTTCATTTGCAATAATGAGTAATATGTTGCAATCGGAAGTTATAAAAGCATTTGACATTAATAAACAACAAATAATAATAAAGTATAAATAACATAAATAAACAAGTGGCTTGCTACCATAACATCCAAACAACAGCAAAATCCTTTTTGCCGAACAAGCTACACATAGATACCCTATCTATGCATCACTTAAACCATTTTGCAAAACATAAAACTACTTATTGCGGGATATAACTGTAACATCCCAAATATGGGTTTGTGTTTCAAATGTAAGAAAATCAGAAGAAATTAAAACTTTTCTTGCATCTTGAAGACTTGGCTATTTTTGGTAATTCTTTTCAAAAGAATTATGGAAAATCCAATTTAAATTATCTGTTGACTCTAATAAAAAATCCTCCTTGGCAAAGGTCTTTTGCCAAACCTTTGGAAATCTTTTACCTGAGTTCTAGGGAGGCTTGGCAACACCTCTGAATTATCTCATGATTTTTAGAAATTATTTGATAATTTTGGAGGCAAGTCAAACTGGTCAAACCCTATTTTCCCCTCTTCTGGAATTTCTGGAGAATAATTCAGTTCATGAAAATCTCTGGAAATTTTATGGGAGGTTCCTCCTTCTGCCAGCAAGCTCCAGTTAAAATTTCATAAATTTTGGAGTTTGTTTGCTACCCCAATTAATTCCTCAAAAATCAGTTATTCAAATTCAAACCCTAACCGGTTTTCACTGTTCCTCGGGTTCGGATCAGACTCGGGCTCAAGCCACTTGATTTGGTTCGATCAACTAAGCGCACCGACTCGGTCGTTCGGGCGAGAGTGTGGTGAATCGTTGGATCGGCATCGAGCGGCCCACGTTCGCGAGCGTTCGGACCATCCGGCGTCTCGATCCATTTGAGCCGTTGGATTCTAAATCGAGGTCCACAATCGCGTGAGCGTTCGGACTATCCGAGCGCCTCGCATAACGTGAACCGTAGGATCCAAATCAACGGCCCGAGATCAAGCGCGCGATCGAATCGTTATAATCAATCCGTTCTAATTCAGCCGTCCGATTAAATCCAACGGCTGTCCTCTTTCGTCTTCCTCCGCTCGCGCGCACTCGGCCAAAGTCAACAGTGGTGGCGTGCACAGTACACTTCGGCAGAGCAGGGTCACCTCAAGCTTTCGGCCAACGGCTCTTCGCATTATTGCTCCGTCGACCGCCTCCATAGTCGTCGTCTCCACTGCCTTTACCTGCCCCCGTCGCTCTCGGCCGACCTCAGCACAGTGCTTCCCCATTTTTAATGCCGTTGCTCCCCTCTTGCTCCTTCGGCTATAAGACTCCTCCAGTGGCTTCCTTAGCTTCTTTCGAACACCCTTGAGCTGCAGAGCCACTGTTAGTGCATTGCTCGAGCTCCATTTCAAAAATTTGTTCTCGGTCGCCATTCTTTGCCATTCTTAGCTTGAGTTTGCGTGAAAGTGGTGCTCGGTCTTTCTCACTCAAATTCTGGTGCCTTAGCTTCCTCTCCTCTCTGTGAGCAATAGCCCTCACTCAATTTTTCGTTTGCTTGCAGAGAGCGAGATCAATTTGGTTTCCTCTTTCGTAGAATCTTCATTTTCTTCACCCGAGCCGATTCGACCTTCCTCTGTGCATTCTTTGGGCTCAGGTAACTTCTTATTAGTCCCTAGTTGCTTAGCACCCGCTCCCTTGAACCGCAGCAGAGCTCATTTGCCATTTTCGTTTTTGACTGGTTTCGGTCATCTCTGTCATCTCGGCTTGCGGCGTTCTAAACGCCGCAATGAAATTTTAGTTCCTTTGGGTGCGCAAGATTGTTAGCAACCCATTTTGGGTATTTGCTCACACCGCCGCGGCCAGAGTCGCCGGCGATGATCCTCCCTTCACCGTCGTTTTGTCGGATGAAAATAGGGGCGAGCGTTTGATCGACGTTCGCTGTGGACCGTTGGATCCAAGATCAGCGGTCGGATCTGAATGAACGTTCGGACCGTCCGAGCGGTTCGATCCGCGTGGACCGTTGGATCCAAGATCAACGGTTCATGTACGTGTAAACGTTCGGACCGCCGGACATCCTTTGGCATCTGGTTCGTTAATTTTTCATCCAACGGTCGATGCTTAGGGTTGGCGCGTTCGCTCTTTTTTTGCGCGCGTGTGGGCATTGGATCGATGATCTTCGGCCCATATTCTTCCACGTCGTTTATCCGGTTATATTTCTCGGGTAGAGTTATTTATCAAGCGAAAAATAGTTTTATCTTCTAAAATGCATAAGTAATTTTGGTAACTTCAAAAATGATAAAACCGGTGCCTTTATTTTTCATTCTTAGTAAACTTATTTCGAGTATAGGTTGCTCATTTATCTCGATGAGAGAAAAGTTTTATTTTGAAAGTAAACATTAAACCGATTATCTTTGCAATGAAAAATAGTGAATCTTAGAAAACTCATAAATAATTATTGCAAGCTCCAAATGAGATGAATCCGATTAGGCTGTTCATCTTATAAGATGCTTGATTTATCATAAAAATTTCAGATGTTGTATCATTCTAGAAAATTGTGTTTAAATCCTTGCTTAGTAAATAGTATTGTTTCCCTTTTATCCGCCGATTGAAAATGTTTTGGCCATAACTTTTGCATTGAGAATCCAAATCAATTGGTTCTGTTGCTTTAGTTCATAAAAATTATGTTCTTTCTCTTGTAAAAATTGGAGGTCTTTTTGCTGAGTTTTTTGTTGCATGTTTTGAGGTTTCTCGCCTTATTGGTTCTTGTTGGTTCATCGATAGGTTGCGACAATATTGATAATATCGAGTGATCCTCTGCGACAAAGCAATGAGCTTCAAAAAGGAAAGATATTTGATCATAAATGTCCCATTACTTTCAAAGTCTACTATCTTGTTTACAAATTATATGTATGCATTGCTTTTGTGTCCAATTATTTTTGTCTGTTTAGAGGTAGTTATTCCTAATGCATTGTTGCCATTAAAGTTTTAGCCCACGCCACAACCATAAGTTATTAATATCATTTGGTGAATTAGAGCCGGTGATTTAATTATGCTCCTTTATTGTCTTTTGATGTCATGCTTAGAAATGCTTAGATGTCGGTAGTATTGGGCGATCATCGATTTTAGTCGATGATCTTGATCACACATTTATTTATTATTCCATTATGTCCAAAGATTTGTGCTTTGTTACTTTGTTAAGTCAAAAGCGAAAATAAAATTGTTTTAGACTTGGGCACAATGGTATGTTGGTGTGATCTGTTGGTGTGATTGGAATGGTGCCTAGGTCATCAAGGACCGAGTTACTTGTGTCACTAAGCCAAGCGCTTATGCGTGCTAACCACGCGAGAGGATATGGGACCTCTCTTGACTTAGTACTTTGGCGTGAGTTATCTCAGAGTCGCGGGAGGGGTTGTGTGTGTTGTGTGAAACATGATATGTGTTCTTGTGTTCTTGTGTTGGGTGTGCGGTGGTGGAGATTCCGGTAGGCTCTCCACCTCGAGGAGTGTCGTAGTTGTCCAAGGCTTTACCCGAAGGGTAGTTGGCCGAGGCTTTACGATGACTCAGACACAGCGTATGGGTTTCTATCCATACAGGCGGCTCGAGGGTAATACACAATATTGGAACTGTCTCGTAGGACTTAGTGTCTTGGCATACCAAAGGAAGTATGCAAATCTAGTGGCAAAAAGGCGATGCAGCGTGTGGGTACATTGGTACATCCTGCGGGATAAAACTATTCGAATAGCCTCGTCCTAGGTTATGGACATGCTTGGTAAGGTCGTGCAAGAACTAGACTACAACCTTTTAAAAATTAAAATTTGACATGGTTGGCATGAATGGGTAATTCATGCTATTGTTGTGGTGACTAATGGTTTAGTCACTTCGAGATTGTTGTTGTCGTATATCTCTTGTTATATTGTTGTCATTTATGTTTATTTGAACATTAAAAACAGATTTGTTAACTTGCTTTTCAATGTACTACATTATTGCAAATAAAACACCTTTATGCTTAAAAATTTAAGTCCTAGCTCGCTCCACTTAAATAAGCTTGCATATAGTTATTGTTCGTCTCATATCATTTTTATATATCTTGCGAGTACATTCAAAGTACTCACCCGACTTTTGTTTGGTTTGCTTTTGTTCTGAGAGGAAGAAGGTGAGCCCCAAGGGCCTCACTTTTTGCGAGTTGTCTTTGTGGATTCGACGACTAGCTTGGCGGTCGGTCGGTTGCCTTGTGGGTTAAAGGCACACTGATTGGCTCTTTTGGTTTATGGCCATCTTATGGCACTTTTGCTTCCGCTGTTAAATTTCTTTATGTATTTGTCATTTGGCCGGTCGGCCTCTCTTTTGTAATGACTATCTTTTATGTATGTTATCTTAGTTTGTTGTTTTGCTTGGTTCTATGTGAATGAATGGAATTGATGCATGAATTTTGTAAAGAGGTGTGTATCTTGCATTTAGGAAGTATACATGTCTCAAGACACGTTATTTCGTTTGTGATGCTAGGGTCAATTGGTGACTAAGCATTACAAGCCCAATAATCCGGTCCTCACAAAGTTTGGTATCAGAGCCATACTGACCGTAGTAACCCAAGCTTGGTCGTCTTTAGGATATTTTGGAAAACTTTATTTTCAAAGTATCAAATGATTTATGAAAGCTTAAGTAAGTTCTCAGATTTTATTCCTTACCTATCTTAGCTTTCTCCTCTCATCTTACTCTAATTTGAGTTTGAAAGTTGTTTTCCTCTCATCTCCTTTTCAAAGGTAGTGTTATCGATTAAATGGGTTTTGGGAACCACTGAGTTTGGCAAATTGAAGTTCTTAGGGTTTTGAAGTTTACGGGTGAAGGTTTGGCTAGAGGCTTGGATGCGGAATCTGACAAAGACGCTTCAATTTTGAGACAACAAGCTCAATGGTTTCGATAGGACCACCGAGCTTGGCAAATTGAAGTGTGCGATTTTGAAGTTTCTAGAATGGAAGACTTGGTTTGAAGCTTGGATCTTGAAATCGCTACAGCAACCTCAATTTCCGGACAGCAAGCTCGATGGTTTCTAATAGGGTAGAAAATGAGATAATAATCAACTAAAACTTGTGGGGTTAAAAAGGGTAAGATGTGATACTAGTTAGCTATGTATCTAACACTATTTTCGCTGATTTAGCCTTGATCTTAAGTGGTATTAGATCTTACCTTGACCTTCTGATTTTTATCTTCTCAAACAATTACTCGTTCATTCAATACGGGTTAGTTGCATTGGGAAGTTGAGCTTTGGTTTTATGATTCCTTGCTGTTTTTGGAGTCTTTTTATAAGCCTTTTTAAAGTTATGTACTTGCTGTTTTCGGCTTTCGATTAGGGTGATATTCCATTCCCCTAGTCGTTAGCTTTTTGCTTCATTTCGGCTTTGTTTTCGGGTCTAGTTTTTAACCCAAGTTTCTTGTAACAGGATGGCCGGACGCACTCGTAGCGGCCAAGGCCAGTCAGCTGGTCCGGACGAGGATCTTCCTCCTCCCCCGACCATGGCCGAGGTCCTTCTTGAGATTGAGCGCAACCGTGCAGAGGATAGGAGGATTCTTACGGGCGTCATCGCGCAACACTACGCCCTTCTTACGGCGCTTCAGATCCGGTCAAGGGAGTGGACACCCGGCCGCGTGGGGACTTGCGGAGTTTCTTCGCACCCACCCCCACGTTCTCAGTCCGAGGACCGCTTAGCCAGACGATCGGTAGCCGTCGGTGGGCGGAAGCTTCGCATAGCGCATGTCGGGAGCACGAGAGGCGCTGTTTGCATCGCACCACCGGAGGTGCGGCTTTATCTTGGTGGGAGAGCTTTCGCCATGCGACTGACGGCCACACCGTCACACGGGAGGAGTTCCGCACCGCCTTCCGTCGAGTCACATTCCTTCCTACCGATGAGGTTTGAAGAAGAAGGAGTTCTTGTCACTCGGACAAGGGCGTTTCTCGATTCTGAGTACTTATGCGAGTTTAACCATTTGGCTCGTTATGCTCGGAAGAGGTGGCCACCGATGAGGCCAAGCAAGAGAAGTTCAAGGATGGTTTGTCCGAGGAGCTTGGGACAAGCTATCCATCGTCGACTTCCAGATTTTTAGGCCTTGGTGGACAAGGCCATCGTCGCCGAGCACTCGGTAGGCGCTTGTGGATTCCATAGCGTAAGTGGGAGGCCCGAAGTCATCCAGGCGGCTATCCCGCTTGATCCGTCTCGGGGTCTCGTCGAGCTTGGCACCCCACTTCGTCGGCAAGACCCCTCGTCCTTCGCGAGCCGTGCCCCAATCACGTGCACTGCGAGTCGCCAGGTGGCTCCGCAACCCGGCCGCCGAGTCACTGCCGCTGCAACGGAAGGGGCATTATGCGAACTAATGCCCTAAGAAGGCGAGGAGCGACCCTCGTCCTAATGGAGGCGCGGGCGGAGGTGGTTCTTCTCGGGACTCGAAGATAGTCCCTACTACCCAAGGCGTGGGTAGTGGTCGCGTCAACCTCATCTCCGCAGAGGAGGCACAGAGGCACCGATGTCGTCTTTGGGTACACTTTCGTTAACTCTCATTACGCTCTTTGTTTTGTTTGATTCAGAGCATCTCATTCTTTTATTTACGAGTCTTTTCTTTGCTATTAGTGAGCTCCTCTTTACTCCATTGTTGGTCCCATTACTCATTCGCTCTCGGGTTTGGAGTTGAGAGTCAATCGAGTGTAGGGATGTCCCAATTGAAATCGAGGAGTAAGATTCCTTGCGAATCTTATCCTCCTCCATTCAACAAGTCTAGATGTAATTCTTGGTATGGATTGGTTGTCTCGGCGCAAGGGACAAATCGATTGCGCCAAGAAGTGTGTCTCTCTATCTAGTCCTTCCGGCGAGCGGGTTAGCTTTTAGGTTGTTCTTTGGTCCGCATCTTTTCGCGCTTGCGAAGCCCGCTCTAGATATTAGTGAAGTCCCCACGATTCGTGACTTCGTTGATGTCTTTCTGAAGATCTTCGGGGATGCCACCATCCGAGACCTCGAGTTTGTCATTGAGTTGGTTCCGTGATCGCCCGATTTCAAAGAGGCATTATCGGATGCCACCAAACGAGTTGGTGGAGTTGAAGAAGCAACTTGGTGAGCTGCGGGAGAAAGGCTTCATCATACCTGCTCATCTCCGTGGGGTTGTCTCGCAATCTTCGTAAAGAAGAAGGACAATACTTTGCGCATGTCGCGTTGATTACCGTCCGCAATGAGGTAACGGTGAAAGAACAAGTATCCATTGCCCGCATTGATGATCTCTTTGATCAATTAACCGAGCTCGAGTATTCTCCAAGATTGATTTGAGAGTGGGATATCATCAAGTTCGGATACGACCGGAGGATATTCCAAAGACGGCTTTCTCTACTCGCTATGGCTTGTATGAGTATACCGTCATGTCATTTGGCTTAACCAATGCTCCCGCCTTGTTCATGAACCTCATGAATTCGGTATTCATGGAGTATTTGGATAAGTTTGTCGTGGTCTTCATCGATGATATTCTTATCTATTCTAAGGACGATGAGGAACATGATGAGCATCTGAGGCTTGTGTTAGGCAAGCTTCGCGAGCATCAGCTGTATGCGAAGTTCAGCAAGTGCGCATTCTGGTTAAAGGAAGTGGCCTTCTTGGGTCATGTTCTTTCGGCAGGAGGCGTAGCCGTTGATCCTAGTAAGATCAGCGATGTTCTTTCTTGGTGTCAGCCTACTTCGGTGACCGAAGTGCGGAGTTTTCTCGGTTTAGCTGGATATTATCGCCGTTTTATCGGGAACTTCTCCAAGATCGCGGCCGATGTGGAGTTGCTCAAGAAGGACAAGAAGTTCTTGTGGTCCGATGCTTGTGAGGAAAGCTTCCAAGTACTCAAGAAGCGTTTGACCACCGCTCCGTTCTCGTTCTTCCGATATTCATCAAAGCTTCGATATCTTTTGCGATGCTTCTCGTAGGGGACTCGGTTGCGTCCTTATGCAAGAAGGCAAGGTAGTGGCCTATGCATCAAGACAATTGAGACCCCATGAACTCAACTATCCTACCCATGATTTGGAATTAGCTGCGGTGATTCATGCACTTAAGATTTGGCGACATTACCTAATCGGTGTCGTTGCGAAGTGTATTCGGATCACAAAAGCTTAAAGTATTTGTTCACCCAACCGGATCTGAACCTCGGGCAAAAGAGATGGTGGAGTTGATCAAGGACTATGACATGGGTATTCACTACCATCCGGGCAAGGCTAATGTCGTTCTTGATGCACTCGATCATAAGCGCATTGCAATGTCTTGTTGTTTCAGGAACGTCGACCCACCCTTCTGGAGGAATTTCAGCGTCTCAACTTAGGTTTGGTGGAGCATGGTTCCCTCGCTACTTTGGTTGTGCAACCAACCTTAGTGGAGCGGATCAAGATCGCCCAACAATCAGATGTTGGAGTGAACCACATCAAGGAAATATCAAGAGCGGAGCGACCAAGTGCTTCTCGAGGATGAGCATGGTGTTGTAAGGTTCGGGCAACGCCTTGTGGTTCCAAAGGACGTGGAATTGCGGAATTTGATTCTCCGCGAAGCCCATGGTTCGCCTTTGTCTATTCATCCCGGGGCTACAAAGATGTATCAAGATCTCCGTCAGAGATTTTGGTGGACCCGAATGAAGAGGGAGATTGCGGTTCGTTGTTAGAGTGCGGCGTGTGTCGTCGTGTCAAGGCCGAGCATCGGCGTCAGCGGGATCGCTTGACCTTTGCCTATTCCTGAATGGAAGTGGGATTCGATCGGGATGGATTTTATCACCGGTCTACCCCGAACCTCCAGGAGCAATGATGCCATTTGGGTTGTCATTGATCGGCTAACTAAGGTGGCTCACTTCCTTCCAGTCAAGACGGATCTCCGTGTAGGTCTTTTGGCTGATCTCTACATTGCCCGCATAGTAAACTTACATGGGGTACCTAAGACAATTGTCTCGGATCGTGGTTCTCTTTTCACCTCTCGCTTTTGGCAAAGTGTGCAAGAGGCTATGGGAACCCGTCTTACCTTTAGCACAGCATATCACCCCCAAACTGATGGTCAAACCGAAAGGGTCAACCAAGTGTTGGAAGACATGCTTCGTGCTTGTGTCCTCTCCTATGGAAAGAATTAGGAGAAATGCTTGCCATTTGCCGAGTTTTCCTACAACAACAGTTATCAGGCTAGTCTCGGCATGTCACCTTTCGAGGCCTTATACGGGAGAAAGTGCAGAACCCCATTGAACTGGTCTGAGACAGGCGAAAGACCTTTCTTTGGTCCGGACTCGATCAATGAAGCTGAGAGCCAAGTCCAGCTCATTCGTGATCGTTTGCGCACAGCTCAATCCAGGCAAAAGAGCTACGCGAATCGCCGTCGTCGTGAACTGAGTTTTGAGCCTGATGACTTTGTTTATCTCAAGGTCTCTCCTTTGAAGGGCCATCAGCGTTTCGGCGTCAAGGGCAAGTTAGCTCCTCGATATGTCGGTCCTTACCGTGTTATCGAGAAGAAAGGAGCGGTTGCCTATAAGTTGGAATTGCCAGCTGCACTCGAAGGGGTACATAATGTTTTCTATGTGTCCCAACTAAAGAAGTGCCTCCGTGTTCCAACTGAGGAAGCTCCGTTGGAAACTCTCGATGTCCAAGAAGATTTGACCTATCGCGAGCATCCTGTTCGCATACTCGATGAGGTGAGCGAAGAGCGAGGAATAAAACCCTCAGATTCCTCAAAGTTCAGTGGTCGAACCATTCTGAGGATGAGGCTACTTGGGAAAGGGAAGATCGTCTCCGGGCAGACTATCCATCTTTCTTTGCCGAGTGAGCAAAATCTCGGGACGAGATTTTTGTAAGGGGGGGAGGTTTTGTAACATCCCAAATATGAGTTTGTGTTTCAAATGTAAGAAAATCAGAAGAAATTAAAACTTTTCTTGCATCTTGAAGACTTGGCTATTTTTGGTAATTCTTTTCAAAAGAATTATGGAAAATCCAATTTAAATTATCTGTTGACTCTAATAAAAAATCCTCCTTGGCAAAGGTATTTTGCCAAACCTTTGGAAATCTTTTACCTGAGTTTTAGGGAGGCTTGGCAACACCTCTGAATTATCTCATGATTTTTAGAAATTATTTGATAATTTTGGAGGCAAGTCAAACTGGTCAAACCCTATTTTCCCTCTTCGGAATTTCGGAGAATAATTCAATTCATGAAAATCTCTGGAAATTTTATGGGAGATTCCTCCTTCTGCCAGCAAGCTCCAGTTAAAATTTCATAAATTTTGGAGTTTGTTTGCTACCCCAATTAATTCCTCAAAAATCAGTTACTCAAATTCAAACCCTAACCGGTTTTCCACTTTGTTCCTCGGGTTCGGATCGGACTCGGGCTCAAGCCACTTGATTTGGTTCGATCAACTAAGCGCACCGACTTCGATCGTTGGGGCGCGAGTGTGGTGAATCGTTGGATCGGCATCGAGCGGCCACGTTCGCGAGAACGTTCGGACCATCCGGCGTCGCGATCCATTTGAGCCGTTGGATTCTAAATCGAGGTCCACAATCGCGTGAGCGTTCGGACTATCCGAGCGCCTCGCGCAACGTGAACCGTAGGATCCAAATCAACGGCCGAGATCAAGCGCGCGATCGAATCGTTATAATCAACCGTTC
This sequence comes from Hsuehochloa calcarea, assembly GCA_036346395.1. NCBI lineage: Eukaryota > Viridiplantae > Streptophyta > Magnoliopsida > Poales > Poaceae > Hsuehochloa > Hsuehochloa calcarea. Next base: position 46,201,380 of record CM070609.1, on the reverse strand, counting down.
TAATTCACCGTCCGATTAAATCCAACTACCTCTTTCGTCCTCCTCGCTCGCGCGCGCCGCCAAAGTCAACGATGGTGGCGTGCACGGTACACTTTGGCGAGCAGGTCACCTCAAGCTTTCGACCAGCGGCTCTTCGCATTATTACTCCCGTCCGACCGCCTCCATAGTCGTCGTCTCCATCGCCTTTACACGCCCGTCGCTCTCGTGAGCCTCGACCTGATGCTTCCCCATTTTTAATGCCGTTGCTCCCTCTTGCTCCTTCGGCTATAAGACTCCTCCGGTGGCTTCCTTAGCTTCTTTGAACACCCTTGAGCTGCAGAGCCACCGTTAGTGCATTGCTCGAGCTCCATTTCAAAAATTTGTTCTCGGCCGCCATTCTTTGCCATTGCCGAGCTTGAGTTTGCAATGAAAGTGGTGCTCGGTCTTTCTCACTCAAATTCTGGTGCCTTAGCTTCCTCTCCTCTCTGTGAGCAATAGCCCTCACTCAATTTTTCGTTTGCTTGCAGAGAGCGAGATCAATTTGATTTCCCTCTTTCTACCGAAATCTTCATTTTCTTCACCCGAGCCGATTCGACCTTCCTCTGTGCATTCTTTGGGCTCGGTAACTTCTTATTAGTCCCTAGTTGCTTGGCACCGCTCCCTTGAACCGCAGTGAGCTCATTTGCCATTTCGTTTTTGACTGTTTGGTCATCTCTGTCATCTCGGCTTGCTTGGCGTTCTAAACGCCGCAATTGAAATTTTAGTTCCTTTGGGTGCGCAAGATTGTTAGCAACCCATTTTGGGTATTTGCTCACACCGCCGCGCGAGTCGCCGGCGATGATCCTCCTTCACCGTCGTTTTGTCGGATGAAAATAGGGCGGCGTTTGATCGGCGTTATTTGTGGACCGTTGGATCCAAGATCAGCGGTCGGATCTGAATGAACGTTCGGACCGTCCGAGCGGTTCGATCCGCGTGGACCGTTGGATCCAAGATCAGCGGTTCATGTGCGTGTAAGCGTTCGGACCATTGGACATCCTTTGGCATCCGGTTCGTTAATTTTTCATCCAACGGTCGATGCTTAGGGTTGGCGCGTTCGCTCTTTTCTTTGCGCGTGTGGGTGTTGGATCGATGATCTTGGCCCATATTCTTCCACGTCGTTTATCCGGTTATATTTCTCGGGTAGAGTTATTTATCAAGCTGAAAAATAGTTTTATCTTCTAAAATGCATAAGTAATTTTGGTAACTTCAAAATGATAAAACCGGTGCCTTTATTTTTCATTCTTAGTAAACTTATTTCCAGTATAGGTTGCTCATTTATCTCGATGAGAGAAAAGTTTTATTTTGAAAGTAAACATTAAACCGATTATCTTTGCAATGAAAAATAGTGAATCTTAGAAAACTCATAAATAATTATTGCAAGCTCCAAATGAGATGAATCCAGTGGGGCTGTTCATCTTATAAGATGCTTGATTTATCATAAAAATTTCAGTAGCTGTATCATTCTAGAAAATTGCGTTTAAATCCTTGCTTAGTAAATAGTCTTTGTTTCCCTTTTTACGCCGATGAAAATGTTTTGGCCATAACTTTTGCATTGAGAATCCAAATCAATTGGTTCTTGTTGCTTTAGTTCATAAAAATTATGTTCTTTCTACTGTAAAAATTGGAGGTCTTTTTGCTGAGTTTTGCTGTTGCATGTTTTGAGGTTTCTCGCCTTATTGGTTCTTGTTGGTTCTTTCGATAGGTTGTGACAATATTGATAATATCGAGTGATCCTCTGCAGACAAAACAATGAGCTTGACAAGGCAAGATATTTGATCATAAATGTCCCATTACTTTCAAAGTCTACTATCTTGTTTACAAATTATATGTATGCATTGCTTTTGTGTCCAATTATTTTTGTCCTGTTTAGAGGTAGTTATTCCTAATGCATTGTTGCCATTAAAGTGTTATCCCCTGCCACAACCATAAGTTATTAATATCATTTGGTGAATTAGAGCCGGTGATTTAATTATGCTCCTTTATTGTCTTTTGATTGTCATGCTTAGAAATGCTTAGATGTCGGTAGTATTGGGCGATCATCGATTTTAGTCGATGATCTTGATCACACATTTATTTATTATTCCATTATGTCCAGCATTTGTGTTTTGTTACTTTGTTAAGTCAAAAACTGAAAATAAAATTGTTTTAGACTTGGGCACAATGGCATGTTGGTGTGATCTGTTGGTGTGATTGGAATGGTGCCTAGGTCATCAAGGACCGAGTTACTTGTGTCACTAAGCCAGCGCTTATGCGTGCTAACCACGCGAGAGGATATGGGACCTCTCTTGACTTAGTACTTTGGCGTGAGTTATCTCCGAGTCGCGGGAGGGGTTGTGTGTGTTGTGTGAAACATGATATGTGTTCTTGTGTTCTTGTGTTGGGTGTGCGGTGGTGGAGATTCGGGTAGGCTCTCCACCTCGAGGAGCGTCGTAGTTGTCAAGGCTTTACCCGGAAGGGTAGTTGGCCGAGGCTTTACGATGACTCAGCACAGCGTATGGGTTTCTATCCATACAGGCGGCTCGAGGGGTAATACACAATATTGGAACTGTCTCGTAGGACTTAGTTGTCTTGGCATACCAAAGGAAGTATGCAAATCTAGTGGTAAAAGGCGATGCAGCGTGTGGGTACATTGGTACACCCAGAGGATAAAACTATTCGAATAGCCTCGTCCTAGGTTATGGACATGCTTGGTAAGGTCATGCAAGAACTAGACTACAACCTTTTAAAAATTAAAATTTGACATGGTTGGCATGAATGGGTAATTCATGCTATTGTTGTGGTGACTAATGGTTTAGTCACTTCCAGGATTGTTGTTGTCGTATATCTCTTGTTATATTGTTGTCATTTACGTTTATTTGAACATTAAAAACAGATTTGTTAACTTGCTTTTCAATGTACTACATTATTGCAAATAAAACACCTTTATGCTTAAAAATTTAAGTCCTAGCCTGCTCCACTTAAATAAGCTTGCATATAGTTATTGTTCAGGTCTGTTATCATTCTTATATATCTTGCGAGTACATTCAAAGTACTCACCCGACTTTTTTTGGTGCTTTTGTTCTGAGAGGAAGAAGGTGAGCCCAAAGGGCCTCACTTTTGCGAGTTGTCTTTGTGGATTCGACGACTAGCTTGGCGGTCCGGTCGGTTGCCTTGTGGGTTAAAGGCACACTGATTGGCTCTTTTGGTTTATGGCCATCTTATGGCACTTTTGCTTCCGCTGTTAAATTTCTTTATGTATTTGTCATTTGGCCGGTCGGCCTCTCTTTTGTAATGACTATCTTTTATGTATGTTATCTTCTGGTTGTTGTTTTGCTTCGGTTCTATATGAATGAATGGAATTGATGCATGAATTTTGTAAAGAGGTGTGTATACTGCATTTCTGGGAAGTATACATGTCTCGAAGACACGGGTTATTTTGTTTGTGATGCTAGGGTCAATTGGTGACTAAGCATTACAAGCCCAATAATCCGGGGTCCTCACAATAACCAAGTGATGTATATAACTCGGGACACGGTTATTGGAATAGATTTACACTCTGCAGATGTTGTACAATTTTACCCACTCGACATAAACATCCCACCATGTCATCCATGTCACGAGATACCGAAGGTACCTGATTTGAGAGACATTATCGGTTCTAGCAACAAACCATGCTATGATACTTTCTTAGGATATGGAAAGCTCTTCAAAATCCTAAGAATGCATACATTATGTTGGAACAACTTTATGGTCCTCGCAAAGCCCCTACGAATATGGGGATCCTCCACCATGCCCGCACTAGCCCAATTTCAACTTGCAATCTGCCACCTACGGTTTGATTGCTAGAACACAATAACTTATTGTGCTAGGGGCTCCCATAAGACACGTGTGACTGTACGAATTTACTTGGGTCTATGGCACAATAGATCTGTCCTTAGCATCTAGGCGAGACAACCACAAACTACAGTCTCGTGCGCATGCACCGATCTCATCATACACTCATCCAAATCTGAAACAAGTTTTTATTTTTCATTTGTTAGACAAAATAATAGAGGTACTGCCTCTGAGCACATATACAAGTGTTTGGCATGATTGAATAATTTACCAAGCTTTTCCATCCTAGCAAGACTAATATCGTTAAGCACGGCTAAGCATCAGCTATTTCGCTCCACCTACAATTTCCACAATAATCCAATAATGGATAACAATACTAGCATGACAACAGTGAGGATATCAACAAATCAATGTAGGATCAATGCAATAATTGGGTATAATTACCAACCTTAGTAACATAGCAATTTTTACTAAAATTTATGTGTATGCACAATAGTTTTGAACACAACATACATAACAATGAAAATATGGGATCAATATGGTCAAAGGAGTGCTTTCCTTGCTCGTGGAACACTTGTTCCTACTCTGGATCAACCTCGGAGATTTTTGGAACGTTAGTAACACAAATAAGAGCCAAATAATTCAAACAAAGTGGGAATTTAAATAATTTTTCAGATTATGAAAGTTCATGATTTTAGAGAAAAAAATAGGAATAAGTTTAACTCAATTTGGAGTTCAAACAATTTGGAGTTCAAATGAGAAATTTATGAGCATTTGAATTTGGTTCGGCTGATAAATTCCAGAAAAAGAAAAGAAAAACAATGTGTAGGGATTTTCTTTCTAAAGGAAAATCCAAATTTATTGCGTCATTAGGCTAACAGGTGAGGTTGGGTCTACGGTAAGCCGAGTTCACGGACACGTCTACAGGGTAGTGGGACCCATATGTTAGTGACTCATGTTTTAATACTTAGTTAAATTTATCTCGATTAATTAACCAACCAGTCCCACATGTTAGCAACTCACTAACTTAACGACTACCATTAGCGCTAACTTAATCCTCCGCACGTGGGGTCCACTTGCCAAAGAGAGGGGAACAAGGGAGGTGATGGCGGCCATGGCCAAGCTCATTGCCGAGCTCACCGGTACGGAGCAGCGACAACACAGGTCTGGGAGGCAGCAAAATGGGATAGCAGAACTACAACAAAGCTACTAGCAGTGATGATGGGTGGAATGGTGCACTGGAGAAGCAGCGTGACGGCGCTAAGCGATGAGGCGGCTCGGGCTGCGACGACTTCCATGGAAGGAGCGATTTCTTCGCCGGGGGCTAGGCGCACTAAAATTAGCAAGCGAACGCGATGCTAACCTTTTGGGCAGGGGAACCAAAGGACATCGGAGTCGCGGCAGTGTCATGGGTGACTACGGCAAGGCTAGGCCATAGACCCTAAGCTTAAAATATAACTAGCGCATTACCACTAGGGGGCTGCCAGGAGCTCACCACGGTGGTTGACGGTGACGAAGACGGCTGGAGGTGATGGGGCAATGAAGAACAGGGGCGGTGGCAGTGTCTTCATTATGGCAGCGAACACGATGAGAGGACAAATACAAGGAGCCATGCATCAGCTTACACTAATGCAAGGGATGGTGAAAACGAACGGGATCGATCGGAGACTCACCGGAACGACGAAAATCAACAAGAATAGTGGAGGCGGCTGGACATGAGGAAGACGATGGTGATGAAGCTCCCCACGGCTTCAACTACAAGAATGAGCACGGGAAGGGAATGAGTGATGCTCCGAATAGGATATTACGTGCGCATCGAGCAAGGAAGATCACTAGAGAAGGAATGGCGCGGTGGCATGCTCACCGATGTTGAGAAAGATGACGTCGTTCGAAGAAATCCATAAGACCAAGAGCTCTGGTTCTTAGAGAGAAGGCTGGAAATGGCGAGTTGGAGGGGATGGCATAGTTGGCTCAGCTTAAAAAGGAAAGAGAAGAATGGGAGAAGAGCACGAGATCTCACGAGCGCGGCAGAACAGAGTAGTGAGGCGGCGTCTCTCTCTCTTTCTCACGGGTGACAAGTAGAACGAGACAATAAGGAGGGATAAGTGTTGGCAACGGGATAGGACGACAAGGTGGTCAAGAGCACACGCATGCAGTTGACTCGATCCAGACGGAGCGGCTTGGTCAGTATGGGCAACGGCAACACAGCGCAACACTTATGCACATGTGGATAGGCGGTGGTCGACAGTGCGAGTTGAGGTGGCGATGACTGGGTCCATCGGTAGCAACGAGCGAGAGGAGCGCCTGTTAGCGTGGGTGTGTGAGCGCGAGGTGGACGAAGGGGTCTGATAGTTGGGTATAAGGCATAAAACGAAGGATACGCCTTAGCGCTAGGGGGGAGAAGAGAAGACGAAAACGGCTTCGGGCCGGAGATGGTCTGTGGATCAGAAATAGACTAAAATAGTAATGTGCCGGGACGAGGGGAAGGATGTTGGCCCAGGAAGGAAATCAAGATTTTTATTATTTTTTGATTTAAATAACTCTAGAAATCTAGTTACAATTTTTGAAATTAGCAAACCTACTCCAAAAATTATGAATTTTCTTGGAGAGGCTCTTAGCACCACCTAGTATTTAGAACAAATATTTCTAGGATTTTAATAGATTTTAAGCGGAATTTTGTTGCTACATTTATTAGAAAAATATTTATCAAATACAAAAATGCAGAGAAATGCTCAAAAATGCTGAATTTAATAATTTAACATTAAATAACAAATATTATTTTTTGGGGCTGTTACACCCCTCCCCACCTCGAGCCCCACGCACAATCGTTCACATCGATGTCTCCCAACCCATGCGACTAGAGGTGACTCCCTCCGCGCGCACCTTCATTCTCCCTTGCCGCCACCGTTTGGAGTCCACCATCCGCGAGCCAGACATCACCGGATCTAGCCACCCACGAGCCTGCCACCTCCCGATCTAGTCGTTGTCACCATCGTCACCATCCTCTGCTTCGGCAAGTAGTACTCCAGTGGAATGGGACGGTGTGGCACCATCGTTGGGCCGGACTCGTCACCCATGTGCCTCACGACGAGGATGTGAGCTCCAGGACAAGGATGGCCAGGAGAGTGATAGGGTGTGCCTGGCAAGCTCTGACGTCAGTGGGTGAGCACAGCTGAGTGAGGTTTATCGACGAATACTGACCGATACGGCAGTGATGACCTGAGCTCCGACATTGTTTCCACTCCTGTGCATCCTTGCTAGGTGGCAGCAGTGACATGTGTTCCGGACTTTCGGCAGATGCTCACCGCCCTTTAGCTTGCTGGTGTAATGGACTATCTTGTTTCATCGAAGATGTCTTGCGATTAACATTTTGTGTATAAATACAAAGCAGTAAGACATAAATACAATTGAAGTGTTATAACTAAGGGTATTATGATCTTTTTGCCTTTAGTCCTCTCTTTTATGGTTTTTGAAGCCAATCTGCTAGCCAAGCACTTTGCTGAGACAACTCTGAATTCTTAAAGAATTGGATTCATAGAGAATCAGCAGCAAAAGCTAAAAATGTAAAGTTTTACCGAATAGACCCTTATATTCGCAGATTTTTCGTGGTACAAGAAAGCATTGGCGTATCCAATGTAGGGACATGGGTGTACAGTTGTACACCCATTATTTAGGGGGAAAACTTAGTATTTATTAGGTAGATTAGGTATATATACTAGTAAGTATATTTAAAATACGTATTTACACTATGCATGTGACTCCGTTTGCTTGGCGATTCGCGCAGATGTAGCCCACTGGCCACTCGGTCACGTCGCCCCGCCCCCACACCACCAGCAAAGCCCACCACGGCACAACGCCCACCACGGTCATGCCGCCCCACGCCAAGCTCATCGCCTCACTTCTTCCTCACTCTCTCTCATTTCTATCCACTCACAGCCGAGAGCTCCCAGGGTAGTCTTTCTTCTTCTTTGCTTTCCCCTTTTCTTCCGGTCCTCTTCTCTCCCCATCCCACTTCTTCTCCATTCGGGTGGTTGCTTGGGCCGATACTTGCTTGAAGAAATCACCCCCTCTCTCGGTTCTCAGGTGGCTCTATGGTTCCCTGGCTCTGCCGCTGGTCGTTGTTGGCTTGGCTGGCACCCGCGCCTGACCTTGGCCCGCTGCACCTCCCCTCTGCTGTCTGCTCACTCGGTCACTCCGGCGCCTCCCTGCGCCCTCTGGCCCGTGCGCACCATGCCCGACATCTGGTGCTCCCGTGCCCCCCCGGCCCAGTGCTTTGTGTGTGCGCCGCCGCCGCCCCTCTTGTCGGCTTGGCGCCCCTCGCGCTCTGGCCGGCTCGGCCTCGGTGAGCCGCCATTCGGCCGATGCCTCCCTCAAACTCAATTTTCTCTCTCTACTTCCCTTTCTGTTAATTGGTTTTAGTTGTGAGTATTGGTTCGTTTTACCGATGTGGTTTATTTGTTGATTATGCATGAGAATGAGAATGGGTGGGGCGGTGGGCTATCCTGGCTTGTGGTGTTGTCGCCATTGCCGAGTCGCATTTAGGAAACTACTCCCATTCCTCTGTGATGGAATGGATATTAATTATGATAAGTGGATGTTGTCATGTGGATTAGTGGACAGCGGGTGTGCATTGGCTATTTGGCTCATGGAATCAGATTGGCACCGATGGTTTATTCTTGCTGTAGTTTTTTAGGGTTGAATGTCGATAATTCGGTAATCTCCTATCCATGTGTCTATATATCTACCCTGATGTGGAAACTAGAAACGCTACTCATGCAAATTCAGTACACATACATGTATATGTGGTAATGTTTTCCTCAATATAATTCAGTTGTTTATAGTCCTAACACCATATTTTGCATTATTAGCCCCAAAAGAGTCAGATCGCTATATGACTATTAGAAGTAATGGAGGACTCAACCAAATGCGTACTGGAGTAAGTTCATGACACCAAAACTCAATTTTTAGCTTCATATTTATCTGACTTACATGTACACACTTTTGCATCGATAATTATATAGCTGCTCAAATAATTTGTACTTTGTTTTTTTAATATTATGTACCTTTATATTTTACATTGTACAATATGTTTGTAACTCCGAACACCCATTTTGAAATTCCTGGATCGGCCACTGCAAGAAAGGACACAAACTAGATGGGGAGAGATCGAAAATTTCTAGTTGTCGAGTTGGTATCCTGTATGCAAAGTGACTTTAGAGCGTAATGACATACAACTGTTTGATGGTTGGTTGCTTATGCCCGACGCGCGCACACCCAGTCCACATGAATGACACGTGGGAATAAAAGCGTGAACCACGCTCGTTCCTCCCACCCATCTTCTTCTTCCTTCTCAATGACTACGCCTCATTGATTTACTACCCTGGTCGGTCTCATCCAAAATACCCATCCATCTTCCATCTAGTAACTGATAAACCATTTGATAATAGCATTTAACGAAGCTTTCTATTTATAGAGTGCGATAGCAAATAGCAATTCATTTAGTAGTCCATTATATTGAAGTTCCTAGTTCTCCGAGAGGAACTGGCCGAACTGCTCAATTCGAACAGTCACCCCTTTTAGGACATCGGCTTTTATCTGGTTATTATTCATAGTATGAGAAGGGATGCAACTACATGACGAAGAGATCAGAACTTTTTGGTTGTTGAGTTGGTATCCTATGCAAAGTGACTTTAGAGCGTAATGACATACGGTTGTTTGATGTGAAAACAAAAAGTTAGGTTGGTTGCTTAGGGCATCTCCAATAGTTAGGGATATTCTTATCTTTAACATATGCTATATCATCTTTACAGACAACATCTCCAATAGATAATCTCTAGCACACTCTTCAATATTTAAATTTTATAATTTTCATTTGAAAAGGGCATACATGTCAGCTAGACTAGATTAATGTATCATATCTTGTTTCGAGTACATGATAGTATCTTCAGGAAGAGATGACATGTGCTTTCTCTTCTTCTCTTCTCATCCACGTAAGATTTTGTTGACGTGATATAACTAAATAATAATAATAATACCACACATACCCAGTCTACACGAATGCCACGCGGGAAGAAAAGTACGAATCACTCGTTCCTCCAACTAATCTTTTCTCCTTTTCTCGATAAGTATGCTTCATCAACTTACTACCCCGGCAGGCTCCTCCAAAATAATTGTGCTTTCATCTAGTAAATACAGTTTGACAATAGTATTTAGCAAAGCCTTCCATGTTTAGAGTATGATAGCAAATACCAATTTATTTAGTAGTCCAATATATTGAAGTTTCTATTAGTTTGTAAGAACACAAAAAATGACTATTTCGAATGGCTTGCTTTCCGATTGATCCCTCTGAGCTTGCTACAATTGATCACAACGCGATCTTCAACCTTGCTATTACCGTCTACCATCGACAAATCTTAAGGTCGCCATTTAAATGCGAATCCAAGTTAGATCTTCAAAAGAATTAGTTAAACAACTCCAATTCAGTAAAATGATTTCTATCAACTTGCAGGAAAAGTGGGACTTTCATGGATAGATGAACTAAGAACTTTTTTGTTCGCCTCTGTTGTGTTTTCCCAACTAAACTCTCTAAAATAATTGATTTAAAAATAAGGACGGAAGCAGGCAGAAGAGAATAGGATGCAAGGCATCTAGAGATTAATCATGTAAGAACTTTATATGCAAATATATATTTAATAAATAAATACTTCTACTTCTATTGTATCGCAAAGATTAACCTGATCACCTCATGAGAAGCTAAGTGGTGGCAGGAATCACAATCCTTGCTGATACAGTAGTGCTTCTCCATGCCGTCTGATGCCATCGCCTCCAAGCCGGTGATTCCTAGAAAGACTAGTCTCTTCGATTCTTATATAGTCTGGTTTTTCAATTGGATTCATGTATTTATTGTCTTTCTTGAAGAACGATCTTTCCTCATGAGTACAAATAAATTTGTACAAGTGCGAATATGATATAAAGAAAAGGAAAAAAGTATTGGCTCTATATGCTTTGGGTAGGACTTTTTGTCATTTATTGAAAGGAGACTACCCTCTCAACATTTTTGTTTTGTTTTTTGCATGTATCATGTATATCTACATAACTAATCCCTACTAATTGCAATCAATGCTATATATCATGTCTGAGCGCGAGTATACAAAAGGCTTGATAACATAATGGTGGGCTATATATACAAATACACAAGAAAGTTCATACATGTAATAAATTGATCCTAGAACTTGGATTACCATAGGGCCATGTCATAAATTTTTTTTGATCCTTCAATAATCTGGGTAAGAACAAATTAAGGTTTCTAACCACTATGTTTACATGAACACACTTCTCATATTAAAACGATTCATATTTTTGTTGATATTAAGAACCAAAATCTAAAAACAAATGCATATGAAGTTATCAATGTGATGCTATATATATTAGCTTATGTGTGAGAAGTTTGTGATATCTATATACAATGTAATGCGCCTAAAAGGGTTAACTTAGAGCTGTATGTTGTGTTTGTACCCTCAAGGATTCTATACTTATACTTTGCACTTTCTGCTACAAATGTGATACTAAATCACAATACGGCATGCACTCTACACTTAGGCAACCTAAGGCCTTGCTTGTGGTTGCAAAATGGTTTTTCTTTAATCTTACTAGCTGTGGACGCAGTCCACACGACATGCAGGCCAACGATGATCGGACGGCCGTAGGTGACGCGGCCGCACCTGCAAAGCTAGCAGTGCTGCAACTGCAAGCCTCCCGTAGCAAATATATGACTATACTCAATGCCAAAATAATATGTTGTGGTACTCACTCATATAATGTGTATATACCTGCAATCTTTATTTGTGGTTAGTGTTTTTTTTTGTTTTTGGTCATTTTGCATGCAATTTGGTGCTTAATTAATGAGCATTATTTGAAGAGGTCATTTGCAAATTGAATAGTCCGAAAACAAAATTTGGATATGAAGTGAAGAATGATAGGACATGAAAAAGACTTTTGACTTTTTAACATACTTTTGATGTTGGAAAGATGTCTTTAGATGGGAAACTACATAACTACAAATTATGTGTGTAGACAATATCATCATGAAGATCGATTTATATATATACATATATACACTATTTTATAGATTTTGAGTTCGGGTGTGGTGTATGTGCTAGTACATGCACGCTAGGATTCATTATTTAAAATGCCAATGACCTACATGTCCATGTGTAGCGGCTGACAGAGTATAAGACATACATTTTTAAAGAGAGTTGCTATATAACTTTCGATAATTTTTTGAAGCCAAAACTGTCACTTTTCTTTTCATTAGATGTGCTATAAAATTCGTGTTGTTGATATCCGGTAAGAAAAAAAAAAATCATAATAGTCGAATTTTCGTTCGTCCGATATGCTTTGATATTTGCACTTTTTTCCTGTCTGATGAACTGAGTAAGAATTTTATTATGATTTTTTCTTCAGAACATAAAGGGTTCACCACATTGCCGTATTTTGTTGATATATATATATATATATATATATATAATCTTTGTTTTTACTCAACCTCTCAAAGTACATGTGAAGAACATAACGGGTTCACCACATTGTCGTATTTTGTTGGTATATAATTTTATTTTTTTATCTTTATTTTTGTACAGCCTCTCAAAGTACATGTGAGATTTTGAATCATGTGATGGAAATATGAGTTATTAAGACTTTCAAGAATAATTACAATAACCAAGAACCAAAATTACATAAATAATTTACTGTAATTTATGTATAATAGAGTTGTAAATAAACTTTTAGAATGTGATAGTTTTTTTTACAAAGAAAACATCCGAATTCTGTGTAGATATACCCTTTTTTTAAGTCGATAGGTGACATATCTAGCTATGACCATCAGGACCTTCTATTTGTATAGTTCTTATTTGACATATAGTCGTGTTGCGTTCTATCTCTGCCATGCTTCAAAGTTGAAATGGACCTCCAAAATGCTTTACCAACATAAGGGGTCCATAATAAGAAGTGTTTTTCCCCTAAAAAAACAAGTGTTTTGCAACTAACTTCTATCTTCCACTAGCACTCTCTTATATTAGATGCATTTTACTTCTATTTTTCATAATATTTCTTACATTCTCGAAGATATTAGATAAAATTTAAAGAGTGGTTGTACCCATGAAATTAAGTAACTATGAGACTCAATTCCTTTATATTGCACATTTTTCATTTTAAGTCATACATGAATGAGTAGATTTGTTTGGCTTAGCAAATTAACTTGAATAGATATAGTCTGTTATGGATATTAGTAATTTTTTTTAATTTGTAGAATTTATAAAGATTGTTGTTCCTATTGCTTAGATTTTAACACCCCAATCTGCCTAGAATGCTACTACTACCTAACATCACCCCTAAGTAAAACCACTAGTAATAAATTTTAGCAACATCTACCCTAAATAAACCACAACCTAGAAATAACCAACAATTATAATATCAATATGACATGATCAATTAACAATAGGAAGCAATTATAAAACAACACTAGCTAACAACTTGTAAAATAAATGTTAACTACAAGTCACCATCAACCATAGATAATTGGAACCAACTGTTAGATGGAGAGAGAGAGAGAGAGAGAGTGCAAATGTGAATAGTTTTTTGTATTGCAATAGCCCAAGGGGCAGGAGTGAAATACAACAAATGCCCTTAATACCCCCCTCAAATACAAGGCATAGGCTATTGCATTTGAAATGGTTGACACTAAAATAGGGAAAAACCAAAGCCCGAGTCTCGATAATGTTGTCATAGCCTGTAGCTTTTGAAAAATATGTTGAGTATCAAAAGATATCCCATCTAGGGTCATGCGATAGCCCATAAAGTACAATATGCAGGGGCTAAGAAAGAAGAGGCAAGCGGGATCAAAATCGACTGCGGCAACACGACGAAGAAGATGATGAAACCGACAGGAATAGAGAGAGATATCAAATCAAGTCGAAAAGGAATGGATAGAAGTGTAGCGGTGCAAATTGAAGCCCGGGGTAGCGGTGGCGCAGTGCATAAGAAGAGAAGCAGATGCATAGTGTAGAAGAAGCGCGACAGCCTTAGAATGTTGGGGGTGACAGCTCAGAGAGAAGCGGCAGTATCATAACGACTTATATGATCTGTAGGAGCTCAGAGAGAAGAGCGGTGGCTGCTGCCATGTGAAAGGGAAAGAAGAGGGCCACACTCAATCCAAGAGGATGGATCGTAGCTATCAAAGTAATCAGCTAACCAACAAGGAATTTGTGGATTTACATAGCTTAGATAAACTAAAGAAATAGAGTGTTACAGACTTGGATGGACGCAACGGAAGAAACGACACTGTAACATCCTAAAAACTACATTTTGGGAAAATATAATGAAAATAAATGAGAGAATAATTTTGAGCATGTTTACGTGTAAAAAACTATTTTGTGCAATTATGAGGACATCCCTTCCACTGATACAACCATACCTACTACTGCCACTCCTCGAGTTCAAGGACCAATTACCAGAGCTCGTGCTCATGGCCGACAACAAAATTACCAAGTAACTTCGTTTTTAGGAGTTCTTAATTGTCCTATTGAGGATGGATTGCTACCTAAGTCTTGTGATATTATTCTACTCAGGAACCAAGGCAAGGGGATCTGCACTACTACCACAACAAGTCCAGGCTGACTCAGTTCCAATTCCAACTCAATTCGAAGTTAGCCTGATAACACTGACTTCAAACGTGCATAACTTTCACATACGAAGTCTGTTGGAGATCCACGAGTTCTTGATGGAAATATTATCTCGTTCTCTTTCCAACGGATCTAACGCTACCTCCAAATTCTTTTTAAGTGCACCGCAATTGCCAAAATAGTCCAGCACTGATTCTAAAACCGAGTCAAACGGGTGGTGCGCCACCTCCACTTGGGCCCATGGGCCTTGTAACCCTAGGGTCATGCATCCACTCTCCTGGCCGCCACTCCTTGGTCGTCACCTTCATATATTCTCATGTGTGCGATACTTTAGGGTTTGGGTTTTGTTTGATTTAGTTTTCCACTTGTGAAACTATACGATATCTTCTTGTTTGGCTAGGGCAACAACGTCATCGTGCTTCAGAACCCTAAATTATTAATACAATCTTAATTTCTATTCGTAATTTCAGATTGCTCATTACCTTATTCGTGCTTGTTCTTCAATTGCATGTAGGAATAGACCTTTGTGGTCAGGTCGATCGTGCTTCTAGTAAGGTTGATAACAATCATGGAGTTGGTTTAGCGATTGCGGGCATATTGGTCGTGTGCGATTGGTAGCCTAATCGTGAGAGTCGTCTCCACCAAAATTGAATTATCCATCTCATCGAAAGACTGGGACACCCTTTATCGCATCACGTGGTATCAGAGCTATGTTGATCGATGAGATTTTTCTTTTACCTACCGTCCACAAAAGCCACAAAAAATAGGGTTAGTTCATCCGCCCAAACCAATCTATGCCTACAATTTTCTTGTCGGTAATTTGCATCATTGAATTTTTGGTTGCATCGTCGTGTCTAGTTGCTGATTTCTAGTTCTAGTTAGAATCTAGTTGGTCATTGTCTAGTTTGCATCTCATGTTTTCCTTCGCATCGCTTGATCGGTCTTTTAGGGTTTTTATTTTTTGCATCTATAGTGCTTCGATTTTTTTTGTCGCAGGTCATAATCACCTTTCATCTTGATCCTTGCCACAAGGACTTCATCATCTTGCTGACGTAGCCACCCAATCTCCCCTGCTGTGAAACCACATCCCCTGCCGCCTCTGCCTTCGGGCTACCAGAGCACACAAATTGCCCTACCGCTGCTGTGAATCGTTGCCGTGGCAACAAATTTGAGTTGGGTTCGGTTTTGACATATTGCAAACTGAATTGATCTCTTGTGCAAACCCTAGTTGGTGTCGGGATTGAAAAAAAAAGAGAGATGAAAGAGAGAGAGAGAGAGAGAGAGAGAGAGAGAGAGAGGAAAAACAGGAAAAAGGAAGGAAAAAAATTCAGCAAGCTTGACCCACGGATTTGAAAGGTATAGCTGTTTCAATTTTGAATCCGAGTCAGTTTCGATTCCGAGTAGAATTACGTTTCCGAGACACCTTCAGTAAAACGGGCATAACCTTTTCATACGGTGTCAGTTTTCGACGTTCTTGAGCTCACTGGAAAACTAACAACGAGATGCATCCAAAAAATTGATTGGCTACTGACAATCACCCTCCAAGGGCCTCAAAATTGGCCATCTTTGGCCCCAAATTCGCATCACAAGTTTTTTATTTTTGTTTTTGCCGTTTCTTTTGGTCTTCCCTTCGGAATTTGGGATTTGCATGAACTGTAAAGTTGTAGGTCTCGTTGAACCTTTAAAACGAGCATATGTAAGTCATATAAAACTTTGCTATTTCATCTTTTGAGACTAGCCGTTGATTATTACTTAAACTAGAGGGCTATTTACATTGCACCGTTATACTGTTTTTTTATTCTACATCGTGTGGACAATCTTGTGCCTCTACACAGAAGTTTGAGTAGTTAGCTAGCATCTCTCCTTACAGTTGGTGTGAGAATTTTATCTGCTTACATCAAGTCACATTAATCTTTGCGTGTGCGTTCTTACACTTCTCTTGATAGGCTTTGATTAGCTAGCTTTGATTAGGCTAGAATCAACAACATTGACTAGTACTTTAAATAATTTTTTAACTTGCATTTACTGATTTGATTGTTGCTAATCCTTGCTACCAGATTGAAGCCTATCCTAGCTCCCCTTTTCTACCAGTGTACAGGTATCATTTGCTTGCAATCGCTTTGTCAATGTTCGGAGAGCGTTAGACACCAACACTAGTTGCCAGTCACTATCTGTTTTGCTTGGTAAGAACTGGTAAGAACTCGGTATAAGTTTGAGTGTGAGCGACCTTTGAACCTCTAGCACTTAGTAGTTGATAGGGACATATACACTGTGATTTGTTCTTTATTTTCTACTAACAGTGGCAGGGTCACACAGATCTATACATGGTGAGAACAATAATGACCACTCTTTGGAGCATGAGAGCGAAGGTCCTCTCACACCTCGCACGAGAGGGATCGTGCGGCACTTTGAGCACTTGCTCGGTGAGAGCGTTCACAATGCCTTGGACCAGATCAACGACAACCTCGTGGTGCTCCACACACATGTTGAGCACCTCGAACTTCGGCTACTTGCTGAAGCCATGGTGGAGGACCCTCCTGATGAGGACATCACTCCTTCGGATACACGCACTACACAAAATCCTCCAGATCCGGTTGCTAAACTACAAGGTCCTATGACAAGAGCTCGTGCGTCACTTAAATTATGAGGTGAGCTCGTTTCTAGGTGCTAATAATTTATCTATGCAGAATGGTATGCTACCTAAAAATTGTGATCTTCTATTACTTAGGAATGATGGAGAGGATCCAAACCGTCTACGACCAGTTCTCTGTGATCTGCAAGCTCTACGACCAAATCTGCCAGATCTACGACCAGGTCTCAAGCTCTATAACCAGTCCTACGACCAGGCTACCAGATCTACGACCATGTCTCAAGTTCTACGACCAACCCTACGACCAGGCCCACGAATAGTGACGACCACGTGGGGAGTTAGTCAGAGACATTGAAATAAGGTGATGTATCACCGTTTTGGGCCTAATAAGACCTTGTAAGCGTGGCGAGGTCAAAGCCTAGGATGTGTACGCCTCTCCACATGGCAGCACAACCCTTGGTCGACCTCCTCATGTTCTCCCTCTATATATTGCAGCAGCCTCTATAGTTTAGGGTTGGGTTTTTTCTTAGATTATTTTGCCTTTGCAATTTCGCCGTTTACGGTTTAAGAAACCCCACTTTGTGAACTTCATTCAAAATCCGTAATATATTTCAGATTGCATCTATCTTGTTCTTATGAGTTGCTTCGATTGCTTGTAGGAACCATAACTCTCGTGGTAAGGTCGATCGTGTGCGAGCGTGGTTGATAACGACAGTTGTGCGGGTGTAGCGAATTGCGAGGTGAAGATCTGCGGGTCGGAAGCCTCAAAGCGTCAACGTCCTCACGACGAAACAAATCGAACCTATCGAAAGATCGGGCCGCCGTTTACTCATCAATTGGTATCAGAGCATCAGGTTGCCCGTTAGGTAATCTTGTTTATCCCCTTTTGATAGTTGTGTTCCATCATCTAGAGTCCAGAAAATTGCCCCACAAAAAGTTTTAGATCTTAGTTTTTCCGCTGTCCAAACCTCTTTGTGCCTTTCGCAATTGTGTTTTCAGCTTTTGCGTTGTTGAATTCGAGTCCATTGTCGGTATCTTTGTTGCTGGTCTAGTCGTCGTAATCTAGTTTTTAGCGTCGAGTCTTCGCTGTTTTGGTCTATGTGTATCTCGGCCTGCCCTTAGTTACATCCTTTGATTTGTTTGGTATAGCCGAGATTGTGAGACCCCCTCCCCATACGACCACCTCCACGTGTTCGACCACCTGGTCGGATATGACCACCTCCTCGGGTTCGACCACCCAGTCGGATTCGACCACCCACTCGGATTCGACCACCTACTCGAGTTCAACCACCTCGTGTTAGATCACCAGTCGGATTCGACCACCTACCCTTTCAACCACCTAGCCAAAGTTCGAGAGAGAGAGAGAGAGAGAGAGAGAGTATCTTTTTATTACCTTTATATCCCTGCTCTCCGGAAAAAGTTTGTGACCTATATATCCCTAGACCCAGAAGAGGGTTTTGAAGAGTTGTGAGTCAAGGTCTCGCAAAAAAAAGAGGAACCCTAGGTTGGGTTTCTACAGTCAAAAGAAGAAGAAGAAGAAGAAGAAGAAAAGCAAGAGAGAGAGAGACCACTCGTAGTTAGCTCACGACCGCCCTCAGTTGGTCTACGACCACGCTCAAGTGGCCCACGACAACCCACAGTTGGTCCACGACCACCCATAGGAGAAATAAGTTGCTTTGTGAATTTTGTTCCATTGTGCTTGTATCTACTCTATTTTTCAGCTTGCTTGAGCTAGTTCTAGGAACGCGTTTGGGTCAGCAACTGTGATGAGTACCGTTGACTTTGATTCAGCTTTGCTAATCTGATTGCATTATTGCTATTCCTTGCTACTAAACATTGCCTATCCGAGCTCCACCTACTTTCGGCCCTCAGATTTGGATACTCACAGTTCGACTCCGCTGCGGTCATACATCCCACCTTCTCTGATCATACCACCTGCCGCAATTGGTAAGAAATCCATAAGAGCTTGGTAAGACGCTTGAGAGTGTTTGTGTTTCCACCTTCCACCACCTAGTAGTTGATAGGGATAATATCTTTATGTTGTCTTTTGTCTCCTACTAACCATGGCAGGTGAGGAATTGGAGGCGCAAGAGTGTGTTTTGAGGGAAGAGCTCACGAGGGTGTTGGATGAGCACCGTCATGCTGTTAATGACGACATTGATAGGAAGTTTGCGGAAACAAATGCTACACTACAACAATTCAATGAAAGCATTGCAATGCTCAATACACGCATTGATGGTTTGGCCAATCCACCACAGAACAATGGGCGTGTGGATCCTCAAGGTGCAGTCCATAACCATGAGATTGACAATGATAATGAGATGTGAAACCACGACGCCTTTGATTCAGAACAACGGAGCCGGTTGAACTTCAACCGTCAAGGTATGAGAGGTAATGACTTTCAGCAACATAATACACGTGTTAATGATGATCCATATGCTAAAGTCAAGTTCACTGTACCATCTTTTGCGGGTGCTTATGATGCCGAAATATACCTAGATTGGGAGATGACGGTAGAACATAAATTTAATGCTCACTTAGTTCCTGAAGTGCATAGAGTTAGGCAAGCCACAAGTGAATTTAAAAACTTTGCCATCATTTAGTGGAATAGGGTATGCAATGATGGATTAGCGCCTACTACTTGGGATGCTTTAAAGGTTGCTATGCGTAACAGATTTGTTCCACCTTCTTTTAAATGTGACTTGCGTAAGAAACTGCAGCCTTAAATCAAGGCAATAGATCCATAGAAGAATATTATCAGGAGCTATAAATTAGTATGTTGCGTTGTGATATTATTGAGGTTGAAGAGGCTGCAATGGCACGTTTTTATGGAGGATTAAGACGTGAAATTCAGGACATAGTTGATTACAAAGAATATGATAGTGTTCCTAGATTGTTCCACCTTGCATGTGTTGCAGAAAAAGAATTGCAGGGACGACAGCAGAGGCCAAGGAATAACTTTGGAAGCACGTCAACACTAAGATCAACGCTGGGGCAAGTTAAAACATTCCCACCTTCAGCTACATGGTCTGCTGCCCCCTCCACGAGTAGGGCACGTTCAGCAGCACCTCTGACACCATTACATGCACCCGAGGTAAGCAAATCTACTAGTGTGCAGGCCCTAGCCAAGAGTTCTTCTTCGGTTGCTTCCACGGGCCGTACGACTGGGATTGTTTGCTACCGTTGCAAGGGAATGGGCCACGTCATGAGGGACTGCCCAAGTCAGCGAGCATATCTTGTCACCGAACATGGTGGTTATGTAAGTGCTAGTGATATTGAGGATGAATATGTACTTGCAGCTAACATTGCAGGTAGAGGAGACGAGATAGACAGTGATACTGATGGTGTAGAGGAACAAGTAGCTGCTGTTGACACCGGGAATCATGTGAGCCTTGTTGCGCAACGAGTGCTGAGCGCACAAGTGGAGATAGCGGAGAAAAATCAACGGCACAACTTGTTTCAAACCCGATTTCTCGTGAAGGAGAGAGACTGCAGAGTAATCATTGATGGAGGGAGCTGTAATAACCTTGCAAGTTCCGAGATGATCGAGAAGCTTAGCTTGGCCACACAGCCAGACCCATGTACCTACTACATCCAATGGTTCAATTCGTGTGGTAAGTTAATGGTAAACAAAGTTGTGATAGTACAATTTTCAGCTGGTAATTACAAGGATAGTACCGACTTTGATGTAGTGCCTATGTAAGCATGCTCTTTGTTGCTCGGTAGGCATTGGATGTATGATAATGACGTTTTGCACCATGGTAGAGCTAATACCTACTCATTATCACATAGGGGTAAGAAGATTAAGTTGTTGCCTTTGCCTACCTCTGAAAAAATTAATTTAGATGCTAAGAAGCGTGCTGAATTTGTTCTTAAGTTGCATGAAACAACTAAAGAGAATATAGAGCGTATGACTGAAAAGTATAGGGTTGTTGGAAGTAAAGGTAGAAAAGAAATAAAATTTGAACTAGGTGATTTAGTTTGGGTGCATTTGAGAAAGGATAGATTTCCAGAATTAAAAAAATCAAAGTTGATGCCTAGAGCTGATGGACCATTTAAAATAATTAAGAAGATCAATGACAATGCTTATCAATTGGAACTACCCGCAGATTTTAGGGTTAGCCCCGCATTTAACATTTCAGATTTGAAGCCATACGTGGGGGAAGAAGATGACCTTGAGTCGAGGACGACTCCAATTCAAGAGGGGGAGGATGATGAGGACATCACTCCTTCGGATACACGCACTACACAAAATCCTCCTGATCCGGTTGCTAAACTACACGGTCCTATGAAAAGAGCTTGTGCACGTCACTTAAATTATGAGGTGAGCTCGTTTCTAGGTGCTAATAATTTATCTATGCAGAATGGTATGCTACCTAAAAATTATGATCTTCTATTACTTAGGAATGATGGAGAGGATCCAAACCGTCTACGACCAGTTCTCTGTGATCTGCAAGCTCTACGACCAGATCTGCTAGATCTACGACCAGGTCTCAAGCTCTATGACCAGTCCTACGACCAGGCTACCAGATCTACGACCAGGTCTCAAGTTCTACGACCAATCCTACGACCAGGCCCACGACCTGTGACAACCACGTTAGGAGTTAGTCAGAGACATTGAAATAAGGTGCCGCGTCACCGTTTTTGGCCTAATAAGACCTTGTAAGCGTGGCGAGGTCAAAGCCCAGGATATGTACGCCTCTCCACATGGCAGCACTATAACACCCTGACTATAAGGAAGTCAAGATGTCACCTACAACCACTACTCTTTAGAAGAATAACATCAAAACACATGACCAGGTTAATCAAGTAGAAAGATTATACGGAAACAAGAATTCATCATCAGGTTTAATCAATGGAATAGAAATAAACAATTCTGAGAGATAAGGTAGTTATGACCAAACTGGCTTATTACAATACATCACAAGTCATAATTAACGACAGTAAAAGTCCTCAAAATGTTTGGTTTATGGTAGTGAGTGCATCGTGATGAACTACCCTCCACAAGGTCATTCTTCCTTGTCATTTACCTAAATAAAACAACAAAGCAAGAATGAGCCAAAGACTCAGCAAGTAACTGTAAGTAACAATCAAACATTCCATGAACAATATATCACAATCATCATTTGAACATTTACTAGAAACGAATTTATGAATGGATGAAGTGGAATGATGCATTGAAGGAATTGGACATATTGCAGCATATACTGGTATAGCGAGTGAAACACCCGTCGGTGTTCACTTAAAGTAATCGTATGAAGAACGTTTCAAACGACCGTCCAACGTGGCCCACATTGGAATGGTGGACTCATGTACCCATTCTGGAATTGATGGGACTTTCAAGTGCCCATACTGGAATTGATGGGTCTTACAAATGTAATTTATGCATGTCATGATGTGATCCCATGGTAATATTGAATAGTACTCATAATTGAAAAGAAACACATGACATTCATCTACAAGTACGAACAAGTATAATCATTCACTCACACATCACATTTTTGCATCAAACATAGTATACAAGGTACTTGCAGTATATCAACATCATGAACAAGGCACAAAACATTCATGTAAACAACATATCATTATGCATACGAGATTTGCCTTTTGCGTAGTGACTCGTTAGCGAGCAGCGAGGGTGTTCCCACACGGGATGTCTCACCGCCTACACAAGCATGTTTCAAAATAAGAACAACGATAAAACACGCTACCGATGTTCTACAATAACCCCGACTATTCAATATACGCATAAACCCAAATTGAAAATAAACTATTACGCGATTTCACCCTTATGAGCAGCGGTACGAGAAAAAGCATATTTAAATATCTGGAACTCGAAACGACACGAAACCAGTGCCCAGATTTTGTTAACTTAACTGGCTACAAAACTCTAGTTGATGGTAAACTCTAATTCGGCCAATACAGAGGTCTAATCATCCAATGAAAAACTATAATTGCGATGCGCCTGAATTGAAACAGCCCGAAAGAAAAGGCTCTAACTTTTAAACCACTGATCCAAATAAAGTGATTTTTATCATCCTGGAAACATGGTGCAATTATATTCATAAACCTAGTTGGGTAGCCGACCTGATTCTGACTCTAACTAGATCAAAACCTAGGTGCAACCGACTATACCCAGCAATTCTGGCAGACAGACCAGCACGTAGTAAAACAGTCATAACTTTTAATCTACTGGGTGAAATGTAACACCCCAGCCCAACACTGAGCCTAGAATGCCACCACACTACCCTTTACACTAACAAATATCGACACACTATATAATTACAGCAAGACAACAATGATAATCAACTCAATGGACTACAATAGAGCAATGCATAATTATGGATCAAACGACAATAAATAAGCAATGTGAATTATAACCAGGTAAATAATCCAAAATAGCATCAACCAATGAATCCAAATTAATAAAGCAAATAGTCTAGTCCAAACATTGTCCTAAACATTATTCAATAACTAACATGTCCAAGAGTAATCCAATTGTGAATGAAAAGATTATGATAGTAAATGATCATAAGTGGTCCATGTGCTCTACTCGCTCTCAGTTACGGCATCCTCGAAGATCACCTAAAGACAACAATAGAGCAAGGGTGAGTCCACGACTCAGCAAACACATCGATATACAACGATAATAATAAATCAACAGCAATCAATAACTTCATTATCATCACAGGCACTTTCATTAATATTCTCAGTCATTAATCTCATTTATGAATGCAACTCTATTCTACATGTCCACATGCACTTCTTTCGCGTATACCGGTATAGCATGAGTGAATGCTCGCGACAACATTCACTCTCAAGCCCGTTCCTCCATAAGGATCGGGGACCTCCTCCACTCCCGTGGAGTTGTGATCATTCATGATCACCTGCTCATATGCAAAGATGCTTATGTATGAAAAATGCAAACTCCATCATAAACATCATATCCAACTTTTCATCATGATTGTCAACAAAGATATAAACATACCAATCCCTTGTTTGCAATTAAACAAAATAAAAGCACAACAATAATGGTAATAGAAGATAAAGAATCACAGTGATCATCATTGATCGCTGTCTACCATGCACTTGCCTTTACTAGTTGCGACGCACAATTTGGCTAGCAGATGGCAACAAGTACGACGCCTCTCCTACATTAAATACACACATCTCAATACAAGCTACAGCATCATAAGAATAACAATCAATATACATCGCTCCTACACGTCCCCAAATATACCACGTTACTTCGGTACCGAAAAGTTACCCGTAGCTGTCTTGATACTAAAACGAACGTAACTTTTGACTCGAAAGTCCGATCACAACAAACCACCCCATTCTGGATTCTTTATAAAATTATCCACATTTTCTTAGATTACACCATCTTCTAATTAAATCATCTAACCCTCCGTATTTAGCCCAGAAAGTCGGTCTGTCCGCTTCGGAACAGCAGTCTTACTAAATTCATAACTTTTGTTCTATCCAACCAAAATTCGCGTTCTCAGATTCTACAGAACCATTGGACAATTATATACAACTTTCATGTAGATCAAAAACTCTAATTAGGCTATTTATTATTTTTAATCTACAGTCTACCAAAACAGCGCCGAAAGACGATAACCCTAAAAACAGCGGCCTTTCGAAAAACATAACTCTAATTATACTCGTCCGATTGACGTGATAAAATATGCTATAGAAAGATATCGAAATTATCTACAATTAACTAGTAGATGTGATTTCCAAAATTCGCCATTACGATACCCGAATAAATCGTACAACGGACAGCAGGTTAACCAAATTCATTAATCGGCATCTCGTCTACAAATTAAAGAATCCACTCTAATTAATCTAAATTATAATCTCTAATTAACAGCGTCTAGCAAACCAGAGGAGAACATGAATTTAAAACTAGCAAACCTCCACGCGATAAGGGCTCGGCTCGGGCGTTGGCTTCCACGCGCAGCGAGGATCAAGCGGCGAAGACGGCTCGGCGGATCTTGATCGACACAAAGAAGCGAGACCACAAGCAATGGCGACTTTGGCTCACGCGGCAACAACGCACAGCAGCTGGACACGCAGATGGCGGCGCCTGACGATCGGCCCGGCTTGGCTGCGCCGCGGGGCGAAAGAAGCGCCTTTGCGGTAATTCGGCGACCAGCGCCACAAGACTGCCGGCGTCGGTAGCCGGTGGAGAAGCGACTCTGCAAGAAGAACACTTGGTCGCTCGGCCACAAAGAATGCAAGACGCAAGGCGGCGGCCGCAGCGCTCGTGGCGGCGACTACAGCGATCCACAGCGACCTTGAGGTTGGTCGGAAAAAGCGGCAGCGTTTGCGCTTTGAAAGAAAAGGAAAACTAGGGTTTTCTAAAATCCAAGATCTATTTATATAGCTCATAAAAATTCCGAAAATTCTATTTTCCACGAATACTAAATTCTTTAATTACGCACAAGCCCTTAATTCTTTAACTAATTAATTTAATTACACTCCGACCCTTAAGCCGCTTTAATTAATATTAATATTATTTTTCAGAGTATTACATTCTACCCCCCTTAACGGAATTCGACCCCGAATTCTACTCGCCGAGCTACTCAAATAAACTGCACAGCTGAAATTAAACAACAAAATAACACGTACCTGATGTGAACAACTCCGGAAATTGCTCGCGCATGCGAGACTCCAACTCCCAAGTCGCTTCCCTCTCGGACTGATGCGTCCACAGCACCTTGACGTATACCAACGTCTTGTGCCTCAGCACTCGCTCCGACCTCTCCAGAATGCGCGCCGGACGCGACTCAACTGTGAGGTCTTGCTCAATAGTCAGCGGCTCTAATGAAATCTTATGCTCTGGGTCTCTCAAAAACTTTCTCAAAGATCGAGGCGTGAAACACATTGTGAACTCCACGCATGGACTCGAGCGAGTCCAGCGGTAGCTAACTTTCCAATTCTTGCAATAATCGAAGCGGTCCAGCGTACCTCGGGCTAAGCTTTCCTTTGGTACCAATCGGACAATGCCCTTAGTGGGAGACACTCTCAAGAGCACCTGGTCACCCACCGCAAACTCCAAGTCACGCCTCCTCAAATCAGCATAACTTTTCATCTACTCGAGCCGCCAACAAATTACGCCTCACCATGGCCACACGCTCAACGGTCTTGAATCGGTCCGGACCCAAAATTGCCTTCTCTCCAATCGCATCCCAACACAGTGGCGATCGCACTTCGCCCATAGAGAACCTCAAATGGCGCAACTCTAATCTTGGAATGGTAACTATTATTATAAGCAAACTCGCAAGTGGCAACTGGTCCTCCCAACTACCCTTCCAAGATAGAACACAAGATCGCAACATGTCCTCCAAAGTCTGAATAGTACGCTCTGACTGCCCATCTGTCTGTGGGTGAAACGCTGTACTAAGGCGGAGCTGTGTGCCCAAAGCACTCTGCGGACTCTCCCGAACTTGGAGACAAACTTCGCATCCTCGCGAAATGATGGTCTTTGGCACACCATGCGCCTTACTATTTCACGCACATAAATAGGAGCTAGATCACTCATTGAATTTGTCGTGCGAATAGGAATGAAGTCTTGCGCACTTCTTGAATCGATCCACCACTACCCAAATCTGCATCCTTCCTCGCGTGAGAACGAGGTAACGCCACCACAAAGTCCATAGAGATATCATCCCAAGGCCACTGGGTACCTCCAAAGGCGCAACAACCTGCGGGGCGCTTGTGCTCAGCTTTCACTTGCTGACAAACACCGCAAGAAGCCACATAGTTAGCAATGTCCACCTTCATTCTTTTCCACCAAAAATTCTGTTTCAAATCTCGATACATCTTAGTCTCACCAGGATGAGCGATTATGCAGTGCGATGTGCCTCCCTCAAGATATCATCTTTGACCTCCGCCTTTTGTGGCACACAAAGACGGCCTTTAAACCTCAAAGTACCAGAATCATCCATGCTAAAATCACTCTCTTTGCCCTCATCCAGACGCTTCCTAACCTCCTGTAATAACCGGTCACTCTGTTGTGCTTCCACTTTGCAGATGCGGAATGGTGACTCAAGAATCAACTGTGTCTCAACATGTGATGTGCCCGCATAACAATAGGATATACCCATGCGATCAAAATCAGCAATGAGGCAATCTAGAGTAGCAGGAGTCGCCTTGCGACTAAGAGCATCATAACAACATTGGCCTTGCACGGATGATCTTGAATAGTAAGATCATAGTCCTTGATCAACTCCAACCACCTCCTTTGCCTCAAATTCAGATCCTTCGAGTGAAGATATACTTGAGACTCTTGTGATGCGAAAATGTCACAAGGCTCGCCAGATAGATAATGCCTCCAAATCTTGAGAGCAAAACAACCGCACCAACTCCAAATCATGAGTGGGATAATTCTGCTCATGCTTCTTTAACTGTCTCGACGCATAAGCAATCACCTTACCGTCTTGCATGAGAACACAGCCAAGACCCACTCGAGACGCATCTGAAAAGACTGTGAACCGCTTTCCTGGCTCGGGAAGAGTGAGAATAGGAGAGGTCACCAACTTGTCCTTCAAAATGCGTAAATGCGCACACTCATCGGTCCACCGAATCTCACACCTTTCTGAGTAAGCTGAGACATCGGCTTGGCAATGATAGAGAAATCCTGCACAAAACGCCGATAATAACCAGCCAAACCCAGAAAACTCCTCACCTCCTTCACGCTAGTCGGCCTCTTCCAATCCACCACTGTGGATACCTTACTAGGATCAACAGCAATGCCCTGAGGGTTTATCACATGACCCAGAAAGCCCACTTCTGAAATCCAGAACTCACACTTCTTCAACTTAGCATAGAACTTGTGCTCTCTCAAGGTATTTAAAACCAGCCTCAAATGACGCTCATGATCCTCATTGGTCTTGGAATAGATAAGAATGTCATCAATGAACACCACCACGAAGTCATCTAGATACTCGTGCAACATGTTGTTCATGGTCTCCATAAAAATGGCAGGTGCATTAGTCAATCCAAAAGACATAACTTTATACTCGTAATGCCCATACCTGGTGGAGAAAGCAGTCTTCTCAACATCCTGCTCACGCACACGGATTTGATTATACCCTGACTGGAGATCAATCTTGGAGAATACTTGAGCTCCATTCAACCGATCAAACAAATCCTCAATGCGGGGCAATGGATATTTGTTCTTGATTGTGACTGCATTAAGCGCGCGGTAATCAATACACATGCGCCAACTCCCATCCTTCTTCTCTCGTGAATGAGCAGAGCCCCCATGGCGATACACTACGCCTGATCAAACCTTTAGCCAACAAATCGTCCAATTGCTTCTTCAACTCGTCCTGAAAAGGACGTGCTAAACGATAGGGAGACATCGAGATGGGACGAGTACCCGGAACAAGATCAATGCGAAACTCCACGTCTCGCGCAGGTGGCAAACCCTAAGATCACCGGGAACACATCCGATAATCACTAACCACGGAATCTCCTCAATCTGCGAAGCCACGCTCGGTTTCTCAAAGAAGAGCTAAAAGAAGCCCGATTTTCGCACGACCCGGCCGACACCCACCAATCTCGAAGAGAGCGCGGGCGCACTCCTGAAGTCAAAGTCTCCCAGGCGAGGTGCGCATGCAGATCGTTCTCGTGAAACAGATATCACGGCTCGATAAGAGTGCAACCAATCCATACCCAAGATAACATCGAACGGCTCCATTTGAATAACTATCAAATTCGCGTGAACTTCTCCATCAATAATAATAGAACACCGGGACAAACGAAGAGAACTAGCAATAATACCCCGGAGAACTAACCAACACCGATCGAGAAATCCATCGTGATACTCAAGTTCGCTCTCCTAGCAAACGCCACGACACAAACGAAAAGGTAGCCCCGAATCAAAAGGACTAAAGCATCAAGCGAATCCACAAGCAAAGTACTGTCACCACGTCGGGGCGACCCGCGGACTCTGCGATGAGGCATGGCGTATACTCGAGTGGCGCCATGGCGAAAAGAAGACGACGGCGGGCGGCGAGCCCCGACAATCTGGCGTGGCGGTGCGAGTAAGGCGGTCGTGCAACTGAAGCGGTGCCGAAGGTGGCGGTGCCGATAGTACCTCCGGGCGCCCAAGTCAAGGAAACGGCATCGCCGAGGAGCGATCATCATCTGGAAAGATCCTCGGCGGACCCATCAAGAAGAAGATGGCACAGCTCCCACTTGATCACGCTTAGCGGGTTACGGCGACACACGCTCCTTGTGACCCGGTCGGCCACACCGACGGCAATCTCCGTCAAGTGCACTCGGCGCAGCCAGTGTCCATCACCGCACTTAAAGCAAAGCATGCCCCGCCTGGGCGGGACGAAGAGCTGGAGTACCTGCAAAAGGACGAGGCGCCAAGAAGAGAACGGCCTCGATCGCTAGACTGAAAAGGCTGCGGTCCTCCTTGAATTTCTTGAAAGCGTGTCACGAATGACCCACTTCCTCACTAGAGCTCCTCTTCCGGTCACCACCGAAGCAACGATCCACCGTGAGGCTTGCGCCTTTGTGAGTCGATCTCCAACTCCATGCCCCTAGCTTGCTCCACAACAGAGTGTAGTCACGGAGTGGAGTAGCTCCCAACACATGTCGGACTCGCATTGAGACCCCGACGAACCTCTTGGCTTTCTGAAGATCATCGTTCGCTACTGAAGGGACAAAGCGAACCAAGTTGTTGAACTCAGCCTCATACTCAGCAATAGACCTCTTCCCCTGAGCAAAGGTCGTCAAGGCAACCTCCATCTTCTCAACAAATGAGTAGGGTAGAACTTCCCTTGAACCGATCAACAAAGTCCTCCCAAGTGATCGCCCTTGAGTGGCGGTCCTCGAGGACAACACGCCCTCCACCAAATATCCGCTGCCCTTTCAAATGAAAGGCTACAAACGGACCCTCCAAGTGAAGACATCTCTAAAGCTCCAAACCGCTCTCCATGTAGCGCAACCAGGTCCATTGCTCGGACCGGTGCCCAGGCCACAAACGGATCCAACCTCAACCCCATCCACTCAAGTGACATCCGCGCCAGAACCGGTGGATGTGCGACAGAGCAACAACAGATGCCGCAAAGAATGTGCGGCTGCACTGTTGACGAAGAGCACGGATCTCTCCCACCAACTCTCTCAAAGAAAGCGGGGTCTCATCTTGGGCCCCAACCGAGGCGGGTCAACAAAGAACCCCCAACTCATCGACTCAATCAACTCACAGAGGTGGCTCCACGGAACCTCGCCGACCACGACCTCCACGCATCATGCGCCACCACGACCACGCCCTCTACCCCTCGGCATAGCTATCAACCACAATCAACAATACACAATGAGTTCAAAGATCAAAATAAACTCATCCATCAATAAACAACATAACAAGCGTAAAAACTATAATCGCATACTCTCTCTAACCTCTCGTGCACTAGTGTGTCAAATTTTAGGTTAGTTAACCATTAGCAAATTTTAGTTGATTTACTAAACTAAAACAAATTTTAACAATTTTAGTTTGCCTATGTTGTTAATCTATTCACCACGGACCTAAAGCCCGCCTCGATACCAACTCAGTAACACCCAAATTTCAACACCGAGCCTAGAATGCCACCACACTACCCTTTACACTAACAAATATCGACACACTATATAATTACAAAGAAGACAACAATGATAATCAACTCAATGGACTACAATAGAGCAATGCATAATTATGGATCAAACGACAATAAATAAGCAATGTGAATTATAACCAGGTAAATAATCCAAAATAGCATCAACCAATGAATCCAAATTAATAAAGCAAATAGTCTAGTCCAAACATTGTCCTAAACATTATTCAATAACTAACATGTCCAAGAGTAATCCAATTGTGAATGAAAAGATTATGATAGTAAATGATCATAAGTGGTCCATGTGCTCTACTCGCTCTCGCCACGATCCTCGAAGATCACCTAAAGACAACAATAGAGCAAGGTGAGTCCACGACTCAAGAAACACATCGATATACAACGATAATAATAAATCAACAAAGAATCAATAACTTCATTATCATCACGAGCACTTTCATTAATATTCTCACCATTAATCTCATTTATGAATGCAACTCTATTCTACATGTCCACATGCACTTCTTTCACAGATACCAGTATAGCATGAGTGAATGCTCGCGACAACATTCACTCTCAAGCCCGCTTCCTCCATAAGTATCGGGACCTCCTCCATCCGTGGAGTTGTGATCATTCATGATCACCGCTCATATGCAAAGATGCTTATGTATGAAAATGCAAACTCCATCATAAACATCTCGTGGATTTCATGGGGATATGCTCCAGATCTTAGGATGATGTGACAATTGGCAATGGCGTTTACGGTTTGTCGTTTCACGCGTTTTCGACAAAGTTACTGAGCTTATCGCTCTCGGGCGGTCCGACCGTCCTTGCAGCGGTCCGACCGGTCCCATATCGGTCGGACCGCCATCCGGGGGCGATCGGACCGCGATGACCAAAAGTGTTCAAATCGAGCTGGGCCAAAAATAGGTGTTGTAGACAAGTAAGGGGATCCCAATGCACTTGGTCTCATGATTTTTGGAGCCTCCAGTGAAAAGTTCTATTGGTTTAAAGTTTCCAGAAGGTTTCGGAATTTGGGAGGTTGAATTTCGGCTAAGTCCCAAGGGGCGGTCCGACCGGCTCACAGGGAGCGGTCCGACCGGCCATGGGGCGGTCCGACCGGCTCACCTGGAGCGGTCAGACCGGTTTCTACTTGAACGTCGGCCAACTTCGTGGCGATGTTGTTTTGTTAGGTCAAAGTCATTGGTTTCATGGCATATGATTTGCATGATGCATGTTTTGACTAACATGGGTCAAGTTGTGAAGAACTTGTTCCCGAATTCGTGTTTTCTTGTCTGTGGTTGTGCAGGTAGCTTGGTGGTCAACGACGGTCAACGGCGAGGAGAATCGGGACTAGACTTGAAGAGTTGAGGTCCAGAACGATCGACGATGCCGGGTGAGGTCAACGACTCAAGCGTGACACAAGATGGACAATTGTGACCTATTGGCGAATCCATGATGCATGGTGAAGCGGTTTAGGTCAAAAGGTTAAAGACGGCGCTTTGCGAAGCGTGCGTGTGTGACCCGTTTGTTAGTGGGCCTTAACGGGAGCCCAATTAAGTCAAACCCTAAGAGTTTTAGGCCTCCACTATAAATAGGAGGAGATGGTGGCTGCACCTCTCTCTCGCTCGCCTTTTATGTTTCAAAACCCTAATTGTCTTTAGGGGAGTTGAGGTGGAGGCTAGGGCTCTTGATGGTTTGTGGTGAATTTCGTGATCCTTGATTGTCCACTGATCCATGATGGTGTGGATGTAATCCAGCAACAATCACGAAATCAATCTATGCAAGGTTTGCTTGAGATAAGTCTCTTTTCGTTCTTGCTTTCAATTTCGTGTTTTTAGGGCTTTCTTTGATCCGCGAGTTTGTGATTGATTCTTTCACGTGAATTAGCTTGCTGTGATATGTGTGAATCTATCTAGCATCATCTTGATCATCAATCTCTCACGAACAAGCTTTAGGATCAAGTTTTCGTTCTTGCCCGGTTTTAGACCTTCGTTAATCAATTGGCAATTGCTCAAGATCGCTCCAAGAATTATCATAATATTCGATTGGAATAGGTCCTCAATAGCATAGAGAAGGTGTGTGCAAAGTTTCGTGAAGTTTGGAGTTGAGAATCAAAAGTTAGACCTAATTGCAACTTCGCCATCGGGCCGATTTTATCTGTTTCAGATCGATTACGATCGTCCGGTCCGACGCCGTCACCACCACCGGGTCCGATTTTTTTGAGCGGTTCGACCGCCAGATAACAATGTCCCGACCGCCCGAAATCGGTCCGACCAGGTTCACTACAGAGGCGACCGCGCCAGATTTGTATTGCTTTAATTTTGCTTGATTATTGTCGCATTGCTTAGGGTTTTATTGGATTCAATACTAGTCTTCCATTTGTCGGTATATTGATCTTCATAGCTTTCTAATAGCTACCGGAGTGAAATTGTATTGAGTTCATAATTTGTGAAAAAGTGAGCGTGCTCTATTCACCCCCTCTAGTCGCCTTTTACGGTCCAACAAGTGGTATCG
The DNA here is from genome assembly GCA_036346395.1 of Hsuehochloa calcarea. Taxonomy (NCBI): domain Eukaryota; kingdom Viridiplantae; phylum Streptophyta; class Magnoliopsida; order Poales; family Poaceae; genus Hsuehochloa; species Hsuehochloa calcarea. The sequence goes on along the minus strand of CM070609.1, from coordinate 46,168,153 downwards.
AGCCCTGTTAGTTCAATCTTGATCTTAACCGGTCACCGAACTTTGGCGATGGATAAGTTTTCTACTAAACCGCATATCTTCGATGGGCACGACTATGCCTATTGGAAGAATCGTATGCGCGCCTTTCTTGAGAGCGAGGACAAGCTATTTGGGATGTTGTTAGAGCCATTGGTTATTCCCAAATTGCTACACACGCTTCGCAATTCTTTTGGCTAACAACAATAAGGCTAAGAATCTTTTATATGGTGCACTTGGTAGACAAGAATATGATAGAATTTGCAATCTTTCAATCACATGAAATTTGGAACACTCTCGAAACATATCATGAGGGTTCGTCCCAAATCAAAAGGTGCGCCAAACTGCTTACAAGCGTGAGTACAATAAATTCGAGATGCGTCCCGAGAGAGCATCGATGACATTTTCAGTCGATTTAATAAAGTAATTAATCAAATGAAAGTCGTTGATATTGAATATTCTCAATCTGAAAATGCCACCCATCTCTTGGCCGCAATCAACACCAAGGAGTGGGAGATGAAAGCTCTTGCTATAGAAGAAAATGTTGATCTTTCAAGTCTTACTTTAGAATTGCTTTATAGTAAACTCAAGACTCATGAAATTAAAAGAGTTGATCATCCTAAGAAAGATAATTTAGCTTTGGTAGCGATCCTCTCAAAAGGCTTTTGATGACTCTTGTGAATCTTCTTCGGATTTTCATTTGCTTGTTTATCTGCTATTCATGAAGAGGAGCTTGAAAGTATTCTCAAACAGAGTTAGCTCTTCTAGCTAAGAAATTCACACGGGCCTACAATAATGTGAGAAACAAAAGAGAGGTGGTCCGTAACATGCTATGAATGTGGTGAGCTCAATCATATCCGCAAATTGCCCCAAGTCAAAGGTAAGAGCAATCATAAGGAAGGAAAGCCGACTTGGAAGAAGCCTCCTTTCAACAAATCAAGGTATGAGGCAAATAAGCTTGTGAAGGTCGCCACCGGGTCCTTGCCGCTTTGAGGATCAATCCTTGAGCGATGTGGATACCGGGAGTGAGGAGGACAAGGAGGAGGAAATCCTCAAGGTAAAAAGAAAGGAAGGCCAAAGATTTCACCGCATGTGCTTCATGGTCGACACGGACGACATTGATGATAATGAGGTATCTTTTTCTTATGATGAGCTTTCGCTAAATATGATTCTATAGTTGAGCAATTGCTTAGTCAAGATGAAGCGCTTGAATTTGTTATGACAAAAATAAGAAATTAGAGTCAAAAATTAGCAAACCAAAGTAGAGCTTAAAATGCTAAGACTCTTGAACTGATGAATGTTTATCTTGTCATGCTATGCATTCAAATTACCAAGTTACAATCTGCTCATAATATTTGTGTACAACAACTTGAGAATGCTAAATCTGAACTAAATGAAATTAAAAGTGCTCCTTGTGAAAAATGTTTAGAATCTAGTAAATTGATTGCTTTTGATGTTTTTGATTCTAGCCCTTGCACTTCATGCTTAGAAAAGAACGTGAAATCAAAGATATCTTAGAAGTCGCTAGAGTCAAATATGCTAAGCTTAAGGACAATATTGAAAATACTACTTGTGCTTCATGTTCCACTCTTAAGCTTGAAATTGCTTTGTATAAGGAAAAATCTATGGATAAAACTTGTGATTCTTGTGTCAACTTGAGAAAAGAAAATGCTTACCTTCATGATACATTAGAGAAATTTTCTAAAGGTAAGAAACAATTAAACATGATTCTTGACAAGTCTAAAACTCCTTATAAGAAGCAAGGTTTAGGATTCAATTCTTTTCAAGACAATTCAAACCCAAAAGTCATTCAAGTCTTGGAAAAGGTTTAATTGAATTCAAAACCCAACCTGCAAAAACATCTTTTAAATCTGCAGTTTTGCCCAACCTTGTATTAATTCAAATGGTGCTTCTTCTAGTGGTACCAAGTACCATTGCACTTATTGCAAAAAGGTGGACATTTGATTGAATATTTGTTGGCGTAGGTTGAAAAATGATAGGAAAAATTTTGATAGAATTTCATTCATGCAACCTAGAGCTTCTATGAGACATGGTAACACCGAAAAGAATAAACACGGATTAGGATTTTTATCTCATGCAAATCATTATGTTTCTAGACATCCTAATTCTAATGTGTATCAGATCGGGCGGTCCGATCATTGGTGCTCACCGGTCCGACTGTTTTGGTCACCGGTCCGATCACAAAGACAAAGCCGGTCGACCGCCCATGGATGCTTCAAGTCTCATTTTAATTTGAACATTGCTCATAACCAAATGTTAAATGAAATCAAGGATAGTACTTACGGTTTGTATACTCCTTGCGACGTGTGTCTCAAGATCGATTCCTAAATCTTGTTTATCTAATCCCGATATTGAGACACATCGCTCTTTTGCTCCTTGATTTTAGGATTACCGCGAAAGGGGAAGAACACGTGGTTCGTTGACTCGGATGTTCACGCCACATGACCGGAACTCAAAATGGTTCACCTCTTTCACGCGAGCAACAGTGATGACTTCATCACCTTTGGAGATGATACACAAGGCGAATTGAAGGAACAGGATCAATTAGGGTAAACAACAAATTCATTCTAAAGGATGTCGCTCTTGTGGACAAGCTTAGGTATAATCTCCTTTCTTTTCTCGACTTCTTGATGATGGGTATGAGACTGCTTTTAAGAAAAATGCTTGTCGTGGTGCTTGATTCTACCGGTGAGCTTGTGTTTGGAATCTCTAGAGTTGGTAGAATTTTTGAGCCGACTTTTCGTAATCTCTTCTTGGATCTCTTAAATGTTTGCTTACATCTTCTTCTCGATTTTTGGCTTTGGCATCGACGCTTTGGGGCACATTGGTTTTGATCATTTGACGCGAGTTAGCAACCTTGATCTCATGAGAGGTTTGCCTAAGCTCAAAGTCACAAAGATGTCAGATGTGCGCTTTGTAGGCATGGCAAACAAGTTGTCGCCTCACACCCTTCTTCGTGACTATGGTTATGACTCGACGGGGCAGATTTGCTTCATATGGATACCGTTGGTCCCGCTAGAGTCCGTCGGCCATTGGTGGAAAATGGTATATTCTAGTCATAGTCGATGATCTTTCAAGATATACTTGGGTGTTCTTTCTTACTTCAAAGGATGAAGCTTTTGGTTATTTTCATGATCTTGTTCTTCGCTTGGCTTCGAGCTTCTGGTGCTTTGAGAGCGATTCGCAGTGATAATGGCACGGAGTTCAAAAATGCTTCTTTGCTTCTTTTGTGCCGAGCGTGGTATTGAGCATCGCTTCTCCTCTCCACACGCCCTCAACAAAATGGCGTGGTGGAAAGGAAGAATAGGACCTTGGTCGAAATGGCTAGGACGATGCTAGATGAGTATAGCACACCTAGGAGATTTTGGGCGAAGCTATTGCTATCGCTTGCCATATTGCCAATCGTGTCTTTTGAGACCTTCTTTAGGCAAGACTCCTTATGAGCTTCGCTTTGGTAGAAAACCCTCTGCTTTCGATTTTCGAGTTTTTGGATCAAAATGTTTTATTCTTAAGACAGCAATTTAGATAAATTTGAATCAAGAACTTTTGATGGGGTATTTTTGGGTTATCCCGCTCATTCGAGGGTTTTCGAGTTTTTAATCTGAGACTAACATTATTCAGAGACTTGTAATGTCACTTTTGATGAGACTAGCCCCGAGCTAGATCAATTGCTACGAGATGATTTACTGGTGAGAGTATTTTTGTGGAGGAAGATGAGGACGGCTAATGTCATTCCTCATCTGCTGCTGCCAAGCGCCCATATTGATACAAGAACACGCTACGCCTACTTCACCTTCGCTGAGGCTCTCGCCGCATCATCATCATCGCAGACTGCGGAGGTCGAAGAAACGACATCTCACCCGGCGCCCACTTCGCATTCAGAGACAAAGATCCTCCTAATGATAATAGGTAATCTACATGAGCGAGTCACTCGCCTCGTATAATGATCCAAATCTCTACTCTCATTCGGCTTTTGTTGCTTCTTTTGAACCCCGCGATATATCACATGCTTTATCTGATTCTAGCTGGGTAAATGCCATGCATGAGGAGTTAGAGAATTTTGAAAGAAACAAAGTTTGGAACCTAGTAGAACCTCCTAGTGGTCATAATGTTATAGGAACCGTTGGGTGTTTAAGAATAAACAAGGTGAGGATGGTTCTGTGGTTAGAAATAAGGCCGATTGGTAGCTCGTGGTTTCACCAAGTTGAGGGGTTAGATTTTGATGAGACATTTGCTCCTTGCTAGACTAGAAGCCATTCGATTCTCGCTTGCATTTGCTTTGCATCAAAAGGTTTTAAATTATTTCAGATGGATGTTAAAAGTGCCTTTTTAAATGGTTTCATAGATGAGGAAGTGTATGTTAAGCAACCCCCTGGTTTTGAGGATCCTAAATATCCAAATCGTGTTTTCAAGCTATCTAAAGCATTGTATGGTCTTAAACAAGCCCCTAGAGCCCGGTATGATAGACTTAAGACCTTCTTGCTTAAAAATAATTTTGAGATGGGTAAAGTGGATAAAACTCTATTCATTCTTAGACGTGACAATGACTTCCGCTTGCTCAAATTTATGTGGATGATATTATCTTTGGTGGTTCCTCTAATGCTCTTGTTTCAACTTTTACGACACTATGTCTAGGAATTTGAGATGAGTATGATGGGAGAGCTTAATTACTTTTGGGACTTCAAATCAAGCAATGCAAGGAAGGAACTTTCATCCATCGACGAAGTACACTAAAGATCTTCTCAAACGCTTCAACATGGGTGATCGCAAGCCAATTTCCACTCCCATGGCAACTTCAACTGCTTTGGATCCGATGAGGAAGGAGAAGTCGTGGATCAACGCGAGTACCGCAAAGATGATCGGCTCTTCAGATTTGACGGCCTCGAGACCGACATTCACTTCACGGTATGCCTTTGTGCAAGATTTCAGCGCCTCCGAGAACTTCCCATCGCCAAGCCGTTAAGCGCATATTCGTGTATTTACACTCTACCCTTTTATATGGCATTTGGTATTCTGCTCTTCACTTTGTCCATTAGAGGTTTTTCGATTCGATTTTGCGGTCGTCGGTTAGATAGGAAGAGTACCTCGTGCACTGCCACTTTCTAGGCACGTCTCTTGTATCTTGGTCTTCTAGAAAGCGTTACATTGCACAATCCACTTCTGAGGCGGAGTATGTTGTCACGCTAGTTGTCAGAGCTGATTTTGTGGATGACGCCCACTTTGAAAGATTATGGGTTAAACTTTGCTAGTGTTCCTCTTTTACGTGATAACACTTCGCTATTAATATTGCTAAAAACCCAAGGCAACATTCTAGGACTAAGCACATAGACATTCGCTTTCACTTCCTTAAAGATCATGTTGAAAAGGTGATATTGTGATGCACTTTGTAGAGTCCAAGCTCAATTGGCGTATATTCTTACCAAGCCTTTAGATCAAACCGATTTTCCTCCTTAAGAAGTGAGTTAGGGTAATTTATCCTTATGGGTTGGTTTGAGGGGAGTTTGATCTTTTCTTATCTTTCCTTGTTCTTTTGATCTTTTATTGTTCTTTTCCAACTTAGTGATCTTTTCAACTTTTTAGATTTTTAGGCCTTTTAATTGCATCTCATTGTGTCATATTGCATTCATATGAAAAATACAACAAGTGGTATGAAAAATTCAAAAAAAAATGCATTGTAATATAAGATTTTCTGCTTATCTTTTAAAATTGATGAAGCTTTGCCTATTACCCTTTAGAGCTTTTGTATTTCAATTCTTGCTCAATGTCATGTCTAGTTCTTTGACTTGCTAGAATTATCATGCTTTTACATGTGTAGCTAAGTCTTTGCTATATGAGCTAGAACCTTTAAACAACTCAAACTAAGAAATTGCAATTTGTGGATGTTTTAGCGAGTTGCGTAATTAGTGCTCCTCTTGTGACATTGGCCTGTCTGTAATTGCTTTGTTAGCTCTTTGATCTAAAATTGACCATTACTTGAGCTTTTGTGTTCTTGAGATTCTAAAACTGCTCTTGTGAAAAATGAAAATCAAGATTGTCTTATGCTTAAATTGTGCCAAACTATTCTTACGAGACTGCTTGTCAAATGACATGAACTTGGAGATAGTTTGATGAACCAGACGATCTCATGGGGACCGCTTGTCGAAATGACATGAACCTCAAGATTTGTCGCCTTGAGAAGCTTAGAAAGAGTTTGTGGATGGCTCCTAGTCCAGATCTTCTTTACTAAGATATACCTTTAATCAACTTTTGGTCAAGCTTAGGATGAGTTTGTGGATGGCTCCTAGTCCAGGATCTTGTCACTAAGTTAGATCATTAGTCAACTTCAATATTCAATGCAAATGAGAAAAATGTTGACAAATGGGCGTTTACAAAATATTGAGCAAAATGATTCAATACGGGACTTGATTGACTCTTCTTGTGGTCTTTGTTAGATTTTTGATCTCACTTTGACAGCTTGACATGGCCAATTTCACTTTAGGATCCTGTTGATGAACTTGTTTGAATTTGAAGCGTTGCTTAAATTGATAAAATCTAATGCTTTACTTTTGAGCCTTTGTGCTTAGCTTTGATATATATGTCTTACCATGATCTTGCTAGCGTTGTCAGGCTTGATATGCTGTTTGGGCAATATTTGAGAAACTACATTGTTCTTTTGGGTAATCTCCAAAGCTTCTTATCAAAAATTGAAAAATACAAAATTGAAGCCACCCATTGCACTTCATGCATATTCCTCTTTATGCTTCTTTTGTTTCTGGCTTCTTTCTTTATTTTCTATTTGTTATTCCTGGATGAGAGGAAGGCGTGATTCCTTGATGAATCCATTGTCAAAGGGGGAGAAGATGTGTTAAATGAAAAGATATTTCTTTGGGAGAAGATGTGTAATATTTCTTTGCTACTCTTATTTGGAGAAGATGTGTTAATAAGAAGATTGGGGAGAAGTTTATACAAAGGGGCGAAAATTTGAAATTTGATGATCATAGTGAGGGGAGTTCTTGAGTTGCATTCTTATTGTCTTATTGAATATTCTCAACTTGAATTGCATTCTTTTATACTCACAATGATCATAGGTCAATTGAACAATTGTTCTTTCATATGGACCTCATGTGAGAATTTTGACCCTTTCTCGAAATCAAAGTTTTTATGCTTTCTTTTGCCTTGTCTCACATGCCTATACTATTCTGATGCCAGCTTGGTCATTTTCATTGCTTTTTCTTGCTTATGGACCAAGTTGTGCCTTTGTGCGAAACCGCGAGTAAACTCGTTTTCAAACCTCTTACTTACATTTTTCGGATAATTGCCAATGTGTTCATCAAGGGGAGATTGTGGATTTCATGGGGATATGCTCCAGATCTTAGGATGATGTGACAATTGGCAATGGCGTTTACGGTTTGTCGTTTCACGCGTTTTCGACAAAGTTACGTGCTTATCGCTCGGCGGTCCGACCGTCCTTGCACGGCGGTCCGACCGGTCCCATATCGGCTTGACCGCCATCCGGGGCGGTCGGACGGCGATGACCAAAGTGTTCAAATCGAGCCGGGCCAAAAATAGGTGTTGTAGACAAGTAAGGGATCCCAATGCACTTGGTCTCATGATTTTGGAGCCTCCAAAGAAAAGTTCTATTGGTTTAAAGTTTCCGAAGGTTTGAATTTGGGAGGTTGAATTTCGGCTAAGTCTCAAGGCGGTCCGACCGGCTCACGAGGAGCGGTCCGACCGCCATGGGCGGTCCGACCGCTCACCCGAGCGGTCGGACGGTTTCTACTTGAACGTCGACCAACTTCGTGGCGATGTTGTTTTGTTAGGTCAAAGTCATTGGTTTCATGGCATATGATTTGCATGATGCATGTTTTGACTAACATGGGTCAAGTTGTGAAGAACTTGTTCCCGAATCGTGTTTTCTTGTCGTGGTTGTGCGTAGCTTGATGGTCAACGACGGTCAACGGCGAGGAGAATCGGGACTAGACTTGAAGAGTTGAGGTCCAGAACGATCGACGATGCCGGGTGAGGTCAACGACTCAAGCGTGACACAAGATGGACAATTGTGACCTATTGGCGAATCCATGATGCATGGTGAAGCGGTTTAGGTCAAAGGTTAAAGACGGCGCTTTGGCGTGCGTGTGTGACCCGCTTGTTAGTGGGCCTTAACGGAGCCCAATTAAGTCAAACCCTAAGAGTTTTAGGCCTCCACTATAAATAGGAGGAGATGGTGGTGCACCTCTCTCTCGCCGCTTTTTATGTTTCAAAACCCTAATTGTCTTTAGGGGAGTTGAGGTGGAGGCTAGGGCTCTTGATGGTTTGTGGTGAATTTCGTGATCCTTGATTATCCACTGATCCATGATGGTGTGGATGTAATCCAAAGAACAATCACGAAATCAATCTATGCAAGGTTTGCTTGAGATAAGTCTCTTTTCGTTCTTGCTTTCAATTTCGTGTTTTTAGGGCTTTCTTTGATCCATGAGTTTGTGATTGATTCTTTCACGTGAATTAGCTTGCTGTGATATGTGTGAATCTATCTAGCATCATCTTAATCATCAATCTCTCACGAACAAGCTTTAGGATCAAGTTTTCGTTCTTGCCCGCTTTAGACCTTCGTTAATCAATTGGCAATTGCTCAAGATCGCTCCAAGAATTATCATAATATTCGATTGGAATAGGTCCTCAATAGCATAGAGAAGGTGTGTGCAAAGTTTCATGAAGTTTGGAGTTGAGAATCAAAAGTTAGACCTAATTGCAACTTCGCCATCGGCCGATTTTCTTGTTTCAGATCGATTCGTATCGCCGGTCCGATCGCCATCACCACCGGTCCGACCGATTTTGGAGCGGTTCGACCGCCAAGATAACAGCGGTCCGACCGCCGAAATCGGTCCGACCGGTTCACTCAATGGATCGACCGCCAAGATTGTATTGCTTTAATTCTTGCGATTATTGTCGCATTGCTTAGGGTTTTTATTGATTCAATACTAGTCTTCCAACAGATTGGTATATTGATCTTCATAGCTTTCTAATAGCTACTTTGGAGTGAAATTGTATTGAGTTCATAATTTGTGAAAAAGTGAGCGTGCTCCTATTCACCCCCCCCTCTAGTCGCCTTTACGGTCCAACAACATCATATCCAACTTTTCATCATGATTGTCAACAAAGATATAAACATACCAATCCCTTGTTTGCAATTAAACAAAATAAAAGCACAACAATAATGGTAATAGAAGATAAAGAATCACAGGATCATCATTGATCATTGTCTACCATGCACTTGCCTTTACTAGTTACGGCGCACAATTTGGCTAGCGAGATGGCAACAAGTACGACGCCTCCTACATTAAATACACACATCTCAATACAAGCTACAGCATCATAAGAATAACAATCAATATACATCGCTCCTACACGTCCCCAAATATACCACGTTACTCCGGTACCGAAAAGTTACCCGTAGCTGTCTTGATACTAAAACGAACGTAACTTTTGACTCGAAAGTCCGATCACAACAAACCACCCCATTCTGGATTCTTTATAAAATTATCCACATTTTCTTAGATTACACCGTCTTCTAATTAAATCATCTAACCCTCCGTATTTAGCCCAGAAAGTCGGTCTGTCCGCTTCGGAACAGCAGTCTTACTAAATTCATAACTTTTGTTGTATCCAACCAAAATTCGCGTTCTCAGATTCTACAGAACCATTGGACAATTATCTACAACTTTCATGTAGATCAAAAACTCTAATTAGGCTATTTATTATTTTTAATCTACAGTCTACCAAAACAGCGCCGAAAGACGATAACCCTAAAAACAGCGGCCTTTCGAAAAACATAACTCTAATTATACTCGTCCGATTGACGTGATAAAATATGCTATAGAAAGATATCGAAATTATCTACAATTAACTAGTAGATGCGATTTCCAAAATTCGCCATTACGATACCCGAATAAATCGTACAACGGACAGCAGGTTAACCAAATTCATTAATCGGCATCTCGTCTACAAATTAAAGAATCCACTCTAATTAATCTAAATTATAATCTCTAATTAACAGCGTCTAGCAAACCAGAGGAGAACATGAATTTAAAACTAGCAAACCTCCACGCGATAAGGGCTCGGCTCGGGCGTTGGCTTCCACGCGCAGCAGGGATCAGCAGCAGCACGGCTCGGCAGATCTTCGGTCGACACAAAGAAGGAGGCCCGACAAAGAATGGCAGCTTTGGCTCACGCGCAACAACGCACAAAGAACTGGACACGCAGCGGCAAAAGACAAAGGTCGGCGCTTGGGCCGCGCAGCAGGCGTAAGGGGCACATGCAGCGGTCGGCGACCACGCGCCAAGATCGCCGCAGGCGCCGTCGGCTTTGGCGAGAAGCGGCTCCTGCGAAGAACACTTGGTCGCTCGCCACAAGAAATAAGCAAGATACCGGCGGCAGCCAGCGCTCGGCGGCAGCGTACACACGATCCACGCGACGCAGGTTGGTCGAAAATCGACGGCGGCATGCGCGCTTGAAAGAAAAGGAAAACTAGGGTTTTCTAAAATCCAAGATCTATTTATATAGCTCATAAAAATTCGAAAATTCTATTTTCCACGAATACTAAATTCTTTAATTACGCACAAGCCCTTAATTCTTTAACTAATTAATTTAATTACACTCAGCCCTTAAGCCGCTTTAATTAATATTAATATTATTTTTCGAGTATTACATGAAAATTCGTGATCCAGTGCCAAAAGAAAGCTAATGAAACCAGAACATATCTCTAGGAGAGGTAAACCCGAGATTCGCCTCTAAAGGGTCAAAAGCGCCGCAGAAGAAGACAGATGCGTTACGAATCTCCGTGACGTAACGCGATTTAGATCTAATCCACCATTAATCAATAAAACCGAATCAAACTACCACTAAAACACCTTCGTTACCCTTGAAGACCAGTAGAACGACGATGATCCGTTCCCTAAGGCCTTCCTCCTTCTCCTCTCCTCCCTCTCCAAAGGGCCGCCACAAGGACGCCAAGGATGGCCGTGACGACAAGCGGGGAAAGGAGATGCCTGAGGGGATCTTGGGGAGAAGCACCGGGATCACCGGAGACAACACCACAAAGAAATGAGGGCACCAAGGGGCAGCAAGGAGTAGGGAGAGGGCAATGGAGGTGGCGGCCACAATGGGGAGGAGAGGGGAAGTGGGAGGCGCTAGGGTTGGGGTGCCTCCCCCTCCCTTGGTCGCCCCTCTTGGGCCGGTCTCCCCTCTTGGGCCTCTGGTGGCGACCACGCCGGGTTGGCGAAGAAAAGCGTAAAACCCCCACGAATCGGAAATTCAGAGTTTGCATTTGTCTTTACCCTCCAGACTTCATTCTATTTACGAATTCTATTCCGAGTATTACATTCTACCCCTTAACGATTCGACCTCGAATCTAAACACGATCTTACTCAAAGAAAATCATGATCGAATTTATTAACGAAAAACACATACCATAAACGAACAGTGCGGATACTTATCGCGCACGAGGTCTCTAGCTCTCAAGCGGCCTCTATTTCGGACTAGAGAAAACCACCACCCAAAAACCCAAAACGATGCCTAACCTAACACTCAACCGTAACTTTCTAGGTACCCTCACCGTAAGAGGATCAAGGTAAGACCATACTCAATGGTCAACGCCTTAAACTATAACTCGAATCTTGAATGGTTCACCGCCCACTCAAAGACCGAACACACCCGACGCTATGCGTGCCAGCGTGCAGAGACTCGTTAAAACGAAATACCAAATTTCTAATTTCGCAACTTTCAAAACGAAGAGAATCCAATTGAAAATAGAGAGTCCTCATCGCGTCCGCTCAATGCTAATTCTCCACCAAAAGATTAAATTCCAATTTGACAGCTCATTTCAAAACAAATCCATTTTCTAAATAGGCGCTTTACAAATGAACACCAATACAACCAAAGGAGAAATTACTGGCACGCCCAAACCAAACACTTGCAGTTTGTCTGAATTGGAAAGAATCTACATGCCAACATAACCTCAACTCAAATTGCAGAAAACACCGGTCAACAACACCAACTCAACCGAGAATCAAGAAAACACCTCATTATCCGATGAACATTCCTTTCCACAGTTTCTTTCTTCTAGGAATAAAATTTCTCTCGAATCCTTGAAATTTGAATTCATCGCATACCACACGAGCTTAAACCTTTTAGTCAAATATCCTCAAATCATGCTCAAACTGAATTAAATCATCCACACCATTGTGAAGAGACTCTATGAAATCTACTGGATACTCTAGGTAATACAGAGTCGATTTGATTGAAAGCATCCATAACACCACAATGGTAGACACCACGCAATCACATTATCTTCAATTTCCAATAACAACAATTCAAGATCCTTAGCACGCACGGACATGTACTACATCGAAGAGTTCTATCAATGACCATTCATTGCTCAGAAACTCTATTATCCCACTTCGCTCACGCACAATCATCGGTAACCAATGGTCTAGCATAACAATGCAAACCCAAACTTAACCTCCAAGATCTCTACCACAAATTTCAATTATAACATATAGGGAAATCAATGGATTGACTCTCCAACATTTTCCCCAATTCTAACGTATTCACTCACTTGCATACTTAGAAATTTCTCGCCTAATCTCGCATCATTATCCAATTGCGTTGCTTTAAAAAAAGTAATCAAGGTTTCTATACTTTCGATAATCACCGACCATTCAATCACGAACTGAAGTTATGAAGTTTCACTATACCATAGGTTCTACTCAGTCGAAACACTTTTCAGACTTACTTCGAAACCAAGCATTCCATGTGAATTAATTTTTCCCCAAGAGATACAGATCAAAACCATTCTACATTCTACTACTCCTCCAGTAACTTGGTAGCAAAATATCACCGCTACGATTACTCATCTACCACCAACCAGTTGCCAAACTTAGCCTTTGCAAACACTTTGCAACCCAAAACTGTGATCCTTTCTCAAAAGGAAGAGGCGAACAAAGATAAGTTTATTCACACAGAAAGACGTTGCTCATCACGACGAGCAGGAAACCAAAAGAAATATTCTAATAAAGGTGATCTTGAAAAACGAAAGCTGAGTTCATAATTGGAGGCACACCCTCAAAAGAGAATAGCAAAAACAAATAAACACGAAAGAAAGATATTACGCTTGAAATTCGCCATCTCTTGAGCGGAAAGAGCAACAAATTTAGGACGCTTCAAATAACCACAAGATTTAATTAAGAATCGATAAGATCCTTCAACAGCCAACTTGCTCAAAAAAGTTCATCTACTTGGGAAACACGAGATCCAAATGTTCTCACCACAAACTCAAACATTTCCTTTACGAGATTTCACTGAAAACAAACGGATTAACTTCGCCTCAAGGGATCAACGAAAATATTCTTTTATTGCAACCTCACTTTGCGAACTCAAACCAAGGAGCCTTTCGGACTAAATCACACTAAATCTTTAAGAAACAATAGGTTAATCCAATTCCTCTAGTTACCCAAAATAATTTCGCTACGGTTGATTCACGAGCTCCAAGTTACCGTGAAAGCTAAACTTGAAATATTCTTATTTGAACGCTGCCACTAAAGGCGATCAATTTACTACGTGTATTAACATCAAGCCCATAACAACACTTAGAAAACTTTTCGAAGACCCACGTGGAATGAATGGGTTGATTCCTTCTCGAAAGAAGAGGCAAATAGAAACGATCTTCACCAACCAAAAATCACTTACCACTCGCAAGGAACACAGAACTCGGGGAAAACCAATTAGGCAACGAACTCGAAGACATATGGGAAGTCCACAGTTGAAAACATAGGCCTCACAAAAAAATAGAATATCCGACCTTAACCGTTAGGAACAAACGGGTATTCAAGATCAAAACACCCGCATCATGGAAGAACTATTATAATTTTTTTTCAACATATCTCATTACTCGACAAACTATGTTTACCACAAAGAACTTGAATTCCCCAAAGAGCATGAACACCAAAACTGAAATTTGATCGCTTTAGAAATGTTACGAAAGGCGACAACTTTCTTTCTTTATAAAGGAATCAACATCGCCATCACATTACTGATCATATCAATAAACCTTCTAAAGGAACATGGCAAATCGCGTTATAGAAATTTTTCAGCATCAAATGGAATTGTAATAACAACTTATTCTAGAAAGGAAACTTAGTACGAAAACCACAAAACTGAAACCAACCTCACACACAACTCCACCATAACATTAGAAAAGGGTTTCGACTTTTTTTTTCTTTTCAAGAGAGGTTCTAAACTCCAACATTCCAGCTACTCCGAAAGAAACGAATAGAGTCAAGATTTTCTTCGACAAACTTTGTAAAAGCTAATTCCCGTTCCCCAAAATACCAAACGGTTAACTAGGTCCCCTTAATCAACAAGTGAGATAGGACGCTTACAAAAAGAATGATCTTGTCAATAATATCGTGTACAAGTAGCAAAGAGAGCTCAAGAATCGTAAAGACAAGAATTGTTTTGAAAACATCTAGGGACCAATAGGAACCCGTAGCCAACCAATTTGTTTGATTACCATCTCCGACTTAATCACCACAAGGCACCACAAAAGGGGTTTTAACACTAATCCTCAGAAAAGAGATGCGTTAAACTTTAAGACGCGGAATGATCCAAAAGAAATACATGGAGCCAATGCTTCCTCGTGTTAACGAACTTGCAACAGAAAACTCTCATTATACAAACTATCAAACGAGTAAATGAGTCGCTATTTTCCAATGAGAAGGAAGGAACAAACATGGAAATATCAATATTGCCAATCGTCAAGATCATTTAAAATAAAAGAAATTCAACAACTGAAAAACAATAATATTTTCAGAGAACCATTAAAGACCTATTGATCTCATCAACTACCACGAATCATGAACTTAAGAGAAATTCATCAACTACCACCAGACAAGAATTTGTAAAAATCGAAATCAAGGAAGAGAACCACCGCCTAAAGCATCCCAAAAGAAATATGCAAGATCATTGTGCACTTGATAAAGAACTTGCAAAAGAAATCGCCAATGCCCAAACCCCAAACGAACACACGGTTGAATTTTCCAACAGGTAAAACAGAACTTCCGTGAAAAGGTAAATCTTGCATTTTAACTACGCCACGTGGAGCGTAAATATCACAATAGTAGAAAGAACAATAATTGTTTCAAAGAACGATCGTAAATTTACTAGAGATTGCCCACTTCATTATAACCTCCATTCAAAAGAAATTCACGATCTATCGTAAACTACAACCAAAAACCGATACAAACTTGAGAAGAACAACAACTTCATCAATGAGCTCAGCTCAACACGTAACTATGGAACAGGTAAGAACTTCTACTCTTACAACACGAACAAAGGTGTAGCTCGCAAAACCGGTGACGACAACCACGATCTCAAATGCCGACGTCTGCTACCGATACGCATAACTAATGCAATCAATTATGAATATATAGGATCATCTCATGACAATCATAGAATAATTCATAGATATATAGGATATCGCATCACGTCATAGCTTAACAACAAGAAAGATAGTACAGAGGCAATTCTATACCATACAACCTAATGAACAACATCACTAGAAATGCGGAAACAATGGATTTCCCAAACCCCACCTACTGTGCACAGTGTGTCATTTTAATAACTTATTTACCACGGACCTAAAGCCCGCTCGATACCAATCAGAACACCACGACTATAAGGAAGTCAAGATGTCACCTACAACCACTACTTTTAGAAGAATAACATCAAAACACATGACCAGGTTAATCAAGTAGAAAGATTATACGG
Source organism: Hsuehochloa calcarea (assembly GCA_036346395.1). Classification (NCBI taxonomy): domain Eukaryota; kingdom Viridiplantae; phylum Streptophyta; class Magnoliopsida; order Poales; family Poaceae; genus Hsuehochloa; species Hsuehochloa calcarea. The sequence goes on along the minus strand of CM070609.1, from coordinate 46,152,316 downwards.
AAATAAGAATTCATCATCAGGTTTAATCAATGGAATAGAAATAAACAATTCTGAGATATAAGGTAGTTATGACCAAACTGGCTTATTACAATACATCACAAGTCATAATTAACGACAGTAAAAGTCCTCAAAATGTTTGGTTTATGGTAGTGAGTGCATCGTGATGAACTACCCTCCACAAGGTCATTCTTCCTTGTCATTTACCTAAATAAAACAACAAAGCAAGAATGAGCCAAAGACTCAGCAAGTAACTGTAAGTAACAATCAAACATTCCATGAACAATATATCACAATCATCATTTGAACATTTACTGGAAACGAATTTATGAATGGATGAAGTGGAATGATGCATTGAAGGAATTGGACATATTGCAAAGATATACGGTAGATAGCGAGTGAAACACCCGTCGGTGTTCACTTAAAGTAATCGTATGAAGAACGTTTCATACGACCGTCCAACGTGGCCCACATTGGAATGGTGGACTCACGTAACATGGCCCACATTGGAATGGTGGACTCATGTACCCATTCTGGAATTGATGGGACTTTCAAGTGCCCATACTGGAATTGATGGGTCTTACAAATGTAATTTATGCATGTCATGATGTGATCCCATGGTAATATTGAATAGTACTCATAATTGAAAAGAAACACATGGCATTCATCTACAAGTACGAACAAGTATAATCATTCACTCACACATCACATTTTTGCATCAAACATAGTATACAAGGTACTTGCAGATATCAACATCATGAACAAGGCACAAAACATTCATGTAAACAACATATCATTATGCATACAAGATTTGCCTTTATGTAGTGACTCGTTAGCGCAACGGGGTGTTCCCACACGGATGTCTCACCGCCTACACAAGCATGTTTCCAAAATAAGAACAACGATAAAACACTGCTACCGATGTTCTACAATAACCCCTGACTATTCAATATACCGCATAGACCCAAATTGAAAATAAACTATTCTGCCAGATTTCAGCCCTTATGAGCAGCGGTACGAGAAAAAGCATATTTAAATATCTGGAACTCGAAACGACACGAAACTAGTGCCCAGATTTTCTTAACTTAACTGGCTACAAAACTCTAGTTGATGGTAAACTCTAATTCGGCCAATACAGAGGTCTAATCATCCAATGAAAAACTATAATTGCAGTCTGCCCAGAATTCAGAACAGCCCGAAAGAAAAGGCTCTAACTTTTAAACCACTGATCCAAATAAAATGATTTTTATCATCCTGGAAACATGGTGCAATTATATTCATAAACCTAGTTGGGTGGCCGACCTGATTCTGACTCTAACTAGATCAAAACCTAGGTGCAACCGACTATACCCAGCAATTCTGGCAGACAGACCAGCACGTAGTAAAACAGTCATAACTTTTAATCTACTAGGTGAAAATTCGTGATCCAGGTGCCAAAAGAAAGCTAATGAAACCAGGAACATATCTCTAGGAGAGGTAAACCCGAGATTCGGCCTCTAAAGGGTCATAACTGGCCGCGCAAGAAGACAGATGCGTTCTGGAATCTCCAGGACAGAACGCGATTTAGATCTAATCCACCATTAATCAATAAAACCGAATCAAACTACCACTAAAACACCTTCGTTACCCTTGAAGACCCGTGAGAACGACGATGATCTGGTTCCCTAAGGCCTTCCTCCTTCTCCTCTCCTCCCTCTCCAAAGGGCCGCCACAAGGACGCTAAGGATGGCCGTGACGACGGCGGGAAAGGAGATGTCGGAGGGGATCTTGGGAGAAGCACCGGGATCACCGGAGACAACACCACAGCAGCGAGGGGCACCAAGGGGCAGCAAGGAGTAGGAGAGGGCAATGGAGGTGGCGGCCACAAGGGGGAGGGAGAGGGAAGTGGGGAGGCGGCTAGGGTTGGGGGTGCCTCCCCTCCCTTGGCCGCCCCTCTGGGCTGGTCTCCCCTCTTGGGCCTCCCGGGTGGCAGCCCACGCCCAGTTGGCGAAGAAAAGCAAAACCCCACACGAACTGGAAATTCAGAGTTTGCATTTGTCTTTTACCCCTCCAGCTTCATTCTATTTACCGAATTCTATTCCGGAGTATTACAAGCACAACCCTTGGTCACCACCTCATGTTCTCCCCCCTATATATTGCAGCAGCCACCACAGTTTATGGTTGGGTTTTTTCTTATATTATTCTACCTTTGCAGTTTCGCCGTTTACGGTTTGGGAAACCCCACTTTGTGAACTTCATTCAAAATCCGTAATATATTTCAGATTGCATCTATCTTGTTCTTGTGAGTTGTTTCGGTTGCTTGCAGGAACCATAACCATGTGGTAAGGTTGATCGTGTGCGAGCGTGGTTGATAACGCCAGTTGTGCGGGTGTAGCGAATTGCGAGGTGAAGATCTGCGGGTCGGAAGGCTCAAAGCGTCAACGTCCTCACGACGAAACAAACCGAACCTATCGGAAGATCGGACCACCGTTTACTCATCACCTCCTTCTCACGACACACCACCTGTTGCTCGCTCTTGAGCAGATTAGGTGGAAGATGGCGTGAACAACTACATCATTGATACCGAAAGAGATGGATTCAATGTTCTCAATGATCATAACCGTCGCCAGCTTCGTCACAATCGTCAAGGTATGGGAAGAAACCAACGTAAGGTACGTGACCAAAATGATGCATTTGGTAAAATTAAATTCACTATTCCTTCTTTTGCTAAAAAATATGATCCGGATGCTTTCTCACATGGGAGTTAACCATAGAATAAAAATTTGCTTATCATGAATTCCCTATTGATAAGAAAGTTAGAGTTGCTACTAGTGAGTTTTCTGATTTTGACTCTATTTGGTGGAGTGAATACTGTCGTACTAATCAGAACATACCTAGGACATGTAATGCTTTGAAGAGAGCGATGAGATATAGATTTATACATTCATATTATTCTCATGATCTGCTTAATAAATTACAATGCCTAAGACAAGGTAGTAGTTCTATAGAGGATTATTATCAAGGATTAGAAAGTGGTTTGTTGCTTTGTGGTTTAGAAGAAATTGAAGATACTAAGATGGATAGATTTTTGGGAGGTTTAAACCATGAAATTCAAGACATACTTGAGTATAAAGAATATAATTCTATCACTCGCTTGTTTCATCTTGCTTGTAAAGCTGAAAGAGGGGTACATGGACGTCAATTCAGAAGTAAAGAAAATTTTACAAGTTCTTTTGCAGGTTGCACACCTCATAGGCAATCAAGAGCACCATTTACTCCCTATAGCTAAATACCTGCACCTACAAACTCCTCCAACAACTAGCGTCCATCTACATCCATTACACTATCACGCACCCCGGAAACGAACAAGAGCATGGTTCAAACCCCTGCACAAAGTTCATCTTCGGTTGCTTCAACGGGTAGAGCACAAGATGACAAAAATATGAGCATTTTCAAATTATTTTAATCCAGAAATATGCTAGATGAATCATGGAAAAAACTTTTGCCTTTTTTATAAAGCAGGTAATCAAGAACACTATGGTTATACGAATTTTTAGAAGGACATAAACTAGCATTCCTATCTCAGTGTTCAAGGCAACAATAGATAATAAAGCTAACCAAACAACAAGTGTGAGATAGACATACCCAGATCAAGTGGAAGAAGCAGCAGCAGCAGGAGGAGTTTTGGTAAAGTCGTCGTTCATCATGGCGTAGTAGACGTCGTAGTAGTAGTCGTGCAATTGATGTAGACGTAGCAGAGAATCGAATGAAGAGGAAACATCGAGCAGTCGTGCGAACGCTCTCCAAAAACCTTATTCGTTCTCGCTCGTGCAAGCCTTTAAGGATGAGGGTTCCGGAGGCCTGCTCTCCCGGTTTGACCGTACATGCACCTCGTCGGGATGGAGATCTCCCGATGTAGCTGTTGGGGAACGCGACAATGCTATGTGTAACGTCCCAAATATGGATTTGTCTTTCAAATGTAAGAAAATGAGAAGAAATTAAAACTTTTCTTGCATCTCGAAGTCCAGGGCATTTCTGTAATTCTTGTATAAGAATTATGGAAAATACTAAATCAAATCTTTAATTGACTCCAATCAAAAACCTCCTTGGCAAAGATCTTGTGCCAAACCCATGGAAATATTTTTCCTAAGTTCTAGGGAGGCTTGGTAACACCTCTGAATTATCTTATCGAACCCGGGAACGAAGTATCCCGAATTCTCTGTGTTCATACACTAGTCTAGGATTTCCAGCGTACACAGTCACAAAAATGTTATCACAAACATATCCAGCGTGTTTATTAATAAGCATAGAGTTTATTACAATTTGGGCCTGAGGCCAAATAAAACTTTAAGCAGAAGCAAAATATAATGGTAAGCCACACGATACGCCACAGGCAATCGTCTGGAGGTCGCTGCCTAATCGTCCTGCTCCTCACCTTCCGGATAGTCTTCTCCTGAATAATAATATTCAGCAAGAGTGAGCACTACAACTGTGCTCGCAAATTACACCCAATACAGAATTTATAATGCATGCATAAGTAATTCAAAGGAGGGTAGTAGGGTTTATTTGCGTAATTCAGCATTTTTGGGTTTTAAGTAGTTATACTAAGTTTCAAGGCACATTTTTATTCCATAGCTAAAATCAAATTTTAAAATTTGATCATTTTATAGTGGATAACCTCCATAAGAAACATGGTGAAGGATACCCTCCTATCACAAGGCTACCCGTTTAATTTTTCCACAAGGATTAACCATCCTCAAATCATGTCCAAAGTTATTTTAAAACCAAAAACAAGTTCTAACTTAGAGTGGCTTTGCTCAGCATGTCCATGACCGTGGACACCGCTATTCGAATAGATTTACACTCTGCAGAGGGGTACAACTTTACCCACACGAGATAATTTGCCCGTTATGTCGGCCAATGCACGCTTCCTTAGGCGTGTGACTAGGCAATTATCACAAGGCGTTTCCAATGCACTACCTCACTACCAATATGCCCGCTAAGGTTTCACTTCCATTAGGCTAACCACCTGCCGGAAACCCCCTCTTGCGCCACGTGGGAATAAAGTCTAACCGACACCCACACAACAAAAATGGCATAAACAATAATGAGGTAAGACAAATTATTAAGCCAGGTTCTGCCCATACAGAACATGTGGTGGTACGGTGGAGCTTTGCAAGATGCGGCTCAAAGACCGGTCCTTAACCTACTTGGGCAACTTTCAATAAAAACCCTGGGTCTCCGTCCTAACCAGACGAGCCCGTGCATAAACCTGCACCCACCAACGGTCCATTTTTACCCAAGTACAAACCATTTTCTTTTATTTTTATAATTTTCAAAGACATTTGCAAAAGTCCACCATGACATAACAATGTCATAGGTTTTTTTTATATCAAATTTTGAAGTTTTGGCTAAATTCTCCCAAAATCAAATATTTCCTGGTATAAGCATTTGCTAAGCATATGTTTATTTTTAAATTCATTTGACTAAGGTGACAAGGAATTGGTAATACAACATTCAAATGTGGCTATACAAAGGAATTGGAATAATTAAGTATTTAAAACATGAATTTAAAATAATTAAATACAATTATGCATGCAATAATAATTTAAAATAGAAATTAAATAATTTTAAATATTGGGGGCAAAATGGTCAATGGTGTAACTTGCCTGGCTCAAAATCTTGGTATTCTACTTCTTCAATAGGGTCAAGCTCTCCGGAGTCGTCAAAATCTATTCGCGAGAATAATCCAAATTCAAACAGAATTCAAATAAACTCAAATAAATTCAAATGAAAATACAAATTAACTCCAAATTAAATAATTTTGGTTTAGTTAGCTAGATCTTGATTTTATACAAATTTAGAAATTTGAATCACCTAAATCGGAGTTTGTATGAGGAAATACGAGCTCTTGGAAGTTTAAAACCTAAATTAAATCATAAAATCAGAATTTCCGAATTTCCCGAATTAAATTTCTAAAGGAAATTCCATTTATTGCGCAAGCATGCATCAGAGGTACGGCATGCGCCGCTGACAGGTGGGCCCGCACAGTATGGACTGAGTCCACGGCGCTTTCCGAGTCCACGGTGGACTCGGCTCACAACACAGTGCGAGGGAAAACGCGGCGCCGGTGCGGCGGTCTTGTCGGGCGCCCACGCTGGCCGCTCGCCGGCTAAAGTGCCGATGTGGCGCCAGTGGCGCGACTTCGGCCGCCACATCGGCTGGGGAGGGCGGCGCTCGGGTACCAAAGGTACCAGCGATGGGCGGCGCGGCGAGCTCCGGTGAGGTTCGCAAAATGCTCAGGAGACGATGCCGATGCGAGGGCGCTACCTGGTGGCGGTGATGCGTGGCCGGAGGGTCGTCGGCGATGAAGAGAGGCGATGGTGAGGCCCGGTCAACTGCGGCGAAGGGGCTCCGGGGGTCTTCAGGCGAGGCCGAGGTGCGCACAATGATCGCCGGAGGATGCTAAAGCTGATGGTGGCAACGACTGCGGCGGAGGGGCACTAGAGGCGGCGCTAGAGGCGGCGGAGGACTTTCGGCTGCCAAGGGAGGAACTTCAAATTGCCGGCGAACGAGAGCGACGGAGGGGACGAGAGGTGGGGGAATAGAATGAGGGAGGAGAGGCGCAGGGGCGCACGGCGTTAGAAGGGGGTAATGCCGGGTGAATGCGGAGGAGCTGGCAATGCTAATGCGCGTAAATGCGGGGGTTAAGGCGGAGGGAATCACGGAGGAGACGGAGCTCCGAGGCACGGCAATGCCGGCGTTGTCTCGGGCACGAGAGGGAGAAGAAGGCGGCGAGGAAGAAGACGCCGGTGGGGCCCACATGGCGGTCGGATGAACTGGTCGGGAGGAGTGACGATCGTTGGATTTTGATCGAACGGCCGAGCCGTAACACGCGCTGAAACCGGCCTGACGGCGGTGATCGTTGGATTTTGATCGAACGGCCGAGGCGATAGAGCGCGAGAAGGTTTGATGTCGGCCGTCCGATTTGACGGACGCCCGCATTAAACAAAGCGGGAGGAATTGGGCGAGCGCGACAAGGTCGGGCTTCGCCCAAGATCGCTGCCGAGGATTTAAATTCTTTTTTTTCCAATTTATTTAATCCTGGAAATTCAAATAAGCTTTATAAAATATCAAATAATGTCCAAACATTTTGAGAAAATTCACAGAAATTCTCAAGAGCATTCTGGACTTAAATAAAATAATTCCAAATTTTAGTTGGTAATGGATTTTGCACATAAATTATTTTAGCTTTAAAATAATTAGGGAAAAGCTTTTAAAATTTCCAAAAAATCCACAAAAATAATTAAAGTCTTATTTTCAACTGAAATTGAAATTTTGGGCTGTTACAAACCTACCCCCCTTAAAAAGAATCTCGACCCCGAGATTCAGTCTGGGTTAGCAAAGAGGTGGGGGTACTCGGCTCTCAAAATTTCTTCTCGCTCCCAGGTAGCTTCTTCTTCTGAATGATTGCTCCACTGAACCTTACAAGAACGAATGACTTTGCTTCTGGTGACGCGTTCTGCCACATCGAGAATCTTGATTAGCTGCTCCATATAGGTGAGATCTTCCTGAAGATCGATGCTCTCGAGCGGTGTTTCTTCTGTTGGTACTCTGAGGCATTTCTTTAACAGGGATACATGGAAGACATTGTGAACAGCTGACAGAGATGCTGGTAGTTCCAACTGATAAGCAACTTCACCTCTCTTTGCCAAAATCTTATAAGGTCCGACAAATCTGTGTGCGAGTTTTCCTTTAGTCTGAAATCTCCTCACTCCTCAGAGTGGAGTTACCCTGAGATAGACAAAATCTCCCATCTCGAAGGATAGTTCTCTCCGACGATTGTCGGCATAACTCTTTGTCGGGATTGAGCCACCTTCGACGCTCTCTTATTGCTTTTACCTTACTTTCAGCTTTTTTATCAATTCAGTCCAAGAATTGGTGTTCTCCTACTTGATCCCAAAGGAGAGAGGTTCTACACTTTCTTCCATACAATGCTTCAAATGGCGACATCTGTAGGCTAGCTTGAAAGCTGTTGTTATAGGAAAATTCTGCATAGGGCAAATTCTTATCCCAACTTCTTACGTAATCTATAGCACAAGCTCAAGCATATCTTCTAGGACCTGATTTACACGCTCGGTCCGCCATCTGCTTGGGGATGATATGTCAGGCCGATGTTGAGTCCGGTTCCCAAAGCTTCATGTAGACTCGCCAAAATCTTGATGTGAATCTGCGAACCTCATCGCTGACACGCATTTTCTTGGGTATACCATGTAGACAGACGATCCTCGCCATGTACAATTTCGCTAACTTATCGCTTCGTAAGTGGTCTTGATCGAATAAAATGAGCCACTTTGGTTAATCGGTCAATTATCACCCAAATGGAATCACATCCTGCTTGGGTCCTAGGAAGTCCGTGATAAAATCCATACCAATCTCCTCCCATTTCCACTGGAATTGGTAATGGTTGTAACAATCCGCATGTCTCGATGTTACGCCTTAACACGCCGACATACATCGTAACGCAACAAACTCAGCGATCTCTCGCTTCATACCGACCCACCAATACTTTTCCTTCGGATCTGGTACATCTTGGTACTCCCGGATGGATAGAGTAAGGTGATTCATGAGCTTCTTTCAGAATCAGTTGTCTTGTTTCATGGTGATTAGGTACACAGATGCGGTTGCCAAACCATACTGTGCCTTGCTCGTCCTCAAAAAATCCTTGGGCTTTGCCTCTTCTCATGTTCTTCATGATTTCTTTGATGTCTTCGTCTTCTAATTGTTTCTCTCTGATTTGACCTTGTATGGTTGGTTGGACTTCCACTGTGTTGATACAGCCTTGACTGACAATTTCCAGGTTCAGATGCTTCAGTTCTTCATACAATTCTGGTTGATTTTCTTGAACTAACACCGTGTTGCAGTATGCCTTCCTACTCAGAGCATCTGCTACCACGTTGGCTTTACCCGGGTGATAATGAATTCCAAGGTCATAATCCTTTATCAGCTCTAACCATATTCTTTGCCTGAGATTAAGTTCTGACTGGGTGAAGATATATTTCATACTCTTATGATCTGTGAAAATCTCACAGCGGTTACCAATGAGATAATGCCGCCAGATTTTCAAAGCGTGTACGATTGCCGCTAACTCTAGATCATGAGTTGGATAATTTCCTTCATGTGGCCTTAACTGACGAGATGCATAAGCCACGACCTTTCCTTCCTGCATCAGTACACATCCTAGCCCTTGGCGGGATGCGTCACAGAAAACTTCAAAATCCTTACGTATATCTGGTAAGACTAGCACTGGTGCAGAGACTAGTCTCTTCTTCAGCTCTTGAAAACTATGTTCACATGCACTTGTCCATTCAAATTTCTTTTCCTTCTTCAGAAGTTGAGTCATGGGTTTGGCGATCTTGGAGAAACTTTAAATGAATCTGCGGTAATACCCAGCTAATCCTAGAAAACTTCTCACTTCTGTGACAGACTTGGGTTGCTTCCAATCCATTACAACTTCAACCTTTGAGGGGTCTACTGCAACTCCTCCTTCTGACACAATATGTCCAAGAAAAGCCCCTTGACTGAGCCAAAATTCACTTTTGCTGAATTTGGCATAAAGTTGATGTTCTCAGAGTTTGTCCAAAATAATTCTGAGATGTTTTTCATGCTCTTCCACATCTCTTGAGTAGATGAGAATATCATCTATGAATACTACGACAAACTTATCCAAGAATTCCATGAATACTTTGTTCATCATATTCATGAAATAAGCAGGGGCATTTGTTAGTCCAAATGACATTATTGTAAACTCGCATACCCATATCCGTGGTGAAGGTCGTCTTCAAATATCTTCCTATTCTGATTTTTAACTGATGGTAACCTGACCTCAAATCAATCTTGGAGAAAACACTGGCTCCTTTAAGCTCATCAAACAGATCAACTATCCTAGGTAACGGGTACTTATTTTTGATTGTTACCTCGTTAAGTGATCTATAGTCCACACACATTCTCATACTATTGTCTTTCTTTTTGACAAATAGTACTGGAGCTCCCCAAGGCGATGAACTCGGTTGAATGTAACCTTTACTCTGTAGTTCTTCGATCCGGTTCTTCAACTCGCTAGATCGCTATCGGCATTCTATAAGGTCGCTTCAAATTGGAGCGATCCACGACTAAGTCAATTAAGAACATTATGTCCTTGCCCGTGGCATACTGTAATTCCTTTGGAAAACATCCGATATTCTTGGACCACGGTATATCTTCCGCTTTACTTCCTTTAAGTCGGTCAAGATAGAACTTCTTCCCGTAGAAGTCTTGGGTCGAACTCTACCAAATCCCTTGTTCATTGGTGAGGTTGATATATCTACTAGCACAATCTATCCTGCCTTGATTTTTGGCAAGCCAGTCCATTCCGAGAATTACGTCCAATCCTTGCGAACGCAAGACTATTAAGTTTGCCGAGAAAGTTACTCCAGAGATTTCCAAGGTAAGGTTTGGGCAAAAGAAACTAGCTCTCATTTCTGAGCCCGGGGAATGAATTAACATGGGGTTAACTAAGGGGGAGGTAGATAACCCATACTTTTCCACAAACTTATTTGACACAAAAGAATGCGAAGCTCCGGAATCAAATAAAACTGATGCTGATACTGAATTGACAAGGAACATACCAAGAACAACATCTGGTGCTGAGAAAGCCTCCTCTGCAGTGACGTGATTCACACGTCCCTTCATGAACTGTCCAGCTGGTTTTGAGGGACCGCCGAAGACTGAAGCTCCGGGAGTTGGCTTGACGGGGTGGCGTCACGCTTCTTGGGACACTTATTGGCATAGTGACCCAACTCGCTGCGTTGAAAGCAAGTGATTCTGCCGCGGAAATAGCTAACTTCACTGAACCGACCTCCGATGAACTACTATGGAAACCGGAGTATTTGGGCGCGACCGAGCCGGAACTCTCGTGTAGTAGGTCGAATCTTCCACGCCGAGGTGGTCGAGACCGAGTGAAACGAGGCTTGGGCGATCATCCCGAGTTAAATTTCGAGCGCCATCCTCCGCTACGGTTCTCCATTTCTTGATGTTTGCCTTCCCGCGATGGCCTTATTTACTAAGCGTTGAAAGTCGGTGAAATCTCGAGAAATCAAACGAACAGAGTTCGCTGCTCAACCTTCCAAAAATCGCTCCCGCCTGCTTTCATCTCTCGCTCACGCCCTCGGGGCATAGCGAGCAAGTTGGTTGAACTTATGCGATACTCGCGATCGAACGGTTTCCTTGACGAAGAGAGCGAAACTCCTTCTTCTTTAGTTTAATCATGCCAGATGGAATGTGAGATCGGCGGAAAGCTTGCATAAACCCATCCCAAGTGATTTCTTGGGCATTAGCATGGGACATGTTGAAGTTATCCCACCATTCGATGCGGGACCAATCAACCGATGAGAGGCAAACAAAACTCTCTCACGATCGCGTACCGAGCAATATCCGCTTACTTACCAGCCCCGAGCCAATCTTCTCGCCCATGGGTTCCGTGCTACTAGAAAACGCTCGTGGACGATCCTCATGAACTCGACAAAGTCACTCTTGCGGGAGGTGGAGGAGCATGATGGGTCACGACGCTTGAGTACTCGTTGTTGTGGAGAGATCTAGTAATTCAATCGATGAGTCGATTGACACATCATTTGGCGCCATCGGGGCTTCAGCTGGAGGAGGTGGTGGTCGTTGAACTGGGTTTTCTTGATAATCAGATTCTCATTTCCTTGCCCTCTGACGTTGACACTTCCAGTGCGGGTGGTTACCATCTGGTGGACTCTTCACAGATTAGACAAGAGAGACAGGAATTTCCAAGGGTATAGGACTACAATAGCCCAAAATCAACAAACGCAAGGCAAGAATACTTCGGCAAAATAATTTATTTTATTAATTTCATTACGGCTACCACAAAGGTATTGTAGCTCATAATTCGCAACTAAAGGAAAATTTAAGGACATATCTATGGTGTTACTGGGGTATAATCTGGCTCACTAGAACTAGCCTCGCCTTCCTTGTAGCAGCCGCTTCTTTTCTCAGCCTTCAACTTTTCTTCTGCGTCTTGTAATTTCCCTTCTATGAGAGACAGCTCATCTAGGGTATTCCCGTAGGCATAATCCATGGCTCTAGCCAGATCCACCTGATGAGTGAGATCGGGACAGTCTTCATCTCTAGTTGAGCAGAAGGTACTGTCATGCCGGGTTGGAATGTGCATCGGGTAATAGTGGAACCCAAAGGCCGCTGTGGCGTTGATTGTAGATGTAGCGAAGTCGGCGGGTTGCTTCCCTCGGTGCATCCTGGATGCCTTCGCGAAGGTGTCTCGTCGCATTGGGGCATCAAGATATGGAAGTCGTGTTCGCGATAGGTTGGAGTAGAGGATCACTTCTACCCTCCACCGATCCCGATTTCCCACCTTATACTTGTATCCTTGATACGCCGGTCTTTCTTCAAAGTCCAAGTGTCGCATGATCTTCTAGAGAATCATGCCCAATGACAAGCAAAACACTATGGGAAATGGCATTCTAACTTCACCATCTACAATTTTTGAGAAGGAGATGAGTTAGTAAATAATTTTTCAAGAGAAAAGTTGAGGAATGACTCTGTAAGACCAAGTTATTTTTAATTTTCAAAATAAATCCTTAAGGGTTTGATTTCCTTCTAGGTCACGACCTACAGTCGATATGGCTATGATACCACTTTTGTCGAACCCGGGAACGAAGGATCCCGAATTCTCTGTGTTCATACACTAGTCCAGGATTTCCAGCGTACACAGTCACAAAAATATTATCACAAACATATCCAGCGTGTTTATTAATAAGCATAGAGTTTATTACAATTTGGGCCTGAGGCCAAATAAAACCTTAAGCGGAAGCAAAATATAATGGTAAGCCACACGATACGCCACAGGCAATCGTCTGGAGGTCGCTGCCTAATCGTCCTGCTCCTCACCTTCCGGATAGTCTTCTCCCGAATAATAACATTCAGCAAGAGTGAGCACTACAACTGTGCTCGCAAATTACACCCAATACAGAATTTATAATCCATGCATTAGTTATTCAAAGGAGGGTAGTAGGGTTTATTTGCGTAATTCAGCATTTTTGGGTTTTAAATAGTTATACTAAGTTTCAAGGCACATTTTTATTCCATAGCTAAAATCAGATTTTAAAATTTGATCATTTTATAGTGGATAACCTCCATAAGAAACATGGTGAAGGATACCCTCCTATCACAAGGCTACCCGCCCAATTTTTCCACAAGGATTAACCATCCTCAAATCATGTCCAAAGTTATTTTAAAACCAAAAACAAGTTCTAACTTAGAGTGGCTTTGCTCAGCATGTCCATGACCGTGGACACCGCTATTCGAATAGATTTACACTCTGCAGAGGGGTACAACTTTACCCACACGAGATAATTTGCCCGTTATGTCGGCCAATGCACGCTTCCTTAGGCGTGTGACTAGGCAATTATCACAAGGTGTTTCCAATGTACTACCTCACTACCAATATGCCCGCTAAGGTTTCACTTCTATTAGGCTAACCACCTGCCGGAAGCCCCCTCTTGCGCCACGTGGGAATAAAGTCTAACCGACACCCACACAACAAAAATAGCATAAACAATAATGAGGTAAGACAAATTATTAAGCCAGGTTCTGCCCATACAGAACATGTGGTGGTACGGTGGAGCTTTGCAAGATGCGGCTCAAAGACCGGTCCTTAACCTACTTTGGCAACTTTCAATAAAAACCACAGGTCTCGGTCCTAACTGTGACGAGCCTGCATAAATCTGCACCCACCAACGATCCATTTTTACCCAAGTACAAACCATTTTCTTTTATTTTTATAATTTTCAAAGACATTTGCAAAAGTCCACCATGACATAACAATGTCATAGGCTTTTTATCAAATTTTGAAGTTTTGGCTAAATTCTCCCAAAATCAAATATTTCCTGGTCTAAGCATTTGCTAAGCATATGTTTATTTTTAAATTCATTTGACTAAGGTGACAAGGAATTGGTAATACAACATTCAAATGTGGCTATACAAAGGAATTGGAATAATTAAGTATTTAAAACAGGAATTTAAAATAATTAAATACAATTATGCATGCAATAATAATTTAAAACAGAAATTAAATAATTTTAAATATTAGGGGCAAAATGGTCAATGGTGTAACTTGCTTGGCTCAAAATCTTGGTATTCTACTTCTTCAATAGGGTCAAGCTCTCCGGAGTCGTCAAAATCTATTCGCGAGAATAATCCAAATTCAAACAGAATTCAAATAAACTCAAATAAATTCAAATGAAAATACAAATTAAGTCCAAATTAAATAATTTTGGTTTAGTTAGCTAGATCTTGATTTTATACAAATTTAGAAATTTGAATCACTTAAATCGAAGTTTGTATGAAGAAATACGAGCTCCTGGAAGTTTAAAACCTAAATTAAATCCTAAAAATCAGAATTTCCGAATTTCCCAAATTAAATTTCTAAAGGAAATTCCATTTATTGCGCAAGCATGCATCAGCGGTACGGCATGCGCCGCTGACAGGTGGGCCGCACAGTATGGACTGAGTCCACGGCGCTTTCCGAGTCCACGGTGGACTCGGCTCACAACACATCTTGAGGGGAAAACGTCTGCCGGCGCGCGTCTTTATCTTTGGCGTCCACGCGGCTGCTACGTCGGCTAAAGTGCCGATGTGGCGCCCAGGTGGCGCTGACTCGGCCGGCCACATCGGCGCGGGAAGGGGCGGCGCTCGGGTACCAAAGGTACCGGCGATGGGCGGCGCGGCGAGCTCCGGTGAGGTGCGCAAAATGCTCAGGAGACGATGCCGATGCGAGGGCGCTACCTGGTGGCGGTGATGCGTGGCCGGAGGGTCGTCGGCGATGAAGAGAGGCGGCGGTGAGGCTCGGTCAACTGCGGCGAAGGGGCTCCGGGGGTCTTCAGGCGAGGCCGAGGTGCGCACAATGATCGCCGGAGGATGCTAAAGCTGATGGTGGCGACGACGGCGGAGGAGGGGCACTGGAGGCGGCGCTAGAGGCGGCGGAGGACTTTCGGCTGCCAAGGGAGGAACTTCGAATTGCCGGCGAACGAGAGCGACGGAGGGGACGAGAGGTGGGGAATAGAATGAGGGAGGAGAGGCGCAGCTGGGGGTGCCTTTTATAGGGCGAGGGGAGGCCAGGAGGTGGTGAATGCGTGCGGCGGTAATGGCGGAGGCGAGAGGCGCGGGCGCACTGCGTTAAGAAGGGGGTAATGCCGCAGTGAATGCGGAGGAGCCGGCGATGCTAATGCGCCAGAAATGCGGGGTTAAGGCGGAGGAATCGCAGAGAGACGGAGCTCGAGGCGCGGCAATGGCGGCGCGTTGTCTCGCACACGAGAGGAGAAGAAGGGGGCGAGGAAGAAGACACCGGTGGGGCCCACATGGCGGTCGGATGAACTGGTCGGGAGGAGTGACGATCGTTGGATTTTGATCGAACGGCTTGAGGTGGTAACACGCGCGCGAAACAGGTCGGGCGAAGCGGTGATCGTTGGATTTTGATCGAACGGCCGAGGCGATAGAGCGCGAGAAGGTTTGATGTCGGCCGTCCGATTTCGATCGGACGGACCGCATTAAACAGGCGCGAGGAGGAATTGGGCCGAGGCGCGCAAAGTGCTGGGCTTCGGCCTAGTACTGTTGCCGAGGATTTAAATTCTTTTTTTCGAATTTATTTAATCCTAGAAATTCAAATAAGCTTTAGAAAATATCAAATAAAGTCCAAAAATTTTGAGAAAATTCACAGAAATTCTCAAGAGCATTCTGGACTTAAATAAAATAATTCCAACTTTTAGTTGGTAATAGATTTTGCACATAAATTATTTTAGCTTTAAAATAATTAGGGAAAAGCTTTTAAAATTTCCAGAAAATCCACAAAAATATTTAAAGTCTTATTTTCAACTGAAATTGAAATTTTGGGCTGTTACATATCTCTTGATTTTTAGAAATTATTTGATAATTTTGGGAGGCAAGTCAAAGCTTGGTCAAATAATAATTTTCACCTTCTAGAATTTATAGAGAAAAATTCAGTGCTTGAAAATCTTTGAAAAATTTATGGGAGG
The DNA here is from genome assembly GCA_036346395.1 of Hsuehochloa calcarea. Classification (NCBI taxonomy): domain Eukaryota; kingdom Viridiplantae; phylum Streptophyta; class Magnoliopsida; order Poales; family Poaceae; genus Hsuehochloa; species Hsuehochloa calcarea. Next base: position 46,136,231 of record CM070609.1, on the reverse strand, counting down.
TTTCTCCTGCTGTCAGCAACCTCCAGTTAAAATTTCATAATTTTTGGAGCTTGGTTGCTACCTCAAATAATTCCTCAAAAATCAGTTATACAAATTCAAACCCTAACTGGTTTTCACTGTTCCTCGGGTTCGGATCAGACTCGGGCTCGAGCTACTTGATTTGGTTCAGTCAACTAAACGCACCGGCTCGGTCGCTCGGCGCGAGCGTTGTGAGCTGTTGGATCGGCATCGAATGGCCTACGCTCGAGTGAACGTTCGGACCATCCGAGATCGCCGATCCTTTTGAACCGTTGGATTCTGAATCAAAGGCCCACAATCGCGTGAACGTTCGAACTATCCGAACGCCTCGCGCGATGTGAACCGTAGGATCCAAATCAACGGCCCAAGATCAAGCGAGCGATCGAATCGTTATAATCAACCCGTTCTAACTCAACCGTTCGATTTCCATCCAACGGTTGATACATCGTCTCCTTCCTCTGGTCAGCGCGCGCGTCTGAGTCGGCCATGGCGTGCGCAGAGAAGAAAAGAAGCGGTGTGCAGTCACCTCCGTGATCGACTTTAAACGCCTATTTCGCGGCGCATTTAATGCCCGTCGTGCTCCTCCTCAGCGCCCATTCTCCAACCGCTCCGCCGCTTCTCGCCCTCTAATGGCGGTGTTGACCCGAATGGAAAATCTCGCCGTTGCTCTCTGCCATTGCTCTATTTAAGCTCCATTGCTTCACCCTTGGCTTCCTTTAGCACCTCCGTAACTCCAGCTAGCACTCACAAGCTTGCTTGAGCCGCAATTGTTTGAAATCCACTCGGCCGCCATTGTTGAGTTTGAAGCTTCGGCGAAGGCGGTGCAGCAGGGGTTTTCTTCTTCAAGTCTTTGCTCCCTCTGCTCCCCCTTTACTCTCTGAAGCTTAAACCTCACTCAATGTTGCTCAATTTGCTCAGGGCTTGGCTGAATTTGGATTTCCCCCTTTTCGGCCGAAATCTCCATTTTTCTTAGCCCGAGCTGCCTCGACCATTCTCTGTGCATTCTTTGCACTCAGGTAACTTCTTATTAGTCCCTAGTTGCTTGGCACCCGCTCCCTTGGACCGCAGCTGAGCTCTTTTGAGTTTTCCATTTTCGGTCACTTTAGCTCACTTCGGTCATCTCCGGCTTGCCGGCGCTCTGGACCACCGCAGCCAAAACGGTCGGTACCATTGGGTGCGCAAGAGTGTTGAGAATTCATTTTGGGCATTGGCTCGCACCGCCGCGGCCAGAGCCGCCGGCGGAGAGCCGCTCTTCCCCGTCTTTTTGTCGGACGAAAACAGGGAAGAGATTTGAACGTGATTCGGTTTGGACCGTCGATCCTAAGATCTACGGGCCAGGATCGCGCGAAAGTTTGAATTTATCGCACACTTCGGTCTGTGGACCGTTGGATCCAAGATCAACGGTCCCGATTCAAGTCCGCATGGGTCGTTGGATCCAAAATCAACGCCTCATGTGCGTGTGAACGTTCGGACCGTCCGAATGTCCGGATCCACGTGGACCGTTCGATCCAAATCCAACGGTTAGCGTTTAGGGTTTGCGAAGCGCGCGGGCGCGCGTCGTTTCGCAAACTTGGACCGTTGGATCCAAGATCAACGATCCAGGTTCGTCCACGTCTTTTCAATTTCTGATTTTTCCCGAAAGAATTATTTGTCAACTGAAAAATGTAGTAACTTGTAAAATGCATAACTAATTCATTTTAATTCCTTTTCGGGCGATTCAAATTTTTTTAGTTATGTTTTTAACTAAACTTTAATCTAAAAATGTTTTCAATCTCAGTTTAGCTCCAGAAAATTTTGCTAATGAATAGTAGCATTTTTGATTTATAAAGCTGAGAAAAATTGATTTGCTCATATCTTTTGCATTAAGAATCCAAATCAATTGGTTCTTATTGCTAAATTCCTTATAAATCATGACCTTGCTACTGTAAAATTTTCGGAATATTTGGAGAAATTTTACTGTTTAGTCTTTGTGTTTTCTTCGTTCTTGTCGGTTCTTTTTCACTTTCTCGTTAGGACCCGAAGAGCGCGTTGACAATATAATTGATCCTCAGCAACATCTTGACCCCCCAGCAAATAGGCAAGCAGTTTGATCATGTTAATCCTAGTATTTTTCAAGTCTAATATATTGATTTCAACTTGTATGTATGCATTGCTATTTTGTTGTTAAAATATGGTTATTATCCCATAGTTGCATAATCTGCAGGAATTGATTATCCTCTACTACCATGAGTCTAGATTAATTGCTCTGATTAGAGTTCGATGGATGAGCTCTTGTCACTTAGTAGATTGCGAATTGAATTGCTTAGAGATGCTTAGTTTCGGTAGTAATGGGCGATCATCGATTTAGTCGATGATCTTGATCACATCTAATTATTATTCCATTATGTCCAGCACTTGTGCTTTGTTATTTTGTAAAGTAAAAACCTAAAAATGAAATATTGTTTTAGACTTGGGCAAGTGGTTGGATGGTGGGTTATTGGGTTTGTGGATGTCTTGACTAAGTCAACAAGGACCGAACATCTTGTGTCACACTCTCCAAGCATTTTTGCGTGCTAACCACGCGAGAGGGATATGAGACTTCTCTTGACTAAGTACTTTGGTGTCGGGACCCAAATATGCAAATCTGGACCCTCTGTGTATTCTGCACTAGTCCAGGATCACGCTAGTGCACACAGTATCAACATTGATGAAATATCACATCCATACAACGAATATAAGAATAAACGAGTACATTTGAATAACAAATAATCGTTGGGACCTTATGGTCGAGTGTTACATTTATTAAGCCATGCAAGGTCGACAATAAAGAAATAAAGCTGCAATGAAACGAAATAAACTCCGGTGGCTCCCATCAATTTACCACGAGCAACCGATCGATCAAGACCCTAACGCTCAACCTTCGAGAACTCTTCTTCAAAAGCAAAGCGACGACTCCTCCACTTCATTGATTTGTTTAGCAAGAGTGAGTACACACCGTACTCGCAAGTCATACCACGTAATGCATTTATACATGATGGCTTATTCCAAAGGAATGGCTTCGTGGTTATTTTGCGTAAATGCAACATTTGCAATTGAATACAAATAATAGATTGAAAGCATAATTCAAAACAAATAGACAATAATAAGTTAACAATTGATTTCACAAAGGACACACAGTCTAATCAAGTTCTTTCACACACCAACAAGTTATCTCACACAAATGACCCTTCCCATTTGTTTTATGAAAATCTACCCTCGTGTGAAATTCAGAGCATGTCCATAACCGGGGGCGGCTATTCGAATAGATTGGTTTAAACACTCTGCAGAGGTTGTACACTTTACCCACACGATGAAACCAACCGGATCGAGTTGATCACAACAAAACCTTTCGAGAGACTTCATCTCAAACAATGACACTCTGGTGTGCTTTATCGCCATCAATTTGTACACACACCTTTGGAACGACACACACCATTGGACGGGGATGCAATAACCGTCCCGCGATGTGACATATCACACCTCCACCCATCACATAGCTTAAATACAACCCGAGTTGTCAATGTCAAGACTCCATAACTTACTAAGTCGCCCACCCCATACTAGGCATGTGGTCGCAAGAAGGCCCAGTTCAATGGCGCACAAAGTTAAGTCCTTAATTGACTAAGGCAAGACTTCCAGCTTTAACCCAAATCACAAAGTTTAATAAGCACACACTCCACCATTCACACGTAATCCACCACTTGCCTCGGTCTAAATCTTTTCCCACCTCGTTGATTAAGTGCAACACATGCCATCAACGAGTAATAGACACAAAGACACACAGATTCATCACACGCCCATAATCACTTAGTCAAATTTATAATTGCAACTCTCACATGAAATGATGACTCGTGGCATGGCTAAGCGATCTAATCGATCTAACCAACCCACGTTGGTGCTACAATAATACCAACTAATAATTAATCAACCTAGGGTGACAAAAGATCATGGCATACAATAGACAAGGTGGCATAACAATTTGGATTAATAACTACACCCAAAAGCATTTAAATAAATACTTGAAATAGAATGCAATACATTGAAACAAAGTATTTTGAAAACTGGTTCAAAATGATCAAAGGTATAACTTGCCTTGGAATAGATCTAGATATTGGTCTTGGTCTTGAGGTGCTCCTTCTTCTCGCAAAATTCCCAAGTATCGACGTCTACTCGCAAACGAGACAAGAGAAACAAAACAAATAAATAACAGAGGCAAAATAAACTCCAAAATTAAATAAAATTCATAAATAAATAGATCTGAATTTTATATGAATTTACAAATTTGAATGGGCTCAATTGGACTTGGATGCAAAAGATATGGGCTTTGGAAGATTGGAAAATCAATAAAACCCTAAATTGGATTTTCTCGAATTTCCCGAATTAATTTTATAAAGGAAAATCGAATTATTGCGCAATGCTTGCGCCACCGAGAATTTCGAAAAAGAATTAAAATTAAAAGAAAATCGACAAGTGGGACCCATCGCCGGTCTCGTTCACGGACCGAGTGCACCAACCAAGGAGATCCGGCGCGTGGATCGGGCCAGCACGACGCTGCGTGTCTTGGCGCGATCTGGCGCCACGCTGGCCGCCACACCAAAGATCGGCCGACGGCTGCGCCGAGTCAAGCGATAACGGCGCTCGGGACGCCGACCCGACGGTCAATGGCGAACTTCGCCGGCGATGAGTGATACCATCGCGTAGAGGAGGCTAATGCGCACACATGGGCACCGGTTTGAGCACACAGGGTTGACGGAGATGGCCGCGGCGAGGAAGAAGCGGCGGAGAGGCTCGGGTTTTGTCGGACGGCGCTCGGCGATGCTCGGCGACGAGAGGGTGCGACGAGGTAGCTGTGACTTGCGATCACAATGGTGCTTGTCGGTGGAGCAAGGCGACGACGACGGCGGCGCAATCCACCGGAGAAGAAGTTCGGCGAAAACCCTAAAGCTTGGAATGCGGCGGCGCTAGAGCGATCGGGCGATGGGAGTGGCGGTTTAGGGTTACGGAGGCCCATGAGCTAAGGGAGTATTTATAGACTCGAGATGCCGAGATTTGAAACCCCAAATCGGATCCAAACAACCGGTTTTTGAATTCCAAGATTTTCGGAGATTGAAACCGGTTCGGGTTTGATTTGGTTTGAAACGGATATGGAATAACCGAGATATGATTTGGCGGGTCGGTGCGAAGAATAAGCAATCAATCCGCTTTTGTCGGATAATCTTGAAGCTCCAAAGAATGGCGGGAGAGCGCGGCGCGAGGGAGAAGAAAGCCCGCGAGACGCGACCAGAGGCGGTCCCACCGGCGAGAGAGCGAGGCGAGTGGAGTGCAGCGCCCGCGATGGAAATCCAACGGCTAGAATCGAACGCGGCGAAGCGAAGCGAAGCGAGATCGTGCGCGGCCACGCGCGACAATCCAACGGGTCAAGGCGGGGTTGAGCGCGTGCGTCGATCGGAGATGAGGGCACGCGTCGAGCATCCAACTGACGAGCGCGCGCCGGGCGAGATGGTGGCGGGCCGAATAGTCTTTGGCTTCGCCCGATCGTTCAAGGATTTAAAATAGGTTTTTCTTTTAAATAAATCCGAAAAATGCAAATAGCAATTAGAAAATAGCAAATGACTTGGGAAAAATTCCAAAAATTCTATAAAATATATCCAAGCATATAGAATCTAAATAAAATAGTTTTGACAATTGTTGATGTTGGGATTAAGCACATTAAATCAATTTGTCCTTAAAGTCCATATTAAGCTTTTTAAATTAATATTCAAATAAATCCAAATGATGAATTTTCTTGCTACTAATATTTAAAAGATTTTAAAGCTCAAAATTGGGATGTTACAAACCTCCCCCTTAAACGAATCTCGTCCCCGAGATTCTGGCTAGCTAGAGAAAAGGCTAGGGAACTCGGCTTTTAACTCTTCTTCACGCTCCCACGTTGCTTCTCCTTCTGAGTGGTTACTCCACTGGACTTTGCATAAACGAACGGTCTTGCTTCAGTGCGGCGCTCATGACATCCAAAATCTTGACAGTCGCTCTTTGTATGTGAGATCTTCCTTCGCTTCAATTGACTCCAACGGGTGCGCTTCTTCCGCACACGAAGACACTTCTTCACCGAGACATGAAAGACATCATGCACTCGCTAACGATCGTGGTAGCTCCAAGCTGTACGCAACTTCTCCACGGCGCTCCAAAACCTTGAATGGACCCACATACCTTGGAGCAAGCTTCCCTTTGGTGTGGAATCTCTTAACACCTCTGAGCGGAGTAACTCAAGATACACAAAATCCTCTCGTTCAAAGTCGAGGTCACGACGACGATTATCGGCATAACTCTTTTACAGGATGGGCTATCTTTAACCTCTCTCGATCATAGCAACTTGTTCTTCGGCTTCTGAATAATATCGGCCCGAACACTACACGCTCAAATGTCTCGACCAATTCAACGGAGTTCTGCAGTACGACCGCATGAGCTTCAAATGGTGACATCTGCAAACCGGCTTGATAATCTGTTGTTGTACGAGAATTCGTGCATACGGCAAACTTTTATCCCAACCGGTAGCATTAGCTAAGGCACGTGCTCTCAACATATCTTCTAATATCGATTGACTCTTTCATCGTCCATCCGTCTGGGATGATAAGCAAGATCAAATTTAGATGAGTCCCTGTGGCTTCATGTAGACTCGCCAAAAACGAGAGGTGAATTGAGATCCTCGATCCGACACTATCTTCTTAGGCACACCGTGCGCATCGACGATTTTGACATATACAATTCCGCCAAGCGGTCTCACGAGTAAGTGGTTTTGACCGCAAGAAATGGGCAACCTTAGTCAAGCGATCCACTATTACCCAAATCGAATCATAACCTGATTGAGTCTTGGGTAATCCGTAATAAAATCCATACCGATCTCTTCCCACTTCCATTCTCGTATCTTCACGGTTGTAGCAATCCTGCGGTCTCGATGTTCGCCTTTACTTTCGACACACGCCGCATAAAGCAACGAACTCGCGACGCCTCGCTTTAAGTTTGGCCACCAAAACTTATTCTTAACATCCCGATACATCTTAGTGCTTCCAGGTGAATTGAATACTTTGAGTCATGGGCTTCCTTCGTAATCACCGTCTTAATCCATCAATATCCGTACACGATACGCCCATTGATCCACAAGATATCCCGATCATCTATGGTGAAGTCTTTAAATTTTCCTTCCGACATCTTCTTCTTGAGATCAAGAAACTCGTAATCCTTAGGTTGAGCTTCACGAACTGCTTCTCCGAGTAGACTGCACTTCCAAATTGGCCACAAATCCTTCCTAACAACTTCTAGTCAGAGCTTCGGAATTCCTCCCAAGTTCGAACACAACTCTTTTACTTCCGAGCATTGCAAGAGCTCTTACGACTCAAAGTGCATCTGCAACTACATTGGCCTTACCAGATGGTAATGGATTCCAAGATTATAATCCTTTATTAATTCCAACCATCTTCTCTGCCTCATGTTCAAATCGATCGAGTGAATATGTACTTCGTGCTCTTATGATGCGTGTAGACTTCACAATGATTCTGATGAGATAATGACGCTAAATCTTCAAAGCATGCACTACGGCAGCTAGTTCCAAATCATGGGTAGGATAGTTCTCTTCATGAGGCCTTAATTGCCTTGACGCATAAGCGACAGCTCTTCCTTCTTGCATAAGGACACATCCTAATCCTTGACGCGAAGCATCACAATAGATATCAAAATCCTTACTAATATCCCAAGAAAACTAGCATCGGGTCAAGTCAAACGCTTCTTCAATTCTTGAAAACTTTCTTCACAAGTCAGTCCAAATAAACTTCTTCTCTTTCTTCAACAATTGCGTAAGAGGTTTAGCAATCGTTGAGAACCCTTCAATGAAACGACGATAGTATCCTGCCATTCCCAAGAAACTACGAATTTGAGTAACCGTCTTGGGCTGCTCCCAATTCATTACAGCTTTAACCTTCCCGGGGTCAACTGCTACTCCTTCGGCTGTCATTACATGACCGAGAAAATCAACTTTCTTCTTCCAAAAGTCACACTTGCTAAACTTGGCATACAACTGATGTCCTCTGAGCTTCTCTAGGATTAATCTCAAATGTTCTGTATGTTCTTCTTCTGACTTTGAGTATACCAAAATATCATCAATGAATACTACCACGAACTTATCCAAATATTCCATGAATACTTTGTTCATCATGTTCATGAAATAGGCAGGGGCATTAGTCAATCCAAAAGACATGACTAAAAACTCATAATGTCCATACCGGGTTGAGAAAGCGGTCTTTGGTACATCCTTAGGACAAATTTTCAACTGATGGTAACCTGGATCGCAGATCGATCTTGGAGAATACTCCGGCTCCTTTCATCTGGTCGAACAAATCATCTATTCTGGGCAATGGGTACTTGTTCTTGATGGTGACTTCGTTGAGAGAACGATAATCGATACACATTCTCATACTTCCATCTTTCTTCTTGACAAACAAAACTGGTGCTCCCCATGGCGATTTAACTAGGTCTTACAAAACCTTTCTCCAAGAGTTCTTCTATCTGCTTCTTCATTTCCACAAGTTCATCGACCGCATCCGATAGGGTCTCTTGAAATTGGTGATGTTCACGGCACTAGATCGATGACAAACTCAATGTCACGGTCCGTGGCATTCCCGTAACTCTTCCGAAATACATCCGGTAATCTCGACTACAGTCGCCTTCCAAAGAAACCGCTTCGCATCGTTGACTACCAAATGTCCATCACGCATCGAGGTGGCTAGAAATTCTACTTTCTTTCCCGTGGTATCCTCAATTGTCACGGCTCTTCGCCACAATCTAGCATCGCTTATGTTTGGATAACCAATCCATACCAAGGATGACATCTATGGTCCGAGTGTCTAGAACTATTAGGTTGGCTAGAAACTCAACTCCGACTATGAGTAGCCTAGCTCCTAAACATCCAACTTTAGAACTTAGCTCGCTCCAGCGATCGACTAACAGAGTATGCTTAAGATGCATAACTTCCAATTTGTTCTTAGTTGCAAAATTCCGTAAACAAACGAATGCGAAGCTCGTAATCAAACAGAATCGATGCAGTATCGAATTTACTAGAACTTACCCAAGACAACGTCGGTGCTTCTTGGGCTCCTCTAGAGTGACGTGGTTGACACGACCTCGACCATCGATGGCGGTGCTCCTCCGGATTGACCGTAGCTTGAGAAGTTCCTTGATGGTTGCCTTGTACCGTGTCTTGGCCGGTGTATTCCCAAGGTTGAAGCGTCTTCGGGTGATAGTCCCATTCTGCGGACATCGGTTGGCGAAATGCCCCGCCGACGAGTAAAGCAAACTCGTTGTATTCGTGGGTTGCTTATCGGATTGGGGTTGATAGTGCGGGGTTGCGGAAGTTACGAGCAATCGGGCGAGTCTTTGAAGTTGGTGCAGGTGGTCCGCGAATGCGTGGTGGAAAACGGCTAAACTGCGGTGGAATCATTCTTGCCCTCACCGGGTTGGTGACTTCCTTCTCGAGCCATTCTGCGCTACGATGATCTTCCAATTCCTTGCGCTTATCCTCTAGAATCAAAGCCTTGTTGATCAACTCTTGAAAATCGTGAAAGGTGTGGGCGATCAAGTTGACTTGAAGTCCAAATGTTCAATCCTTTCGTAAAACGACTCGACGAGCCTTGTCGGTGGCGACATCTTCTCGAAAGATATCGAGCAAGTTGAGAGAACTTGTTGAGGTAATCGATCATCGACATTCCTCCTTGCTTGAGAGCACGAATTCATCCTTCTTTAGATCCATGATTCCTTCGGTACATGATATTGCGAAAAGCGCCAGAACTCTTCCCAAGTAATGTCTTGCGGCGCTCCATGCGCAAGCACAAAGTTTTCCCACCATTCACGGCAATGCCTTCCATCCGTGAGAGGCGTCTGAGAACTTTTTCATGATCGCCGCATTGAGTGATCGCAGCTTTCTCTCAATAACACGAGCCAATCATCGCCTTCTCTTGGTGAGACATGTCCGTAAAAGGTTGGTGGACGGGTCCTCATAAACTCCGCCAACTTGGATGATCCATTGTGACCATGAGCAATCGGGCTCCATTGTGATGTTGATTGTTGTTACTCGTTATTCATAGCTTGCATCCGATTCATCATGGTGTACATCACCGGTCCGAGCCATGAATGCTCCAAAATTCTGCAGATCGATCAAGGTGCTTGTGGTGGAATTGCTTCTCCGGGATTTGCTCCGTCCTTCGACATCGGAGTATCGTAACCACTTGCGCAGCTTGACGAGTCCGAACCATCCGTGAATCTCAAGGGTTAGATAAGGTAGCAAGCACGAGATAAGTTGTAGAACTAAGCGGGTAGGTAAAACCCAACAACATATTTTAAGAAAGCTCAATCAAACTCTTATATTGATTAAGATAATAGTATGGCTTGCAACAAATGCCTAAGGGCCTTTGCACTCATACTTGCACACAAAAATAAGGACGAACTTAAGCACACAAAACTACCGCCTAAAGGGCGACTCAAGACATAAAGCGGCTAAGCTCAAACAACGCGAATGACTACTCAATCAAATAGCCTCCGCAGCCTTGACGGTGCTCCCGCCTTGTAGACTCGAAGTGAGCCGCATCCTCGCGGCCGATCCTCGATGTCCCGGATGGTGCAATAGGAGCAGTGTCCACGTGCGTGTCTTCTTGGTGCTTCGCTCTGCTTGCCTCTGCTGGCTCTTCCGTTCAAATGGTCCATCGCCTTCTTCGGGTCTTCCTCTTCGTCTTCTTCGTGTCGTCCATAAAGAGTTTCTTCTAATATGGCGATCCTTTCTTCACTCTCAAGAGTCTCATAGGTACACTCCACTCTGAGCGGCTAACTCCAACGATTCCTCCCGAGCGTGGCGAATCGGGCAAGATGCACGACGGTGGCATTGTCTTCTCCTTTGTCGACGGAAAACGTGCGGCAAGATCCACGCCGAAGTGCGGGGATGATAACGGAAACCGTGTCACGAAGCTCGAGAGTAGATGTTGCGATCCTCGGGATGGCAAGGCGTGAAGACTCTGGATTGCTTCAATCCAAATACTCCTTCTAGCCGAGATGTTCGGGTTTGCTTGCCTTGGTGTGTTTGCTCGGCGAGATGGTCAAATGGCGATCACTCCACGATCTCTACTGCTCACAATCCAAGCATTGCCACGGTACAATGGACGATCGAACCTCCAAGTACTTGTAGCAACTTCCAAAGCTCGTGGCAAGTCCTCCCTTGCGCTCTCCATAACTCAAGACGAGGCATCCGTCAAGATGGACAAGGATATGAAAACAACTTTAAAACAAATGGGAGAGAAAGAATTTCAGCAATAGTTGAGTCAAGAGAGACATGAGATGAGTTAAGGAGTTCAATTAATCTTGCAAGTTAATTTTGCTTTAGAAAATAGTTTGGACTCACTAAGAACGGCCAATCTAACTAGGGTCAAGACCTACGATCAAGATGGCTCGATACCACCTCTGTCGGGACCCAAATATGCAAATCTGACCCTCTGTATTCTCGCACTAGTCCAGATCACGCTAGTGCACACAAGGTCAACATTGATGAAATATCACATCCATACAACGAATATAAGAATAAACGAGTACATTTAAATAACAAATAATCGTTGGGACCTTATGGTCGAGTGTTACATTTATTAAGCCATGCAAGGTCGACAATAAAGAAATAAACTGCAATGAAACGAAATAAACTCGGTGGCTCCCATCAATTTACCACGAGCAACCGATCGATCAAGACCCTAACGCTCAACCTTCAGAGAACTCTTCTTCAAAAGCAAAGCACGACTCCTCCACTTCGTTGATTTGTTTAGCAAGAGTGAGTACACACCGTACTCGCAAGTCATACCACGTAATGCATTTATACATGATGGCTTATTCCAAAGGAATGGCTTCGTGGTTATTTTGCGAAAATGCAACATTTGCAATTGAATACAAATAATAGATTGAAAGCATAATTCAAAACAAATAGACAATAATAAGTTAACAATTGATTTCACAAAGGACACACAGTCTAATCAAGTTCTTTCACAAACCAACAAGTTATCTCACACAAATGACCCTTCCCATTTGTTTTATGAAAATCTACCCTCGTGTGAAATTCCGAGCATGTCCATAACCGAGGACGCGCTATTCGAATAGATTGGTTTAAACACTCTGCAGAGGTTGTACACTTTACCCACACGATGAAACCAACCGGATCGAGTTGATCACAACAAAACCTTTCGAGACTTCATCTCAAACAATGACACTCTGGTGTGCTTTATCGCCGTCAATTTGTACACACACCTTGGAACGACACACACCATTGGACGTGGATGCAATGAATCCGTCCCGATGTGACATATCACACCTCCAAATTTCATCACATAGCTTAAATACAACTGAGTTGTCAATGTCAAGACTCCATAACTTACTAAGTCGCCCCGGCCCATACTAGGCATGTGGTCGCATGCAGAAGGCCCAGCCAATGGCGCACAAAGTTAAGTCCTTAATTGACTAAGGCAAGACTTCCAGCTTTAACCCAAATCACAAAGTTTAATAAGCACACACTCCACCATTCACACGTAATCCACCACTTGCCTCGGTCTAAATCTTTTCCCACCTCGTTGATTAAGTGCAACACATGCCATCAACGAGTAATAAACACACAAAGACACACAGATTCATCACACGCCCATAATCACTTAGTCAAATTTATAATTGCAACTCTCACATGAAATGATGACTCGTGGCATGGCTAAGCGCCTAATCGTATCTAACCAACCCACGTTGGTGCTACAATAATACCAACTAATAATTAATCAACCTAGGGTGACAAAAGATCATGGCATACAATAGACAAGGTGGCATATAACAATTTGGATTAATAACTACACCCAAAAGCATTTAAATAAATACTTGAAATAGAATGCAATACATTGAAACAAAGTATTTTGAAAACTGGTTCAAAATGATCAAAGGTATAACTTGCCTTGGAATAGATCTAGATATTGGTCTTGGTCTTGAGGTGCTCCTTCTTCTGCAAAATTCCCCGAAGTATCGACGTCTACTCGCAAACGAGACAAAAGAAACAAAACAAATAAATAACAGAGGCAAAATAAACTCCAAAAATTAAATAAAATTCATAAATAAATAGATCTGAATTTTATATGAATTTACAAATTTGAATGGGCTCAATTGGACTTGGATGCAAAAGATATGGGCTTTGGAAGATTGGAAAATCAATAAAACCCTAAATTGGATTTTCTCGAATTTCCCGAATTAATTTTATAAAGGAAAATCGAATTATTGCGCAATGCTTGCGCCACCGAGAATTTCGAAAAAGAATTAAAATTAAAAGAAAATCGACAAGTGGGACCCATCGCCGCCTCGTTCACGCGGACCGAGTGCACCAACCGAGGGAGATCTGCGCGCGGATGGGCCACGACGACGCTGCAGTGTCTTGGCGCTGATCTGGCGCCACGCGGCCGCCACACCAAAGACCGGCCGACGGGCATGGCCGAGCCGGCGACAACGGCGGCCGGTGGCGCTCGGGACCACGGTAGTCACGAACGACGGCGCGACTTCGGCAGGCGATGAGTGATACCATCGTGTAGAGAGGCTAATGCGCACACATGGGCACCGGTTTGAGCACACAGGGTTGATTTGAGATGGCCGGCGCGGAAGAAGCGGCGAGAGAGCTCGGGTTTTGTTTGACGGCGCCCGGCGATGCTCGGCGACGAGAGGGTGCGCCGAGGTAGCTCGTGACTTGCCGATCACAATGGTGCGCTCGGTGGAGCAAGGGCGACGACGACGGCGGCGCAATCCACCGGAGAAGAAGTTCGCCGAAAACCTAAAGCTTGGAATGCGGCGCGCTAGAGGCGATCGGGCGATGGGAGTGGCGGTTTAGGGTTACGAGGCCCAAGCGGAGCTAAGGGAGTATTTATAGACTCGAGATGCCGAGATTTGAAACCCCAAATCGGATCCAAACAACCGGTTTTTGAATTCCAAGATTTTGGAGATTGAAACCGGTTCGGGGTTTGATTTGGTTTGAAACGGATATGGAATAACCGAGATATGATTTGGCGGGTCGTGCGAAGAATAAGCAATCAATCCGCTTTGTCGGATAATCTTGAAGCTCCAAAATGGCGGGCGCGCGCGAGCGAGAAGAAAGCCAGCGAGGCACGACGACTCAGAGCGGTCCCACCGGCGAGAGAGCGAGGCGAGTGGGTGCGGCCGCGCGATGGAAATCAACGGCTAGAATCGAACGCGGCGAAGCGAAGCGAGATCGTGGCGAAGCCACGCGGCGACAATCCAACGGGTCAAGGCGGGGTTGAGCGCGTGCGTTCGATCGGAGATGAGGGCACGCGTCGAGCATCCAACGGACGAGAGCGCGGCCGGGGCGAGATGGGTGGTGCGGCTGGAATAGTCTTGAGCTTGACCCGATCTCGTTCAAGGATTTAAAATAGGTTTTTCTTTTAAATAAATCCGAAAAATGCAAATAGCAATTAGAAAATAGCAAATGACTTGGGAAAAATTCCAGAAAATTCTATAAAATATATCCAAGCATATAGAATCTAAATAAAATAGTTTTGACAATTGTTGATGTTGGGATTAAGCACATTAAATCAATTTGTCCTTAAAGTCCATATTAAGCTTTTTAAATTAATATTCAAATAAATCCAAATGATGAATTTTCTTGCTACTAATATTTAAAAGATTTTTAAAGCTCTGAAAATTGGGATGTTACAAACCTCCCCCCCTTAAACGAATCTCGTCCCGAGATTCCGGCTAGCTAGAGAAAAGGCTAGGGAACTCGGCTTTAACTCTTCTTCACGCTCCCACGTTGCTTCTCCTTCGAGTGGTTACTCCACCGGACTTTGCGTAAACGAACGGTCTTGCTTACAGTGCGGCGCTCATGCGACATCCAAAATACTTGACAGTCGCTCTTTGTATGTGAGATCTTCCTTGATTCAATTGACTCCAACGGGTCCGCTTCTTCCGCACACGAAGACACTTCTTCACCGGGAGACATGAAAGACATCATGCACTCCACTTCTAACGATCGTGGTAGCTCCAACTGCACGCAACTTCTCCACGACGCTCCAAAACCTTGAATGGACCCACATACCTTGGAGCAAGCTTCCCTTTGGTGTGGAATCTCTTAACACCTCTGAGCGGAGTAACTCGAAGATACACAAAATCCTCTGGTTCAAAGCTGAGGTCACGACGACGATTATCGGCATAACTCTTTTGCCTGGACTGGGCTATCTTTAACCTCTCTCTGATCATAGCAACTTGTTCTTCGGCTTCCTGAATAATATCTGGCCCGAACACTACACGTTCAGCTGTCTCTGACCAATTCAACGGAGTTCTGCAGGCACGACCGTACAGAGCTTCAAATGGTGACATCTGCAAACTGGCTTGATAACTGTTGTTGTACGAGAATTCTGCATACGGCAAACTTTTATCCCAACTGGTAGCATTAGCTAAGGCACAGGCTCTCAACATATCTTCTAATATCTGATTGACTCTTTCAGTCTGTCCATCTGTCTGGGGATGATAAGCAGTACTGAAATTTAGATGAGTCCCCAGGGCTTCATGTAGACTCTGCCAAAAACGAGAGGTGAATTGAGATCCTCGATCTGACACTATCTTCTTAGGCACACCGTGCAGACTGACGATTTTCGACATATACAGTTCCGCCAAGCGGTCTCCTGAGTAAGTGGTTTTGACTGGCAAGAAATGGGCAACCTTAGTCAAACGATCCACTATTACCCAAATCGAATCATAACCTGATTGAGTCTTGGGTAATCCGTAATAAAATCCATACCGATCTCTTCCCACTTCCATTCGGTATCTTCACGGTTGTAGCAATCCCGCCGGTCTCGATGCTCGCCTTTACTTTCGACACGCGTCGCATAAAGCAACGAACTCGCAACGCCTCGCTTTAAGTTTGGCCACCAAAATTTATTCTTAACATCCCGATACATCTTAGTGCTTCGAGGTGAATTGAATACTTTGAGTCATGGGCTTCCTTCGTAATCACCGTCTTAATCCATCAATATCCGTACACGAATCGCCCATTGATCCACAAGATATCCCGATCATCTATGGTGAAGTCTTTAAATTTTCCTTCGACATCTTCTTCTTGAGATCAAGAAACTCGTAATCCTTAGGTTGAGCTTCACGAACTGCTTTCTCCGAGTAGATTGTATTTCCAAATTGGCCACAAATCCTTCCTAACAACTTCTAGTCAGAGCTTCGGAATTCCTCCCAAGTTCGAACACAACTCTTTTACTTCGAGCATTGCGGTAGAGTTTACGACTCGGTGCATCTGCAACTACATTGGCCTTACCAGATGGTAATGGATTCCAAGATTATAATCCTTTATTAATTCCAACCATCTTCTCTGTCTCATGTTCAAATCGATCGAGTGAAAATGTACTTCAGTGCTCTTATGATCTGTAGACTTCACAATGCGATTACCGGCGAGATAATGACGCCAAATCTTCAAAGCATGCACTACGCAACTAGTTCCAAATCATGGGTAGGATAGTTCTCTTCATGAGGCCTTAATTGCCTTGACGCATAAGCGACGCTCTTCTTCCTTCTTGCATAAGGACACATCCTAGTCCTTGGCGCCAAGCATCACAAGAGATATCAAAATCCTTACTAATATCCCAAGAAAACTAGCATCAATGAAGTCAAACGCTTCTTCAATTCTTGAAAACTTTCTTCACAAGTCAGTCCAAATAAACTTCTTCTCTTTCTTCAACAATTGCGTAAGAGATTTAGCAATCGTTGAGAACCCTTCAATGAAACGACGATAGTATCCTGCCATTCCCAAGAAACTACGAATTTGAGTAACCGTCTTGGGTGCTCCCAATTCATTACTGACTTTAACCTTCCCGGTCAATCACTACTCCTTCTACTGTCATTACATGACCGAGAAAATCAACTTTCTTCTTCCAAAAGTCACACTTCCAAAAGTCCAATCCACAGGGGGGGTTATCGGAGTTTTCCGCTAACCTGGGCCAAGGAGAGGGCGGCCGCCCACTAGGGGCCGCCATTTAAGGGGGCACCACTCCCCAACCCTAACCGCCACCTCCTCCCACCTAGCCGCCACCCCTCCCTCTCCACCCTCCATTGCCGGCGCCTCCTCCTCACAGTTACGCCCTCCTCCCCAGTCGTCGGCCATTGGTGCTCCCGAGGTTGCTCTCCAAGATCCCCGGCGCTCCTCCTCCGATCCGTCCCCTCCGGCGGCCGCTTCTCGCCGGGTGCTCGCTGTGGTGTGGCCGGCCAAGGAAGAAGAAGGGAGACCAGCGGGGAGTGGTTCTTCATCGTGCTATGGGTCTTCAAGGGTAACGAGCACCTCGGTTCATTGTTTGATCGGTTTTTGTTGCGGTAGAGATCATTTGAGTCGCGTCAGATTAGGGTTCCAGAAATTACAGCTTGGTTCAGAACGTTGCGCGGCAAGTTACGGTACTTTAGAGGCCGAATCTGGGGTTTTTCCCTTCTAGAGTTTTATTCCTGGGAACGTTAGCTTTCTTTTGGAACCAAGATCAAGAAAATCCGATCTGTAGTTTGGGAGATATGAATTTTTGAATGCGATCTGTTTAGTCTGCCTGAAAACTGAGGTCAGTAGGTTTGTCCCTCGGTTTTGTTCCAATTAGGGGCCGAATTAGAACCTTCACCCAACTAAGTTATTGTAGATCTCGAAGTTATCGTTCCAAGTTGATAAGGATCATTCTCATTGGATCAGTAGGCTAAAAGTTACGCTGTTTTCTTTATTACTGATCTAAATTCTGGACAGACGTAGATGGGTTGTGTTTAACTGTTAATTAGCCCTCTGTTTTGGCCGAATCAGGGGATTTCGTCAACTAATATTTTGTAGCCGGATCAGTTAAGATTCAGTGAGCACTGGTTTCATGTCTTTTAGAGTTACAGACAATTAATGGTGAATTTTCTCGTACGACTGCCAGAAGATAGGTAATCTGGACTTTTTGTGTAGAGGTCAAATTGAACCCTTGGGGTGTGTGGGTTGATTAGAGAGCATCATAGAACACGTGTAGCTGTGCCATATTCTATTATCTGTAATCCATGGCAATGCTTGTGTAGGCGGTGAGAGGGTGGGTGGAAGGACACCTTCGTTGCTTCCCAATACGTCACAACACGGAAGGCAAATGCAATGTTTACTTTGTGTGAATTCGATGAATGCATGATAACTTGGTAAATTATGAATATTCCTGTGATTTGAGCTTGATGTGGTAGAGTTCAATACCTTATTCGATGATACATTGAGATGAAGTTCAAGTTATGCATTTCATTCCATGCATACATAATTGATTCTTTGTCCACGGGAGTGAAACTTGATTAAGTCCCATTAATTCCAATATGGGCATGTAAGACCTACCATTCCAATGTAGGCGATTTGGACATTCCGTATGAAATGTTCTTCATCTGGACTTGGATCCCCGCTCTTGGTTAAGAGCGGGCTTAAGTGAACACCGACGGGTGTGTCACTAGTTATACCGGTATAAACATGTGGAAAGTCCATTCTCCTTCAATGCATTCATTCATACCATGCTTTCGTAAATTCATGGAAGTAAATGAATTACTTGGTAGATTGTTCCGATTCAGTATTCTTTGTGAATGTATATGTTGTGCTTGCTGAGTTTCGACTCACTCTTGCTTTTATTTGTTTTAGGTGAATTCGGTGGCTGTTGCTAGCGGGAGGTTGTAGTCCAAAGACGTTCCACGCACTTGAATAAATCATTCATTCGTTAAAATTCTATTTACGTTTATTCGGTTTAATTATAATGTAATGGATTGTAATAATTGTCACTTGGAGGTTCATTATTCTCGCTTTGGTTAATTCTTGTTTTAATTTATTGATGAACTGTTATTAAGCTATAGAGTGTTAGCTTGATTAATCGTTTCTTTAGCATTGAATGCGATGTTAATCTTAGGAATTGAATAGTAGGTTGGCCTGTTAGGTGACATCTTGTCTTCCGAATAGACAGGGTGTTACAGTTGGTATCAGAGCGGGCTTCAGGTCCGTGGTGAGTAGATTGATAAAATTTACTAAAACTAGTTTAGGGTTGTCAACATAAACTAAAATTTGTCAACAGTTTAATAACTTAAAACTTGACACACTGTGCACAGTAGGAAGGGTTGGGTATAACTTTGCTCCGCATTTCTTCAAGTCATTCCTTTATGTTCTGATATTGAATTGTTTGATCCTTTGTGTGGTGGTGTTTAGATGGCGAGAGGCCGTGGTTGTAACATCCCAAATTGGGTTTATGTTTCAAATGTAATAAAAATGAGGATAAATTAAAACTTTTGCTACCTCATGTATTGTTACAATGTTTGAAACCTCTTTCTTTAATTGGTGGAAATTCAAACTCCAAATTTCCCCAATTAAACTCAAGTCATAAACCTCCTCCATGAAAATCTTGTGCCCAATCTCTGGAAATAATTTTCTTTGGGCCTAGAGTTGATGTTTGATACCTCAGAATTATCTCATGATTTTTAGAAATTATTTGATAATTTTTGGAGGCAAGTCAAACTGGTCAAACCCCATTTTCCTCTCTTCTGGAATTTCTGTAGAATAATTCAGTACATGAAAATCTCTGAAAATTTTATGGGAGGTTCCTCCTGCTGTCAGCAAGCTCCAGTTAAAATTTCATAAATTTTGGAGTTTGTTTGCTACCTCAAATAATTCCTCAAAACTCAGATGTTTAAAACTCAAATTCTAACTGGCTTGCACTGTTCCTCGGGTTCGAACCGTACTCGGGCTCGAGCCACTTGACTCGGTCGGACCAACTAACCGCACCGGCGCGACACAGTCGGGCGCGGGAGTTGTGAACCGTTGGATCAGCATCGAACGGTCCATGATCAAGCGCGCGATTGAAACGTTGTGATCAAGCCGTTCTGTTTCAGCCGTCCGATTAAAATCCAACGGCTGTCCTCTTTCGTCTTCCTCTCGCTCACAAGGCCGCCGAGTCAGCGGTGGCGTGCAGTACCCTTCAGCAGAGCGATCGCGCTCTCCTTTTGGCCAACGGCTCTGCGCAGTTAATTGCTCCCGTCCGCCGCCCCGATCGCCGCCTCCCTGCGGTTACTTCGCCTCGAGTCCTCGGCCAACCTCAAAGACTGATGCACCACCATTTTTCTTCCGCTGGCTCTTCCTTGCTCCTCCGCCTATAAGACTCCGCCAGTGGCTTCCTTATCCTCCTTTAAACACCCTCGAGCTCCAGTGTTGCTTCTAGTACACTAAGTGAGCTCCATTTCAAATTTTCTCTCGGCCGCCATTGTTGGAGCTCCGACCTCTTCGGTGAAAGCGGTGTTCCGGGCATTCTTTCTCCAAGCCTTTGCTTCCTCAGTTGCTTGGCATCTCGTGGAGTATTAACCCTCTGTTAATTTGGCTTTTCACAGAGAGGAGCAGCTCAATTTCGGACTTCCCCCTTTTCGGCCGAAATCGCCATTCTTCTTCGCCCGAGCTGCCTCGACTTTTCTCGGTGCATCCTTTGCGCCCAGGTAACCCTCTTTAGCCCCTAGTGGCCTGGCACCAGCTCCCGTGGACCGCAGCTGAGCCATTTGCTGTTTTCGTTTTCGTCACTTTGCGGTCACCTCGGTTCTCTCCGGCTTGCCGGCGTTCTGGGCCACCTCAGCTAACGCCGCTGGTACCATTGGGTGCGCAAGAGTATTAGGGACTCGTTTTAGGCGTTTGCTCGCACCGCCGCGGCGAGCCGCCGGCGGCGAAGCCGTTCTCCTCCGACATTTTTGCCGGACGAAACGGGATGTTAGTTTGAACGGAGTCGTTGCGGACCGCCGATCCTAAGATCTACTACCAAGATTGCGCTGAAAATTGAATCAACGCACGCTTGATCCGCGAACCGTTGGATCCAAGATCAACAGCGCATCGTAACGAACGTTCGGACCACCGGACGCCGGTTCAGTGAACCGTCGGATCCGGATCCACGGCTCGTGGCGCGTGAACGTTCGGACCACCGAACGCTTACGGGCCACGTGAACCGCTGGATCCGATCCAACGGTTGGCGTTTAGGCTTCAGCCTTGGCAGCAGTGTCTGTTAGGACGCGGACCGTCGGATCCGAGATCGACGCCTCGCTCGCCACGCTGCTTTGATTTCAAATTTCCGAGAGGATTAATTTATCAACTGAAAAATGTGATAACTTGTAAAATGCATAACTAATTCATTTCAAATCCTTTTCGGTTGATTCAAATTTTGTTGGGTATGTTTTTAACTCAACTTTAAGTTAAAAATGTTTCCAACCCCAGTATAGCTCCAGAAAATTTTGCTAATGAATAGTAGCATTTTTGATTTATAAAAGCTGAGCAAAATTGTCTTGGTCATATCTTTGGCATTAAGAATCCAAATCAATTGGTTCTTGTTGCTAAATTCTTTATAAATCATTATCTTGCTACTGTAAAAATTTTGGAATTTTTGGAGAATGTTTACTGTTGGGTCTTTGTATTTTATTCGTTCTTATCGGTTGCTTTTGCTTTCGTTAGGATCCAAGAGCACATTCATAATCTTGTTGATCCACAAGAACACCTTGACCCACAAGAAGCGGCAAGATATTTGATCATAAATGTCCCATTACTTTCAAAGTCTAATATCTTGTTTACAAACCATATGTATGCATTGCTTTTGTGTCCAATTAATTTTGCCCTGTTTAGAGGTAGCTATTCCTAATGCATTGTTGCCATTAAAATGTTATCCCCTGCCACAACCATGAGTTATTATCATCGCTGGTGAATTAGAGCCCGGTGATTTAATTATGCTCTTTTACTGTTTTTGCGATGTTATGCTTAGAAATGCTTAGCTACCGGTAGAATTGGGCGGTTATCGACTTAGTCGATGACCTTGATCACACAAATCATTTTGTTTATTTTGGTTCAGCACCTTATGCTTTAGTTTTGTAAAACCAAAATGAAACAAAATGATTAGACTTGGGCACAATGGCATGTTGGTGTGATTGTTGGGTTTGACAAGGAAAGGTGCCTGTGTCCCTAAGGACCGAAAATGTTGCTTGCGCCATTGATCCAAGTACTTTTGCGTACTAACCACATGAGGGTTATATGGGACCCCTCTTGACGTAGTACTTTGGCGTGTGTTATCTCCGAGTCGCAGGAGGGGGTTGTGTGTGTTGTGTGAAACATGATATGTGTTCTCTGTGTTCTTGTGTTGGGTGTGCGGTGGTGGAGATTCCGGGTAGGCTCTCCACCTCGAGGAGCATTGTAGTTGTCAAGGCTTTACTGCGACGGGTAGTTGACCGAGGCTTTACAATGACTCCGACACAACGTATGGGTTCCTATCCATACGGGCGGCTCGTAGTTAATACACAATATTGGAAATGTCTCGTAGGACTTAGCTGTGCCGGCATACCAAAGGAAGTGTGCTTAATCATGTGGCAAGAAGGCGGTCTGACATGTGGGTAAGTTGGTACACCCTGCAGGGATAAAACTATTCGAATAGCCTCGTCCTAGGTTATGGACACGCTTGGGGATTTCCCGCAAGATCTAGATTTCAACAACTGTTTTTGTTTTAAAATTAAAACTTGACATGGTTGGCATGAATGGGTAATTCATGCTATTGTGGTGGCTATTGGGTTAGTCACTTCCAGGACTGTTTTACTGTTGTTGATACTTGATTACTACTGTTTTTATCAAATAAAATCAGATTGCAAAATTGCTTTCAATGTACTACATTATTGCAAATAAAACTTGCTTTATGCTTAAAAATTTGAGTCCTAACCTGCTCCACTTATATAAGCTTGCATGTAGTTATTGTATAGATCAGTTATCATTCTTATATATCTTGCGAGTACATTCAAAGTACTCACCCAGCTTTTGTTGGGCTGCTTTTGTTTGCAGGGGAAGAAGGTGAGCCCCAAGGGCCTCACTTTTGTGAGTTATGTTTGTGGATTCGACGACTAGTCAAGCGGTCCTGTCGGTTGCCTTGTGGGTTAAAGGCACACCGATTGGCTCTTTTGTTTTATAGCCATCTTATGGCACTTTTGCTTCCGCTGTTAAATTTCTTTATGTATTTGTCATTTGGCCGGTTGGCCTCTCTTTTGTAATGACTATCCTTTATTTATGTTATCTTTTGGTTTGTTGTTTATGTTTCGGTTCTATGTGAATGAATGGAATTGATGCATGAACTTTGTAAAGAGGTGTGTATCTTGACTGGGAAGTATACATGTCTCGAGTCTCGGATTATCGATTTGTGATGCTAGGACCAAGTGGATGGTCAAGCATTACAAGCCGGATAAACCGGGGTCTCACAAGGTTTGGTATCAGAGCCATACTGACCGTAGTAACCCAAGCTTGGTCGTCTTTTAGGATATTTTGGAAAATACTATTTTCAAAGTATCAAATGATTTCTAAAAGCTTAAGGAATTCTCAGATTTTATTCCTTACCTATCTTAGCTTTCTCCTCTCATCTTACTCTAATTTGAGTTTTGAAAATTGTTAACCTCTCCTTTTCAATGATAGCGTTATCGATTAAATGGGTTTTGGGAACCACTGAGTTTGGCAAATTGAAATTCTTAGGGTTTTGAAGTTTACGGGTGAAGGTTTGGCTAGAGGCTTGATGCGGAATCGAACAAAGACGCTTCAATTTCAGACAAAGAAGCTCAATGGTTTCTGATAGGACCACTGAGCTTGGCAAATTGAAGTGTGCCATGTTTTGAAGTTTCTAGAATGGAAGACTTCGTCTGGAAGCTTGGATGCAAAATCACTACAAAGAACCTCAATTTCGGACAAGCAGCTCGATGGTTTCTAATGGGGTAGAAAATGAGAGGATAATCAACTAAAACTGGTGGGTTTAAAAGGGTAAGATGTGATACTAGTTAGCTATGTATCTAATACTATTTTCGTTGACTGAACCTTGCTCTTTAGTGGTAATAGATCTTACCTTAATCTTCTGAGTTTTTATCTTCTCAATCAATTACTCGTTCATTCAATACGGGTTAGTTGTGTTGGGAAGTTGAGCTTTGGTTTTATGATTCCTTGCTGTTTTTGGGGTCTTTTTATAAGCCTTTTTGAAGTTATGTACTTGCTGGTTTTGGCTTTCGGTTAGGGTGATATTCCATTCCCCTAGTCGCTAGCTTTTCGCTTTCTTTCGGTTTTTAATCTTTGAGTCTAGTTTTAACAAAAGTTTCTTGTAACAGGATGGCCGGACGCACTCGTAGCGGCCAAGGCCAGTCAGCTGGTCAGGACGAGGATCTTCCTCCTCCTCCGACCATGGCCGAGGTCCTTCTTGGACGAGCGCAACGTGCAGAGGACAGGAGGGTTCTTCTGGACGTCATCACGCGCAACACTTCCGCCCTTTCCGGTGCTTCAGGATCCGGGCAAGGGGGTGGACACCAGCCGCGTGGGGGACTTGCGGAGTTTCTTCGCACTCAGCCCCCTACGTTCTCCAGGTCTGAGGACCCGCTTGACGCAGACGACTGGCTTCGTCTGGTGGAGCGGAAGCTTCGCATAGCGCAGTGCCAGGAGCACGAGAAGGCGCTGTTTGCATCGCACCAGCTGGAGGGTGCAGCTTTGTCTTGGTGGGAGAGCTTTCTCGCCATGCAGCCTGACGGTCACACCGTCACTTGGGAGGAGTTCCGTACTGCCTTCCGCCGCTCTCATATTCCTTCCGGCTTGATGAAGCTGAAGAAGAAGGAATTCTTGTCGCTCAGGCAAGGGCGTCGTTCAGTCACGGAGTATCTTTACGAGTTCAACCATTTGGCTCGTTATGCTCCGGAGGAGGTGGCCACTGATGAGGCCAAGCAAGAGAAGTTCAAGGATGGTTTGTCTGAGGAGCTGCAGGACAAGCTATCCATCGTTGACTTTCCGGATTTCCAGGCCTTGGTGGACAAGGCCATCGTTGCTGAGCACGCCGGGAGAGCACTTGTGGATTCCCGCAAGCGCAAGTGGGAGGCCCACAAGTCAGCGCAGGCCAGCTCTTTCCGTTCTCGTGTTGGGCAGTCTCCGGGGTCCCGTCCTCCGCCTTCAGCACCCCCGAGGCCGTCAGCACCGGTTCTTCGCCCTTCGCAGGCCGTGCCCCAATCACGTGCACCTGCGAGTCAGCCAGGAGGCCTCCGCACAGCCGCGGATGTCACCGCTTCTACGCAACAACAAGGGGCATTATGCAACCAATGCCCCAAGAAGATAGAGGCGACCCCGCGTCCTAATGGAGGACGCGGGCCAGGAGGTGGTTCTTCTCAGGACCTGAAGATAGTCCCTACTACCCAAGGCGTGGGTAGTGGTCGAGTCAACCTCATCTCAGCGGAGGAGGCACAGGAGGCACCCGACGTCGTGCTGGGTACACTTTCCGTTAACTCTCATTTTGCTACTGTTTTGTTTGATTCAGGAGCATCTCATTCTTTTGTTTCTGAGTCTTTTGCTGCTGTTAGTGAGCTACTCTTTACTCCATTGTTGGTCCCGTTGCTCATTCGCTCTCCTGGTTCGGAGTTGAGAGCTGAATCTGAGTGTAGGGATGTCCCAATTGAGATCGAGGAGTAAGATTCCTTGCGAATCTTATCCTCCTCCATTCAAGAAGTCTAGATGTAATTCTTGGTATGGATTGGTTGTCTCAGCATAAGGGACAAATCGATTGCGCCAAGAAGTGCGTCTCTCTATCTAGTCGTTCGTGGAGGGTTCGCTTTCGTCATCGCTAGTCCCGCATCTCTTCGCTTGAAGCGAAGCCCGCTCTAGATATTAGTGAGGTCCCCACGTCCGTGACTTCGTTGATGTCTTTCTGAAGCTCTTCCCGATGCCACCATTCGAGACCTCGAGTTTGTCATTGAGTTGGTTCCGTGCGCCCGATTTCAAAGAGGCACTATCGGATGCCACCGAGCGAGTTGGTGGAATTGAAGAAGCAATCAATGAGCTGCAAGAGAAAGGATTCATTCGCCTAGCTCATCTCCGTGGGGTTGTCCAACCATCTTCGTAAAGAAGAAGGACAATACGTTAAGCATGTGCGTTGATTACCGTCCGCTTAATGAAGTAACGGTAAAAACAAGTATCCATTGCCCGCATCGATGATCTCTTTGATCAATTAACTGAGCTCGAGTATTCTCAAGATTGATTTGAGGATGGGATATCATCAAGTTCGGATACGACCGAGGATATTCCAAAGACGGCTTTCTCTACGCTACGGCTTGTATGAGTATACCGTCATATCATTTGGCTTAACCAATGCTCCCGCCTTTGTTTATGAACCTCATGAATTCGGTATTCATGGAGTATTTGGATAAGTTTGTCGTGGTCTTCATCGATGATATTCTTATCTATTCTAAGAACGATGAGGAACACGATGAGCACCGAGGCTCGTGTTAGGCAAGCCGTGAGCACCACCAGTATGCCAAGTTCGACAAGTGCGCATTCGGTTGAAGGAAGTGGCCTTCTTGGGTCATGTTCTTTCAAATAGAGGCGTGGCCGTTGACCCTAGTAAGGTCGCGATGTTCTTTCATGGAGCCACCTACTTGATGGCCGGCGCGGAGTTTTCTCGGTTTAGCGGGATATTATCGCCGCTTTATCGAGAACTTCTCCAAGATCGCAGCCGATGACGGAGTTGCTCAAAAGGACAAGAAGTTCTTGTGGTCCGATGCTTGTGAGGAAAGCTTCAAGTACTCAAGAAGCGCTTGACCACCGCTCCCGTCCTTGTTCTTCCGATATTCATCGAGTTTCGACATCTTTTGCGATGCTTCTCGCCGAGGACTCGGTTGTGTCCTTATGCAAGAAGGCAAGGTGGTGGCCTATGCATCAAGGCAATTGAGGCCTCATGAACTCAACTACCCTACCCATGACTTGGAATTGGTTGCTGTGATTCATGCACTTAAGATTTGGCGACATTACCTAATCGGTAATCGTTGTGAGGTGTATTCGGATCACAAAAGCCTAAAGTATTTGTTCACCCAACCAGATCTGAACCTCAGGCAAAAGAGATGGTTGGAGTTGGTCAAAGATTATGACATGGGTATTCACTACCATCCGGCAAGGCTAATGTCGCTAGATGCGCCAATCATAAAGCACATTGCAATGCCTTGTTGCTCGGTGGATATCAACCCACCCTTCTGGAGGAATTTCAGCGTCTCAACTTAGGTTTGGTTGAGCGTGGTTCCCTCGCTGCCTTGGTTGTGCAACCAACCTTGGTAGTTCGGATTAAGGTCGCTCAGCAATCGGATGCTGGAATAAGCCGCATCAAGGAAAATGTCAAGAACGGAACGACCAAGTGCTTCTCGAGGATGAGCATGGTGTTGTAAGGTTCGGGCGGCTTTGTGGTTCCAAAGGACATGGAATGCGGGATTTGATTCTCCGCGAGGCCCATGATTCGCCTTTGTCTATCCATCCCGGGCCACAAAGATGTATCAAGATCTCCGCCGAGATTTTGGTGGACCCGAATGAAGAGGGAGATTGCGGTTCGTTGTCGAAAGTGCGACGCGTGTCGTCGTCGTCAAGGCCGAGCATCGGCGTCCAGCCAGGATCGCTTGACCTTTGCCTATTCCGAATGGAAGTGGGATTCGATCGGGATGGATTTTATCACCGGTCCGCCTACGCCACAAAAGGGGAATGATGCTATCCGGGTAATTATTGATCGATTAACCAAAGTGGCACATTTTCTTCCGGCCAAGACCAAGCTTCGTGCCGATCGCCTAGCCGAGCTCTACGCCTCGAGATTGTAAGCTTGCATGGTGTGCCAAAGACGATCATTTCGACCGTGGTTCACTGCTTACCTCCGGTTTGGCATGGTCCGCAAGAAGCTATGGGCACTCGCCTTTCTTTCGATTGAAAGATATCATCCTCAAACCGATGGCGGACCGAAAGAGTCAACCAAGTGTTGGAAGACATGCTCGTGCTTGTGCTCTCTCCTATGGAAAGAATTGGGAGAAATGCTTGCCATTTGCCGAGTTTTCCTACAACAACAGCTTTCAGGCCAGTCTCGGCATGTCACCCTTCGAGGCCTTATACGGGAGAAAGTGCAGAACCCCGTTGAATTGGTCGGAGACGGGCGAAAGACCTTTCTTTGGCCCGGACTCGATCGATGAGGCCGAGAGTCAAGTCCAGTTATTCGTGATCGTTTGCGCATGTACTCAATCCAGCAAAAGAGCTATGCGGATCGCCGTCGTCGTGAATTGAGCTTTGAGCCCAATGATTTTGTTTATCTCAAAGTCTCTCCTTTGAAGGGCCATCAGCGTTTCGGCGTCAAGGGCAAGTTAGCTCCTCGATATGTCGGTCCTTACCGTGTTATCGAGAAGAAAGGGGTTGTTGCCTATAAGTTGGAATTGCCAGCTGCACTTGAAGGGGTACATGATGTTTTCCATGTGTCCCAACTAAAGAAGTGTCTCCGTGTTCCAACTGAGGAAGCTCCGTTGGAGACTCTTGATGTTCAGGAAGATTTGACCTACAAGGAGCACCTGCTCGATCCTTGAAGAGGCTGAACGAAGGACGAGGAATCGTGCCATCAAGTTCCTTAAAGTTCAGTGGTCGAATCATTCCGAGGATGAGGCTACTTGGGAAAGGGAAGATCGTCTCCGTGCAGACTATCCATCTTTCTTTGCCGAGTGAGCCAAATCTCGGGACGAGATTTTTGTAAGGGGGGGAGGTTTTGTAACATCCCAAATTGGGTTTATGTTTCAAATGTAATAAAAATGAGGATAAATTAAAACTTTTGCTACCTCATGTATTGTTACAATGTTTGAAACCTCTTTCTTTAATTGGTGGAAATTCAAACTCCAAATTTCCCCAATTAAACTCAAGTCATAAACCTCCTCCATGAAAATCTTGTGCCCAATCTCTGGAAATAATTTTCTTTGGGCCTAGAGTTGATGTTTGATACCTCAGAATTATCTCATGATTTTTAGAAATTATTTGATAATTTTTGGAGGCAAGTCAAACTGGTCAAACCCCATTTTCCTCTCTTCTGGAATTTCTGTAGAATAATTCAGTACATGAAAATCTCTGAAAATTTTATGGAGGTTCCTCCTGCTGTCAGCAAGCTCAGTTAAAATTTCATAAATTTTGGAGTTTGTTTGCTACCTCAAATAATTCCTCAAAACTCAGATGTTTAAAACTCAAATTCTAACTGGCTTGCACTGTTCCTCGGGTTCGAACCGTACTCGGGCTCGAGCCACTTGACTCGGTCGGACCAACTAACCGCACCGGCGCGACACAGTCGGGCGCGGGAGTTGTGAACCGTTGGATCAGCATCGAACGGTCCATGATCAAGCGCCACGATTGAAACGCTGTGATCAAGCGTTACATTTCAGCCGTCCGATTAAAATCCAACGGCTGTCCTCTCTTCGTCTTCCTCTCGCTCGCCGGCCTCGGCCGAGTCAACAGGTGGCGTGCACAGTACCCTTCCGCAGAGCCAGGTCGCGTCTCCCTTTTGGCCAACGGCTCTACGCGATTAATTGCTCCGTCCGCCGCCCCCGCCGTCTCCCCTCATGTTACACCGCCTCGTCGCCTCGGCCAACCTCAAAGACAATGCACCACCATTTTTCTTCCCGTTGGCTCTTCCTTGCTCCTCCGCCTATAAGACTCCGCCAGTGGCTTCCTTATCCTCCTTTAAACACCCTCGAGCTCCAGTGTTGCTTCTAGTACACTAAGTGAGCTCCATTTCAAATTTTCTCTCGGCCGCCATTGTTGGAGCTCCGACCTCTTCGGTGAAAGCGGTGTTCCGGGCATTCTTTCTCCAAGCCTTTGCTTCCTCAGTTGCTTGGCATCTTGTAACGTCCCGTTTTTCGGAGTTTTTGAAAATTTTTAAAAGAGAACCGTTTGCTTCTATTTGCCAAAAGCTTAATTTGGAATTTCAAAATTCATGTGCAGTTTAATATGAGTTAATCAAGCTTCAATTAAATTAAAGTTGGTTTGATTGAGATTTCTGGAATTTAAAATCAAAAGTATTATTTTAAGAATTTTCTTGGATTTATTGGATTTTAGAAATTGATTTTTGATTTATCCGAAATGGAAAAATTATTTTATTTGCAAAAGAAAAAGAAAATTTAAAGTTAAAAGTATTTTTATTAAGTCTAGAATAATTCAAGTAATTTCAGAAATTTTTCTAGAATTTTGGAGTCTATTTGCTATTTTCTAAATTGCCTTTTGTTTTATTTGAATTTCAAATTAAAAGCTATTTAAAATCCTTTTCGGTTTTGGGCGAATCCTCCGCCCATCTCCTATTCCCGCCCGGCCGCTTTCTCTCGCGCCCGCCTCGCTCGCGCAGCCGCTCCCATGCACTTCGCTCTGGCCGTTGGATCTTCATCCGAGCGCTCGTTGTCGCGTCGCCTCTTGCGCTTGGCGTTGGATCGAATCCGCCGTTCCGTTCGCCGCGCGGCCGTTCGTTTCCTCGCGCGCTCTCCTCTCTTCTCGCCGTTGATCGCGATCCGACGCCCTCGCGCCGCCGCTCTTCGCTTCCCACCGTCCGACGAATCGGACGGCGCCCCTTCGCATCCGCTTCGCCGCGCCCTTTGGACTCCCCACCGTCCGATCGGAATCGGACGGCTCGCTTCACCGCGCCTCGCTCCGCACCGTCCGATCGAAATCGGACGGCGCCGTCATCGCCCCGACGCCGCCGCTCTCTCTCACGACGCCGCGAGATTCCGCGCCGCGAATCCCGCTTCCGCCTCGCGCGCCTCGCGCCGCATCGCCGCCACGCCCCGTGCCGTCTCGTCCCGCCTCGCCAAGCCCCACGACACGCCGGCTGTCCCGCTCCCGCTGTGGCCGTCCGCTTATAGCCGTCGCTTTTCCTCGTCTCTCTCTCTCTTCCTCTCCTCTCTCGGTTGCTTTCGCCGCGCCTCCTTCTTCTTCTTCTCCGTGCGCCGCCGCCGCCGTTCGGCACTGCCGTCGCTGCCGTTCTCGGCACCGTCGCCGCCGTCTTCTCCAGCTCCGGCCGCCGCCGCCACCGCGCCCCCGTCTCTCTCTCTCTCCCTCTCTCTCTCTCTCTGACCCGTGGGCCCGAGCCCACGTGGCCACCCACGTGGCGCCACGTCAGCGCCGCGTCAGCCCTTTCGACCGCGTGGCAGCCACGTGTGCGATTGCGTGTGCGCTGACGTCAAAGTCGGAATTTCCAGTAGAAAAATAATTCCGGAAAATCCGAAAACCCTAATTTCATCATTTTATGTGATTTTGAAACTTCTTTTGGCTATAACTTTCACATCCGAACTCCGATTTGGGTGATCCAAATTTCTAAATTCATATAAATTCATCCTCTTTCATTTGGTACTGGTTTTGTAATTTTTGGAGTTCATTTGGTGCTGTTTTATTTATTTGTTGCTTTTCTCAAGTGTAGATTCCTGCTTTGGAAGATTTCTTCGACCCGACGACCGAAGACCCTCTCCTCACCAACGAAGGCAAGTCGTAGGCCTTTGACCATGTTGAACCCATTTTACAAATGTATATTGCTTTAAAGTATCATGCATGGCTAGTTTTATTAGAAATGGTTTTGGGAGTAGATAATTACCAAATTGCCATTATGCCTCCTTGATAAATTGAAAATGAAATGTCTCCTTGAATGGCATATATCCTTGGACACCTTAGGATGGTTAATACTAGTTGGACATAATTGTATTACCAACTTGGGAGCGATATTGCTTAGACATGCTCTAGTTACCCGCAGACTTTCGATCACATGTTCAATGATTATTGAAATTTGACTAATGGAACTATGGAATTGTGGTGTGAGGCCACTTTTATTAAAGATGTTGTGCCATGGCGTGGATTGCCATTTGGTCGGGAATGAACAAAAATGTTTTATGCTCGGGCTTGAGGTAGGAAGCTAGAGTGGGTGTGTGATGCACATTGGGTTGTGGTAGACTTGTCTCGAAGCGACCAACTAAGGACTTAACTTTGCAAGTCATTGATCCGGGTCACCTCGTGCAACCATAAGTCCGGTATGGGACGGACTGCCAACTAATTGGGGAAGTTTTGAGTCGGTTACATTAGGGTTGATTATTGGCGCAAGAGGGGCCGTGATGGCGAAACCTTAGCGAGCGTAACCGAGGCAAAATGGAACTTTGTAAAGGCCTTGTGATAGTCACTTAGTCGCACACCCTCGGAAGTGTGTCGACGGACATTACAAGTGATTTATCTCTTGTGGGTAAAGTTTGTACAACCTCTGCAGAGTGTTAAAAATCTATTCGAATAGCCGTGTCCCGCTTCGGACATGCACAGTGATTTCGCGCAAGGGTAGTATTTTCAAAATGTGGTTTGGTTCGTTAGAAACGTTTGGTTGGAATGGTTGGGAAGTGAGCGGGATGTTCACTGTTTGATTCAAAGGAACTTGGTTATCTATGTATTATTCTTTTAAAATCTCCTTTGCAATCTAATTATTGTATTTATTTGTTAAACTTGCTTTCGCAAATTAACCATAAAGCCATCCTTGCTTAAGCCCCACATGAATACTATGTGCATACATTTCTCTACGACTTCTTCGAGTACTTTATGTACTCACGGCTTTATGCCCTTTGTTGATCAAATCCAATGAAGAACCAGAAATGTTGAGTTCTATGAAGAAGGCTACTTTGAAGACTTTGCGATCTAGGTCACGTCCTCCACTCGATTGCTGTGGGCATGTCGATTGGGCTCCACGTATTTTGAGATTTCATTTGCGGATACTCTGTTGTTGCTAAGCCCCTGTGAGGCGACTTTTGTAAGAACCTTGACCATAAGGTCTTTCTTTGTTTTAATTAATATTACTTTGTTTGCTTCATTAGTTCGTTGTTGAATGGTTATGAATGCATCATTGTTGCAACTGTGCAAGCTAGCTACTGATCATGGGACTAGCTTGGTATGCACAGAGGGTCTCGGGGTTGTGTGACACCCGGGGTCCGACAAGAGATGGTATCAGAGCCATATCGACTGTAGGACGTAGCCTTTAGTTAGATTGGTCGTCTTAGTCAAAGATTCAAAATATATTTTCTAAATCAAACCAAGCAATTAACTTGACTAGATATTCTTCTCTCATCTTATTCTGTTCTTTCTCACCTTGTTCTATTCTTTTCTTACCATCTTACCCTCTTATATCATTCTTGAGTTCTTTCATCTTATCTTTTCCGGAACTTGGTTTTCAAATTTAAATTTGACTCCCTCATCTCTGGATTATCCCTAGGATCGAGCCCTTCAAGATCAAGCAATGGAAGTCTTGGAAGCTCAAGTTCCGCCGTCTGTTCCAAGTTGACCCTCCGTAAAGATTAGATTAGTAGCGCCCTCCTAGTTTTAGATTCGTTTAGTCTCATGTAATAGTGCTTTTGTGCTTAAGTGTCCCTTTTGGTTTGCTTCTTGATAGCTTTTCGGCTATCCGTTCGTTGGGTAAAACCAATTTTGTCCGCATTAGGTTGATCCATCTATCTCCCTTGTTTCTCGCTCATCTAAATGCTTTCCTCGCATCTAAATTGCTTTCTTCTCCTCGCCTATTAAACCAAAGAAGCTTTGTCGCAGATGGTTCGGACCGCAACTCCGCAAGCGAGTGATGAGACTCAAGCGCCCGGTGCCCGTCTTCCCGAGCCGCCAGGTGCAGATCCGGTTTGAGTCGGTTCATGGCAGCCTGAGACGCGGTGATGAGCTCTTTGATGCGAATATGACTCGAGATGATGAATCGCGAGAACTGCATCACGCCGCGCCTGCGCCATGATGAATCGTAATCAAGCACCGCCACGCCCACGCTGCTCCACCCCGCTTTTCCTCGACCCAGTGGCGAGTTTTGAGGACCCATCCGCCCACTTTCTCTAGCTCCTGAGCCATTGGACGCAGAATGACCGGTTACGTTCCATGGAAAGAAGCTCGCTATCACCCGTTGTGATGATCGCGAGAAGGTTCTGTATGCCACTCACCAGCTCGAAGGTACCGCTGCAGAATGGTGGGAGAACTATTGTGCCGCCCATGGAAACCATGAGAGTATCACTTGGGCGAGTTTTGAGAGCTTTCCGCCACTCCCATATCCCCGATGGAAAGGTGGAAATGAAGAAGAATGAGTTCCGTGAGTGCAAAGAAGGCAACACGTCGGTGAGTGAATATCTTAACAGATTCACTCAGTTGTCCCGTTATGCCCCAGAGGACGTTGCCACAGATGATGCCCGCTAGAAGCGCTTCAAGAGAGGACTCAACCCCAGTTTGAAGGTGCAAGTCGTTGGGAATGATTATGCAGATTTCCAGCACTTGGTGAACAAGGCCATGCTCATCGAGGAATCCGCCGTGAACTTGAAGAATCCCGCAAGAGAAAGATGATGCGAAGACGGTGCCCATCGGTCTCACTCCCGAGTCGAGAATGAATGTGCCTCCTGCCTGTGTTGCTCCACTGTCACATTGAGAGCCCTGGCGACACCTCGCCCGGCCAGCCTCAAATGACCGCGGCTTCAACAGCTCGGCAACCAAAGAACCAAGGAATGTCAACCTGCGCACTGGGATCACACCTTTAAGTGTCATCGGTGGGGCACGCCGCGCTGATTGCCGCGAGAGGCAAGGCCCTTCTCTGTTCGTTTCAACATAGGAGCCACTCCGACCAGGACCCCACTCCAGAGTCGCACGTGGAGCCCTCGGACTCCATCCGCACTACAAGTCTCCTCGGCCTTTTGGAAGAGGTCGTGTGAACCACACCATCGTGGAGGAAGCCCGATGCCCGGACGTCGTCTTTGGGTAAGTTTCTTGTCAATTCAAAGACACGCCATTGCTTTTGTTTGATTACGGAGCTTCGCATTCGTTTGTTTCTGGAGTTTTGCCGAAAGGCACCAGTTGGAAGTTTTGCCTCTTAAAAGTGTTTTGTTGGTTCACTCGGTTCGAATTGAGTACGAACCAAGGTTGCCCTAAGGTTAAAGTGACCATAGAAGGGGTAGAATTCCTTGCTAATCTCATCATCATAGACACCAAGTCTCTTGATGTGATTTTGGGAATGGATTGGCTTGCCAATCACCAAGCCCTCTTGGATTGTGGTGGTAGAAGCATCACTTTGGTCAGTCCGGATGGAACCAAGGTAAAGTTTGAAGCCTCCCGAGAGAAGCTAGCTGGATCTTTAGTCTGCAGTGCCAGTGTTGTGTCTTTGGAAGAAGTGCCAGAGTCGAGAATTTTGGATGTCTTTCCCGATGACCACACGGAATGCCGCTGATCGAGACTTGGAGTTTGTCATCAATCTTGTTCGAGGAACTGCACCTATTTTCAAGAGACCCTACAGATTGCCTGTCAATGATTTGGTTGAGCTAAAGAAGCAAATTGAAGAAATGCAAGAGAAAGGTTTTGTCCGGCCAAGTTCTTCACCTTGGGGAGCCCCAGTGATCTTTGTTGCAAAGAAGGATGGTACCCAACGGATGTGTGTTGATTACTGAGCCCTCAATGAGGTCACCATCAAGAACAAGTACCCTCGCCGGGATCGATGATTTGTTTGACCAGGTTGAAAGGAGCCGAGTGTTCTCCAAAATAGACTTGAGGTCGAGGATACCACCAGCTTGAAGATTCGTCCGGAAGATATTCCCAAGGCAGCTTTCTCAACCGGTATGGGTGTATGAGTTCACGGTCATGTCTTTTGGATTGACCAATGCCCATGCTTACTTTATGAACTTGATGAATAAAGTATTCATGGAGTATTTGGATAAGTTCGTCATTGTCTTCATTGACGATATTTTGGTGTATTCAAGAGTGAAGAAGAGCATGAAGAGCACCTCCGTTTGGTCCTGAATAAGCTTAGAGATCATCAACTCTATGCTAAATTCAGCAAGTGTGAGTTTTGGATGAAAGAAGTTACTTTCTTGGGTCATGTCATGTCTGCAGAAGGAGTATCTGTTAACCCTAGCAAGGTTAAGGATGTGCTTAATTGGGAGTCACCCAAGTCGATGCCTCAGTCGAAGTTTTCTTGGAATGGCGGGATACTATCGTCGATTCATAGAAGGATTCTCCAAGATAGCAAGACCCTCACTCAACTGTTGAAGAAAGAAAAGAAGTTTGCTTGGACAGCAGATTGTGAGCAAAGTTTTCAAGAGTTGAAGAAGCGTTTGACCACAGCTCCGGTGTTGATTTTGCCCGATGTCCGGAAGGATTTTGAGATTTTCTGTGATGCATCCCGGCAAGGACTTGGTTGTGTCCTGATGCAAGAAAGGAAGGTAGTAGCCTATGCTTCCCGTCAATTGAGGCCTCATGAAGTGAATTACCCCACTCATGACTTGGAGTTAGCTGCCGTAGTGCATGCTTTAAAGATATGGCGTCATTACCTTATTGGTAATCGCTGTGAAGTCTACACGGACCATAAGAGCTTGAAGTACATTTTCACTCAGGCTGATCTTAATATGAGGCAAAGAAGGTGGTTAGAGTTAATCAAGGATTATGATATTGGAATCCATTACCACCCAGGCAAAGCTAATGTTGTGGCAGATGCCTTGAGCGAAAAAGTCTCTTGCAATACCACATCGATCAAGGAAAATCACCACCGACCCTTCATGAAGAGTTCGAAGCTCAAGTTAGAGTTGGTTGAGGAAGGTTATCTAGCGCCTTAGAAGTTCAACCCACTTTGCGGAATCAGATCAAGGAAGCTCAAGTTGAAGATGCCAATATTAAGGAAATCAAGAGCAACATGAAGAAAGGTAAAGCCACGAGATTTTCGGAAGATGAGCAAGGCACCATTTGGTTTGACAAGCGAATCGTGTTCCAGATCGAGAAGAGCTTAAGCGGTGATACTCAAGGAAGCCCATGAAACTTTGTATTCCATTCACCCCGAAGCACAAAGATGTACCAAGACCTTAAAGAAATGTATTGGTGGCCTAGCATGAGCGTGAGATTGCCGAGTATGTAGCTCGGTGTGATG
Source organism: Hsuehochloa calcarea (assembly GCA_036346395.1). Taxonomy (NCBI): domain Eukaryota; kingdom Viridiplantae; phylum Streptophyta; class Magnoliopsida; order Poales; family Poaceae; genus Hsuehochloa; species Hsuehochloa calcarea. Next base: position 46,099,383 of record CM070609.1, on the reverse strand, counting down.
TCATCGTGAGTTAAAGCCGAGCATCAAAGACTCTTTGGACTCTGCAACCCTTGAAAGTGCCCGAATGGAAGTGGGAAGAAATTGGCATGGATTTTATCCTTTGGTTTGCCAAGGACAAGGTCGATATGATTCTATCCGGGTAATTGTGGATCGTCTAACCAAAGTTGCTCACTTTCTCCCACCAAGACTACTTACTCGGTGATAGATCGCGGTTGTACATGGCAAAGATAGTGTGCCAAAGGCATGGAGTGCCAAGAAGATCGTGTCGGATCGAGGAACCCAGATTCACCTCAAGATTTTGGCGAAGTTGCATGTTGTTTTGGGTACTAATCTAAATTTGATCTGACTTATCATCCCAGACGGATGGGCCAGACAGTAAAGAGTAAATCAAATCCTAGAAGATATGTTAAGGGCTTGTGCCTTAGCAAATCGGACCGATTGGGATCAAATGCTACCTTATGCACGAGTTTTCTTATAACAACAGCACAGTCAAGCCTCGGATGTCTCCATTTGAAGCTCTTTACGGAAGAAAATGCAGGACACCGTTGTATTGGAATGAAGTAGGCGAAAGACAAGTGTTTGGGCCAGATATTTTGGAAAAAGCCGAAGAGCAAGTTCGATCAATCAGAGAAAGGTCAAAACCTGATGCGAGCGGAAGAGTTATCGCGATAACCGTCGCGAGATCTAGCTTTTGCACTGGTGATCATGTGTACCAAGGTGTCGCCTCTCAAAGGGATCGTCGTTTGAGTAAGTGGAAAGCTTGCACCAAGGTACATCGGACCTTTCCGCCTAGTCAGAAGAGGAGAAGTCGCTTACGAGTTGGAGCTCCCACCTCAGCTGTCAGATGTGCATAATGTCTTCCACGTGTCGCAGTTGAAGAAGTGTTTGCGTGTGCCCGAAGAGCAGATGCGAGTGGAATCAATTGCCCTGCAAGAAGACCTCACCTACAAGGAGCATCCCATCAAGATCTTGGAAGTAGCGAGCGAGTGACAAGAAGCAAGACCATCCGTTTACGCAAGGTCGATTGGAGCAACCACAATCAAGAAGAAGCCACTTGGGAGCGAGAAGATGACTTGAAGGCTGAGTTTCCCCACCTATTCTCTAGTCAGCCTGAATCTCGGGTCGAGATTCCCTTTAAGAGGGGTAGGTTTGTAACGTCCCGTTTTTCGGAGTTTTTGAAAATTTTAAAAGAGAACCATTTGCTTCTATTTGCCAAAAGCTTAATTTGGAATTTCAAAATTCATGTGCGATTTAATATGAGTTAATCAAACTTCAATTAAATTAAAGTTGGTTTGATTGAGATTTCGGAATTTAAAATCAAAATTATTATTTTAAGAATTTTCTTGGATTTATTGGATTTTAGAAATTGATTTTTGATTTATCGAAATGGAAAAATTATTTTATTTGCAAAAGAAAAGAAAATTTAAAGTTAAAAGTATTTTTATTAAGTCTAGAATAATTCAAGTAATTTACGTGAATTTTTCTAGAATTTTTGGAGTCTATTTGCTATTTTCTAAATTGCCTTTTGTTTTATTTGAATTTCTAAATTAAAAGCTATTTAAAATCCTTTTCGGTTTTGGGCGAATCCTCCGCCCATCTCCTATTCCGGCCCGGCGGCGCTTCTGCGGCCGCCTCACTCCTGTGACCGCTCCATGCACCGCTCTGGCCGTTGGATCTTCATCCGGCGCCTCGTTTCGCCGCGTCGCCTCTTGCGCTTGGCCGTTGGATCGAAATCCGGCGTTCCGTTCGCGCGGCCGTTCGTTTCCTCGCCGCGCTCTCCTCTCTTCTCCGCCGTTGGATCGCGATCCGACGCCCTCCGCCTTGCCGCGCGCCTTCCCACCGTCCGTCGAATCGGACGGCGCTTTCGCATCCGTTCGCCCGCGCCCTTTGGACTCCCACGTCCGTCGATCGAATCGGACGGCTCGTTTCACCGCGCCTCCCTCGCTCCGCACCGTCCGTCGAAATCGGACGGCGCTGTTCATCGTCCCCGACGCCGCCGCCGCTCTCTCCCACGCCTTGCGAGATTCGCGCCGCCGAATCCGCTTCGCCTCGCCGCCACTCCGCGCGCTCCCACGCCTGCCCGTTGCCGTCTCGTCGCCTCCTCCGCGCCCGCCCACGGCGCCTTGCTGTCCTGTCCCTTCGTGGCGTCGCCTATAAAGCGCGTCGGTTTTTCCTCGTCTTCTCTCTCTCTTCCTCTCCCTCTCGGTTGCTTCCGCCGCCCTCCCTTCTTCTTCTCCTCCTTGCCGCCGTCGCCGCCCGTTCCCGCTCTGCGTCGCCGCCGTTCCCGGCTTCCGTCGCCGTTCTTCTCCGCTCCGCCACCGCCATGCCGCGCTTCGTCTCTCTCTCTCTCTCTCTCTCTCTCGACCGTGGGCCGAGCCCACGTGGCCCCACGATGGCGCCACGTCGGCGCCGTCGTCCCTTTTTCGACGGCGTGGCAGCCACGTGTGCGATTGCGTGTCTTGTTGACGTCAAAGTCGGAATTTCAATGAAAAATAATTCGGAAAATCCGAAAACCCTAATTTCATCATTTTATGTGATTTTGAAACTTCTTTTGGCTATAACTTTCACATCAGAACTCCGATTTGGGTGATCCAAATTTCTAAATTCATATAAATTCATCCTCTTTCATTTGGTACTGGTTTTGTAATTTTTGGAGTTCATTTGGTGCTGTTTTATTTATTTGTTGCTTTTCTCGCGTGTAGATTAGGCGTTTGGAAGATTTCTTCGACCGACGATCAAGACCCTCTCCTCACCAACGAAGGCAAGTCGTAGGCCTTTGACCATGTTGAACCCATTTTACAAATGTATATTGCTTTAAATTATCATGCATGGCTAGTTTTATTAGAAATGGTTTTGGGAGTAGATAATTACCAAATTGCCATTATGCCTCCTTGATAAATTGAAAATGAAATGTCTCCTTGAATGACATATATCCTTGGACACCTTAGGATGGTTAATACTAGTTGGACATAATTGTATTACCAACTTGGGAGCGTATTATTGCTTAGACATGCTCTAGTTACATGAGACTTTCGATCACATGTTCAATGATTATTGAAATTTGACTAATGGAACTATGGAATTGTGGTGTGAGGCCACTTTTATTAAAGATGTTGTGCCATGGCGAGGATTGCCATTTGGTGGGAATGAACAAAAATGTTTTATGCTCGGGCTTGAGGTAGGAAGCTAGAGTGGGTGTGTGATGCACATTGGGTTGTGGTAGACTTGTGCGAGCGACCAACTAAGGACTTAACTTTGCAAGTCATTGATGCGGGTCACCTCGTGCAACCATAAGTCCGGTATGGGACGGACACAGCCAACTAATTGGGGAAGTTTTGAGTCGGTTCTGTTAGGGTTGATTATTGGCGCAAGAGGGGCTGTGATGGCGAAACCTTAGCGAAGCGTAACCGAGGCAAAATGGAACTTTGTAAAGGCCTTGTGATAGTCACTTAGTCGCACACCCTCGGAAGTGTGTCGACGGGACATTACAAGTGATTTATCTCTTGTGGGTAAAGGTGTACAACCTCTGCAGTGTTAAAAACCTATTGAATAGCCGTGTCCCGATTCTGGACATGCACAGTGATTTCGCGCAAAGGGTAGTATTTTCAAAATGTGGTTTGGTTCGTTAGAAGCGTTTGGTTGGAATGGTTGGGAAGTGAGCGGATGTTCCTTTGTTTGATTCAAAGGAACTTGGTTATCTATGTATTATTCTTTTAAAATCACCTTTGCAATCTAATTATTGTATTTCTTGTTAAACTTGCTTTACGCAAATTAACCATAAAGCCATCCTTGCTTAAGCGACATGAATACTATGTGCATACATTTCTCTACGACTTCTTGAGTACTTTATGTACTCACGGCTTTATGCCCTTTGTTGATCGGTCAATGAAGAACCGGAAATGTTGAGTTCTATGAAGAAGGCTACTTTGAAGACTTTGCGATCTAGGTCACGTCCTCCACTCGATTGCTGTGGGCATGTCGATTGGGCTCCACGTATTTTGAGATTTCATTGCGGATACTCTGTTGTGCTAAGCCACGTGAGGCGACTTTTGTAAGAACCTTGACCATAAGGTCTTTCTTTGTTTTAATTAATATTACTTTGTTTGCTTCATTAGTTCGTTGTTGAATGGTTATGAATGCATCATTGTTGCTGCTTGTGCAAGCTAGCTCACCGATCATGGGACTAGCTTGGTATGCCTGAAGGTCTCGGGGTTGTGTGACACCCGGGGGTCCGACACATCTCGTGGAGTATTAACCCTCTGTTAATTTGGCTTTTCACAGAGAGGAGCAGCTCAATTTCGGACTTCCCCCTTTTCGGCCGAAATCGCCATTCTTCTTCGCCGAGCTGCCTCGACTTTTCTCGGTGCATCCTTTGCGCCTGAGTAACCCTCTTTAGCCCCTAGTGGCTGGCACTACTCCGTGGACCGCAATGAGCCATTTCTTTTTTCGTTTTCGTCACTTTGCGGTCACGTCGGTTCTCTCCGGCTTCTTGGCGTTCTGAAACCACCTCACTAACGCCACCGGTACCATTAGGTGCGCAAGAGTATTAGGGACTCGTTTTAGGCGTTTGCTCGCACCGCCCGCGCGAGCCGCCGTGGCCGAAGCCGTTCTCCTCCGACATTTTGCGGACCAGCGGGGCGTTAGTTTGAGCGGAGTCGTTGCGGACCGTCGATCCTAAGATCTACGCCCAAGATTGCGCTGAAAATTGAATCGAGCATGCGCCTTGATCCGCGAACCGTTGGATCCAAGATCAGCGGCGCGGTCGAAACGAGCGTTCGGACCACCGGGCGCTTCGGGTCGGGTGAACCGTCGGATCCGGATCCACGGCTCAGTCGCGTGAGCGTTCGGACCACCGAACGTTACGGGCCGTGAACCGTTGGATCCAGATCCAACGGTTGGCGTTTAAAACCCGGCAGCCGCAGCGTAAAAGCGCTGGGACGCGGACCGTCGGATCGAGATCGACTCTCCTCGTTAAACCACGTCGTTTTGATTTATGAAATTCCCGAGAGGATTAATTTATCAACTGAAAAATGTGATAACTTGTAAAATGCATAACTAATTCATTTCAAATCCTTTTCGGTTGATTCAAATTTTGTTGGGTATGTTTTTAACTCAACTTTAAGTTAAAAATGTTTCCAACCCCAGTATAACTCAGAAAATTTTGCTAATGAATAGTAGCATTTTGATTTATAAAAGTGAGCAAAATTGTCTTGGTCATATCTTTGGCATTAAGAATCCAAATCAATTGGTTCTTGTTGCTAAATTCTTTATAAATCATTATCTTGCTACTGTAAAAATTTTGGAATTTTTGGAGAATGTTTACTGTTAGGTCTTTGTATTTTATTCGTTCTTATCGGTTGCTTTTGCTTTCTCGTTAGGATCCGAAGAGCACATTCATAATCTTGTTGATCCACAGCAACACCTTGACCCACAGCAAGCAGGCAAGATATTTGATCATAAATGTCCCATTACTTTCAAAGTCTAATATCTTGTTTACAAACCATATGTATGCATTGCTTTTGTGTCCAATTAATTTTGCCCTGTTTAGAGGTAGCTATTCCTAATGCATTGTTGCCATTAAAATGTTATCCCCTGCCACAACCATGAGTTATTATCATCGCTGGTGAATTAGAGCCCGGTGATTTAATTATGCTCTTTTACTGTTTTTGCGATGTTATGCTTAGAAATGCTTAGCTACCGGTAGAATTGGGCGGTTATCGACTTAGTCGATGACCTTGATCACACAAATCATTTTGTTTATTTTTGGTTCAGCACCTTATGCTTTAGTTTTGTAAAAACCAAAAATGAAACAAAATGATTAGACTTGGGCACAATGGCATGTTGGTGTGATTGTTGGGTTTGACAAGGAAAGGTGCCCAGGTCCCTAAGGACCGAAAATGTTGCTTGCGCCATTGATCCAAGTACTTTTGCGTACTAACCACATGAGGGTTATATGGGACCCCTCTTGACGTAGTACTTTGGCGTGTGTTATCTCAGAGTCATTTGGAGGGGTTGTGTGTGTTGTGTGAAACATGATATGTGTTCTCTGTGTTCTTGTGTTGGGTGTGCGGTGGTGGAGATTCGGGTAGGCTCTCCACCTCGAGGAGCATTGTAGTTGTCAAGGCTTTACTGCGGCGGGTAGTTGGCCAGAGGCTTTACAATGACTCAGACACAGCGTATGGGTTCCTATCCATACAGGCGGCTCGTAGTTAATACACAATATTGGAAATGTCTCGTAGGACTTAGGTGTCTTGGCATACCAAAGGAAGTGTGCTTAATCATGTGGCAAGAAGGCGGTCGACATGTGGGTAAGTTGGTACACCTGCGAGGATAAAACTATTCAATAGCCTCGTCCTAGGTTATGGACACGCAGGGGGATTTCCATAAGATCTAGATTTCAACAAGCTGTTTTTGTTTTAAAATTAAAACTTGACATGGTTGGCATGAATGGGTAATTCATGCTATTGTGGTGGCTATTGGGTTAGTCACTTCGGGATCTATTTCTTGTTGTTGATACTTGATTACTCTTTTTTTATCAAATAAAATCAGATTGCAAAATTGCTTTCAATGTACTACATTATTGCAAATAAAACTTGCTTTATGCTTAAAAATTTGAGTCCTAACCTGCTCCACTTATATAAGCTTGCATGTAGTTATTGTATAGATCTGTTATCATTCTTATATATCTTGCGAGTACATTCAAAGTACTCACCCGCTTTTTCTGGGCTGCTTTTGTTTGCAGAGGAAGAAGGTGAGCCCCAAGGGCCTCACTTTTGTGAGTTATCTTGGTGGATTCGACGACTAGTTGGCGGTCGGTCGGTTGCCTTGTGGGTTAAAGGCACACTGATTGGCTCTTTTGTTTTATAGCCATCTTATGGCACTTTTGCTTCCGCTGTTAAATTTCTTTATGTATTTGTCATTTGGCCGGTTGGCCTCTCTTTTGTAATGACTATCCTTTATTTATGTTATCTTTTGGTTTGTTGTTTATGTTTCGGTTCTATGTGAATGAATGGAATTGATGCATGAACTTTGTAAAGAGGTGTGTATACTGCACTCTGGGAAGTATACATGTCTCGAGTCTCGGATTATCTGATTTGTGATGCTAGGACCAAGTGGATGGTCAAGCATTACAAGTTGGATAAACGGGGTCTCCTGATGGTGGTCGTGGTCGCCCACCCGTTAAAGTGGTCGAGGTCGGGGGCGCGTCCCGTGTCTTCTTCTTCGATGCGAGGGAGTTCTTTGAGGCGCCACGGAGGAGATTGCCTCTGCCGCTCCTCCGCATGAGCCTCCTATTGTATCTGCAGAACTTATCCAGAACCTTATGAGAGAGAACCAGCTACTCCGCCAGCAATTGCAGACGGCCATTCCTGCAGCAACTGCACCCGCGGTAGAACACATTCTTTGCTCTTTGTTCCACCCGAGGTTAGGATGAATCTTGAGAGTGGATGTCGCCGTTTGGACACTTTTGATGGGGTGCTGCACGGTCGGTCTGCGGATTGGTTGAGATATATGGGCGTCGGTTTGGGGCATTAGAGCCGACGTCGGTCACGAAGAGCGCGGTTCGTGGCTTTTTCGCTTGAAAGGTCAGGCGACATCGGTGGGAAGGAATTACATCTTCGGGACTCGATTCGAGGTCCGCCACTTGGGAAGTGTTTGTGGAGAAATTCGGGGCCTTGATTCTATCGAGACTCCTTCGTTGAGAAGATGGAACAAACACATTGACTTTTGAGCAAGGAAGATGGCGGTATCTCGAGTATGAAATTTGGGTTCAATAACACAGTGCGCTTTGTACCCGTGTGGCGAATGATGATAAAGAGAAGGCTAAGAGGTTCAGTGAGGCCTCAACCAAAAGTATCGCCAGTTACGAGGCGGCAGGATGCGTGACATCGGCTCGGTGGTCGAGCAAGCTAGAGGAATGGAGTTGGAGAAAGTCTTGCTCCGCAAGGTCAGTTTCTTTATTGGATTCTGTCACTCTCGGCAATGCGGTGGTGGGCAAAGCGGAGTTTTGGTGGAGGAATGGGTCTTTTGACCCCGCTCCCAAGAGGTTTGAAGGGTCACAACACTCGTCCTGCCCGACAGTGGCAGTCTTCCTCTTCGGCGCCCCGTCCTTTGTCTTCCATTCCATCGGTGCGTCCTGTTCGAGGACAGGGCATGAAATGTTTCCGGTGTGGTGAGGAGCATCGAGCTTGGTGTTCCTTGGGGGTCATGTCGTCATTGTGGTGGGATGGCCACAAGCGTCGGTTTAGCGCGAATCCGGCGAGTATCATCGGTGGGAGCCGTTCGGCAGACTTCATCTTCCAGCGTTCACGGTGGTTCGGTTCAGACTCTGGCAGCAGTCTCTGCACCACAGTTCACTCCAGGGTGGATTCCTCCTTGAGTGGTTCCTCAGGCACCTCCAGCAGGGTTCTATTGGAACCCCGTTCCGGCCGCACCTCAGCGTCGTTTGTTGCTCCCGGCGGTTTTGGGCACCCTCGCGAGTGTCGGAGCTTCCTCCGCCCGGCGCCTCCAGTCTCGCCATGCCCACTCCGGATACTATGAGGCGGCCGGACGTGGTAGCGGTACTTTACTAGTTGACTCGCATGATGCTTTCGTATTGTTTGATTACGGTGCTACTTATTCGTTTGTGTCCACAGGTTTGTTAGAAGAGCGAGTTTGAGTCTGCGGTTCATCTCTCGAGTCCGTGGTAGTCGGTTCTCGGGGTCTTATTTCGGCTCTGATTTTGTCCGGCCGTTCTATTGATATCGATGGTGAGGTTTTCACCGCTAACCTTATAGTAATTCAATTGGCACCTTTTGATGTCATTACGGGTATGGACCGTTATTCCAATACCGGCCAAGATCTGTTATACGGAAGGCGGTGACTCTGCAAGCTCCTTCCTGAAGCGGTATTCGAAGTGCATCGTCGATTCGGCGTTCGTCTTTGGCTAGTACATTCCTAGCCGCCGTGCATCAACCTATGGATTGCTTTGGTCCCTCAATGAAAAGATTGGCTCTTCATTGCGTATCGAGGAGATATCGATTGCGAATGAGTTTCTGATGTTTTCCTGCGGGCGCACAGGATGCCTCCGTGCGGAGAGTGGAGTTCGGATTGATCTTATTAGGAACGCGACCCATATCGATGTCTCCTTGTCGGTTGGCACAACCATTTCAAGAAGAATTGAAGAAGCAGTTGGGCGACCTATTGTCCAAGGGTATAATTGGCGTAGCGTCTCACCAGGGAGCATACATGCTTTTCACCAAGAAGAAGGATGGCGGTTAGGCGCATGTGTGTGGATTATCGGGCTCTTAACCAAGCAACGGTGAAGAATAAATATCCATTACCCGTATCGAGGATCTCTTGACCAATTGAAGGGGCCAAAATATTCTCGAAGATTGACCTTGATCGGTACAATCGATTAAGTGTCAGGGAGCGGGACATCGAGAAGACGACTTTTCCACGGTATGGCCATTATGAGTACAAAGTTATGTCTTTTGGGTTTAATGAATGCTCTGTAGTTTTCATGGAGGCCATGAGCGATTATGCTACACCAATACCTCGGTGATTTTGTTGTCGTATTTATTGGCGATATCTTGATCTATTCCAAAGCGGAAGAGGATCACGCTCGACATTTGAAGTTGGTACTTGAAACATCGAGAAAGAACCAATTCTATGCCAAATTGAAGAAGTCTGCGAGTTACGGATTTACGGTGGGGTTTCTAGGCCATGTTATCAATCAAGATGGTATATCGGTTGATCCTAGCAAGATCTCTCGGTGGTAGAGTGGGCAAGACCAACCAATGTCAAGGAGGTGAGGAGTTTTACGGATTAGCGGGTTATTACCGGCGTTTACGTGGAAGGTTTCTCCATTATTGCTAGACCAATGTCCCGGTGACCTGAGAAAGGAGTTAAATTTCGTTAATTGAAAGCATGTGGCCTTGATTTTGTGCATTAAAGGAAAGATTGGTGATTGCTCGATTTTGACTCTTCGAGCAGGAAGCGGTTCACCATTTATTCGATCGTCGATAGTTGGTCTCGGTTGTGTACTTATGCGGGGAGGGCAAAGTGATTGCTTATGCGTCATGACAGTTGAAGAAGCATGAGCAAAATTATCCGACTCATGATCTCGAGTTAGGCTGCGGTGGTTCTTGCTTTAAAAATCAGCGCCATTATTTGTGCAGGCGAGTCTTGTGACATCTTCACCGATCACAAGAGTTTGAAATATATCTTTACCGGAAGGATTTGAACACGAGAGCGGAGGAGATGGTTAGAGGCGATTAAGGACTATGATCTCACAATTCGGTATCATCGAGCAAGGCAAGCGTGGTAGCGGATGCTTTGAGTCGCAAGGCGACACCATCTTGTCGCTTGTCTTATCGCTGATTTTGGCGTATGGATATTTCCTATTGTTTTGCGGTACAGCCAAAGGAGACTCGGTTGCTTTTAGAGTTAGCACTTCGGATCAAGTCACGAGAAGCACAATGACATGACCGGATGCTCCAGTGGGTGAGAAGCGTTGTATTGAGGGCAAGCAAGGCCATTTCGGTATAGATGAGGTTGATACATTCACGGTTTAAAGGCCGCCTCTGTGTTCCCCAGGAGGCTCAGATTAAGGATGAGATTCTGAAGGAGGCACATCGTACTCCGTATACAGTGCACCCTGGAGAGACCAAGATGTACAAAGATTTAAAGAAAAACTTCTGGTGGAAGAGGATGAAGGTTGATATTGCGCAATATGTAGCATCTTGTGGAGTGCGCGTGAGTCAAGGTGAGCATAAGCGGCCCGGTGAGGATTGCTGCAACCTCACGGAGGTCGGTGTGGCCGTGGGATGATATATCTATGGATTTTGTAGTCGGTTTACCTCGCGCGCTTGGCGTGGTAAGGATGCTATTTGGGTCATTGTGGACCGGCTCGATAAGTCTGCTCATTTTATTCCTATCCGCACAACTAATTCGGCAAGTGATTTGGCTCCCCTTATATGCGGAAATAGTGCGGTTGCGGAGTTTAAAACTATTATTTACGATCGAGATGCTAAATTTGTCTCCAAGTTACGGGAGAGTTTGCGAGTGCTTTGGGTACACAATTTCGTCTTAGCACGACTTTTCACCCACAAGCGGATGGTCGATCTGAGCGCACAATTGGACATTGGACGATATGCTCGGTGTTGTGTTTTATCACGGAAAGGAAGTTGGGAAGATTATTTATCGTTGGCGAGTTTGCTTATAATACGATTATCATGCCGATATTCGGCGGCACCATTCGAGGTTCTTTATGGGCGTAAGTGCGAGTCCCGTTGTGTTGGGATGAGGTTGGAGCGGCGGTTTTGGGTCCCGATTGGGTTCAAATAAGCGATGGCTAGAGTGGTGAAGTTAGGCAAAATCATTGGTTGCTCAGGCAAGCGAGAAGAGCTACTGCTGATGTGAGAAGGCGGGATTTGGAATTCCAAGTGGGTGTGAAGTTACGTTGAGAGTGTCGCCATCCAAAGGTGTGGTGAGGTTTGGCACAAAGGAAAGCTTAGTCCAAGGTATGTGGGACCTTTTCCAATCGTGTACGAATTGGAAAACTAGCTTACCGTTTGGACCTTCCGACTCCATGAAGGGGTCCACAATGTATTTCATGTGTCAATGTTGCGGAAATTTACGAGGATCGGACCAAGTCATTCCTTTGGAGCCTTTGATTATTGGCGGATCTTACCATTGAATCCCGACCGGTGAAGATATTAGAAGAATCGGAATGGGTTTTGAGAACAAAACCTTGAAGTATGTTAAAATCCTTTGGTCTCATCGATCGAAAGAGGCCACTTGGGAGTTGGAGTCGCATGCGAGAACAATACCCGACACATTAACTTCGTAATTATTTAAGTTGTTCATCTTTCTTTCTCGAAGTTGTCGCGTAGATTCGAGGTCGAATCTTTTCTAAGGGGGATAGAGTGTAATACCTCATAAATCCAGCTAGGTCGTATAGTTTGGAATTTATTCGAAAACGAGATTTAAATTTCTCCGGAATCGCATTGGTAAAGAGGAAGTCGGAGGAAGAAAAGAATTAGTTTTTTTCAAAATTTTCCGATCCGCGAGGGTTATCGGAGTTTTCCGCTAACCTGGGCCAAGGGAGGGGGGCCGGCCATTTAAGGGGGGGGCACCACTCCCCCAACCCTAACCGGCCACCTCCCCTCCCACCTAGCCGCCACCTCCTCTGGTTGGGCGCCACCTCCTCCCCTGGTCGCCGGCCATTGGTGCTCCCGAGGTTGCTCTCCAAGATCCCCGGGCGTTCCTCCTCCGATCATCCTCCGTGAGCGTTTCCTCGCGGTGCTCGCTGTGGTGTGGCGGCCAAGGAAGAAGAAGGGAGACCAGCGGGGAGTGGTTCTTCATCGTGCTACGGGTCTTCAAGGGTAACGAGCACCTCGGTTCATTGTTTGATCGGTTTTTGTTGCGGTAGAGATCATTTGAGTCGCGTCAGATTAGGGTTCCAGAAATTACAGCTTGGATCATAACTTTGCGCGGCAAGTTACGGTACTTTAGAGGCCGAATCTGGGGTTTTGCCCTTCTAGAGTTGTATTCCTGGGAACGTTAGCTTTCTTTTGGCACCAAGATCAGGAAAATCCAATTTGTAGTTTGGGAGATATGAATGTTTGAATGCGATCTGTTCAGTCTGCCTGAAAACTGGGGTCAGTAGGTTTGTCCCTCGGTTTTGTTCAAATTAAGGGCCGAATTAGAACCTTCACCCAACTAAGTTATTGTATCTCTCGAATTTATCTTTCCATGTTGATAAGGATCATTCTCATTGGATCAGTAGGCTAAAAGTTACGCCGTTTTCTTTATTACTGATCTGAATTCTGGACAGACGTAGATGGGTTGTGTTTAACTGTTAATTAGCCCTCTGTTTTGGCTGAATCAGGGGATTTCGTCAACTAATGTTTTGTATCCGGATCAGTTAAGAATCAGTGAGCACTGGTTTCATGTCTTTTCGAGTTACAAACAATTAATGGTGAATTTTCTCGTACGACTGCCAGAAGATAGGTAATCTGGACTTTTTGTGTAGAGGTCAAATTGAACCCTTGGGGTGTGTGGGTTGATTAGAGAGCATCGTAGAACACGTGTAGCTGTGCCATATTCTATTATCCGTAATCCGTGGCAATGCTTGTGTAGGCGGTGAGACGGTGGGTGAAAGGACACCTTCGTTGCTTCCCAATACGTCACAACACGGAAGGCAAGTGCAATGTTTACTTTGTGTGAATTCGATGAATGCATGATAACTTGGTAAATTATGAATATTCCTGTGATTTGAGCTTGATGTGGTAGAGTTCAATACCTTATTCGATGATACATTGAGATGAAGTTCAAGTTATGCATTTCATTCCATGCATACATAATTCGATTCTTTGTCACGGGGTGAAACTTGATTAAGTCCCATTAATTCTAATATGGGCATGTAAGACCTACCATTCCAATGTAGGCAGTTTCGGACATACCATTCCAATGTAGGCACGTTCTTCATACGGACTTGGATCCCCGCTCTTGGTTAAGAGCGGGCTTAAGTGAACACCGACGGGTGTGTCACTAGTTATACCAGTATAAACATGTGGAAAGTCCATTCTCCTTCAATGCATTCATTCATACCATGCTTTCGCAAATTCATGGAAGTAAATGAATTACTTGGTAGATTGTTCGATTGATATTCTTTGTGAATGTATATGTTGTGCTTGCTGAGTTTCGACTCACTCTTGCTTTTATTTGTTTTAGGTGAATTCCAGTGGAACTGTTGCTAGCGGGAGGGTGTAGTCCAGCACGTTCCACGCACTTGAATAAATCATTCATTCATTAAAATTCTATTTACGTTTATTCGGTTTAATTATAATGTAATGGATTGTAATAATTGTCACTTGGAGGTTCATTATTCTCGCTTTGGTTAATTCTTATTTTAATTTATTGATGAACTGTTATTAAGCTATAGAGTGTTACCTTGATTAATCGTTTCTTTAGCATTGAATGCGATGTTAATCTTAGGAATTGAATAGTAGGTTGGCCTGTTAGGTGACATCTTGTCTTCCGAATAGACAGGGTGTTACAATTGTAGTTGTCCAAGGCTTTACCTGAGACGGGTAGTTAACCGAGGCTTTACAATGACACCGACACAACGTATGGGTTTATATCCATACGGGCGGCTCGCGGTTAATGCACAATATTGGAAATGTCTCGTAGGACTTAGCTATGCCGGCATACCAAAGGAAGTATGCTAATCATGTGGCAAAAAGGCGGTCTGGCGTGTGGGTATATTGGTACACCCCTGCAGGGTATAAAACTATTCGAATAGCCTCGTCCTAGGTTTTGGACACGCTTGGTTAGGTTTTGCAAGAGTTAGACTACAACCTTTTAAATTAAAAATTGACATGGTTGGTATGAATGGGTAATTCATGCTATTGTTGTGGTGGCTAATGGTTTAGTCACTTCCAGGATGTTATTGTTATCTATTTATTGTTATACTGTTGTCTTTTACGGTTATTTGAATATTAAAAAAAGATTTGTTAACTTGCTTTTAAATGTACTACATTATTGCAAATAAAGATTGCTTTGTGCTGAAAATGAAACATACAGCCTCCACTTAAATAAGCTTGCATGTAGCATATGTATAGGTCTGTTACTCTACACGTAAGTCTTGCGGAGTACAATTTTTGTACTCATTTGCTTTGCTTAACTATTTGTTGCAGAAGAGGAAGGTGAGCCCAAGGGCCTCACTTTTGTGAAATGTGCTGAGGGTTCAACGACTAGCTTGGCGGTCCGGTTGGTTGCCTTGTGGGTAAAGGCACACTGATTGGCTCTTTTGTTTATAGCCATCTTATGGCACTTTTGCTTCCGCTGTTCAATTTCTGTATGCATATATCATTTGGCCGGTCGGCCTCTCTTTTGTAATAACTATCCTTTACGTATTTAACTTCTGGTTTGTTGTTGTGCTTCGGTTCTATGTGAATGAATGGAATTGATGCATGAATTTTGTAAAGGGGTGTGTATACTGCATTTCTGGGAAGTATACATGTCTCGAGTCTCGGTTTATTCGATTTGTGATGCTAGGACCAAATGGATGGTTAAGCATTACAAGCCCAATAAACCGGGGTCTCACACTATGATAGCACAAACAAAAATTTACCACGCAACCAAGTAACCACCGCAAGTAATAGATCACGAGATTACCGCTAGGCGCGCCGAATCGTAGCGGAAGCAGAGTCGTAGTCATACTCACGACACGTCTCCTCCTTCGAGTGGTCGTACTCGTCGCACGTCTGCTCCTCCGAGTGGTCGTACTCGCCGTGTGACTTCTCCTCCGACTCCGGTGAACGTCACGAGTTGCGGATCGTTCTAGTGCTGATGCTTCACAACAACACCTCCGAGGTATCCACACGTACGGGGCAACGCCTTGTGGTTCCAAAGGACATGGAATTGAGGGATTTGATTCTCCGCGAAGCCCATGATTCGCCCTTGTCTATTCATCCCGGGGCCACCAAGATGTATCATGATCTCCGTCAGGGATTTTGGTGGACCCGAATGAAGAGGGAGATTGCGAAGTTCGTTGCCGAGTGCGACGTGTGTCGTCGTGTCAAGGCCGAGCATCAGCGTCCAGCAGGACTGCTTCAGCCTTTGCCTATTCCTGAATGGAAGTGGGATTCGATCGGGATGCATTTTATCACCGGTCTGCCCCGAACATCCAAGGGCAAGTATTCCATCTGGGTTGTCATCGATCGATTGACAAAGGTAGCCCATTTTCTGCCAGTACGGACAAACCTTAGTGTGAGTCTACTCGCAGACCTCTATATTTCCCGTATCATCTGCTTGCATGGTGTACCGAAGACGATCGTTTCGGATCGCGGTGCACTTTTCACCGCCAGGTTTTGGAAGTGTTTGCAAGAGGCTATGGGAACCCGTCTTACCTTTAGCACAACATAGCACCCCCAAACTGATGGTCAGACTGAGAGGGTCAACCAAGTGTTGGAAGACATGCTTCGTGCTTGTGTCCTCTCCTATGGAAAGAATTGGGAGAAATGCTTGCCATTTGCCGAGTTTTCCTACAACAACAGTTTTCAAGCCAGTCTCGGCATATCACCTTTCGAGGCCTTATACGGGAGAAAGTGCAGAACCCCGTTGAATTGGTGTGAGACCGGCGAAAGACCTTTCTTTGGCCCGGACTCGATCAATGAGGTCGAGAGTCAAGTCCAGCTTATTCGTGATCGTTTACGCACAGCTCAATCCGGGCAAAAGAGCTATGCGGATCGCCGTCGTCGTGAATTGAGCTTTGAGCCTGATGACTTTGTTTATCTCAAAGTCTCTCCTTTGAAGGGTCATCAACGTTTCGGCGTCAAGGGCAAGTTAGCTCCTCGATATGTCGGTCCTTACCGTGTTATCGAGAAGGAGCTGTTCCCTATAAGTTGGAATTGCCAGCTGCACTTGAGGGGGTACATGATGTTTTCCATGTGTCCCAACTAAAGAAGTGCATCCGAGTTCCAACTGAGGAAGCTCCGTTGGAAACCCTCGATGTCCAAGAGGTTTTGACCTATCGCGAGCACCCTGTTCGCATACTCGATGAGGCTGAACGAAGAACAAGGAATAAAACCATCAGATTCCTTAAAGTTCAGTGGTCGAACCATTCTGAGGATGAGGCTGCTTGGGAAAGCTAAGATCGTCTCGTCACGGACTATCCATTTTTCTTTACCGAGTGAGCCAAATCTCGGGACGAGATTTTTGTAAGGGGGGGGGGGAGGTTTTGTAACATCCCAAATATGGATTTGTGTTTCAAATGTAAGAAAATAAGAAGAAATTAAAACTTTTCTTGCATATTGAAGCCCTTGGTCATTTCTGTAATTCTTTCAAAAAGAATTATGGAAAATCAAAATCAAATCTCCTTTTGACTCTAATCAAAAACCTTTGTGGCATAGATCTTGTGCCAAACCCATTGAAATCTTTTCCCTGAGTTCTAGGGAGGCTTGGCAACACCTCTGAATTATCTCATGATTTTTAGAAATTATTTGATAATTTTTGGAGGCAAGTCAAATTTGGTCAAACCCTATTTCTCCTCTTCTGGAATTTCTGGAGAAAGTTTCACTGCATGAAAATCTCTGAAAATTTTATGGGAGGTCCCTCCTGCAGTCAGCAAACTCCAGTTAAAATTTCATAAAGTTTGGAGTTTGTTTGCTACCTCAAATAATTCCTTAAAGATCAGATGTTTAAAATTCAAATTCTAACTGGTTTGCACTGTTCCTCGGGTTCGAACCAGACTCGGGCTCAAGCCACTGGACTCGGTCCAGTCAACTAATCGCACCGCGCACGATCGATCGGGTCGCGTGGTCGTGAGCCGTTGGATCGGCATCGAACGGTCCTCGACCAGCTGAACGATGGAATCGTTTTAATCCACCCGATCTAACTCAGCCGTTGGATTGGCATCGAACGGTCCTCGACCAGCCGAACGATGGAATCGTTTTAATCCACCCGATCTAACTCAGCCGTTCGATTTCAATACGACGATCGACGAGTCGTCTCCTTCCTCTGTCCACGCGCGCGTGAGCCCGGACATGGCGTGCGCAGAGGAGAAAACGCCGCGTGTCCAGTCCACTCCACGGTCGCCTTTAAACGGCTATCCCTGCTTGCATTTAATGTCCGTCGCCTCCCTCAAGCGTCCACTCTCCAACTGCTCCCGTCGCTCTCTCGCGCTCAAATGGCTAGGTTGACCCGAGCGGGATATTGCCGTTGCTCTCGGCCATCCTCGGCTATTTAAGCTCCATTGTTTCTCCCTTAGCTTCCTTTAGCACCTCCGCAACTCTAGCTAGCACTCACAAGCCCGCTGGAGCCGCAGATCTTCAAGAATCCTTCGGCCGCCATTGTCGGTTTTGAAGCTTCGGTGGAGTCGGTGCAGCAGGGGTTTTATTCTTCGGGTCTTTGCTCCCTCTGCTTCCCCTTTACTCTCTGAAGCTTAACCCTCACTCAATTCGGTTCAATTTGCTCAGGGTCGAACTGAATTCGGATTCCCCAAATTTCAGCCGAAATCGGCATTCTTCTTCGCCCGGGCAGCTTCGGCTCTCCTCGATGCATTCTTTGCGCTCAGGTAACCCCTCTTTAGTCCCTAGTGGCCTGGCACCTGCTCCCTTGAACCGCAGCTGAGCGCATTTGCCATCTTCGTTTTTGTCATTTAGGACCACTTCGGTTCTCTCCGCTTGCGGCGTTACGTCCACGGCACGAATTCATTGGTACCATTAGGTGCGCAATGATGTTTGGGAGCCATTTTGGGCACTTGCTCGCACCGCCGCGGCCAGAGCTGCCGGCGGCGAGCCGTTCTTCTCCGTCGTGAACTGGAGTCGATGCGAACCGTCGATCCTAAGATCTACGGCCCACGTTCGCGCGGAGATTTGAATTTGTCGCGTCTCGATGCAGGACCCATTGGATCTAAGATCAACGGTCCCGACTCGAGTTCGCTTGGATCGTTGGAATCCAGATCGACGGCTCGCGTGCGTGGGGACGTTCGGATCAGCCCGCGCGCTCGGATCCAAGTGGACCGTTGGATCCTGTCGAAGAGTTTTTCCTTCGACCATTATTCTACGACCGCTACCTGGTCGTAAGTCCTTCTACGACCGCTACCTGGTCGTAAGTCCTTCTACGACCATTACCCAGTCGTAAGTCCTTCTACGACTATTGTCGAGTCGAAAGTTCTACTACGACCTGTACCTGGTCGTAAGTCCTTCTACGACCATTACCTAGTCGTAAGTCCTTCTACGACAATTATCCAGTCGTAAGTTCTGCTACGACTGGTACCCAGTCGTAAGTCCTGCTATTTTCCCGAAAGGATTTATTTATCAACTGAAAAATGTGATAACTTGTAAAATACATAACTAATTCATTTTAATTCCTTTTCGGGAGATTCAAATTTTGTGGGTTATGTTTTCAACTGAACTTTAATCTAAAAATATTTCCAACCTCAGTATAGCTTCAGAAAATTTTGCTAATGAATAGCAGCATTTATGATTTATAAAAGCTGAGCAAAATGGATTTGAGCATATCTTTGGCATTAAGAATCCAAATTAATTGGTTCTTGTTGCTAAATTTTTTATAAATCAGTACCTTGCTACTGTAAAAATTTCAGAATTTTTAGAGAAAGTTTACTGTTGGGTCTTTGTGTTTTCTTCGTTCATATCAGTTGTTTTTTGCTTTCTCGTTAGGATCCGAAGAGCACGTTGATAATATAATTGATCCTCAGTAACATCTTGACCCACAGCAAACAGGAAAGCAGTTTGATCATGTTAATCCTATTATTTTTCAAGTCTAATATATTGATTTCAACTTGTATGTATGCATTGCTACTTTGTTGTTAAATTATGGTTAGTATCCTATAGTTGCATAATCCTGTAGGAATTGATTATCCTCTACTACCATGAGCCTAGGTTATTTGCTGTGATTTGAGTTCGATGGATGAGCTCTTGTCACTTAGTAGAATACGAATTGAAATTGCTTAGAAATGCTTAGTTTCGGTAGTAATGGGCGATCATCGATTTTAGTCGATGATCTTGATCACACATCTAAATATTACTCTATTATGTCCAGCACTTGTGCTTTGTTATTTTGTAAATTCAAAATCTGAAAATGAAACATTGTTTTAGACTTGGGCAAGTGGTTGGATGGTGGGTTATTGGGTTTGTGGATGTCTTGCCTAAGTCAACAAGGACCGAACATCTTGTGTCACACTCTCCAAGCATTTTTGCGTGCTAACCATGCGAGAGGATATGTGACCTCTCTTGACTAAGTACTTTGGCGTGTGTTATCTCCGAGTCGCGGGGAGGGGTTGTGTGTGTTGTGTGAAAAGGATATGTGCTCTTGTGTTGGGTGTGCGGTGGTGGAGATTCCTGTAGGCTCTCCACCTCGAGGGCATTGTAGTTGTTCAAGGCTTTACTTGCGACGGGTAGTTGACCGAGGCTTTACAATGACTTCGACACAACGTATGGGTTTCTATCCATACGGGCGACTCGTAGTTAATGCATAATATTGGAAATGTCTCGTAGGACTTAGCCGTGCCGGCATACCTAAGGAAGTGTGCTTAATAGCTTGGCAAAACAGCGGTCTGGCGTGTGGGTACAGTGGTACACCCTTGTAGGGTATAAAACTATTCGAATAGCCTCGTCCTTGGTTATGGACACGCTTGGTTAGGTTTTGCAAGAGTTAGACTACAGCCTTTTAAATTAAAATTTTGACATGGTTGGTATGAATGGGTAATTCATGCTATTGTTGTGGTGGCTAATGGTTTAGTCACTTCCAGGATTGTTGTTGTCTTCTATCTATTGTTATATTGTGTCTTTACGGTTATTTGAACATTAAAAAACAGATTTGTCAACTTGCTTTTAACTGTACTACCTTATTGCAAATAAAGATTGCTTTGTGCTGAAAATGAAACCTACAGCCTCCACTTAAATAAGCTTGCATGTAGCATATGTATAGGTCTGTTACACTACACGTAAGTCTTGCGGAGTACAATTTTTGTACTCATTTGCTTTGCTTAACTATTTGTTGCAGAGGAGGAAGGTGAGCCCCAAGGGCCTCACTTTTGTGAAATGTGCTGTGGATTCGACGACTAGCTTGGCGGTCCGATCGGTTGCCTTGTGGGTTAAAGGCACACTGATTGGCTCTTTTGGTTTATGGCCATCTTATGGCACTTTTGCTTCCGCTGTTAAATTCTTGTATTTGTCATTTGGCCGGTCGGCCTCTCTTTTGTAATAACTATCCTGTATTTATGTTATCTTATGGTTGTTGCTTTGCTTCGGTTCTATGTGAATGAATGGAATTGATGCATGAATTTTGTAAAGAGGTGTGTATACTGCATTTCTGGGAAGTATACATGTCTCGAAGACACGGGTTATTTCGTTTGTGATGCTAGGGTCAATTGGTGACTAAGCATTACAAGCCCAATAATCCGGGGTCCTCACAGCATCTATGATGGGTCTCGAACTTGAGGCCCATTAGGAACTCGTAGCCTATACGAATTCGGATCACCATCCAAAACAGATCCTAGCCCTTTAAGTGTGGGATCCTACAGGTTCATGTGTTATCGGTTATGACTCGAAAACTCTTTTCCGAACACCAGTCGTTAGCGGTACCTAGCAGCACATAACGATTCCTGAGCACACATAGAAAAGCGGACGAACCTTGATGTAATATGATCTATGACCAGGTCCTCATCACTTGCGATTAGTTCGTATCTCTATAAGACCAGATCGTATTTGGTTCTGACCAATTCGTATCTCCTTACGACCAGGTCCTTACCATTATGTGATTACGTTAGATCAATCTATGACCAGTCTGTAACTGATCGAACTAAGCGACCTACTCATGCATTCTCCCTTTGCCTCACAATGTCTGGTTGAACTCCCGGTGAGATGTAGTGTCATCCATGGACTGTTCAATACTTTCTCATCGAGTGTCGGCTAACTTCATGTGGTCGACACTTCGACCACTAGTGGCATGGCCATGCACTTTCTTTATCCGATCACCACGAGGGACCCAGAGACATCTCTCCTGTTATGTTAGGAGGGGCAAATCCCATCTCGACCAGTCACATCCCTCTGCATGTTTCATAGCATACCCGAAAGCTACCTTTATGACTACCTAGTTACGAATAGCGTTTATCAACCCCTAAGAGTACTATTACACATGTAGGGAACCATGCTGATCTCAGGTCTAAGGATTATACATCATCATTACTTGAGACCAACTAATGACATAAATATTCATAACAATCTCAATAGTGTCTCAATGAAGGGTCTATCCAACCCCATGTTCTCTAACATGTGCTCATTATTGATTTGATATCCCTATATCATGACCGGTGAAACCAGGTCATCAATCAATACATGTACTAATCATAGAGTCACTGGTGTCCCAACCAGTGACCTCCGACCAGGGATACATTTAGAATGACATCATATAAATTAAGGAGTTCCACCAACAAGTCACATACTTATTGATCTATAACAAATGATTCATTCAAGGAACACGATAACATATTATCAAAAACATGAATATAATGAAATATCATCATCTCTATGATTGCCTCTAGGGTATATTTCCAACAGTCTCCCACTTGCACTAGAGTCAATCATTTAAGTATCTAATACCGATAGCTCTTTGTGTGCGCCTCATGCTTTGGCTGTGGGAGAGGCTTAGTCCATGGATCAGCAACATTTGAATCCGTATGAATTTTGCATATCTTAACATCTCCTCTATTGACCAGTTCGCGAATGAGATGATAACGCCTGAGTATATGTTTGGACTTCTGATGGGATCTAAGCTCTTTAGCCTACGCAATAGGTCCATTATTGTCACAATAGAGATCCAATGGGCACAAGGCACTTGAAACTACACCCAACTCGGCAATAAAATTCTTTATCCAAACACCTTCCTTTGTAGCTTCCGAAGACGCAATGTACTCAGCCTCCGTCGTAGAATCAGCAACCGTTTCTTGCTTGGAACTTTTCCAGCTCACTGCTCCTCCATTCAAAATGAATACAAAACCAGATTGCGAAGGATAATCATCTTTGTCGGTTTGGAAGCTTGCATCGGTGTAACCCTTTACATCGAGCTCTTCATCACCGCCATAAACTAGGAACACATCCTCAGTTTTTCTCAAGTACTTAATAATATTTTTCACAGCTGTCGAGTGACCTTCACCGGGATCAGCCTAGTATCTGCACGTAACACTTAGATCATATGATACATCTAGTCGGGTACAAATCATGTCATACATAATAGATCCAATGGCCGAAGCATATGGAATACTATTCATACGATCTCGCTCATCAGTGGTCGAAGGACACTGACTCACTAAGACTTATGCCATGTGACATAGGCAAGAACCCTTTCTTGGCATCACGCATGTTGAACCGATTCAACACCTTGTCAATATAAGTACTTTGGCTTAATCCAATTAGCCTTCTTGATCTATCTCTATAGATCTTTATTCCCAAGATATATGCTGCCTCTCCAAGGTCTTTCATAGAAAAACTATTTTCAATGATACCTTAGCAGTTCGACATAGGAATGTCATTCCCAATCAATAATATGTCATCCACATATAAGATTAGGATTACAAGTAGGCTCCCACTAACCTTCATGTAAACACAAGGTTCTTCTTTTGTTTTTGATGAAACCAAACTTTTTGATCTCCTCATCAAAACGCAAATTCCAACTCGGAGATGCTTGCTTCAACCCATAAATGGATTTATGAAGTTTGCACACTCTACTAGTATTCTTTGGATCAACAAAACCTTCGGGTTGTGTCATGTACACATCCACACTTAGGTTTCCATTAAGGAAATCCGTTTTGACATACATCTGCCACATCTCATAATTGAAATATGCATCAATAGCTAGAATGATCTGAATAGATTTAAGCATCGCTACTGTGAGAAAGTCTCATCGTAGTCAACTCCTTGAACTTGTCGAAACCCTTTTGCGACAAGTCGAGCTTTATGAATGTGAACATTTCCATCCATATCAATCTTTTTCTTATAGATCCATTTGCACTCAATAGTTTTAACACCATCAAGTGGATCGACCAGGTTCCAAACCTGATTGACACTAATGGAGTCTATCTCGGACTTCTTGGCTCCAAGCCATTTCTTAGAGTCTAGGTCCATCATTGCTTCCTTATAAGTTTTAGGCTCGTCGTTATTCAACAATAATACGTCATGCCCATACATTATAGGCAATTGACGTGGCCTTTTAGATCTACGCGGGGCTGATGTCTCATCTACAGCTTCAACAACACTTTGTTCGTCCTGTAGAGGTTCAGTAGGAGTTGAAACACTTTCAGATGGTTCCCGAACTTCTTCGAGTTGCATCTTTCTCCTACTGACTCCTTTTGACAGAAACTCTTTCTCCAAAAGGACACCATTTCGGGCAACAAACACTTTGCCCTCCTCTTGATTGTAGAATTAATATCCTTTGGTTTCCCTAGGATATCCTATGAAGAAGCATTTATCTGACTTGGGTGTGATTTTGTCAGACGTCAAACGTTTAACATAGACATCACATCCCCAAATCTTTAGAAAAGACAAACTAGGACTCTTCCCAGTCCATATCTCATATGGTGTCTTATCTACTGATTTAGATGACACCCTATTCAAAGTGAAAGCGGCAGTTTCAAGAGCGTAACCCCAAAAATTTAATGGCAGATCCGATTGGCTCATCATTGACCGAACCATGTCCAACAAGGTCCGATTACGCCGCTCGGACACCCCATTCCACTGTGGAGTACCCAGTGGTGTAAGCTGTGGAACAATTCCACATTGTTTCAAATGACTACCAAAATCATGGCTCAAAAATTCCCCTCCACGATCAGATCGTAAAGACTTGATTGTCTTGCCAAGTTGATTCTGTACCTCATTCTGGAACTCCTTGAACTTTTCAAAGGATTCTGACTTGTGCCTCATTAAATATATATAACCATATCTACTAAAGTCATCGGTGAAAGTAATGAAGTATTGAAAACCACATCTAGATGTCGTGCTCATTGGTCCACACACATCAGTTTGTATGAGTGCCAATAAGTCAGACGCCCTTTCATTCCGACTAGTGAAAGGTGTCTTGGTCATCTTCTCGATCAGGCAAGATTCACACATTTCAAATGATTCCAAATCAAATGAGTTTAGAATTCCATCACTACGGAGCCTTTTCATGCGTTTCTCACTGATGTGACCCAAACGATAATGCCAAATAAAAGTGGAATTCGTATCATTAGTTCGAAGCCTCTTTGCATTAACATTATAGATGGGTGCATCATCAAGATTCAAAATAAACAACTCATTCAAAACGAGAGCATAGCCATAAAACACTTCATTAAAAAATATAGAACAACCATTGTTCTCTATAATGAACTTATAACCCTTTGCCATCAAACATGATGCAGAGATGATATTTCTACTTATGGCTAGAACGTAATAACAATTATTTAGTTCCATAATAAATCCTGAAGGCAAAAGTAGTGGCAAAGCCACGACGGCTAATCTGACAACTCTTGCTTTATTCCGATCACGAAGATCCATCTCACCCCTTGTTAATATCCTACTCCTTGTTAGACTCTGAATTGAATTGCAAATATGAGTAATCGATCCGGTATCAAATACCCATGAGTTGACATAAGAATCAGAAAGAAAAACATCTATTACATTAATACCTGAAGTGGAAGGTTTAGTCCCACCATTCTTTTTTAGATCTGTCAGGTATTTCTTGCAGTCCCTCTTCCAGTGGCCTGTCTCCTTGCAGTAAAAGCATTCATTCTCTTGAGTCGGGCCGAACTTGATCTTGGGTTTAGGCTTGATAGCTCGGATCCCATCCGAAGCTTTGCCCTTACCTTTGACACAAGTCTTGGCCTTCTTCTTCAAGTTAGTACTCTTTTGCACAATCATCACATGAGTGTTGCTTTTCTTAATGCTGTCCTCTGCAGTCTTAAGTATCATATGCAGTTCGGTGAGATTCTTGTCTAAACCATTCATATGGAAAGTCATAATGAACTGCCCATAACTTGCAGGAAGTGAAGCAAGAATCAAATATGTAGCCAACTCTTGACTAAGTGGAAAACCAAGTTTTTCCAAGATCTGTGTGTAACCAACCATCTTGATCACATGAGGGCTCACCGGACTACCCTCAGTTTGCTTACACCCAAATAATTTCTTTGAGATCTCATATCTTTCAGTTCTTGCTTGTGTCTCAAACATGCCCTTGAGCGCCACGATCATATCGTAGGCCTCAATGTTGTCAAACTGCTTCTGAAGGCCTGAGTTCATTGCAGCAAGCATGAGACAGCTAACATCAAGGGACTCATCACATGCCTTTTTATAGGCTGTTTTAAGAGCAACATCAACATTCTCAGCAGGCACATCAGGAATTGGTTCATCTGCAACATGTTCCTTTTTATCTTGCCTAAGAACAATTCTCAAGTTGTGGGACTAATCCGCAAAATTTGTTCTATTCAGTTTTTCCTTAACAAGAATTGAATGTAAAGCAAAACTGGATGTAGGTACAGCAGTTGGTGCCATGATCTACAACATGAAATATACAAAACTAAGACATATGTTCAAGAAAAATAACTTCTATTAAATAATTTAATTTAGTTAACCTCCCGTTCACTGCTTCATGAGTCGAGTCCACGGTGGACTCTGATCGGGCCATGGACTCAGTCCATTGAACCCAGGCCCACATGTCAGTGACACAATTCAGTACGCTCACGCAATAAATCGAATTTCCTTTACAAAAATAATTAGGGAAATTCAGAATTTCTGATTTGTAGGATTTAATTTAGATTTAAAACTTCGAGGAGCTTGTATTTCTTCATACGAACTCCGATTTAGGTGAATCAAATTTCTAAATTTGTATAAAATAAAGATGTAACTAAATAAACCAAAATTATTTCATTTGGAGTTAATTTGAATATTCATTTGTATTTATTTGTATTTATTTGAATTTTGCTTATTTTCGCGTATAGATTTTGACGACTCCGGAGAGCTCGACCCCGTTGAAGAGGTGGAATACCAAGAATTTGAGCAAGGTAAGTTACACCATTGATCATTTAGTTCTAAAATGACTTTGTACATGATTTTAGGATGGATAATACTTGTGGTAAAATTGGGCGATTAGCCATGTGATAGGAGGATATCCATCACCATGTTTCATATGGAGGTTATCGACTATAAAATTTTTAATTTAAAATCTGATTTTAAGCTATGGATTAAAAATATGCCTTGAAACTTAGTATGATTATTTAAAATTGAAAATTTTGATTTATGCAAATAAACCCTTACAACCTTACTTTGTTTACTTATGCATGCATTCCAAATTCTGTATTGGTGTAATTTGCGAGCACGGTAGTTGTGCTCATCCTTGCTGAATATATTATTAAGGAGAAGACTATTATCGAGACGGTGAGGATCCAGACGTTTAGGCTACGCCTCCAGACGATTGCCTGTGGCCCATCGTGTGGCCCACTACCTATTTGCTTCCGTTATGTTTTGTTATTTGGTCTCAGGCCTATTTTTGTAATAAACTATGTTCCTTATTAATAAAGCACTTGATATGATTGTGATAACACTGTTTGTGAGACTGTGTACACTAGAAATCCTGGACTAGTGTGTAAACGCAGTGAATTCGGGATCCTTCATTCCCGGGTTCGACAAGAGTGGTATCAGAGCCATATTGAGTGTAGGTCGTGACCTAGAAGGAAATCAAACCCTTAAGGATTTATTTTTGAAAAATTAGAATATTTTTGGTCTTCTAGGGTCCTTTCTCAACTTTTCTCTTTAAAAATGTTTACTAACCCATCTCCTTCTCAAAAATTGTAGATGGCTAAAGTTCTAAGCCATTTCCCATGATGTTTTTGCTGGTCATTGGGTCGCATTTCTCTGGAAGATCATGCAACACTTGGACTTTGAAGAAAGACCGACGTATCAAGGATACAAGTACAAGGTGGAAAATCAGGATCGGTGGAGGGTAGAAGTGATGCTCTACTCCAACCTGTCACCGAACACTGACTTCCATATCTTCGACGCCCCAATGCGACGAGATACCTTCGCCGACGGCATCCAGGATGCAGCCAAGGAAGCAACCCGCCAACTCAGCTACATCTACGACCACCGCCTCAACGGCACTAGGTTCCACTATTACCCGATGCACATTCCAACCCGGCATGACAGTACCTTTCTCTCTGCCAGAGATGAAGACTATCCCGGTCTCACACACCAGGTGGATCTGGCCAAAGCGATGGATTATGCCTATGGGAATACCCTAGATGAATTGTACCCCATTCAAGGGAAATTACAAGACGCGGAAGAAAAGTTGAAGACTGCAGAAAAAGAACTGGCCTACTACAAGGCAGGCGAGGCTAGTTCTAGTGAGCTGGATTATACCCTAGCAACCCCATAGTTGTGTCCTTAGTTGTCCTCTAGTTGCGGATTATGAGCTACTAATACCCTTGTGGTAGCCATAATGAATTAATAAAATAAAATAAAATAAGTTATTTTGTTGAAGTGTTCTGTCTCTCTTTTCTAATCCTTGAAGAAGTCCAGCAGATGGTGACTACACAAGACCGGAAGTGGCAGCGATGCAGAGGAAAGGAAATGAGAATGCTGATTATCAAGAAAATCCCATTCGGCAACCACCACCTCCTGCCACTGGAGCCCCAGACTGGCAACAAATGATGGCCAATCAGACCCATCTGATTGAACTACTAGCTCAGTCCCTCATGTAATACCCCAAAAGTAAATCGGCGTACTAGAAGAAGTTTCAGAAGAAGGAGCTAATGGGAAAATCTGAATCGTTTTTTCTTCAAGGGGTTTTCTGTGTTTTTTTCAGCAACCTGGACTCTGGGCCTCAGCCCAGGGTGGCCCATGAGGGGGCTGGCCAAAGGGGGGTATCTCTCCCCCCTAAACCCTAAAACCCCTTCCCCCTTCCCCTTTTCCCCTCCCCAAGCCGCCACCCCTCCTCCCCCTCTCCAACCGGCCGCCACCCTCGTCCCTGCAGTACAGCAATTTTGTTCGTCAGATTTGGGTAAGTTACGTATGTTTTCTGATCTTCTTACCTCTTAGAAAGTTGTAGCCCTTGGTCTTAGCTTTCTTTTGGCACCAAGATCATCTGATTTGGAGTTACGGTTTAGGAGATATGGAAGTTTTACCGCGACTGTCCAGGAGAGCTGACGTGATTTAGCAGATTTTCTTGTCGGGCCATTATGATTTACTTAGAGGCCGAATCTGGTATTTTAGTCTTCTAGAGTTTTGTTCCTGATGTCGTTATCTTTCTTTTGGCACTGAGATCACTTGATTCCACCTTACGGTTTAGGAGATATGAATTTCTAATCGCGCGCTGTCCTGTCTGCCTGAGAATTTGGAACTGTCGGTTTGCCCCTCGGTTTTGATCTAGTTAGAATCATATTCAGAACTTCCACCCAACTAGGTTTTTGTAGCCCTTCAAATTATCTTTCCGAGTTGATAAAGATCATATCAATTGGATCTGTAGAGTGAAAGTTATGCCATGTTCTTTACTGCTGTTCTGAAATCTGGGCAGATATCTGTTAGTGTTTTCAACTGTTGTTTAGGCCACTGTTTTGGCCGAATCAAAGGATTTCACCAACTAGAGTTTCGTAGCCTGTTACGTTAAAAGTATTTGAGCACTGGTTTCAAGTCATTCGGAGTTATAGATATTTAATTACGATTTTCTCGTACTGCTGATCAGAAGGGCGATATTGGCTGATTAGTTAATTCGTCATTTTGAGTTTTTGGTTATGTTGATTAGATAGAGGTTATGGTAAAACGCTTGTAGCCACGTCATAACTTATTATTCTTATTTGAATAAATATTTGTGTAGGCGGGGCAGGAGTGGAGAAATTCGTCGTTGCCTCCTAACTCGTCCACAGCGGAAGGCAAGTATATGGTAGAGTGGTGAACAATGGGTTGTTCACCATGATCATGATGTTACTTATCATGCTATTTATTATGCTTTCATTCAGCATATTCTTATACATGATATTGATGACCTTGAGTGAATGAGATTATGATAATGAGATAACGAGTAGATATTGAGTTAATGAGATGGACTATGTTGATGAATAAATAAAGATGTCGCATCATTTACATTCATCATGACATGGGTTGCATGAGCCAGTTCGGTGAGAAAGTCATGTAACTATTCCGGTGAGGTCGGTGAGAAAGATACATGACTAGTCCGAAGAGCTCTAGATAAAATCCTACTTTGGTGGGGACTTCACGGGAGTGAAGGATAGAGTGTGTCATCGACGGGTGAACACTCCGCTATACCGGTATCAGCTGATGAGATGCATATGAGCATGAGCATGTTGGTGCATTCGCATATCTAAGTAAATTGTTAAATTGTGCAACTTTACCTATATGGAATATGACTTGTTTGTTTGAGAATGACAATGGCATTAACTAAATGGATGATGATGATAACTTTGATTTTGGTTAATAAACTATTGTTTATGGCTTTATTATGTATTCTTTGAGTCTTGGACTCATTCTTGCTCTATTGTTGTTTTTAGGTGACCAAAGTGATGACGTTTTACTCGGGAAGGGCTAGCGCACTTGGAATCATGCACTTCACCCAATTATTTGATTCATTGGACATGAGAAACTTTTAGAATAACATGAATATTTATATCTAGGACATGATGGTATTGAATAACCATAGATACTTGGTTTATGTTAATCTTGGTTTATTATTTTGCTATGCTCCTAGGTCTAATTTATTTATGATTGTCATAGTGTTATGCTTGTGTTAATGCGACCCGTGGATGGGTTTTAATGTTGTTATGCTTGCTGAAATTTCACAGTGTGTTGATGTATAATAGATGATAAGAGTAGTTTGGTGGCATTCCGTGCTCGGTGTTGAATGGGGTGTTACTGATTAGTATCGAGCGGGCTTGGTCCGTGGTGAATAGATTAATAACTTAGTTAACCTAAAATTGCTAAAACTTGTTTTAGGACTTGTAAAATAAACCAAAATTTGATAATGGTTAATTAACTTAAAATTTTGACACCTTTGGTGCATGATGGGATGGGAATGGGATGAGTATCGCATTTACGCTTCCGTTATGTTGTATTGATGTTTTATGTTATGAATTGGTTCTGACTACTTATGATTTGATTATGTGATTGCTATGGGTCATGATAGTCGAGAGGTAGAGATTGTGGTTGTGGCCATAGGCATGGCCAAGTTATATCACCGTTTGTTGTATGTTAGTGGTGAAGTGTTTACATCGGGTAACTTAGTTACACAGTGTTGAGGATATGTTTCTTTAGAAAAGTTGTTGTCTTCCTTGAGTTTGAATTTGATTATTCTGTTATAGTTGCGGTTGATGAATTTTCTTGGGTTAGTATTTACAATGCGCTTGATGTATTTTCATTGGTCTTTGTTGGTTATATTAAGTTATTATTTGTTCTCCGATTGTTGATCTGTTGTTGTTTCTTGTGAGCGTCGTTAATTTGCAAGGTTGATCTTTTCACGAGAGATCTACCTTTCTTGTTGGGAAAAAATGACTCATTTGTTAGCTTGGTATTTTGGATAACGAAAGTTTTCTTTTCAAGTCCTTTAACATGTGGAAGCTTTGACCCAATGTATTTCTTTTGGGTATTTTGAGTATTGAAGTTGAATGCTTCTCATTATAAAAGAAAATATTAAAACCCTTTAGCGATGTCTTGTTGTGGTTAAGTTAAAGGTTGTAATTAAATAAATTAATAGATATGGTATGTGTTATCAAGTTGGAGTGCATAGTGTGGTGTATAATCAATCTTAACCAAGAACCTTGGAAGGAAAGTTGATTAACTTGATGGTGTCATGTGGTAGTTCTTGATGAACTATGATTAATAGTATGGCTATACCTAATTGGATTAAAAGGAGTTATTAAGAATTGTAGAACATTGATGACCGGTATGATCATTAAAATTATTTAGTTTTGCTAAACTTGTTGGATTAGTTGGTCTCAGTGGATTAATCTTCTTGTGTGGGAAGGAAAAGTTGGGAGATGCTAGATTATTACCATAGTGGATATTAATCTTGGAGTTATCTTATCTGTAGATACTAGATGATTTTATATTATGGAAGGAGTTTCTAGATAGTTATTTTAACTAGAATAATTGGGCGAATTTGGTTGCGAGAGTTGTTGAGACTTTTGATCGATGGAAGGCTATGATTTTGGAAGTTTTGTTGGGATTTTGCACTAAAATATGAATATGAGGATGGACAGTTGAACATGTATTTGTGATTGTTCATGTGATTTGAAAAGGAAAGTAGGTAGCATCTAGATTTCTTGATGAAGCCAGTTGATAGCAACAGTGGTTGGAGTGCAACAATTGTGTGTTGACGTTTGGTGTTGAGCATCTATAAGAGGTGAACTGTGGGATTAATTGGTGGCCTATGCTTTCATGATAGTGGAATTGTCAGACGATAGCATGTCCATAATGAAAGGGTTTTGGTATAATATTTTGATTTGTGTAGTAGATCTCTGCTAAAATAAAGTTGTTGTTGTAATAGTTTGTAAGCTTTTGGTGGACTCTCGATTTGAGGACAAGATGATAAAGTAGTATGAAACAATTTGGTGAGTTTTTAGAGAGCTGTACAATGGAAGGGTAGACTATGATGAATTTTTGTTAACAGTGTATTATTCTGGATGTTAGTAAGATTATCAGCAATAGATTGGTAGTGTGTTGTCGATTCTTATAGAAAGAAGGTAATTTGATCGTCACTCGTGGTATCGCTCAAATGAAAATTTTCAAGTTTTGCATCCGTGATCTTTTATAGTTCATGGTTTATGTAGTAGCTGGGATTGGATTGAGCAAGTGGCTTGTTGGAAAGCTTTATTGGTTCTTAAGTGATTCATGTGATTTGGTCTTACAACTTTTCTTGTTTGAGTGGGCAACGTGACGTTATAATAAAAAAGAATTACTTTCTTTGTTAAAGAAAGAGTGAAGTAGAAGTATTCGAGATCGAAGTCAAGTTTTGTAACCCGCAGTTTACTTGAAGTGTGCCTAAACTTTCTATTTTTGCCCCATAGGAGTTTCTCGATTTTCAAAAGTGGTGCTTTGTTTTATTTGAGATTTCATATTCTCTTTTGTGGGACTTGTGCCCTCAATTGTGGTCTCTGCTTTTGCTTTTCCGAGATCCTTGTTATTTGTCTATTTCTCCCGATCTTATGTTTGTTGCAAAAGGAAAACATTTTTTCTCGGGTGCTGAAAAAAAATATTTTATTTGCCACTTCATCAATTTGTTTTACAAAACCTTATGGGGTATACAGTGGCATCCGGTTAGTAGTGGTCAAGTATATGTTGATGTGAGACCTGAGGTTGTAAGTTATTTCAAGAGCATTGGAGGAAGAATTGATTTTGTGATATAAATCTTGTAGAGAATTGGATCCAAAAGGAATGATGGTCGTTGAGGTAAAACTGATTATGTTGTTACAACTAGTAAAACCAATAGTGAATTGTAATTCAAGAACCCTTGTTCATGTCGGTGGAATATTGAAATATTCAAAAGTTTGTAACTTGGTCAATTAGTTAGAGTCTTGCGAATGTGTATATTAAGGATCGTGTGGGTGAAATGGAGGAGTGTGGTTTAGTGGGTTCAAGTTTGGTGAAGCTAATCACATTAGGCAGTTACTTGATTAGTGAGGAATGTTGATATTAATGATTGAGGATATTGTTTGGATTCGGGAATTTTAGTTATCCGATCAAAGAATTTCCTATCAAGTATACCAAAAGTTCATTGTAAGAGTCTTAGAGGTTGAATCTGGCTTTACATTTTTATGCTAGACCTTTGTTCACACAATGAGTGTGTGTAAAGAAAGTGGAATAATAGAGTTTCTGAGCGGTGGAATGATCATTGATAGAACCTTTACGATGTAGTACATGAGCGTGTGTCTTGAGGATTCGAGTTGTTCTTGAAAATTAGAGGTAATGTGATTGTGTGGGATCTATTTTGTGGTGCTTTGGGTGCCTTCATTCAAATTAATGTTGATTAGTAGAATGAGATGCCTAGAGTAATTGGAGGATTCAATGGAGCCTCTTCACAATGGTGTTAATGATGTATTTCAGTTTGAGCATAATTTGAGGATGTTCAATTAAAAGGTTTAAGCACATGTGGTATGCGATGAATTTGAATTCCAAGGTTCGAGAGAAGTTTTACTCCTAAAGAGAAACGAGGAAAAGGATGTTTCCTCGGTTAGTGAAGCGTTTTCCTGATTTCGTTTGAGTTATGTGTTGTTGACTGTTGTTTTCCGCAATCTGAGTTGGCGTTGTGTTGGCATGTCTGATTCATTTTAATTCCGGACAAACCAAAAGAAGTATTTGATTGGGCATTCGAGTGGTTTCTTCTTTGGTACGTCGTGGTGTTCATTCGTAAACTGCCTATTTAGAAAATGGATTTGTTTTCGTGTTGAAATGTCAAATTTTGGGATTTAACCTTTTTGGTGGAGAGTTAGCATTGCATGGATGCGATGATGACTCTCTAGTTCTAGTTGGATTCTCTTGGTTTCCGAAAATTTTAGAAATTTGGAAGTTAGCATATTGTTTTGTCCGTCTCGGGTTCATTCGCGAAGTACACAACGTCTGTTGTGTTCTGGGCTGAGTGAGCAGCTGAGCCATTCAAAGTTTGAGATTTAGTAAAAGACGTTGACCGTCAAGTAAAGTCTTACCTTCGATCCTCTTCTAATGAGTAAACCTAGAAAGTTCAGGTTGAGCGTTAGGTCAGTCATCGTTTTACATTTTTGTGTTGTGGTTTCTCTAGTCCGAGAGAGAGGCCACTTCAGGGCTAGAGTCTCGCATGTGCGAGTAGTATTTAGACTGTTCGTTTACGATATGTGCTAATTCGTTGATTGCAATTCGTGATATTTTTAATCGTGTATTCGTTTAGTTGGTAGAATTCGGGTCAATTGTTAATTAAGGGTAGAATGTAATACCCCAAAAGTAAATCGGTACTAGAAGAAGTTTGGAAGAAGGAGCTAATGGGAAAATCTGAATCGTTTTTTCTTGGGGTTTTCGTGTTTTTTCAGCAACCTGGACTCGGGCCTCGGCCGGGGTGGCCCATGAGGGCTGGCCAAAGGGGTATCTCTCCCCTAAACCCTAAAACCCTTCCCCTTCCCTTTTCCCCTCCCCAAGCCGCCACCCCTCCTCCCCCTCTCCAACCGGCCGCCACCCTGGTCCCTGCAGTACAGCAATTTTGTTCGTCAGATTTGGGTAAGTTACGTATGTTTTCTGATCTTCTCACCTCTTATAAAGTTGTAGCCCTTGGTCTTAGCTTTCTTTTGGCACCAAGATCATCTGATTTGGAGTTACGGTTTAAGAGATATGGAAGTTTTACCGCGACTGTCCAGGAGAGCTGACGTGATTTAGCAGATTTTCTTGTCGGGCCATTATGATTTACTTAGAGGCCGAATCTGGTATTTTCGTCTTCTAGAGTTTTGTTCCTGATGTCGTTAGCTTTCTTTTGGCACTGAGATCACTTGATTCCACCTTACGGTTTAGGAGATATGAATTTTTAATCGCGCGCTGTCCTGTCTGCCTGAGAATTTGGAACTGTCGGTTTGCCCCTCGGTTTTGATCTAGTTAGAGTCAGATTCAGAACTTCCACCCAACTAGGTTTTTGTAGCCCTTGAAATTATCTTTCCGAGTTGATAAAGATCATATCAATTGGATCTGTAGAGTGAAAGTTATGCCATGTTCTTTACTGCTGTTCTGAAATCTGGGCAGATATCTGTTAGTGTTTTCAACTGTTGTTTAGGCCACTGTTTTGGCCGAATCAAAGGATTTCACCAACTAGAGTTTCGTAGCCTGTTACGTTAAAAGTATTTGAGCACTGGTTTCAAGTCATTCGGAGTTATAGATATTTAATTACGATTTTTCTCGTACTGCTGATCAGAAGGGCCGATATTGGCTGATTAGTTAATTCGTCATTTTGAGTTTTTGGTTATGTTGATTAGATAGAGGGTTATGGTAAAACGCTTGTAGCCACGTCATAACTTATTATTCTTATTTCGAATAAATATTTGTGTAGGCGGCGGGGCAGGGAGTGGAGAAATTCCGTCGTTGCCTCCTAACTCGTCCGCAGTAGCGGAAGGCAAGTATATGGTAGAGTGGTGAACAATGGGTTGTTCACCATGATCATTGATGTTACTTATCATGCTATTTATTATGATTTCATTCAGCATATTCTTATACATGATATTGATGACCTTGAGTGAATGAGATTATGATAATGAGATAACGAGTAGATATTGAGTTAATGAGATGGACTATGTTGATGAATAAATAAAGATGTCGCATCATTTACATTCATCATGACATGGGTTGCATGAGCCAGTTCGGTGAGAAAGTCATGTAACTATTCCGGTGAGGTCGGTGAGAAAGATACATGACTAGTCCGAAGAGCTCTAGATAAAATCCTACTTTGGTGGGGACTTCACGGGAGTGAAGGATAGAGTGTGTCATCGACGGGTGAACACTCCGCTATACCCCAGATCGGTGATGAGATGCATATGAGCATGAGCATGTTGGTGCATTCGCATATCTAAGTAAATTGTTAAATTGTGCAACTTTACCTATATGGAATATGACTTGTTTGTTTGAGAATGACAATGGCATTAACTAAATGGATGATGATGATAACTTTGATTTTGGTTAATAAACTATTGTTTATGGCTTTATTATGTATTCTTTGAGTCTTGGACTCATTCTTGCTCTATTGTTGTTTTTAGGTGACCAAAGGATGACGTTTTACTCGGGAAGGGCTAGCGCACTTGGAATCATGCACTTCACCCAATTATTTGATTCATTGGACATGAGAAACTTTTAGAATAACATGAATATTTATATCTAGGACATGATGGTATTGAATAACCATAGATACTTGGTTTATGTTAATCTTGGTTTATTATTTTGCTATGCTCCTAGGTCTAATTTATTTATGATTGTCATAGTGTTATGCTTGTGTTAATGCGACCCGTGGATGGGTTTTAATGTTGTTATGCTTGCTGAAATTTCACAGTGTGTTGATGTATAATAGATGATAAGAGTAGTTTGGTGGCATTCCAGGCTCAGTGTTGGGCTGGGGTGTTACACCTCAACAGTAACCAAAACACTGAAGCCTCAACGGCACATTATGCTCCTCCATTTCCAGCAAGAGTTACACTGTCAGAATTCATGAGGATGCGTCCGCCGACATTTTCTAGCAGCACGGATGTGAGACCCCGGTTTATCGGGCTTGTAATGCTTAACCATCCACTTGGTCCAAGCATCACAAACAAAATAAATCGACACTCGAGACAAGCATACTTCCCAGAAATGCAGTATACACACCCCTTTACAAAATTCGTGCATCAATTCAATTCATTCACATAGAACCGAAGCACAGCAACAAACCAGAAGTTAAACTAAATAAAGGATAGTTATTACAAAAGAGAGGCCAACCGGCCAAATCCATACAAATACAAAAATAAACAGCGGAAGCAAAAGTGCCATAAGATGGTCATAAACAAAGAGCCAATCAGTGTGCCTTTACCCTACAAGGCAACCGACCGGACCGCCAAGTTAGTCATCGAACCCGCAACACATTTCACAAAAATGAGGCCCTTGGGGCTCACCTTCCTCCTCTGCAACAAATAGTTAAGCAAAGCAAATGAGTACAAAAATTGTACTCCGCAAGACTTACGTGTAGAACAACAGACCTATACATATGCTACATACAAGCTTATTTAAGTGAAGGCTGTATGTTTCATTTTCGGCACAAAGCAATCTTTATTTGCAATAATGTAGTACATTTAAAAGCAATTTGACAAATCTGTTTTTAATGTTTAAATAACAGAAAATGACAACAATAATAACATTAGATAGAGGACAACAACAATCCTGGAAGTGACTAAACCCATAGTCACCACAACAATAGCATGAATTACCCATTCATGCCAACCCTGTCAAATTTTAATTAAAATGTTGTAGTCTAGTTCTTGCACGACCTTACCAAGCATGTCCATAACCTAGGACGAGGCTATTCGAATAGTTTTATCCCTGCAGGGGTGTACCAATGTACCCACACGTCGGGCGCTTTTTGCCACATGATTAGCATACTTCCTTTGGTATGCTTAAGACAAATAAGTCCTTCGAGACATTTCTAATATTATGTATTAACTGCGAGTCGCCTGTTTGGATAGAAACCCATACGTTGTGTCGGAGTCATCGTAAAGCCTCGGTCAACTACCCATCGCGGGTCAAGGCTTGGACAACTACGATGCCCCTCGAGGAGGAGAGCCTATCCGGAATCTCCACCACCGCACACCCAACACAATAACACAGATCCTTTTTCACACAACACACACAACCCCCTCCTGCGACTCGGAGATAACACACGCCAAAGTACTCAGTCAAGAGAGGTCCCATATCCCTCTCGCGTGGTTAGCACGCAAAAGCGCTTGGCTTAGTGACACAAGTAACTCGGTCCTTGATGACCTAGGCACCATTCCATTCACACCAACAGATCACACCAACATACCATTGTGCCCAAGTCTAAAACAATTTTATTTTCAGTTTTTGACTTTACAAAGTAACAAAACACAAGTGCTGGACATAATGGAATAATAAATAGAGGTGTGATCAAGATCATCGACTAAATCGATGATCGCCCATTACTACCGAAACAAAGCATTTCTAAGCAATTTTATTTCGCAATCTACTAAGTGACAAGAGCTCATCCAACGAACTCAAATCACAGCAAATAACCTAGGCTCATGGTAGTAGAGGATAATCAATTCCTACAGATTATGCAACTATAGAATCCACTAATCATAATTTTAACACAACATAGCAATGCATACATACAAGTTGCAACCAATATATTGACTTGAAAAATACTGGGATTAGCAAGATCAAACTGCTTACCTGGTTGCTGTTGTTCAAGATGTTGCGGAGGATCACTTAGGTGATCAATGTACTCTTCGGAACCTAACGAGAAATCGAAAAAGAACCGATAAGAACGAAGAAAACAAAAAGACTCGACAACAAACTTTCTCTAAATATTTTGAAAATTTTACAGCAGCAAGAGCATGATTTATAAGGAATTTGGATCCTTAATGCAAAAGATATGAGCAAAACATACCTACACAACATTATAAATCACAAATGCTACTTGTCGAACCCGGGAACGAAGGATCCCGAATTCTCTGTGTTCATACACTAGTCCAGGATTTCCAGTGTACACAGTCACAAAAATGTTATCACAAACATATCCAGCG
This sequence comes from Hsuehochloa calcarea, assembly GCA_036346395.1. Lineage (NCBI taxonomy): Eukaryota > Viridiplantae > Streptophyta > Magnoliopsida > Poales > Poaceae > Hsuehochloa > Hsuehochloa calcarea. The sequence goes on along the minus strand of CM070609.1, from coordinate 46,060,610 downwards.
TGTATATTTAATAAGCATAGAGTTTATTACAACTGGGGCCAGAGGCCAAATAAAACATTAAGCGGAAGCAAAATATAATGGTATGCCACACGATACGCCACAGTAATCGCGGAGGTCATTGCCTAATCGTCCCGCTCCTCACCTTCGGATAGCGGTCTTCTCACGAATAATAATATTCAACAAGAGTGAGCACTACAACTGTGCTCGCAAATTACACCCAATACAGAATTTAGAATGCATGCATAAGTTATTCAAAGGAAGGTTGTAGGGTTTATTTGCATAAATCAGCATTTTGGGTTTAAATAGTTATACTAAGTTTCAAGGCACATTTTCATTACATAACTAAAATCAGATTTAAAATTTATCATTTTATAGTGGATAACCTCCATATGAAACATGGTGAAGGATACCCTCCTATCACAAGGCTACCCGCACAAATTTACCACAAGGATTAACCATCCTCAAATCATGTCCAAAGTTATTTTAAAACCAAAACAAATCTAACTTAGAGTGGCTTTGCTCAGCATGTCCATAACCGTGGACACGGCTATTCGAATAGATTTACACTCTGCGAGAGGTGGTACAACTTTACCCACACGAGATAATTTGCAGTTATGCTCGCCAATGCACGCTTCCTTAGGCGTGTGACTAGGCAATTATCACAAGGCGTTTCCAATGCATTACCTCAATACCAATATGCCCGCTAAGGTTTCACTTCCATTAGGCTAACCACCTGCAGGAAACCCCCTCTTGCGCCAAGTGGGAATAAAGTCTAACCAACACCCACACAACAAAAAAAATGGCATAAACAATACGAGGTAATACAAATTATTAAGCCCGGTTCTCCCATATACGAACATGTGGTAGTACTATGGAGCTTTTGTAAGATGCGCTCAAAGGCGGTACTTAATCTACTTGGGCAACTTTCAATAAAACCACAGGTCTCGATCCCCAACGAGACAGGCGTGCATAAACCTGCACCCACTAACGGTCCATGTTTGCCCAAGTACAAACCATTTTCTTTTATTTTTTATAATTTTCAAAGACATTTACAAAAGTCCACCATGACAAAGCAATGTCATAGGCTTTTTATCAATTTATGAAATTTTGGCTAAATTCTCCCAAAGTCAAATATTTCATGGTCTAAGCATTTGCTATGCATATATTTATTCTTAAATTCATTTGACTAAGGTTACAAGGAATTGATAATACAACAATCAAATTTGGCTATACAAAGGAATTGGAATAATTAAATATTTAAAACAGGAATTTAAAATAATTAAATACAATTATGCATGCAATAATAATTTAAAACAGAAATTAAATAATTTTAAATATTGGGGGCAAAATGGTCAATGGTGTAACTTGCCTTGTTCAAATTCTTGGTATTCTACTTCTTCAATAGGGTCAAGCTCTCCGGAGTCGTCAAAATCTATCTGTGAGAATATTCCAAATTCAAATGAATTCAAATGAACACAAATAAATTCAAATGAAAATTCAAATTAACTCCAAATTAAATAATTTTGGTTTAGTTAGCTAGATCTTGATTTTATACAAATTTATAAATTTGAATCACCTAAATCGGAGTTTGTATGAAGAAATACGAGCTCCTGGAAGTTTAAAACCTAAATTAAATCCTAAAATCCGAATTTCCCATTTTCCCGAATTAAATTTCTAAAGGAAATTCCAATTATTGCTAAGCAAGCATCGTTAGCAACTGCTCATTCCTGAGACCGACATGTGGGCGAGCAGTATGGATCGAGTCCACAATGAGGCGCAAGTCCACGGTGGACTAGGTGCACGCAATCTGAAGAGGCGGTATCTTTGGCCAAGCCGCTCTTATTGCACCACGCTGGCGCCGACCGCCGCCACGCCACGAAACGTGAGGTGGCGCCGAGGTGGTCGACCACGTCGGCCGGAGAGGGAGGCGCCGGGTTCCAATGGTGCCGTGACAGCGGCGCTGCGAGCTCCGGTGAGGTGCGCAATGATAGAGGAGGACGCCGGTTCGGGGCGCTACTGGCGACGCGAGGGCGTGGCCGGAAGATGGTCGGCGGCGGCGGGCGGCGGTGAGGTTCGATCGTTGGCGGCGAAGGAGCTCGGCGGCGTTCGAGTGCGGAGGTGCGCACTGTGTTCGCGTGTTGAGGCGGCCGGTGGTGCGGTCGAGGCCGGAGGTTCACCGGTGGCGGCGCTAGAGGCGATGGAGCACGGCTCGGCGAGAGAAAAGCCAAATGCGGGCGAGCGGGAGCGAGGGAGGCGAGGAGTTGGGGCAAAAGCTTGAGGAGGAGAGGCGCACTGGTGCTCCCTTTTATAGGGCGAGGCGAGGCCGGAGATGGAGATCGTGGGCGAGGTGGCGGCCGTTCTTGAGGTGAAGCGGCGGCGTTACGGGGTTTTAAGGCGAGTAAAGCGGAACGAACGCGGTGGGAGCGACCGCTTTCATGCGCGTGATGGCGAGAGAAATGGGGAGGAATCACGGGAGTGAAGAGCTCCAGTGAGGCTTTAATGGCGGCAGAGGCGACGATCGCGGAGAAGACGAGCGCGAGGAAGACGACGCTGTGCAGGCGGGCCCACCCGTCAGCGAGACAGGAGCGGGAGAGAGGGCGCGGGCGGATTGATTGTCGGCCGTTCGATTTTGATCGGACGGCGCGTTTCAGCGTCTTGAGGAGAGTTGGGTCGAGACGCGCGCGACTTTGGCTCGGGCCCGATCTTGATCAGAAAGGTAGAATTTTAAATTCTTTTTCAATTTATTTAATTCCAGAAATTCAAATAGGCTTTAGAAAATAGTAAATGAAGTCCAAAAATTTTGAGAAAATTCACAGAAATTCTATGAGGCATTCTGGACTTAAATAAAATAATTCCAACTTTTAGTTAGTAATAGATTTTGCACATAAATTCTTTTAGCCTTAATATAATTTAGGGGAAAGCTTTTAAAATTCCAGAAAATCCACAAAAATTATTGATGTTTTATTTTCAACTGAAATTGAAATTTTGGGCTGTTACAAACCTACCCCCCTTAGAGGGAATCTCGACCAGAGATTGGACTTGGTCGACAAAAGGTAGGGATACTCGGCTCTCAAAACTTCTTCTCGCTCCCAGGTAGCTTCTTCTTCTGAATGATTGCTCCACTGAACCTTACAAGAACGAATGACTTTGCTTCTGGTGACGCGTTCTGCCACATCGAGAATCTTGATTGGTTGTTCCACATAGGTGAGATCTTCCTGAAGATCGATGCTCTCGAGCGGTGTTTCTTCTGTTGGTACTCTGAGACATTTCTTTAACTGGGATACATGGAAGACATTGTGAGCAGTGACGAGATCTTTGTAGTTCCAAGCGTAAGAAACTTCACCTCTTTTGCCAAAATCTTATAGGGTCAGACAAATGCAGGTGCGAGTTTTCCTTTAGTATGAAATCTCTTCACTCCTCGGAGTGGAGTTACCCTGAGATAGACAAAATCTCCTATCTCGAAGGATAGTTCTCTCCGACGATTATCGGCATAACTCTTTTGTCGGGTTTGAGCTACTTTCAGACGTTCTCTTATTGCTTTTACCTTACTTTCAGCTTCTTTTATCAATTCTGGTCCGAAGAATTGGTGCTCTCCTACTTGATCCCAAAGGAGAGGGTTCTACACTTTCTACCATACAATGCTTCAAATGGCGACATCTCAGTAGGCTAGCTTGAAAGTTTGTTGTTGTAGGAAAATTCTGCATAGGGCAAATTCTTATCCCACTTCTTAGTAATCTATAGCACAAGCTCGAAGCATGTCTTCTAGGACTGATTTACACGTTCGGTCTGCCATCTGTTTGGGGATGATATCTTTGTCTTTGAAGTTGAGTCCAGTTCCCAAAGCTTCATGTAGACTCTACCAAAATTTTGAAGTGAATCGAACCTCACATCGGACACAATTTTCTTGGGTATACCATGTAGACAGACGATCCTCGGCCATGGACAATTACGCTAACTTATTGCTTCAGAAGTGGTCTTGATTGGAATAAAATGAGCCACTTTTGTTAATCGGTCAATTATTACCCAAATGGAATCACAACCTGATTGGGTCCTAGGTAGTCCGTGATAAAATCCATACCAATCTCCTCCCATTTCCACTCGGAATTGGTAATGGTTGTAACAATCCGTGGTCTCGATGTTACCTTAACACGACATACATCACAACGTGCAACAAACTCAGCGATCTCTCGCTTCATACTAACCCACCAATACTTTTCCTTGGATCTGGTACATCTTGGTACTCCGGGATGGATAGAGTAAGGTGATTCATGAGCTTCTTTCGAATCGCTTGTCTTGTTTCATGGTGATTAGGTACACGATCGGTTGCCAAACCATACTGTGCCCTGCTCGTCTTCAGAAAATCCTGGGGCTTTGCCTCTTCTCATGTTCTTCATGATTTCTTTGATGTCTTCGTCTTCTAGCTGTTTTTCTCTGATCTGACTTTGTATGGTTGGTTGGACTTCCACTGTGTTGATCTGACCTTGATGACAATTTCCAGATTCAGATGCTTTAGTTCTTCATACAATTCTGGTTGATTTTCTTGAACTAACACCGTGTTGCAGTATGCCTTCCTACTCAGATCATCTGCTACCACGTTGGCTTTTCCCGGGTGATAATGAATTCCAAGGTCATAATCCTTTATCAGCTCTAACCATCTTCTTTGCCTGAGATTAAGATCTGACTGGGTGAAGATATATTTCAGACTCTTATGATCTGTGAAAATCTAACAGCGGTTACCAATGAGATAATGCCGCCAGATTTTCAAAGCATGCACAATTGCCGCTAATTCTAAATCATGAGTTGGATAATTTCCTTCATGTGGCCTTAACTGACGAGATGCATAAGCCACGACCTTTCCTTCTGCATCAAGACATCCTAGCCTGGCGGTATCGTCACGTAAAACTTCAAAATCCTTACGTATATCCGTAAGACTAGCACCGTGCAGAGACTAGTATTTTCTTGACTCTTGAAAACTATGTTCACAAGCACTTGTCCATTCAAATTTCTTTTCCTTCTTCAGAAGTTGAGTCATGGGTTTGGCGATCTTGGAGAAATTTTCAATGAATCTGCGGTAGTACCCAGCTAATCCGAGAAAACTTCTCACTTCAGGATGACTTGGGTTGCTTCCAATCCATTCTGACTTCAACCTTTGAGGGTCTCACGCAACTCCTCCTGCCGACACAATGTGTCCAAGAAAAGCCACTTGGTGAGCCAAAATTCACTTTTGCCGAGTTTGCCATAAAGTTGGTGTTCTCGGAGTTTGTCCAAAATAATTCTGAGATGTTTTTCATGCTCTTCCACATCTCTTGAGTAGATGAGAATATCATCTATGAATACCACCACAAACTTATCCAAGAATTCCATGAACACTTTGTTCATCATATTCATGAAATAAGCAGGGGCATTTGTTAGTCCAAATGACATCACTGTGAACTCGTCTGATCCATATCTGGTGGTGAAGGTCGCTCTTGAATATCTTAGGTCGATTTTTAATCGATGGTAGCGACCTCAAATCAATCTTGGAGAAAACACTGGCTCCTTTAAGTTGATCAAGCAGATGATCTATCCTAGGTAACGGTACTTGTTTTTGATTGTTACCTCGTTGAGTGATCTATAGTCCACACACATTCTCATACTATTGTCTTTCTTTTGACAAATAGTCTTTGGAGCTCCCCAAGGCGATGAACTTCGGTTGAATGTAACCTTTACTCTGTAGTTCTTGATGCGCTTCTTCAACTCTGCTAGATCATTTGCCGCGTTCGTAGGGTCGCTTCAAATTAGAGCGATCCACGGACTAAGTCAATTAAGAACATTATATCCCGTCGGTGGCATACTGTAAGTCCTCCTAAAAACATCCGGATATTCTTGTACCACGGTATATCTTCGATTTTACTTCCTTTAAATCTGGTCAAGATAGGACTTCTTTCCGTAGAAGTCTTGGGTTGGAACTCTCTTGAAATCCCTTGTTCATTGGCGAGTTTGATAGATCTACTAGCACAATCTATCACGCTTCGATTTTTGGCAAGCCACTCCATTCCAAGGATTACATCCAATACTTGCGAACGCAAGACTATTAAGTTTGCCGAGAAAGTTACTCCAGAGATTTCAAAGGTAAGATTCGGACAGAATAAACTAGCTCTCATTTATTTAATTCCAGAAATTCAAATAGGCTTTAGAAAATAGTAAATGAAGTCCAAAAATTTTGAGAAAATTCACAGAAATTCTATGAGGCATTCTGGACTTAAATAAAATAATTCCAACTTTTAGTTAGTAATAGATTTTGCACATAAATTCTTTTAGCCTTAATATACTTTAGGGGAAAGCTTTTAAAATTCCAGAAAATCCACAAAAATTATTGATGTTTTATTTTCAACTGAAATTGAAATTTTGGGCTGTTACACTACTATTCATTGCAAGTAACATGTTAGCAAAAATTTCTGGAGCTAAAATGAGGTTAGAAATATTTTTAGATTAAAGTTCAGTTAAAAACATAACCAACAAAATTTGAATCAACCGAAAAGGAATTAAAATGAAATAGTTATGTATTTTACAAACCTCACCGTTGGATTTAGATCCAACGGCCCACGTGGATGGAGACGTTCGGACGGTCCGAACGTTCAAATAGATGTGGGCCGTTGATCTAGAGATGGACAGCTAACAACGAAAGAACCTTCGACCGGTCCGAACGTTCACTTGAATCTAAGCCGTAGATTCGAAATCTAATGGCCCACGCGCGTAGAGCACAGCGCGCGCACATGGCTCAATCGTTCACCGTTGGATTTAGATCCAACGGTCCACATGGATCGAGACGTTCGGATGGTCCGAACGTTCACTCCAATCTGAACCGTTGATCTAAAATCCTACGGTGCATATGGATCGCCGCGTTCGGATGGTCCGAACGATCACGCGATTCTGGACCGTTGATCCAAGGATCGACGGTCCACAGCGAACCACGTTCAAAAAGTTCGCGCCCAGTTCAACCGACAAAACTCAATGGCGAAAGGAGGCTCACCGCCGGCGACTCTGGTCACGGCGGTGCGAGCAAAAGCCCAAAATGGGTCTGCAATAACTTTGCGCACACCCTGGGACCAATTTCTTCGGCTGCTGCGGTTGAGAACGCCGGCAAGCCGGAGTTGACAGAGATGACCAAAAACGGTCGAAAACAAAAAATGCAATGAAGCTCTGCTGCGGTCCACGTAAGCTAGAGCCAAGCAACTAGGGAGTAATGTGGAGTTACCTGAGCCTGGGAAAGACACAGAGAAAGGTTGGATTTGCTCCGGTGACAAAAAAGGGTGCTTTCGGCAGAAAATGGGGACTCTCCAATTCAGCCAAGCCCTGAGGAAGATAAGCAAAATTGAGCGAGGGTTAAGCTCAAGAGTAAAGAGGGAGCAGAGGGAGAAAGAATTGGAAAAAGAGAGCCACTGCGGTACCACCTTCATCGAAAGCTTGAAGCTCGGCAATGGCGGCCGAAGTGTTTTCGGTTGAATGCAGCTCAAACAAACACCGAAGTGCCAGCTAGAGTTGCGGAGGTGCTAAAGGAAGCCAAAGGAGAAGAAATGGAGCTTAAATAGAGCAAATGGCAGAGAGCAACGGCAATAAACCCTCTCGGGTCAAACCTGCCATGAGAGCACTTGAGAGCGACGGGAGCAGTTGAGCAATGGACTTTTGAGGGCGATACACGATGGGCAATTAATGCGAGCAGAGAGAGCCGTTTAAAGGTGCTCATCGAGGTGACCCAACGCTGCGCCCTTCTCCTCTGCTTACGCCATAGCTCGACTCAAACGCACACTTAGACTCGAGGAAGGAGACGACTCGACCACCGTTGGATTGAAATCGGACGGTTAAAATGAACGGGACGATTGGAACGGTCGGAACGTTCACTTCAATCCAGACCTTTATCTCCAAATCGGACGGTTCAAATGAACGGGACGATCGGCCGGTCCGAACGTTCACTTCAATCTAGTCTGTTGATCTAAGATCCAACGAATCTCGTTGATCGAAACGTTCAGATGGTCCGAACGTTCACACGCATATGAGTCGTTGATCTCTGATCCAACGATCCACGATACTCGCGCCCGAGCGACTGCGCCGGGTACAGTTAGTTGATTGAACCAAGTCACTTGGCTCGAGCCCGAGTCTGACTCGAAATCAAGGAACAATGAAAACCAGCTAGGGTTTGAATTAACAGCTGATTTTTGGAAGATTTGCTTAAGGTAGCAAATAATCTCCAAAAATCATGAAATTTTAACAGAGTGCTGATGACTGTAGGATAAAGCTTACATAAAATTTCCAGAGACTTTTATGCACTTCATTTTTCTCCAGAAATTCCAGAATGTGTGAATTAGGGTTTGACCAAGCTTTGACTTGGTTTGACTTGCCTCCAAAAATTATCAAGTAATTTCTAAAAATCGTGAAATAAATCAGAGGTGTTACCAAGCCTCCCTAGAACTCGAGAAAAATATTCACAGAAGTTTGGCACAAGATTTTTGCCAAGGAGGTTTTTGATTGGAGTCAATTGGGGATTTTGATTTTTGATTTCCATAATTCCTTTACAAGAATTACAGAAATGATCAAGGACTTCAAGATGCAAGAAAAGTTTTAATTTCTTCTCATTTTTATACATTTTAAACATAAATCCACATTTGGGATGTTACAAAACCTCCGCCCTTACAAAAATCTCGTCCCGAGGTTTGGCTCACTCGGTTAGGAAAGATGGATAGTCTGCGCGGAGACGATCTTCCTTTTCCCAAGTAGCATCATCCTCAGAATGGTTCGACCACTGAACTTTAAGGAATCTGATGGTTCTATTCGTTGTTCTTCGTTCAGCCTCATCGAGTATGCGAACATGGTGCTCGCGATAGGTCAAATCCTCTTGGACATCGAGAGTCTCCAACGGAGCTTCCTCTGTTGGAACACGGAGGCACTTCTTTAGTTGGGACCCATGGAAAACATCATGTACCCCCTCAAGTGCAGCTGGCAACTCCAACTTATAGGCAACAGCTCCTTTCTTCTCGATAATACGATAGGGACCGACATATCGACGAGCTAACTTGCCCTTGACGCCGAAATGTTGATGGCCCTTCAAAGGAGAGACTTTGAGATAAACAAAGTCATTAGGCTCAAAAATCAACTCACGGCGACGGCGGTCCGCATAGCTCTTTTGCCTGGATTGAGTTGTGCGTAAGCGATCACAAATAAGCTGGACTTGGATCTCGACCTCATTGATCGAGTCCGGGCCAAAGAAAGCTCTTTCGCCGGTCTCAGACCAATTCAACGGGGTTCTACACCTTCTTCCGTATAAGGCCTCGAAAGGTGCCATGCCAAGACTGGCCTGAAACCTGTTGTTGTAGGAGAACTCGGCAAAAGGCAAGCACTTCTCCCAATTCTTCCCATAGGAGAGGACACAAGCACGGAGCATGTCTTCCAACACTTGGTTGACCCTTTAGGTCTGACCATCAGTTTGGGGGTGATATGCTGTGCTAAAGGTAAGACGGGTTCCCATAGCCTCTTGCAAACTTTGCCAAAACCGGGAGGTAAAAAGCGAACCGCGGTCCGAAACGATCGTCTTAGGTACACTATGCAAGCTCACGATGCGGGCAATATAGAGATCCGCCAAAAGACCTACACGGAGATTCGTCTTGACCGGAAGGAAGTGCGCCACCTTAGTTAGCCGATCAATGACAACCCATATGGCATCATTTCCCTTAGAGGTACGGGGTAGACCGGTGATAAAATCCATTTCGATCGAATCCCACTTCCACTCAGGAATAGGCAAAGGTGAAAGCAGATCCCCATCGACGCCGATGCTCGGCCTTGACACGGCGACACACGCGTCGCTTTCGATGCGAAACGCGATCTCCCTCTTCATTCGGGTCCACCAAAATCCCCGACGGAGATCTTGATACATCTTCGTGGCCCCGGGATGAATGGACAAAGGTGAATCATGGGCTTTGCGGAGGATCAAATTCCGCAATTCTATGTCCTTTAGAACCACAAGGCGTTTCCCGAACCTTACAACACCATGCTCATCCTCAGAGAAGCACTTGGCTGTTCCGTTCTTGACATTTTCCTTGATGCTGTTCACTCTAACATCCGATTGCTGAGCGATCTTAATCCGATCCACCAAGGTTGGTTGTACAACCAAGGTAGCGAGGGAACCATGCTCAACCAAATCCAAGTTGAGACGCTGAAATTCCTCCAGAAGGGTGGGTTGAAGCTCCTCATCATTCTTGGAGTAGATAAGAATATCATCGATGAAGACCACGACAAACTTATCCAAATACTCCATGAGTACCGAATTCATGAGGTTCACGAACAAGACAGGAGCATTGGTTAAGCCGAAAGACATGACGGTGTACTCATACAAGCCGTAGCGAGTAGAGAAAGCCGTCTTTGGAATATCCTCAGGTCGTATCCGAACTTGATGATATCCCACTCTCAAATCAATCTTGGAGAAAACTCGAGATCTAGTTAATTGATCAAAGAGATCATCGATGCGGGGCAATGGATACTTGTTCTTTACCGTTACCTCATTAAGCGGACGGTAATCAACGCACATGCGCAAAGTGTGGTCCTTCTTCTTTACGAAGATTGCTGGACAACCCCATGGAGATGAGCTAGGGAGGATGAAACCTTTCTCTTGCAGCTCACTCAGTTGCTTCTTCAACTCCACCAACTCGTTCGGTGGCATCCGATTAGGCCTCTTTGAAATCGGGGCGGTACCGGGAGCCAACTCAATGACAAACTCGAGGTCTCGAACTGGTGGCATCCCTAGAAGATCTTCAGGAAAGACATCAACGAAGTCACGAACTGTTGGGACTTTGCTAATATCTAGAGCGGGCTTTGCTTCCAGCACGAAGAGATGCGGGCCTAGCAGTTTTGGCGAAAAGCGAACCTGCTCACCGGAAAGACTAGATAGAGAGACACAGTTCTTGGCGCAATCGATTTGTTCCTTGTGCTGGGACAACTAATCTATGCCAAGAATTACATCTAGACTTGCTGAAGGGAGGAGGATAAGATTTGCTAAAAATCCTACCTCCTCAATCTCAATTGGGACATCCCTACACTCAGATTCAGCTCTCAACTCCGAACCCGGAGAGCGAATGAGCAATGGGGCCAACAATGGAGTAAAAAGGAGCTCACTAATAGCAGTAAAATACTCAGAAACAAAACAATGAGATGCTCCTGAATCAAACAAAACAGTAGCAAAATAAGAGTTAACAGAAAGTGTACCCAGCACGACGTCGGGTGCCTCCTGTGCCTCCTCCGCGGATATGAGGTTGAGGCGACCACTACCCAGACCTTGAGTAGCACGGACTATCTTAAGGTCCTGAGAAGAACCACCTCCTTGCCCGCGTCCTTCATTAGGACGAGGGGCTGCTCCTGTCTTCTTAGGGCATTGATTCGCATAATACCCCTTCTGGTTGCAGGCGAAGCAAGTGACTTCGACAGCCGGGTTGCGGGGACCACCCTGCTGACTCGCAGGTGCACGTGATTGGGGCACGGCCTGCGATGAACGAGGGGCTGGTGCTGACGACCTCGGGGGTGCTGAAGCCTGATGATGCGACCTCTGAGACTGACGGAAGCGAGGATAGCTGGCCCTAGATGACTTGTGGGCCTCCCACTTACGCTTGCGGGAATCCACAAGCGCTCTCCCCGATTGCTCAGCGACGATGGCCTTGTCCACCAAGGTCTGAAAATCAGGGAAGTCGAAGATGGATAGCTTGTCCTGCAGCTCATCGGACAATCCATCCTTGAACTTCTCTTGCTTGGCCTCATTAGTGGCCACCTCCTCCGGAGCATAACGAGCCAAATGGTTGAACTCGTACAGGTACTCCGTGACTGAGAAACGCCGTTGTCTGAGCGACAAGAACTCCTTCTTCTTTAGCCTCATTAAGCCGAGAGGAATATGACTCCGACGGAAGGCAGTGCGGAACTCCTCCCAAGTGACGGTGTGGCCGTCAGGCTGCATGGCGAGAAAGCTCTCCCACCAAGACAAGGCTGCACTCTCCAGCTGGTGCGATACAAACAGCGCCTTCTCGTGCTCCTGGCACTGCGCTATGCGAAGCTTCCGCTCAACCAGACGAAGCCAATCGTCTGCATCAAGCGGGTCCTCAGACCTGGAGAAAGTGGCGGGCTGAGTGCGAAGAAACTCTGCGAGTCCCCCACGAGACTGATGTCCACTCCCTTGCCCTGATCCCGAAGCACCGGTAAGGGCGGAGGTGTTGCGCGCGATGACGTCCAGAAGAACCCTCCTATCTTCCGCACGGTTGCACTCAATCTGAAGAAGGACCTCGGCCATGGTCGGAGGAGGAGGAAGCTCCTCGTACGGACTAGCTGACTGGCCTTGGCCGCTACGAGTTCGCCCGGCCATCCTGTTACAAGGAACTTTGGTTAACAACTAGACCCGAAAAACAAAGCCGAAAGAAAGCAAAAAACTAACGACTAGGGGAATGGAATTTCCCCCTAATCAAAAGCCACAACAGCAAGTAGATAAACTTTAAAGACTTATAAAAAGACTCCAAAAACAGCAAGGAATCACCGAAAACCAAATCTCAACTTCCCACACAACTAACCCGTATTGAATGAACGAGTAATTGATTGAGAAGATAAAAATCAGAATATAACGTAAGATCTAATACCACTAAAGAGCAAGGTTAAGTTAGTGAAATTAGTGTTAGATACATAGCTAACTAGTATCACATCTTACCATTTTATTCCCACAAGTTTTAGTTGATTAACCTCTCATTTTCTACCCCAGTTAGAACCTTTGAGCTTGCTGTCCGGAAATTGAAAGATCGCTGTCCAGATTTTGCATCCAAGCTCCTAGTCGAATTTATCCATTCCAGAAACTTCAAAACCTTGTAGAGGGCAGCCAACACTTCAATTTTCCAAACTCATTAGTTCCCAAAACCCAATTAAACGATAACAACTATCTTAGAAGAAAAGGAGAGATAAATAATTTTTAAAACTCAAATTAGAGTAAGATGAGAGGAGAAAGTTAAGATAGGTAAGGAGTAAAATATGAGAATTTCTTAAGCTTTCATAAATCATTTGATACTTTGAAAATAAGATTTTCGAAAATATCCTAAAGACGACCAAGCTTGGGTTACTACGGTCAGTATGGCTATGATACCAAACTTTGTGAGGCCCCGGTTTATCGGGCTTGTAATGCTTAACCATCCACTTGGTCCTAGCATCACAAACAAAATAAACCGAGACTCGAGACATGTATACTTCCCAAAAATGCAGTATACACACCCCTTTACAAAATTCATGCATCAATTCCATTCATTCACATAGAACCGAAGCACAGCAACAAACCAGAAGTTAAACTAAATAAAGGATAGTTATTACAAAAGAGAGGCCAACCGGCCAAATCCATACAAATACAAAAATAAACAGCGGAAGCAAAAGTGCCATAAGATGGCCATTAACAAAGAGCCAATCAGTGTGCCTTTACCCCACAAGGCAACCGACCGGACCGCCAAGCTAGTCGTCGAACCCACAACATATTTCACAAAAATAAGGCCCTTGGGGCTCACCTTCCTCCTCTGCAACAAATAGTTAAGCAAAGCAAATGAGTACAAAAATAATACTCCGCAAGACTTACGTGTAGAATAACAGACCTATACATATGCTACATGCAAGCTTATTTAAGCGGAGGCTGTATGTTTCATTTTCGGCATAAAACAATCTTTATTTGCAATAATGTAGTACATTTAAAAGCAATTTGACAAATCTATTTTTAATGTTTAAATAACAGAAAATGATAACAATAATAACATTAGATAGAGGACAACAACAATCCTGGAAGTGACTAAACCCATAGTCACCACAACAATAGCATGAATTACCCATTCATGCCAACCATCAAAATTTTAATTAAAAGGTTGTAGTCTAGTTCTTGCACGACCTTACCAAGCATGTCCATAACCTAGGGGCGAGGCTATTCAATAGTTTTATCCTCAGTAGGGGTGTACCAATGTATCCACACGCCGATCGCTTTTTGCCACATGATTAGTATACTTCCTTTGGTATGCCGGCACAGCTAAGTTCTTCGTGACATTTCCAATATTATGTATTAACTGAGAGTCGCCCGTATGGATAGAAACCCATACATTGTGTCGGGGTCATCGTAAAGCCTCGGTCAACTACCCATCGCAGGTAAAGGCTTGGACAACTACGATGCCCCTCGAGGTGGAGAGCCTACCCGGAATCTCCACCACCGCACACCCAACATAAGAACACAGATCCTTTTTCACACAACACACACAACCCCCTCCTGCGACTCGGAGATAACACACTCCAAAGTACTCAGTCAAGAGAGGTCCCATATCCCTCTCGCGTGGTTAGCACGCAAAAGCGCTTGGCTTAGTGACACAAGTAACTCGGTCCTTGATGACCTAGGCACCATTCCATTCACACCAACAGATCACACCAACATACCATTGTGCCCAAGTCTAAAACAATTTTATTTTCAGTTTTTGACTTTACAAAGTAACAAAGCACAAGTGCTGGACATAATGGAATAATAAATAGAGGTGTGATCAAGATCATCGACTAAATCGATGATCGCCCATTACTACCGAAACTAAGTATTTCTAAGCAATTTTATTTCGCAATCTACTAAGTGACAAGAGCTCATCCAACGAACTCAAATCACAGCAAATAACCAAGGCTCATGGTAGTAGAGGATAATCAATTCCTACAGATTATGCAACTATAGGATCCACTAATCATAATTTTAACACAACATAGCAATGCATACATACAAGTTGCATCCAATATATTAGACTTGAAAAATACTGGGATTAACATGATCAAACTACTTGCCTGGTTGATGCTATTCAAGATGTTGCGGAGGATCACTTAGGCGATCAATGTGCTCTTCGGAACCTAACGAGAAATCGAAAAAGAACCGATAAGAACGAATAAAACAAAAAGACTCAACAACAAAATTTCTCCAAATATTTTGAAAATTTTACAGAGGCAAGAGAATGATTTATAAGGAATTTAGCAACAAGAACCAATTGATTTGGATCCTTAATGCAAAAGATATGAGCAAAAGAAATCTGCTCAGCCTTATAAATCACAAATGCTACTATTCATTGCAACTAACATCTTAGCAAAAATTTCTGGAGCTAAAATGAGGTTAGAAACATTTTTAGATTAAATTTTAGTTAAAAACATAACCAAAAAAATTTGAATCAACCGAAAAGGAATTAAAATGAAATAGTTATGTATTTTACAAGTTAATTGCATTTTTCAGTTAACAAATAATCATTTCGGGAAAAATCTGAGATAAAATCGATGTGGACGAACTTGGACTGTTGATCTTGGATCCAACAGTCCAAGTCAACGGGACAACGCGTGCTCCAGCGGCTCACAAACCCCACCGTTGGATTTAGATCCAACGGCCCACGTGGATGGAGACGTTCGGACGGTCCGAACGTTCAAATAGATGTTGGCCGTTGATTTGGAGATGGACGGCTCACAACGAAAGAACCTTCGACCGGTCCAAACGTTCACTCGAATCTGAGCCGTAGATTCGAAATCTAATGGCCCACGCGCGCAGAGCACAGCGCACGCGCACGGCTCAATCGTTCACCGTTGGATGTAGATCCAACGGTCCACGTGGATCGAGACGTTCGGATGGTCCGAACGTTCACTCGAATCTGAACCATTGATCTAAAATCCTACGGTGCACATGGATCGCCGCGTTCGGATGGTCCGAACGTTCACGCGATTGTGGACTGTTGATCCAAGGATCGACGGTCCACGGCGAACCACGTTTAAAAAGTTCGCGCCCAGTTCAACCGACAAAACTCAACGGCGAAAGGAGGCTCAACACCGGTGACTCTGGTCACGGCGGTGCGAGCAAAAGCCCAAAATGGGTCTACAATAACTTTGCGCACACCCTGGGACCAATTTCTACGGCTGCGGCGGTTTAGAACGCCAAGCAGCGGGAGTTAAGAGATGACCAAAACGGTCGAAAACAAAAATGCAATGAAGCTCACGCGGTCCACGTAAGCTAGAGCCAAGCAACTAGGGACTAATGTGGAGTTACCTGAGCCTGGGAAAGACACAGAGAAAGGTTGGATTTGCTACGGTGACAAAAAAGGGTGCTTTCGGCCGAAAATGGGGACTCTCCAATTCAGCCAAGCCCTGAGGAAGATAAGCAAAATTGAGCGAGGGTTAAGCTCAAGAGAGTTAAGAGGGAGCAAGAATTGGAAAAAGAGAGCCACTGCAGTACCGCCTTCACCGAAAGCTTGAAGCTCGGCAATGGCGGCCGAAGTGTTTTCGGTTGAATGCAGCTCAAACAAACACCGAATTGCTAGCTAGAGTTGCGGAGGTGCTAAAGGAAGCCAAAGGAGAAGCAATGGAGCTTAAATAGAGCAAATGGCAGAGAGCAACGGCAATAAACCCTCACGGGTCAAACCGCCATTAGAGCACTTGAGAGCGACGGGAGCAGTTGAGCAATGGACTTTTGAGGGCGGTGCACGATGGGCAATTAATGCGAGCAGAGAGAGCCGTTTAAAGGTGGTCATCGAGGTGACCCAACGCTGCACCCTTCTCCTCTGCTTACGCCATAGCTTGACTCAAACGCACGCTCAGACTCGAGGAAGGAGACGGCTCGACCACCGTTGGATTGAAATCGGACGGTTGAAATGAACGGGACGATTGGAATGGTCCGAACGTTCACTTCAATCCAGACCGTTATCTCCAAATCGGACGGTTCAAATGAACGGGACGATCGGCCGGTCCGAACGTTCACTTCAATCTAGTCCGTTGATCTAAGATCCAACGACTCTCGTTAATCGAAACGTTCGGATGGTCCGATCGTTCACACGCATATGAGTCGTTGATCTCAGATCCAACGATCCACAATACTCGCGCCCGAGCGACTGCTCCAGGTACAGTTAGTTGATTGAACCAAGTCACTTGGCTCGAGCCCGAATCTGACTCAAACCCAAGGAACAGTGAAAACCAGCTAGGGTTTTAATTTCTTCTCATTTTTATACATTTGAAACACAAATCCACATTTGGGATGTTACAACGGAACCTATGAACGTAGATGATTGGCTCAGGGCCAGTGGCAAGAAACTGGATATTGCTCAATGCACAGATCGTGAAAAAGTCTTGTTTGCCTCTAATCAGTTGAATGGTCCCGCATCAGAATGGTGGGATAACATCAGCATGTCCCATACTAATGCTCAAGCAATCACTTGGGATGAGTTCGTGCAAGCTTTCCGCCGATCTCACATTCCATCTGGCATGATTACACTGAAGAAGAAGGAGTTTCGCTCGCTTCGCCAAAGAAATCGTTCAGTCAGCGAGTATCTGCATAAGTTTAATCAATTCGCTCGCTATGCCCCAGAAGATGTAACCGAGACGAAGACAGGCAGGAGCGATTCTTGGAAGGATTGAACGATGAACTCTCCGTTAGACTGATTTCCCAAGATTTCACTGACTTTCAACAGTTGGTGAATAAGGTTATTCGCTAGGAGGGCAAACATCAAGAAATGGAGAACCGCAAGCGGAGAATGGCCGCTCAGAAGTTTAACTTTGGAGGACTCCGTAAACCTCGTTTTACTCAGCCTCAGCCACCTCAGCGTGGAAGATCCCGGTCTGTTACACCCAGAGCTCCAGCACCAGCCTAGCGCCCCAATATTCCTGGTTTCCATAGCATTTCATCTGGAAGTCAATTCCAACAGAAGATAGTTTCCTCAGCAGCAGGAATAACTTGTTTCTATTGCAATGAGTTGGGTCATTATGGCAATAAATGTCCAACGAAGCAACATGCTATAGCCCCGGTTAAGCCAAATGCAGGAGCACTAGTCTCCAGCAGTCCCTCAAGACCGGCTGTTCAGGTCATAAAGGGACGTGTGAATAACGTCACAGCTGGAAAGGCTCATTCAGTAACAGATGTTGTTCTTGGTATGTTCTTTGTCAATTCAGTACCAACATTAGTTTTATTTAATTCCGGAGCTTCACATTCTTTCGTGTCAAATAAGTTTGTGGGAAAGTATGTGTTATCTATATCCCCTTTAGCTAACCCTATGTTAATCCATTCCTCGGAATCGGAAATGGGAGTTAGTTTCTGTTGCCCAAATCTTACCTTGGAAATCTCTCGAGTAACTTTCTCGGCAGACTTAATAGTCTTGCGCTCGCGCGGATTAGACATAATTCTTGGAACGGGCTGGCTTGCCAAAAATCAAGAAAGGATAGATTGTGCCAATAGATCTATCACCCTTACCAATGAACAAGGAATTTGAGTAGAGTTCGGTCCTAAAACTTATACAGGAAGAAGTTCCATCTTGACCAACTTGAAGGAAGTAAAACTTGAAGACATACCCGTGGTACAAGAATATCTGGATGTTTTTCCTGAGAAATTAATCGGTATGCCACCGGACAGGGACATAATGTTCTTAATTGACTTAGTCCCAGGGACTACTCCAATTTCGAAGCGACCCTACAGAATGCCAGCCAATGATCTAGCAGAGTGGAAGAAGCGGATCGAAGAACTGCAAAGCAAAGGTTACATTTAACCAAGTTCATCGTCTTGGGGAGCTCTAGTACTATTTGTCAAGAAAAAGGATAATAGTATCAGAATGTGTGTAGACTATAGATCACTCAACGAAGTAACAATCAAGAACAAGTACCCGTTACCCAAGACATCATCTTTGACGGCTTTGAGTTTGAGCAAACCTCTCATAAGCTCAAGGTTGCTAACTCGCGTCAGATGGCCAAAACCAATGTGCCCCAAACGACGATGCCAAAGCCAGAACTCAGAAGAAGAAGATGAAATCAAGCATTTTAGAGAACCAGCAAGAGATTCAGAAAAGTCAGCTCTAAAAATCCTAGGAACTCTAGTAATTCCAAAAACAAGCTCACTAGTTGAATTAAGCACCCGACAAGCATTTTTCTTAAATATAATCTCATATCCATCATCAAGAAGTTGAGAGACAGAAAACAAATTAATACTTAGCTTGTCCACAAGGGCAACATACTTGAGGATGAAACTG
This sequence comes from Hsuehochloa calcarea, assembly GCA_036346395.1. Classification (NCBI taxonomy): domain Eukaryota; kingdom Viridiplantae; phylum Streptophyta; class Magnoliopsida; order Poales; family Poaceae; genus Hsuehochloa; species Hsuehochloa calcarea. Next base: position 46,041,582 of record CM070609.1, on the reverse strand, counting down.
TCGTTCACCCTGATCGATCCCATTCCTTTAATCCGCCCTTGTTTATCATCTCCAAAGGTGATGAAATCACCACCTGTCGACTGCGTGAAAGAGGTGAACCATCTTGAGTCTCCGGTCATGTGGCGTGAACAACCGGAGTTGACGAACCACGTGTTCTTCCTCTTTCCACGGTAATCCTTAAAATCAAGGAGCAGGATGTAACACCCTGGCTATTCGGAAGCCAAAATGTCACGCAAACCTATCAAACTACTAAGCATAGCATTAAAACTAGATTATCCAGATTCAATCAACATAAATTCCTAAGGAAAGACAATGAACGATCACTAGAATCATGGTAAAGAATGGATAAACGGTCATAATACCACGAACAGTCAAACGATACTAACATAGGATTATTACAATCTGGAACTTATTTCAACAATTTGACTTGACTGAATGGCAAGAATAATTATTCTGATTGGATAAAAGTGAAGTGTAGTGTGCCGAACTACCCCACCAAATCATCTTGTCGTCCTCCTCAATTACCTAATTAAAACATACAAAGCAAGGGTGAGTCGAAGACTCAACAAGTACTAAACAAGAATAATCAAGCATGGAGTGGACAACACAATTCATTGAATTACTTAACAATTATTGGAACACATACATGTACGTATGGAATGAATGCATGAATGGATGAAATGTAAGAATGCATTGAAGGTATGGACTTATCGATCGCATATACTGGGTATAGCGAGTGATACACCGTCGGTGTTCACTTAAGCCCGTACTTCACAAAGTACGGGGACCCAATCACCGTATGAAGAACGTTTACACGGTGTCCAAGTTGCCACATTGGAATGGTGGTCAACACTACCCACATTGGAATGGTGGGTTTTCAAATGCCCATGCTGGAATTGATGGGTCTTTCAAATGCCCATACTGGAATTGATGGGACTTACCAAAAGAATCCACTTCCGTGGTCATAATGAATTTTATGAATGAACATGATGATTTCTCATGGTATGAATGAATAACACACATTAGTGGAAAAGACACATGGCATTCAACAACATGTGTAAACAAGTATAAGTATGTATTCACACTCAACATAATGTACCAATAAGGCCACACTACTCACTTGCAGTATATCAACACCATGAACAAAGCACAAGAACATTCATGTAAACAACATATCATTATGCATTCCTTTGAATTCAACACCGCTAACATACAAGATTTGCCTTTCGTTAGACTCGTTAGTAGGCAACGGAGGTGCTCCCACACATGATGCCTCGCCGCCTACACAAGTATGTTCCCAAAATAAGAACAACGATATAACACTGCTACCGGTGTTCTACAATAACCCCTGACTATCCAATATACCGCATAGACCCAAAATGAAAATAAACTATTCAGCCAGATTTCAGCCCTTCTGAGCAGCGGTACGAGAAAATTCACCATTAATTATCTGTAACTCTAAAAGACCTGAAACCAGTGCTCACTGAATCTTAACAGATCAGGCTACAAAACATTAGTTGGCGGAATCCCCTGATTCGGCCAAAACAGAGGGCTAATTATCAGCTAAACACAACCCATCTACGTCTGTCCAGAATACAGATCAGAGATAAAGAAAATGGCGTAACTTTCAACCTATTGATCAAATAAGAATGATTCTTATCAGCTTGGAAAGATAATTTTAAGGGCTAAAATAACTTAGTTGGGTGAAGGTTCTGATTCGGCCCCTAATTTGAACAAAACCGAGGGACAAACCTACTGACCTCAGTTTTCAGACAGACCGGACAGTTCGTAATCAAAAATTCATATCTCCCAAACTACAGATCGGATTTTCCTGATCTCAGTGCCAAAAGAAAGCTAACGTTCCCAGGAATAAAACTCTAGAAGGGAAAAACCCCAGATTTGGTATCTACAGTAGTCTAAATAATAGATGAAAATACTAACATTTATCTGCCCAGAATTCAAAACAGTGGTAAAGAAAATATCATAACTTTCATTATACAGATCCAATGGAGATGATCTTTGTCAGCTTTGAAAGATAAATTAAAGGTCTACAATAACTTATTTGGGTGGAGGTTCTGAAAATGCCTCTAACTAAATAAAAACCTAGGATCAAGCCGACAGATCCTTCTCGTCAGACAGACAGAGAAGCACGCACTAAAAAAATCATATCTCCTAAACCGTAAAGAGGAATGATATGATCTCGGTGGCTATGGAAAGCTAAGAACAATACCTACAACTTTCTAAGAGATGGACAGGACAGAAAACGAACGAATCTTACCCAAAATCAACGCACAAGGCGATGCACAGCAAGGGGGAAGGGGGGGGGCGGCTCCAAAGGGGGGAGGGGGAGAGAAATGTGGAGTTTAGGGTTTGAGGGTTGGGAACCCCCCCCCCCTTATGGCCGGCCACCACATGGGCCACGGCCCAGGCCCAGGTTGTCGGGAGTTTATGGAAAACCCCTTCTATTTTTCAGGAATTTCTACTCCTTTAATTGTCTTTTCTTTCCCCGGCTTCCATTCAAATTACTCGATTCGATTCTTTACTCTTTTCGTTTCCGGGGTATTACATTCTACCCCCCTTAAAAGGATTCGACCTCGAATCTACAGGCCAATCCACTCGAACAAAAACTACGCCTGGAAATTATCAAGGATAAACACGTACTAGAAACGAACAGGTCTAGATACTGCTCGCGCATGCGAGACTCTATCTCCCAAGTGGCCTCTCTCTCGGAATAGAGAAACCACAAAGCAAAGATGTGAAGCGATGTCTGACCTAACAATCAACTTGAACTTTCTAGGTAAACTCATCAAAAGAGGATCGAAGGTAAGACCTTAGTCGATGGTCAACGTTTTTAACTTAATCTCCAACTTTAAATAGTCCTGCTGCTCACTCAAGACCAAAGACGCACCTTACGCTATGTGATTGGCGTATGTACCGTGACGGTCAAAGCGATAAGCCGACTTCCTAATTTCTTCTCTACGAAATAAAGAGAATCCAACTGAAAAAAATAGAGAGTTCTCATCGCAACCACGCAATGTTAACTCTTCACCAAAAAAGGTTAAATCCCAAATGTGACAATTCATCAGTAAAGCAATTCCACTTCCAATGAATCAATTTGCGAAAGAACACCACGGAAACAAAAGAGAAATTTGCTTGAATACTCAAATCAAATATTTCTTTTACTCCGACTGAACTGGAAAGATTCACCATGCCAACATGGCCCCAACTCAAAGTGCGAAAACACTTATCAACAAAGACAAAACCCAAACGAAGCAAGGAAACACATCATTTTCCGAAGAAACATCCTTTCTTCCGCTTCTCTCTTCGAGGAGTAAAACTTCTCTCCAATATTGGAATTCGAATTCATCGCATACCTCAAGAGATTAAACCTCTTAATTGAACATTATCAAATTATGCTCAAACTAAAATACATCATCCACACCATCTCGCAATGCTATCCAATTGCGCATTTCTAAAAATTCAATGAAGGTTTCCATACCTCCGATAATCACCAACCTTTTAAATCCTGAATTGAAGTTCTAGAATTTCACTATACCAGATGTTAATTAGCCGTAACACTTTTCAGACTTACTTCGAAGTCAAACATCTCAGGTGAATCAATTTCCCTCCAAGGGTTACAGATCAAAACCATTTCACATTCTACTACTCCTCCGCTAACTTGGTAGCAAAATATCATTGCTACGATTACTCATCCACCACCAAACAGTTGCCAAACTTTCACCTTGCAAACACTTCGCAACACAAAACTGTGATCCTTTCTCAAAAGGAAGAGGCGAACAAAAACAAGTTCATTCATACAGGAAAGCGTTGCTCACCACGGCGGCCAAGAAACCAAAAGAAATATTATGCTAAAGGTGATCTTGGAAAACGAAAACTAAGTTCACAGTTGAGGGCACACATCCCTCAAGAGAGAATAGCAAATAACATCCAATACGAAAGAAAGACATTGCGATTGAAACTCGACATCTCTTGAGCGGAAAGAGTAAGAGGTTTAGGAACGATTCAAATAATCACAAGTTACAAAACTTGACTCAAATTATCAAATACTCTACTGCACTCTTTCCTTTAACACAACAATTAGTTCTTGAACTAATAACACCTTGCCACATGAACAAAGTAAGTTCTTCAGTTCAACCCACGGAACTACTTAAGAACAAATAAAATTTTTCAACACGCCAAATTTGTTCTAAACAGTTCATCTACTCATGAAACATGTAATCCAAATGACCTCAGCCACAAAACAAGCATTTTCCTTTACAGGACTTCACGAAAAGCAAACAGATTCTCAACGAAAGCAACAAAAATTTCTTTTGATTGCAACCTCACTTTGCGAACTCAAACCAAGGAGCCTTTAGGACTAAATCACACGAAACTCTTAAGAAGCAATAGGATATCTCCATGCACCATTTTACTTAAAAAAATCTCAGTTACCAGAATATTCACGAACTCCGAAAGGTCACGAAAACTAAACTTGAAGTATTCTCATTTAGGCGGTATCACAGAGGTGATTATTTTTACTACAAGTTTCAACATCAATCTCACAACGTCAATTACAAAACACCTCGAAAGACTCATGCGAAAATAATGGGTCGAATATTTCTCAAAAGAAGAGGCACATGAAAACGATTTTCACCAACTAGAAAATCATTTACCACTCGCCACAAACACCGGACCAAGGAGAAAACCAATTAAGCAATGAACTCATTGAACATAAGGGGAGTCCACAGTTGAAAGCATAAGCCTTAAAAGAAGAGAATGTCTGACCTTAGCAGATAAGAACAACGAGCATTCAATATCAAAACTGTGGATTTTCTTGGGGATATGCTCCAGATCTTAGGATGATGTGACAATTGGCAATGGCGTTTACGGTTTGTCGTTTCACGCTGCTCGACAAAGTGTCGCTTACTAGATTAGAGGCGGTCCGACCGGTCCTTACATCGGCGGTCCGACCGGTCCCAAATCGGTCGGACCGGCCATGTGGGGCGGTCGGACCGCAATGACCTAAAAGTTCTCGTAATGGGTCGGGCCAAAAATAGGTGTTGTAGGCAAGTGAGGGGATCCCAATGCACTTGGTCTCATAATTTTGGAGTCTCCAAGAAGAAGTTCTATTGGTTTAAAGTTTCGAAGGTTTCGAATTTGGGAGTATGAATTTGGCTAAGTCCCATATGGGTCCGACCGCTCACGTGGAGCGGTCCGACCACCAGGAAGCGGTCCGACCGCCCACCGGAGCGGCCGACCGGTTTTCTACTTGAACGTCGGCCAACTTCGTGGCGATGTTGATTTGTTAGGTCAAAGTCATTGGTTTCATGGCATATGATTTGCATGATGCATGTTTTGACTAACATGGGTCAAGTTGTGAAGAACTTGTTCCCAAATTCGTGTTTGCTTGTGCGTGGTTGTGCAAAGTTGCTTGGTGGTCAACGACGGTCAACGGCGAGGAGGATCGGGACTAGACTCAAGAGTTGAGGTCCAGAACGATTGACGATGCCGGGTGAGGTCAACGACTCAAGTGTGACACAAGATGGACAATGGTGACCTATTGGCAAATCCATGACGCATGGTGAAGCGGTTTAGGTCAAAAGGTTAAAGACGGCGCTTATGGTGCGTGTGTGACCCGCTTGTTAGTGGGCCTTAACGGGAGCCCAATGGAGTCAAACCCTAGGAGTCTAGGCCTCCACTATAAATAGGAGGAGATGGTGGCTGCACCTCTCTCTTTCTCTCGCCTTTTTATGTTTCAAAACCCTAATTGTCTTTAGGGGAGTTGAGGTGGAGGCAAGGGCTCTTTATGGTTTGAGGTGAATTTCGTGATCTTGGATTGACCAGCGATCCATGATGGCGTGGTGTAATCCAGCGACGATCACGTTCTTAATCTATGCAAGGTTTGCTTGAGATAAGTCTCTTTTCGTTCTTGCTTTCAATTTGGTGATTTTAGGGCTTTCTTTGATCCGCGAGTTTATGATTGATTCTTTCACGTGAATTAGCTTGCTGTGATATGTGTGAATCTATCTAGCATCATCTTGATCATCAATCACTCACGAACAAGCTTTAGGATCAAGTTTTCGTTCTTGCCCGGTTTTAGACCTTCTATTAATCAATTGGTAATTTCTCAAGATCGTTCCAAGAATTATCATAATATTCGATTGGAATAGGTCCTCAATAGCATATAGAAGGTGTGTGCAAAGTTTCATAAAGATTGGAGTTGAGAATCAAAAGTTTCACCTAATTGCATCTTCGTCATCGGGCTGATTTCACTGTTTCAGATCGGTTCGTAGATCGCCGGTCCGATCATTATCACCACCGGTCCGACCGATTTCGAGCGGTCCGACCGCCAAGACAACGCTGGTCGACCGCCCGCAATCGGTTCGACTGGTTCAAGACTGAGGTCGACCGCCAAGATTTTGTGTTGCTTTGATTCTTCTTGATTTTTGTAGCATTGCTTAGGAGTTTAATTGGATTCAATACTAGTCTTCCATTGATCGGTATATTGATCTTCATAGCTTTCTAATAGCTACTGGAGTGAAATTGTATTGAGTTCATAATTTGTGAAAAGTGAGCGTGCTCCTATTCACCCCTCTAGTCGCCTTTACGGTCCAACAAGTGGTATCGAGCCCTGTTAGTTCAATCTTGATCTTAACCGGTCACCAACTTTGGCGATGGATAAGTTTTCTACTAAACCGCATATCTTCGATGGGCACGACTATGCCTATTGGAAGAATCGCATGCGCGTTTCTTGAGAGCGAGGACAAGCTATTTGGGATGTTGTTAGAGCCCACCGGTTATTCCCGAAATTGCTACACCGCTTCTGCAATTCTTTTGGCTAACAACAATAAGGCTAAGAATCTTTTATATGGTGCACTTGGTGTAATACCTCATAAATCCAGCTAGTTCGTATAGTTTGGAATTTAATCGAAAACAAGATTTAAAAGTTTCCTGAATCGCATTCGGTAAAAAGAAAGAAGTCGAGGGAGAAAAGAAATAGTTTTGTCGGAAATTCCAATTAGCGGGGGTTATCGATATTTTCCGCTAACTGGGGCCGCAATCCATGACCCAGAGGCCCAAAGGGGCCGCCCATGAAGGGGCCGCCATAAAGGGGCGCCACTCCCCCAAACCCTAGCCGCCTCCTTCCCCTCCCACCAAGCCGCCACCCCCTCCCCTCTCCATCCTCCTTGGCCGGCGCCTCCTCCCCTGGTTGGGCGCCGTCTCCTCCCTTGGTGGCCGGCCATTGGTGCTCCCGAAGTTGGTCTCCAAGATCCCCAGGCGCTCCTCCTCCGATCTGTCCTCCGGCTGGTCGCTTTCTTCGCCGGTTGTTCGCTGTGGTGTGGCGGCCAAGGAAGAAGAAGGAGACCAGCGGGAGTGGTTCTTCATCGTGCTACGGGTCTTCAAGGGTAACGAGCACCCCGGTTATTTGTTTGATCAAGTTTTGTTGCGGTAGAGATCATTTGAGTCACGTCGGTTTAGAGTTCCAGAATTTACAGATTTGATCAGAATGTTGCGCGGCTTGTTACAGTACTTTAGAGGCCGAATTTGGGGTTTTTCCCTTCTAGAGATTTGTTCCTGGTTTCGTTAGCTTTCTTTTGGAACCAAGATGAGCAAAATCCGACCAGTAGTTTGGGAGATATGAAATTTTGAATACGAAATGTCCAATCTGTCTGAAATCTGTGGTCAGTAGGTTTGTCCCTCGTTTTGTTCAAAATAAAGGCCGAATCAGAAGATTCACCCAAATAAGTTATTGTATATCTCGACATTATCTTGCCAAGTTGATAAAGATCATTCCATTTGGATCAGTAGGCTAAAAGTTACACCATTTTCTTTACTGCTGGTCTGTTTTCTGGACAGACGTAGATGGGTTAGGTTTAGCAGTTAATTACCCCTCTGTTTTGGCTGAATCAGAAGATTCCGCCAACTAATGTTTGGTAGCCTGGTCAGTTAAGAATCAGTGAGCACTGGTTTCAGGTCGTTTAGAGTTACAGATAATTAATGGCGAATTTTCTTGTACAACTGCCCGTAGAATGATAATCTGGACTTTTGGTGTTGATGTCAAATTGAACCCTTGGGATGAGTGGGTTGATTAGAGAGCATCGTAGTACACTTGTAGCTGTGCCATATTCGATTATCCGTAATACGTGGTAATACTTGTGTAGGCGGTGAGACGGTGGGTGGAAGGACACCTTCGTTGTTTCCCAACACGTCACAACACGGTAGGCAAGTGCAATGTTCAATTTGTGTGAATTCGTTGATTTCATGATAACTTGATAAATTATGAATATTCCTGTGATTTGAGTTTGATGTGGTAGAGTTCAATACCTTATTCGATGATACATTGAGTTGAATGCCAAGTTATGCTTTTCATTCCATGCATACATAATTCGATTCATTCACGGAGTGGAAACTTGTTTAAGTCCCATTAATTCCAATATGGGCATGTAAGACCTACCATTCCAATGCAGGCAGTTTCGGACATTCCGTATGAAACGTTCTTCATACGGACTTGGATCCCCGCTCTTGGTTAAGAGCGGGCTTAAGTGAACACCGACGGGTGTGTCACTAGTTATACCGGTATAAACATGTGGAAAGTCCATTCTCCTTCAATGCATTCATTCATTCATACCGTGCTTTCTTAAATTCATGAAGTAAAGGATGTACTTGGTGGATTGTTTCGATACAGTATTCTATGTGAATGTATATGTTGTGCTTGCTGAGTTTCGACTCACTCTTGCTTTTATTTATTTTTAGGTGAATTCCAGTGAAACGGTTGCTAGCGGGAGGGTGTAGTCCAACGACGTTCCATGCACATGAAATAAATAGTCATTCGTTAAAGTTCTATTTACATCTCTTCGTTTTATTTATAATGTAATGGACTGTAATAATTGTCACTTGGAGGTCCATTATTATCGCTTTGGTTAATTCTCGTTTAAATTTATAGATGAACTGTTATTAAGCTATAGATTGTTATAATGGTTAATCGTTTCTTTAGCATTGAATGCGATGTTAATCTTATGAATTGAATAGTAGGTTGTCTTGTTAGGTGACATCTTGTCTTCCGAATAGACAGGGTGTTACAGTTGGTATCAGAGCGGGCTTTAGGTCCGTGGTGAACAAAGTATTAAAATGACACACCGTGTACCTGAGGGGGGGGTTGGGAAATCCATTGCTTCCGCATTTCTAGTGATTTGGTTCATTATGTAGTACTGTAGAATTATTTGGTACTATCTCTTATGTTGTTAATCGTGATATGATGTGTTATCCTATATATATATATATATGGATTAATTTTATGATTGTCATGAGATGATCCTATATATTCATAATTGATTGAATTAGCTATGCGTATCGGTAGCGGACGTTGGCGCTTGAGTTCGTGGTTGTTGTTCGGTTTTGCTGTGCTACACCACTGCTCGTGGTATGAGAGTAGAGAAGTTCTTACCTGCTCCATAGTTCCGTGTTGAGCCCGAGCTCATTGTTGAAGTTGTTGTCTTTCTCAAACTTGTATCCGTTTCTTGGTTGTAGTTTCTTACAGTTCATGAGTTTCTTTTGAATGGGGTGTTTTGATGAAGTGGGCAAGCTCTAGTAGATCTCTAATCATTCTTTGAAACAATTATTGTTCTTTCGATTGTTGTGATATTTCTACTCCATGTGAGCGTAGTTAAATTGCAAGATTTATCTTTTCACAGAAGTTCGGTTTTACCTCGTTGGAAATTGTAACTCATTTATTCGCTTGGAATTTGGGCGATGGAAGATTTCTTTGCAAGCCCTTTATTAATTGTGCATTGACCTTGCATATTTCTTTTGGGTTAATTTGAGAGTTGAAGTTTTATGCCTTTCTTATGAGAAGGAGAATGTTAAAACCCTTTTGTGATATGTTGTCATACTTTATCTAAGAGGTTCTATTTAAACGCATTATGTGGTATGGTAGGAGTTATCAGGTTGGGTTGATATCTTGGTGCAAACCAATGACTCTTAGATAATGTCTTCAAAAGTTAAGTTAATTTTACCTTGATAAATATTAACATCAAATAAGTCTTCTATTTGGATACCTAAAGAATTTGTACAAATGCTAAATTCACCTGATTTTGTCATGCTAAATTGATGTTATAGGTGTGAGGTAATGGATGACGGTGGTTGTAATGACTTCCAAAATGTTATCTTATAAATATTCCATTGCTGAAATTTAAAGTTATTTCATTCCAATTTCTGAACAAAGGTAGGACTATGAATGCTTCCATGATTAGATAATCATCGGTTGTTACTATTAATAGTTAGAGTGCTAGGAGTGCGTGTATCTTGGCGTTGAGTATTAGTAAGGACAAATGAGCTAAATCTAATAAGTGATTTAATCTATTATGTTTAAAGGGTTTGTCTTGCACTAGAGTGAGCTTGTTAAAAGAGGTTTGTTTCAGCTTTGTGGCTTTCGCACTTGATTTCTTTTCTAGAATAAGTTGTTATTACAATCCCATTTGATCTTTGGAGTTTTCTATGACACGATTTGTCATGCTTCCTTTAGAAGGTTTATTGATGTGATAGTAAGGTAAATTGATTGTTACCAGAACGTATGTTAGTGGTCTTAATGAAATGTTCAGTAATATGAGGGTAATGTTGATTCTTTTATAGAGAAAGAAATTTGATTGACTTTCGTGATATTTCTAAAATGATCAAATTTCAAGTTTTGTGTTCATGATCTTTTGGGGTTCAAGTTCTATGTAGTAAACGAGGTTTGTCGTGTAAAGCGTTATGTTGCGGTTATAATGGTTCTTCGGTGATGCGAGTGCTTGATCTTGAATGCTCGCTTGTTCTTAATCGTTAACGATGATATTCTCTTCTTGTGTGGCCATGCTTTCAACGTGGACTTCACTTATGTTCTATGAGTTCATTGCTTAATTGGTCTTCCACTTGGTCCTGTGTTCATTGCGTAGCAAGAATGATTTTCTAGTTCGTGAAAATCGGTTCCATTTGCCTCTTCTTTTGAGAAAGAATCACCCATTCTTTTCACGTCGGTCTTTCGAAGTGTTTTCTAATTGTTGTTGTGAGATTGATGTTAATACTTGTAGTAAATTGATAGCCTTGGGTGATATCGTTCAAATGAGAGTATTTCAAGTTTTGCTTTCGTGGGCTTTTGGAGCTTATGAATTATGTGGTAGCTGAAATGGGTTTAAACAAAATGACGTATTTGAATGTTCTATCAATTATCAAGTGATTCTTGTGATTTGAGATTTAAGGCTCCTTAGCTTGAGTTGGCAAAGTGATATTCCAATCAAAGAAAATTATTTCTTTTGTTAAAGGGAAGGGTGTAGTAGAGGTATTCGAGATTGGATTTTCATTGTTTGAGATTCGATATTATCTTCTTGTGGAACTTGTGCCCTTAGCTGTGGCCTCGTCTTATGTTTTTTTTTTGAGTTCTTTGCTAATTGCCTACTTCTTACGGTTTTGTGTTTACAGCGAGTGGTAAACGTTTTCTAGGTACTGAAAATTATTTCCACTTACCTCTTCTTTTGAGAATGGAGGAACTGATTCGTTTTTCAAGTGTCTTCTAAAGTGTATAGAGACGACTAGATAGTGGTGGTCAAGTAAATTATTTTGTGAAGCTTGAGTGCCAAATTATTTAAGATGCTTAAGAGGAAGAAATGATTTCATGCTAACATTCTCATAGAGAGTTGGATTTAAATAAAATGGTTCTCTTTGGAGCTAAACATTTACGTTGTTGCGATTATCAGAATCTATAATGAATTATCATCCAATATCTTCTTGATCTTGTTAGTGGATTACTAGAATATCAAAAGTTTGGGGGATCTTGATCGATTGTTTAAAGTATTGGGATTGTGTAACTTACAAGGTGAGAAAGTGAAACCGAATGGTGTGGTTTAGTGGGCGCCCAAGATTGGTGAAGATTAATCGTTTTGAGTAGTTAATTGATTATTGAGGATGATTGAAGTTATGATGAGAATATTGTTTGGGTTATGAGAATTTTTGATAAGAGAATGTGAGGATTCTTGAATTATCCTGAGAATTCATTGTAGGAGACTTGGAGATTGAAGTTTGGAGCTTTGCATTTTTATGTTTGGAACCTTGGTTGCCAATGATTATGTGTAAAGGTAGCGAGAATAAGAGTGGATTCTCAATAGTGGGATGGTCATTGATAGTATCCTTTGGGTGTAGTAGATGGACCGTGTGATGTGAATTTCAATTGGATTATCTGAACGGATTGAGGTAATGTGTTTGTGGGTGTTACAATTAGTATTATCGAGGTGTTGGGAATTATTTGTCAGAATAATTCATTTGGTAAAGGAGCTGACTAGAGTATCCTTTTGTGGACTAGTAGGGTTTCTCTATATGAGTGTGGTTGTTGCTCTCGGGTTGAGCATCACCCTAAGTTGCCGATTGAGATGTCATTTACAAATTGCGTTAGTTTTATGTTGGCATGGTGGTTCTTTACGTTCGGAAAATAAAGGAAGTGTTTGATGTGGGCATTCGAATGATTTCTCTTTTGACTTTCGTGACGTCTATTCGCAAACCGCCCACTTGGAAAGTGGAAAGGTTTTCATGAGGAATCATCGATTCTGGATTTGACTCTTTTGGTACCAAGTCGGTAACAGTGGTTGCAATGAGAGTGATTTATTTTCATTGGACTTTGTGCGTAAAGAGTTTGTTTAAAGCGAGTTGTGGTGTGTCCCTAGTTAAAAGAGGTGCTCCTTGTTAATGTGAAAAGATTGATTGAGACATGGAACAAGAGTTCCATGTAAATTGTGCCGGTTGTGTTGTTTGGAACCAAAGGGAAGGTTGACCCAAGATACATTGGTTTGTTCTAGAAGTTGAGGGATTGTGGAAATTAGTGTTTCGTTAGGATCATCTCGAGTCGGTAGCGGGGTATACATTGTTTGGTATGACCCGGTATTGGAGGAGTACTTGAGAGAATCTAGAGTGTGAGGGTTCGTTAGAGCCGTCAACCAATGAATAAGACCTTACCTTCGAATCCCGACCATTGAAAATATTAGAAGGAGTAGAACGGGTTCTGAGGAACAAGACCCTGAAGTATGTTAAAATCCTTTGGTCTCATCAGTCGGAAAGAGAGGCTACTTGGGAGTTGGAGTCCCGCATGCGAGAACAATACCCGACTGCTCACTTGGTAATTATTTAAGTTATTCATCTTTCTTTCTCGAAGTTGCTACGTAGATTCGAGGTCGAATCTTTTCTAAGGGGGATAGAGTGTAATACCTCATAAATCCAGCTAGTTCGTATAGTTTGGAATTTAATCGAAAACAAGATTTAAAAGTTTACGGAATCGCATTCGGTAAAAGAAAGAAGTCGAGGAGAAAAGAAATAGTTTTTGTCGGAAATTCCAATTAGCGGGGGTTATCGATATTTTTAGCCAACTGGGCCGCATCCACGACCCAGAGGCCCAGGAGGCTGGCCGCCCATGAAGGCCGGCCATAAAGGGGCGCCACTCCCCCAAACCCTAGCCGCCTCCTTCCCTCCCACCAAGCCGCCACCCCTCCCTCTCCATCCTCCTTGGCGGCGCCTCCTCCCTGGTTGGGCGCCGTCTCCTCCTTGGTGGCTGGCCATTGGTGCTCCCGGTTGGTCTCCAAGATCCCCGGCGCTCCTCCTCCGATCTGTCCTCCGTGGTCGCTTTCTTCGCCGATTGTTCGCTGTGGTGTGGCCGGCCAAGGAAGAAGAAGGGAGACCAGCGGGGAGTGGTTCTTCATCGTGCTACGGGTCTTCAAGGGTAACGAGCACCCCGGTTATTTGTTTGATCAAGTTTTGTTGCGGTAGAGATCATTTGAGTCACGTCGGTTTAGAGTTCCAGAATTTACAGATTTGATCAGAATGTTGCGCGGCTTGTTACAGTACTTTAGAGGCCGAATTTGGGGTTTTTCTCTTCTAGAGATTTGTTCCTGGTTTCGTTAGCTTTCTTTTGGCACCAAGATGAGCAAATTCCGACCAGTAGTTTGGGAGATATGAAATTTTGAATACGAACTGTCCAATCTGTCTGAAATCTGTGGTCAGTAGGTTTGTCCCTCGTTTTGTTCAAAATAGAGGCCGAATCAGAAGATTCACCCAAATAAGTTATTGTATATCTCGACATTATCTTGCCAAGTTGATAAAGATCATTCCATTTGGATCAGTAGGCTAAAAGTTACACCATTTTCTTTACTGCTGGTCTGTTTTCTGGACAGACGTAGATGGGTTAGGTTTAGCAGTTAATTACCCCTCTGTTTTGGCTGAATCAGAAGATTCCGCCAACTAATGTTTTGTAGCCTGGTCAGTTAAGAATCAGTGAGCACTGGTTTCAGGTTGTTTAGAGTTACAGATAATTAATGGCGAATTTTCTTGTACAACTGCCCGTAGAATGATAATCTGGACTTTTGGTGTAGATGTCAAATTGAACCCTTGGGATGAGTGGGTTGATTAGAGAGCATCGTAGTACACTTGTAGCTGTGCCATATTCGATTATCCGTAATACGTGGTAATACTTGTGTAGGCGGTGAGACGGTGGGTGGAAGGACACCTTCGTTGTTTCCCAACACGTCACAACACGGAAGGCAAGTGCAATGTTCAATTTGTGTGAATTCATTGATTTCATGATAACTTGATAAATTATGAATATTCCTGTGATTTGAGTTTGATGTGGTAGAGTTCAATACCTTATTCGATGATACATTGAGTTGAATGCCAAGTTATGCTTTTCATTCCATGCATACATAATTCAGTTGCTGTCCACGGGAGTGGAAACTTGTTTAAGTCCCATTCATGCAAGGTTTAGGATTCAATTCTTGACAAGTCTAAAACTCCTTATAAGAAGCAAGGTTTAGGATTCAATTCTTTTCAAGATAATTCAAACCCAAAAGTCATTCAAGTGTTGGAAAAAGGTTTAATTGAATTCAAAACCCAACCTGCAAAAACATCTTTTAAATCTGCAGGCTTTGCCCAACCTTGTAATAATTCAAATGGTGCTTCTTCTAGTGGTACCAAGTACCATTGCACTTATTGCAAAAAGGTGGACATTTGATTGAATTACATGGCGTAGGTTGAAAAATGATAGGAAAAATTTTGATAGAATTTCATTCATGCAACCTAGAGCTTCTATGAGACATGGTAACATTGAAAAGAATAAACCTGGATTAGGATTTTTCTCAAATGCAAATCATTATGTTTCTAAATATCCTAATTCTAATGTTTATCGATCGGCGGTCGATCATTGAGTGATCACCGGTCCGACCGTTTTGGTCGCCGGTTCGATCACCACCACAACGCCCGAATCAGCCATGGACAGTTCAAGTCTCATTTTAATTTAAACATTGCTCATAACCGAATGTTAGATGAAATCAAAGATAGTACTTCTGGTTTGTATACTCCTTGCAGACGTGTGTCTCAGTACTGGATTCCTAAATCATGTTTATCTAACCCCAGTATTGAGAGACATCGTTCTTTTGTTCCTTGATTTTCGGGATTATCGCGAAAGGGAAGAACACGTGGTTCGTTGACTCGGATGTTCACGCCACATGACCGGAACTCAAAATGGTTCACCTCTTTCACGAAAGCAACAGTGATGACTTCATCACCTTTGGAGATGATACACAAGGGTGAATTGAAGGAACATGATCAATTAGGGTGAACAATAAATTCATTCTAAAGGATGTCGCTCTTGTGGACAAGCTTAGGTATAATCTCCTTTCTGTTTCTCAGCTTCTTGATGATGGCTATGAGACGGTTTTAAGAAAAATGCTTGTCGTGTGCTTAATTCTCTTGGTGAGCTTGTGTTTGGAATCTCTAGAGTTGGTAGAATTTTTGGGTGATTTTTCGTAATCTCTTCTTTGGATCTCTTAAATGTTTGCTTACATCTTCTTCTGATTTCTGGCTTTGGCATCGACGTTTGGGGCACATTGGTTTTGATCATCTGACACGAGTTAACAACCTTGATCTCATGAGAGGTTTGCCTAAGCTCAAAGTCACAAAGATGTCAGATGTGCGCCTTGTAGGCATGGCAAACAAGTTGCCGCCTCACACCCTTCGTGACTATGGTTATTACTTGACGGACCAGGACAGTTGCTTCATATGGATACTGTTGGTTGTAACACCCTGACTATAAGGAAGTCAAGATGTCACCTACAACCACTACTCTTTAGAAGAATAACATCAAAACACATGACCAGTTAATCAAGTAGAAAGATTATACTAAACAAGAATTCATCATCGAGTTTAATCAATGGAATAGAAATAAACAATTCGAGAGATAAGGTAGTTATGACCAAACGGCTTATTACAATTCAACACAAGTCATAATTAACGACGAGAAAAGTCCTCAAAATGTTTGGTTTATGGTAGTGAGTGCATCGTGATGAAGTTCCTCCACAAGATCATTCTTCCTTGTCATTTACCTAAATAAAACAACAAAGCAAGAATGAGCCAAAGACTCGACAAGTAGTAATCGTATGTAACACTCAAACATTCCATGAGCAATATATCACAATCATCATTTGAACATTTATCGAAACGAATTTATGAATGGATGAAGTGGAATGATGCATTGAAGGAATTGGACATATTGCGGCATATACCGGTATAGCGAGTGAAACACCCGTTGGTGTTCACTTAAAGTAATCGTATGAAGAACGTTTCATACGACCGTCCAACGTGGCCCACATTGGAATGGTGGACTCACGTAACATGGCCCACATTGGAATGGTGGACTCATGTACCCATTCGGAATTGATGGGATTTTCAAGTGCCCATACCGAATTGATGGGTCTTACAAATGTAATTTATGCATGTCATGATCTGATCCCATGGCAATATTGAATAGTACTCATAATTGAAAAGAAAAACATGGCATTCATCTACAAGTACGAACAAATATAATCATTCACTCACACATCACATTTTGCATCCAACATTGTATACAAGGTACTTGCGAGATATCAACATCATGAACAAGGCACAAAATATTCATGTAAACAACATATCATTATGCATACAAGACTTGCCTTTTAGTAGTGACTCTTTAGCGAGCAACGGAGGTGTTCCCACACGGATGTCTCACCGCCTACACAAGCATGTTCCCAAAATAAGAACAACGATATAACACTGCTACCGATGTTCTACAATAACCCCTGACTATTCAATATACCGCATAGACCGAAATTGAAAATAAACTATTCTGCCAGATTTCAGCCCTTATGAGCAGCGGTACGAGAAAAAACATATTTAATTATCTGGAACTCGAAACGACACGAAACCAGTGCCCAGATTTTCTTAACGTAACAGGCTACGAAACTCTAGTTGATGGTAAACTCTAATTCGGCCAAAACAGAGGTCTAACCATCCAATGAAAAACTATAACTGCAGTCTATCCAGAATTCAGAACAGCCCTAAAGAAAAGGCTCTAACTTTAAAACCACTGATCCAAATAAAGTGCTTTTTATCATCCTGGAAAAATGGTGAAATTATCTTCATAAACCTAGTTGGGTGGCCGACCTGATTCTGACTCTAACTAGATCAAAACCTAGGTGCAACCGACTATACCCAACATTCCTGTCAGACAGACCAGTACGTAGTAAAACAGTCATAACTTTTAATATACTGGGTGAAAATTCGTGATCCAGGTGCCAAAAGAAAGATAATGAAATAAGGAATAAATCTCTAGAAGGCGAAGACATCCAATTCTGCCTCTAAGATACCCAAAACCGAGTTACAACGTACTGGACAGAATCAATCTATTAACCGAATCAAAACGAAACTACAAATCCAATCGGATCCTCAATTCTAATGGAATCAAACAACGAATCGGAGGTCTAATTACCCTTGTAGGCCAGTAAAACGACAAAGATCCGCTGCACACGGGTCTTCCTCGCTTCCCCTCGCTTTCCTCTCTTGGGCGGCCACCGAGACGCACGAACGGCGCGACGGCGGCGGGAATGGAGATGATGGAGGGGCCCTTGAGGAGGAGCGACGGGGATCACCGGGGATAGCACCACCACCGCGAGGAGGCGCCAAGGATCAGCAAGGAGGCCGGCTTGGGGGAGGGAGGAGGCGGCCAAGGGGGAGGGGAGGAGATAGGGTGGCGGCTAGGGTTTAGGGGGGGAGTGGCGCCCCCCCCTTTTTGGCCGGCCCTACATGGGCCGCCGCCCTCTTGGGCCTCTGGTCGCGACTGCGCCCAGTTGACGACAAAAGCGTTTAGCCCCGCTGATTGGAAAAATCCGCCAAAGTTGTTTCTTTTACTCCTCCGACTTCTTTCTTTTACCGATTCGATTAGGAAAGTTTTAAATCTCGTTTTGAATAATATTCCCGGACATTCAAACGATACAACCTAGCTGGATTTATGAGGTATTACACTCTATCCCCTTAGAAAGATTCACCTCGAATCTACGCACCAATCTACTCGTAAGGAAATCTGCGTGCGAATGAAACAATGATATTTCAAGCTTGAAATTGCTCGGATACTCGCTAACACTCGAGCATACCGCGATCGTGCGCATTTCAGATAAGGACCCGGACGATCTAGGCGATAAGCCAACGTCCTAATTTCTACAACTTTCAAAACGAAGAGAATCCAACTAGAAATAGAGAGTCCTCATCGCATCCACGTAATGCTAACTCTCACCAAAAGGTTAGATTCCAAATTTGACAATTTATCTCAAAACCAATCCATTTTACAACCAAAGGAGAAGTACTCAAACGCTTTAAACCAAAAACTTGCGGTTTGTCCGAATTTGGAAAGAATCAACATGCCAACACAAAGACCATCTCAAATTGCGAAAACACAAGTCAACGACACAAAACTCAAACGAGAATCAAGAAAACACATCATTATCCCACGAATCAACCTTTGCCACAAAGGCTCGCTTCTAGGAATAAAATTTCTCTCGAACCTTGAAATTCGAATTCACTGACTACCACATGAGCTAAAACCTCTTAGTTAAACATCCTCAAATTATACTCAAACTGAATTAAATCATCCACACCATTGTGAAGAGACTCTATGAAATCTACTGGATACTCTAGGTAATACAGAATCGATTTGATTGAAAGCGTCCATAACACCACAATAGTAGGCACCACGCAATCACATTATCTTCAATTTCCAATAACAACAATTCAAGATCCTTAGCACGCACGGACATGTACTACATCAGAAGAGTTCTATCAAAGACCATTCATGGCTCAGGAAACTCTATTATCCCACTTCCTCTACGCACAATCATCGTGTAACCAATGGTCTAGAATAACAATGCAAACCCAAACTTAACCTCCAAGATCTCTACCACAAATTTCAATTATAACATATAGGGAAATCAATGGATTGACTCTCCAACATTTTCCCCAATTCTAACGTACTCACTCACTTGCATACTTAGAAATTTCTCGCCTAATCTCGCATCATTATCCAATTGCGTTGCTTTATAGAAGTAATCAAGGTTTGCATACTTTCGATAATCACCGACCATTCAATCATGAACTGAAGTTATGAAGTTTCACTATACCATAGGTTGTACTCAGTCGAAACACTTTTCAGACTTACTTCGAAACCAAGCATTCCATGTGAATTAATTTTTCCCCAAGAGATACAGATCAAAACCATTCTACATTCTACTACTCCTCCAGTAACTTGGTAGCAAAATATCACCGCTACGATTACTCATCTACCACCAACCAGCCACCAAACTTAGCCTTTGCAAACACTTTGCAACCCAAAATCGTGATCCTTTCTCAAAAGGAAGAGGCGAACAAAGATAAGTTTATTCACACAGAAGACGTTGCTCATCACTACGAAAGCGAAACCAAAAGAAATATTCGATAAAGGTGATCTTGAAAACGAAAGTGAGTTCATAATTGGAGGCACACCCTCAAAAGAGAATAGCAAAACAAATTGACACGAAAGAAAGATATTACGCTTGAAATTCGCCATCTCTTGAGCGGAAAGAGCAACAAATTTAGGGGCGCTTCAAATAACTACAAGATTTAATTAAGAATCGACAAGATCCTTCAATGTGCCAACTTGCTCAAAACAGTTCATCTACTTGGGAAACACGAGATCCAAATGTTCTCACCACAAAACTCAAACATTTCCCTTTACAGATTTCACGGAAAACAAACGGATTAACTTCGCCTCGAAGGATCAACGAAAATATTCTTTTATTGCAACCTCACTTTGCGAACTCAAACCAAGGAGCCTTTCTGACTAAATCACACGAAATCTTTAAGAAACAATAGGTTAATCCAATTCCTCTAGTTACCCAAAATAATTTCAGTTACCAGTTGATTCACGAGCTCCAAGGTACCGTGAAAGCTAAACTTGAAATATTCTTATTTGAACGTTGCCACTAAAGGCGATCAATTTACTACAGTATTAACATCAAGCCCATAACAACACTTAGAAAACTTTTCTAAGACCCACGTGGAATGAATGGGTTGATTCCTTCTCGAAAGAAGAGACAAATAGAAACGATCTTCACCAACCGAAAAATCACTTACCACTCGCAAGGAACACAGAACTTAGGGTAAAACCAATTAGGCAACGAACTCAGAAAACATATGGGAAGTCCACATTGAAAACATAGGCCTCACAAAAATAGAATATCCGACCTTAACCGTTAGGAACAAACGGGTATACAAGATCAAAACACCCGCATCATGGAAGAACTATTATAATTTTTTTTTTCAACATATCTCTATACTCGACAAACTATGTTTACCACAAAGAACTTGAATTCCCCAAAGAGCATGAACACCAAACTGAAATTTGATCGTTTTAGAAATGTTACGAAGGCGGACAACTTTCTTTCTTTATAAAGGAATCAACATTGCCATCACATTACTGATCATATCGATAAACCTTCTAAAGGAACATGGCAAATCGCGTTATAGAAATTTTTCAGCATCAAATGGAATTGTAATAACAACTTATTCTAGAAACGAAACTTAGTACTAAAACCACAAAGTGAAACAAACCTCTCACACAACTCCACCATAACATTAGAAAAATGGGTTCGACATTTTTTTTAAGAGAGGTTCTAAACTCCAACATTCCAACTACTCCAAAAGAAACGAGTAGAGTCAAGACTTTCTTTGACAAACTTTGTAAAAGCTAATTCCGCTCCCCAAAATACCAAACGGTTAACTGGTCCCTTAATCAACAAGTGAGATAGGACCCTTACAAAAGAATGATCTTGTCAATATTATCGTACAAGTAGCAAAGAGAGCTCAAGAATCGAAAGACAAGAATTGTTTTGAAAAACATCTAGGGACCAATAGGAACCGTAGCCAACCAATTTGTTTGATTACCATCTCCGACTTAATCACCACAAGGCACCCCAAGAAGGGTTTTAACACTAATCCTCGTAAAAGAGATCGTTAAACATCAAGACGCTAATGATCCAAAAGAAATACATGGAGCCAATGCTTCCTCATGTTAACGAACTTGCAATGAAAACTCTCATTATACAAACTATCAAACGAGTAAACGAGTCACTATTTTCCAATGAGAAGGAAGGAACAAACATGGAAATATCAATATTGCCAACTGTCAAGATCATTTAAAATAAAAGAAATTCAACAACCTGAAAAACAATAATATTTTCAGAGAATCATTAAAGACCTATTGGATCTCATCAACTACCATGAATCATGAACCTAAGAGAAATTCATCAACTACCACCGGACAAGAATTTATCAAAATCAGAAATCAAGGAAGAGAACCTCTGTCTAAAGCATCCCAAAAAGAAATATGCAAGATCATTGTGCACTTAATAAAGAACTTGCAAAAGAAATCGCCAATGCCCGAAACCCAAGCGAACACACGGGTTGAATTTTCCAACAGGTAAAACAGAACTCCGTGAAAAGGTAAATCTTGCAATTTAACTACGCCACGTGGAGCGAAATATCACAATAGTAGAAAGAACAATAATTGTTTCAAAGAACGATCAGAAATTTACTAGAGATTGCCCACTTCATTATAACCCTCCATTCAAAAGAAATTCACGATCTATCAGAAACTACAACCAGAAAAATCAGATACAAACTTGAGAAGGACAACAACTTCATCCATGAGCTCAGGCTCAACACAGAACTATGGAACAGGGGTAAGAACTTCTCTACTATTACAACACGAACAGTGGTGTAGCCTGGCAAAACCCATGACAACAACCACGATCTCAGCTGCTCGACGTCCGCTACCGATACGCATAACTAATGCAAACAATTATGAATATATAGGATCATCTCATGACAATCATAGAATAATTCATAGATATATAGGATATCGCATCACGTCATAGCTTAATAACAAGAAAGATAGTATGTAGCAATTCTATACCATACAACCTAATGAACAACATCACTAGAAATGCGGAAACAATGGATTTCCCAAACCCCACCTACTGTGCACAGTGTGTCATTTTAATACTTTTCTACTAACCACGGACCTAAAGCCCGCTCTGATACCAACTGTAACACCCTGACTATAAGGAAGTCAAGATGTCACCTACAACCACTACTCTTTAGAAGAATAACATCAAAACACATGACCAGGTTAATCAAGTAGAAAGATTATACTGAAACAAGAATTCATCATCGTTTTAATCAATGGAATAGAAATAAACAATTCTGAGAGATAAGGTAGTTATGACCAAACTGGCTTATTACAATTCAACACAAGTCATAATTAACGACAGTAAAAGTCCTCAAAATGTTTTGTTTATGGTAGTGAGTGCATCGTGATGAACTACCCTCCACAAGATCATTCTTCCTTGTCATTTACCTAAATAAAACAACAAAGCAAGAATGAGCCAAAGACTCAGCAAGTAACTGTATGTAACACTCAAACATTCCATGAGCAATATATCACAATCATCATTTGAACATTTACTGGAAACGAATTTATGAATGGATGAAGTGGAATGATGCATTGAAGGAATTGGACATATTGCAAAGATATACCAAGATAGCGAGTGAAACACCCATCGGTGTTCACTTAGAGTAATCGTATGAAGAACGTTTCATACGATCAGTCCAACGTGGCCCACATTGGAATGGTGGACTCACGTAACATGGCCCACATTGGAATGGTGGACTCATGTACCCATTCTGGAATTGATGGGATTTTCAAGTGCCCATACTGGAATTGATGGGTCTTACAAATGTAATTTATGCATGTCATGATGTGATCCCATGGCAATATTGAATAGTACTCATAATTGAAAAGAAACACATGACATTCATCTACAAGTACGAATAAATATAATCATTCACTCACACATCACATTTTTGCATCCAACATTGTATACAAGGTACTTGCAGTATATCAACATCATGAACAAGGCACAAAACATTCATGTAAACAACATATCATTATGCATACAAGATTTGCCTTTATGTGAGTGACTCTTTAGCAGGCAACGGAGGTGTTCCCACACGGGATGTCTCACCGCCTACACAAGCATGTTCCCAAAATAAGAACAACGATATAACACTGCTACCGATGTTCTACAATAACCCCTGACTATTCAATATACTGCATAGACCCAAATTGAAAATAAACTATTCTGCCAGATTTCAGCCCTTATGAGCAGCGGTACGAGAAAAAGCATATTTAATTATCTGGAACTCGAAACGACACGAAACTAGTGCCCAGATTTTCTTAACGTAACAGGCTACGAAACTCTAGTTGATGGTAAACTCTAATTCGGCCAAAACAGAGGTCTAACCATCCAATGAAAAACTATAACTGCAGTCTGTCCAGAATTCAGAACAGCCCTAAAGAAAAGGCTCTAACTTTTAAACCACTGATCCAAATAAAGTGATTTTTATCATCCTGAAAATATGGTGAAATTATCTTCATAAACCTAGTTGGGTGGCCGACCTGATTCTGACTCTAACTAGATCAAAACCTAGGTGCAACCGACTATACCCAACATTCCTGACAGACAGACCAGTACGTAGTAAAACAGTCATAACTTTTAATATACTGCGTGAAAATTCGTGATCCAGGTGCCAAAAGAAAGCTAATGAAATAAGGAATAAATCTCTAGAAGGCGAAGACATCCAATTCTGCCTCTAAGATACCCAAAACCGAGTTACAACGTACTGGACAGAATCAATCTATTAACCGAATCAAAACGAAACTACAAATCCAATCGGATCCTCAATTCTAATGGAATCAAACAACGAATCGGAGGTCTAATTACCCTTGTAGACCAGTAAAACGACAAAGATCCGCTACACACGGGTCTTCCTCGCTTCCTCGCTTTCTCTCTTGGGCCGCCACCGAGACGATTTAACGCGCGACGGCGGCGGGAATGGAGATGATGGAGGGCCTTGAGGAGGAGCGACGGGATCACCGGGATAGCACCACCACCGCGAGGAGGCGCCAAGGATCAGCAAGGAGGCCGGCTTGGGGAGGGAGGAGGCGGCCAAGGGGAGGGAGGAGATAGGGTGGCGGCTAGGGTTTAGGGGAGGGCGCCCCCTTTTTGGCCGGCCCCTACATGGGCCGGCCGGCCCCTCTTGGGCCTCTGGTCGCGCCTGCGCCCAGTTGACGACAAAAGCGTTTAGCCTCGCTGATTGGAAAAATCCACGAAAGTTGTTTCTTTTACTCCTCCGACTTCTTTCTTTTACCGATTCGATTCCTGAAAGTTTTAAATCTCGCTTTGAATAATATTCCCGGACATTCAAACGATACAACCTAGCTGGATTTATGAGGTATTACACTCTATCCCCCTTAGAAAAGATTCGACCTCGAATCTATGCACCAATCTACTCGTAAGGAAACTGCGTCTGGAATGAAACAACGATATTTCAAGCTTGAAATTGCTCGATACTCGCTTAACACTCGAGCATACCGCACGATGCGTGCCGTGATAAGGACCCGGACGATCAACGCGATAAGCCAACGCCCTAATTTCTACAACTTTCAAAAGCGAAGAGAATCCAACTAGAAATAGAGAGTCCTCATCGCATCCACGTAATGCTAACTCTCACCAAAAGGTTAGATTCCAAATTTGACAATTTATCTCAAAACCAATCCATTTTACAACCAAAGGAGAAGTACTCAAACGCTTTAAACTAAAAACTTGCGGTTTGTCCGAATTTGGAAAGAATCAACACGCCAACACAAAGACCATCTCAAATTGCGTAAAACACAAGTCAACGACACAAAACTCAAACGAGAATCAAGAAAACACATCATTATCCCACGAATCAACCTTTGCCACAAGGTTTCGCTTCTAGGAATAAAATTTCTCTCGAACCTTGAAATTGAATTCACCGACTACCACATGAGCTAAAACCTCTTAGTTAAACATCCTCAAATTATACTCAAACTGAATTAAATCATCCACACCATTGTGAAGAGACTCTATGAAATCTACTGGATACTCTAGGTAATACAGTAATCGATTTGATTGAAAGCGCCCATAACACCACAATAGTAGGCACCACGCAATCACATTATCTTCAATTTCCAATAACAACAATTCAAGATCCTTAGCACGCACGGACATGTACTACATCAGAAGAGTTCTATCAAAGACCATTCATGGCTCAGGAAACTCTATTATCCCACTTCCTCTACGCACAATCATCGTGTAACCAATGGTCTAGAATAACAATGCAAACCCAAACTTAACCTCCAAGATCTCTACCACAAATTTCAATTATAACATATAGGGAAATCAATGGATTGACTCTCCAACATTTTCCCCAATTCTAACGTACTCACTCACTTGCATACTTAGAAATTTCTCGCCTAATCTCGCATCATTATCCAATTGCGTTGCTTTATAGAAGTAATCAAGGTTTCCCCAATTCTAACGTACTCACTCACTTGCATATTCTTGTTATAGTTGATGATCTTTCTAGATATACTTGGGTGTTCTTTCTTACTTCAAAAGATGAAGCTTTTGGTTATTTTCATGACCTTGTTCTTCGTTTGACTTCTGAGCTTCCTGGTGCTTTGAGAGCGATTCGCAGTGATAATGGCACGGAGTTCAAAAATGCTTCTTTTGCTTCTTTTTGTGCTGAGCGTGGTATCGAGCATCATTCTCCTCTCCACACGCTCCTCAACAAAATGGCGTGGTGGAAAGGAAGAATAGGACCTTGGTCGAAATGGCTAGGACGATGCTAGATGAGTATAGCACACCGAGGAGATTTTGGGCCGAAGCTATTGCTACTGCTTGCCATATTGCCAATCGTGTCTTTTTGAGACCTTCTTTAGGCAAGACTCCTTATGAGCTTCGCTTTGGTAGAAAACCCTCTGCTTCGCATTTTCGAGTTTTGGATCAAAATGTTTTATCCTTAAGACAGCAACTTAGATAAATTTGAATCAAGAACTTTTGATGGGGTATTTCGGGTTATCCCGCTCATTCGAGGGTTTTCGAGTTTTAATATCGAGACTAACATTATTCAGAGACTTGTAATGTCACTTTTGATGAGACTAGCCCTCGAGCTAGATCAATTGCTGCTGAGATGATTTACAGTGTGACAGAGAGCATTTTGTGGAGGAAGATGAGGACGGCTAATGTCATTCCTCATCTCTTCTTTGCCGAGGCGCCCATATTGATACAAGAACCTGCCACGCCTACTTCACCTTCATTGAGGCTCTGCTACATCATCATCATCAGCAGATGCTGGAGGTCAAGAAACGACATCTCACCCGGCGCCCACTTCGCATTCAGAGACAAAGATCCTCCTAATGTATAATAGGTAATCTACATGAGCGAGTCACTCGTTTGCCGCCCGGTGTCACACAACCCCGAGACCCTTCTGGCATACCAAGCTAGTCCCATGATCGTGAGCTAGCTTGCACAGCTTGCAACAATGATGCATTCATAACCATTCAACGACTAACTAATGAAGGTGCAAAGTAATATTAATTTAAATAAAGAAAGACCTTATGGTCAAGGTTCTTACAAAAGTCGCCTCACGGGGCTTAGCAACAACAGAGTATCCGCAAATGAAATCTCAAAAATACGTGGAGCCCAATCGACATGCCCACAGTAATCGAGTGGAGGACGCGACCTAGTTCGCAAAGTCTTCAAGTAGCCTTCTTCATAGTACTCAACATTTCTGGTTCTTCTGCATTGGTCCGATCAACAAAGGGCATAAAGCCGTGAGTACATAAAGTACTCAAAGAAGTCGTGAGAAATGTATGCACATAGTATTCATGCCAGCTTAAACAAGGATGGCTTTATGGTTAATTTGCGTAAAGCAAGTTTAACAAGAAATACAATAATTAGATGGCAAAGCGAGATTGTAAAGAATACTACATAGATAACCAAGTTCTTTTGAATCAAACAAGGAACATCCCGCTCACTTCCCAACCATTCCAACCAAACGCTTCCAACGAACCACACCAATTTTTGAAAATACTACCCCTTGCGCGAAATCACCAGGCATGTCCAGAATCGGGTGTAACACCTCACCAACACTGAGCCTGGAATGCCACTAAACTACCCTTCCAAACTAATAATCATTGACACACTATAAAATTACATCAAGAAATCAACAATAATCATATCCAAGGATCACAAACGAACATGTATAAATATGGATCAAACGATAATCAATAAGCAAGGGGAATAAAACCAGGCAAATAATCCAAAGCAGCATCAACCAATGAATCCAAATTAATAAAGCAACTAGTCTAGTCCAAATGATATCCTAAACATTATTCAATAACTAACATGTCCAAGTGTAAACCAATATTGAATGAAAAGATTATCATGGCGAATGATCATGTGATGTCCATGTGCTCTACTCGCTCTCAATTACGGCATCCTCAAGATCACCTAAAAACAACAATAGAGCAAGGGTGAGTCCACGACTCAAAGAAACACATCCATAAACAACGAACAATAATAAACCAACAAAGATTCAATAACTTCATTATCATCACAGTACTTCTATTTGATTCACATCCATTAATCTCATGTATCAATGCAATTCTATTCTATATGTCCACATGCACTTCTTTTGCGATATCCGGTATAGCGTGAGTGAATGCTCGTGACAACATTCACTCTCAAGCCCGCTCCTCCTCAAGGATCGGGGACCTCCTCCACTCCCGTGGAGTTGTGATCAATCATGATCACCTTCTTTTATGCAAAGATGCTTATGAATGCAAACATGCAAACTCCATCATAAACATCATATCCATCTTTTCATCATGTCCATCAACAATATAAATTCATACCATTCCATTGCTTGCAATTAAACAAAATAAAAGCACAACAATAGTGGTAATAGAAGATAAAGAAAACAGTGATCGATCATTGATCGCTGTCTACCATGCACTTGCCTTTACTAGTTGCGACGCACGATTTGATTAGAAGACGGCAACAAGCACGACGCCTCTCCTATATTAAATACACCAACTTCAATACAAATTACAGCAACAAGAATAGCAATCAAAATGCTTCGCTCCTACACGTCCCCAAATATAACACGCTATTCCAGTACCAAAAAGTTACCCATTACTGTCTAGGCACTCCAACGAACGTAACTTTTGACTCGAAAGTCCGATCACCACAAACCAATCCATTCTGGATTCTTTATAAAATTATCCACATTTTCTTAGATTACATCGCCTTCTAATTAAATCATCTAATCCTCCGTATTTAGCCCAGAAAGTCGGTCTGTCCGCTTCGGAACAGCAGTCTTACTAAATTCATAACTTCTGTTTTACTCAACCAAAATGCGCGTTCTCAGATTCTACAGAACCATTGGACAATTATCTACAACTTTCATGTAGATCAAAAACTCTAATTAAGCTATTTACTATTTTTAGTTTACAGTCTACCAAAACAGCGCCTAAAGACGATAACCCTAAAAACAGCGGCCTTCTCAAAATCATATTTCGAAATCTACTTATCCGATTGACGTAATAAAATATGCTATAGAAAGATATCGAAATTATCTACAATTAACTAGTAGATGAGATTTCCAAAATCTGCCCTTAAGATACCCGAATAAATCGTTCAACAGAACAGCATAATAAACAAACTCATTATTCGGCCTCTCTAATAGAAAATTATAAAACCCCACCAATTAATCTAGATCATAATCTCTAATTAATCTAGAAAAACAGAGAGAATACAAAACTAAAATAGTTACCCACAAGAATATAGATCTTGACTTCTTCTCTCCTAATCTCTCATATAATGTTCAAGCTCGTAGAAAAACACAAGCAGAACAACTGGTCCAGCTCGGCTTGGCGTCAGCGACAGAAGACACGCAGTCAGCTATCTTCGCAATCGGAATGACAACTAACGCACAGATGGCGCGCTAGTTTCCAGCGGCAAGAGACGGGCGGCTGGAAACTCAACGCAGAAATCAAGCGTGCGACAGATCACGCGGCAACAGCAGAGCCGGCACTTCGGTTCGCAGCGCAGGCTTGATACAGACAGCGATGACTTGGCGAAATTTCACGCGGCCGAACCGCCGCAGAAAAACAACACCGCGACGAAAGCTTTCGACAGAGAAAGCAATCGGGCGGCCTTCAAGACAAAGGCTCTCCAAAGAATAGAGTCGGCAGCGTCAAGCAGACATGCGCCTAGAAGCGGCAAGAAAGAACGCGACAGTATGCGGCGGCGTCCACACACAGCGATCTTGGCCATTAGCGTGCAGAAAGCGACTTTAGGCGGCTAACGGCTAACCCTGAGAAAAGAAAATCGCGGCTAGGGTGGGAAATATGCTAGGGTTTCTAGAAAATCACAAAACAATTTATATAGCTCATCAAAATTCAAAATACTATTTTCCACGTATATTAAATTTTTTAATTACGCACAAGCCCTTAAGACGCTTTTAATTAATTATTTATTGATACTATTTAACTAATTACTCTCAGGCCCTTAAGCGCGATTATTAATATTAATATTATTTTTCAGAATATTACATTCTACCCCCCTTAACAGAATTCGACCCCGAATTCTACTCGCCGTTCTACTCAAATAAAAACCACACTGCTGAAATTAAACAATAAAACAACACGTACCCGACGTGAACAACTCCGGATATTGCTCGCGCATGCGAGACTCCAACTCCCAAGTCGCTTCTCTCTCGATCGATCGCCCACAAAGACCTTGACGTATACCAACGTCTTGTGCCTCAGCAC
The DNA here is from genome assembly GCA_036346395.1 of Hsuehochloa calcarea. NCBI lineage: Eukaryota > Viridiplantae > Streptophyta > Magnoliopsida > Poales > Poaceae > Hsuehochloa > Hsuehochloa calcarea. The sequence goes on along the minus strand of CM070609.1, from coordinate 46,011,470 downwards.
TCGCTCCGACCTCTCTAAAATGCGCGCCGGACGCGACTCAACTGTGAGGTCTTGCTCAATAGTCAGCGGCTCTAATGAAATCTTATGCTCTGGGTCTCTCAAAAACTTTCTCAGCATCGAGACGTGAAACACATTGTGAACCCCACGCATAGACTCAGGAAGGTCCAGGCGGTAGGCTAACTTTCCAATTCTTGCAATAATCGAGAACGGTCCAACGTACCTCGGGCTAAGCTTCCCTCTGGTACCAAACCGAACAATGCCTTTAGTGGGAGACACTCTCAAGAGCACCTGGTCACCCACCGCAAACTCCAAGTCACGCCTCCTCAAATCAAGATAACTTTTCTCGCCTACTCGAGCCGCTAATGATTCGCCTCACCATGGCCACACGCTCAACGGTCTTACAATCCAAATCCGGACCCAAAATTGCCTTCTCTCCAACCGCATCCCAAAGAAAGTGGCGATCGCACTTCCGCCATAGAGAACCTCAAATGGCGCGGCTCCAATCTCGGAATGGTAACTATTATTATAAGCAAACTCGCAAGTGGCAATCGGTCCTCCCAACTACCCTTCCAAGATAGAACACACGATCGCAACATGTCCTCCAAAGTCCGAATAGTCCGCTCGACCGCCCATCATGCTGTGGGTGAAACGTCAGACCAAAGTGGAGCTGTGCCCAATGCACTCGCAGACTCTCCCGAACTTGAGACAAACTTGGCGTCCTCGCGAAAATGATGGTCTTTGGCACGCCATGCAGTCTCACTATCTCACGCACATAAATAGGAGCTAGATCACTCGCTGAATTTGTCGTGCGAATGGGAATGAAGTGCGCAGACTTGCTGAATCGATCCACCACTACCCAAACTGCATCCTTCCCTCGCGGCGAACGAGGTAACGCCACCACAAAGTCCATAGAGATATCATCCCAAGGCCACTGGGGAACCTCCAAAGGTTGCAACAACCCTGCAGGACGCTTGTGCTCAGCTTTCACTTGCTGACAAACACCACAAGAAGCCACATAATTAGCAATATCCACCTTCATTCTTTTCCACCAAAAATTCTGTTTCAGATCTCGATACATCTTAGTCTCACCAGATGAGCGATTATGCAGTGCGATGTGCCTCCCTCAAAATATCATCCTTGACCTCCGCCTTTTGTGGCACGCAAAGACGGCCTTTAAACCTCAAAGTACCAGAAGCATCCATGCTAAACTCACCCTCCTTGCCCTCATCCAGACGCTTCCGAACCTCCTGTAATAACCGGTCACTCTGTTGTGCTTTCCGCACCCGGTCTGGAATAGCTGACTCAAGAATCAACTGTGTCTCAACACGTGTCGTGCCCGCATAACAATAGGATATACCCATGCGATCAAAATCAGCAATGAGGCAATCTAGCGTAGCAGGAGTCGCCTTGCGACTAAGAGCATCTGCAACAACATTGGCCTTGCCTGGATGATACTGAATAGTAAGATCATAATCCTTGATCAACTCCAACCACCTCCTTTGCCTCAAATTCAGATCCTTCTGAGTGAAGATATACTTGAGACTCTTGTGATCTGTGAAAATATCACAAGGCTCACCGTATAGATAATGCCTCCAAATCTTGAGAGCAAAAACAACCGCAGCCAACTCCAAATCATGTGTGGGATAATTCTGCTCGTGCTTCTTTAACTGTCTCGACGCATAAGCAATCACCTTACCGTCTTGCATGAGAACACAGCCAAGACCCACTCGAGACGATCTGAAAAGGCGTGAATCGCTTCCCATTTCGGGAAGAGTGAGAATAGGAGAGGTCACCAACCTTTCCTTCAAAATGCGTAAACCGCTCACACTCATCACCCACCGGAATCTCATACCTTTACGAGTAAGTGAGACATCGGCTTGGCGATGATAGAAAATCTGCACAAAACGCCGATAATATCCAACCAATCCCAAGAAACTCCTCACCTCCTTCACATTAGTCGGCCTCTTCCAATCCACCACCAGTAGAGACCTTACTAGGATCAACAAAGAATACCACGAGGTTAATCACATGACCAGAAAACCCACTTCGAAATCCGAACTCGCACTTCTTCAACTTAGCATAGAACTTGTGCTCTCTCAAAGTATCTAAAACCAGCCTCAAATGACGCTCATGATCCTCATTGGTCTTGGAATAGATAAGAATATCATCAATGAACACCACCACGAAGTCATCTAGATACTCGTGTAACATGTTGTTCATGGTCTCCATAAAAATGGCAGGTGCATTAGTCAATCCAAAAGACATAACTTTATACTCATAATGCCCATACCTGGTGGAGAAAGCAGTCTTCTCTACATCCTGCTCGCGCACACGGATTTGATTATATCCTGTGGAGATCGATCTTGGAGAATACTTGAGCTCCATTCAACCGATCAAACAAGTCCTCAATGCGGGGCAATGGATATTTGTTCTTGATTGTGACTGCATTAAGCGCACGATAATCAATACACATACGCCAACTCCCATCCTTCTTCTCTGTGAGCGAGCAGAGCTCCCCACGGTGATACACTACGCTGATCAAACCTTTAGCCAACAAATCATCCAATTGCTTCTTCAACTCGTCACGAAGCGGACGTGCTAATCGATATGGAACATCGAGATGGGACGAGTACCCGGAACAAGATCAATGCGAAACTCCACGTCTCGCGCAGGTGGCAATCCCGGAAGCTCAGCCGGAAACACATCTGGGTAATCACTAACCACTGGAATCTCCTCAATCTGCGAAGCCACGCTCGGTTTCTCAGCAAGAGCTAAAAGAAGTCCAGTTTTCACTGCGCGCTCACCCGGGAACAGTCCGACCAACATCGAAAGAGAGCGCGGGCGCACTTCCTGAAAAGTCAAAGTCTCCCAGCACGAGTGCACTCGCAGGACTGTTCTCTGAAACAAGATATCACGGCTCGATAAGAGTGCAACCAATCCATACCCAAGATAACGTCGAGCGGCTCCATTTGAATAACTATCAAATTTGCGTGAACTTCTCTCCATCAATAATAATAGAACACCCGGGACAAGCGGTAGAACTAGCAATAATACCCCGGAGAACTAACCAACAGCAGTAGAAATCCATCTTTGCATACTCAAATTCGCTCTCCTAGCAAGCGCCGTTGAGACAAGCGAAAAGGTAGCTCTGAATCGAAAGGACTAAAGCATCAAGCGAATCCACAAGCAAAGTACACATCACCACGTCGGGGCGACCCGCGGACTCTGCAGTAGGCATGGCGTATACTCCAGGTGGCGCCATGGCGAAAGAAGACGACGGCGGGGCGGCGAGAGCTCCGACAATCTGCGTGGCGGTGCGGTAAGGCGGTCGTGCAACTGAGCGGTGCGAAGGTGGCGGTGCGATAGTACCCTCTGGGCGCCCAAGGTGAAGAAATGGCATCGGTGGTGGAGCGATCATCATCCGGAGAGATCCTCGGCGGACCCATCAAGAAGAAGAAGATGGCACAGCTCCCACTTGATCACGCTAAGCGGGTTACGGCGACACACCGCTCCTTGTGACCCGTCGGCCACTGCAGCGGCAATCACCCGTCCAAGTGCACTCGGCCGGCGTGTGTCCTCACCGCACTTAAAGCAAAGCATGCCACCTTACAGGGCAGGGACGAAGAGCTGAGTACGCAAAGGCAGCGCCAAGAAGGAGCGGCCTCGGCTTAGACACGAAGGCTGCGGTCCTCCCTTGAATTTCTTGAAATCAGGTCGCTGAACAGACCCACTTCCCTCACTAGAGCTCCTCTTCTGGTCACCACCAGAAGCTACCAGTCCACCAGAGGCTTGCTGCCCCTTTGTGAGCTGCATCTCCAACTCTATGCCCCTAGCTTGCTCCACCACAGAGCTGTAATCACGGAGTGGAGTAGCTCCCAACACGTGTCGGTACTCAGAATTGAGACCCCGACGGAACCTCTTGGCCTTCTGAAGATCATCGTTCGCTACTGAAGGAACAAAGCGAACCAAGTTGTTGAACTCAACCTCATACTCAGCAATAGACATCTTCCCCTGAGCAAAGGCCGTCAAGGCAACCTCCATCTTCTCTACAAAAGAGTAGGGGTAGAACTTCCCCTTGAACTGATCAACAAAGTCCTCCCAAGTGACTGGCCCTTGAGTGGCGGTCCTCGAAGACAACACGCCCTCCCACCAAATATCCGCCTGTTGACGAAGAGCACGGATCATTCCCACCAACTCTCTCAACAAAGCAGGGGTTTCATCCTGGACCACAACCGGAGGCGGGTCTCTGACAACCCCCTCGACATCGACTCATCTCTCACAGGATGTGGCTCCACGGAACCTCGCCTCGGCCCCGACTCCACGCCGCGGTCACCACGACCACGTCCTCTACCCCTCGGCATAGCTATCAACCACAATCAACAATACACAATGAGTTCAAAGCTCAAAATAAACTCATCCATCAATGAACAACATAACGGAAGCGTAAAACTATATTCGTACCTCTCTCTAACCTCATCGCACTAGTGTGTCAAATTTTAGGTTAGTTAACCATTAGCAAATTTTAGTTGATTTACTAATACTAAAACAAATTTTAACAAATTTTAGTTTGCCTAAGTTGTTAATCTATTCACCACGGACCTAAAGCCCGCTCTGATACCAACTGTAACACCCCAGCCCAACACTGAGCCTGGAATGCCACTAAACTACCCTTCCAAACTAATAATCATTGACACACTATAAAATTACATCAAAAATCAACAATAATCATATCCAAGGATCACAAACGAACATGTATAAATATGGATCAAACGATAATCAATAAGCAAGGGGAATAAAACCAGGCAAATAATCCAAAGCAGCATCAACCAATGAATCCAAATTAATAAAGCAACTAGTCTAGTCCAAATGATATCCTAAACATTATTCAATAACTAACATGTCCAAGTGTAAACCAATATTGAATGAAAAGATTATCATGGCGAATGATCATGTGATGTCCATGTGCTCTACTCGCTCTCAATTACGGCATCCTCGAAGATCACCTAAAAACAACAATAGAGCAAGGGTGAGTCCACGACTCAGCAAACACATCCATAAACAACGAACAATAATAAACCAACAGCATTCAATAACTTCATTATCATCACAGGTACTTCTATTTGATTCACATCCATTAATCTCATGTATCAATGCAATTCTATTCTATATGTCCACATGCACTTCTTTTGCGTATACCGGTATAGCGTGAGTGAATGCTCGTGACAACATTCACTCTCAAGCCCGTTCCTCCTCAAGGATCGGGGACCTCCTCCACTCCCGTGGAGTTGTGATCAATCATGATCACCTTCTTTTATGCAAAGATGCTTATGAATGCAAACATGCAAACTCCATCATAAACATCATATCCATCTTTTCATCATGTCCATCAACAATATAAATTCATACCATTCCATTGCTTGCAATTAAACAAAATAAAAGCACAACAATAGTGGTAATAGAAGATAAAGAAAACAGTGATCGATCATTGATCGCTGTCTACCATGCACTTGCCTTTACTAGTTGCGGCCTTGCGATTTGATTAGAAGACGGCAACAAGCACGACGCCTCTCCTATATTAAATACACCAACTTCAATACAAATTACAGCAACAAGAATAGCAATCAAAATGCTTCGCTCCTACACGTCCCCAAATATAACACGCTATTCCAGTACCAAAAAGTTACCCATTACTGTCTAGGCACTCCAACGAACGTAACTTTTGACTCGAAAGTCCGATCACCACAAACCAATCCATTCTGGATTCTTTATAAAATTATCCACATTTTCTTAGATTACATCGCCTTCTAATTAAATCATCTAATCCTCCGTATTTAGCCCAGAAAGTCGGTCTGTCCGCTTCGGAACAGCAGTCTTACTAAATTCATAACTTCTGTTTTACTCAACCAAAATGCGCGTTCTCAGATTCTACAGAACCATTGGACAATTATCTACAACTTTCATGTAGATCAAAAACTCTAATTAAGCTATTTACTATTTTTAGTTTACAGTCTACCAAAACAGCGCCTAAAGACGATAACCCTAAAAACAGCGGCCTTCTCAAAATCATATTTCGAAATCTACTTATCCGATTGACGTAATAAAATATGCTATAGAAAGATATCGAAATTATCTACAATTAACTAGTAGATGAGATTTCCAAAATCTGCCCTTAAGATACCCGAATAAATCGTTCAACGAGCGCATAATAAACAAACTCATTATTCGGCCTCTCTAATAGAAAATTATAAAACCCTACCAATTAATCTAGATCATAATCTCTAATTAATCTAGAAAAACAGAGAGAATACAAAACTAAAATAGTTACCCACAAGAATATAGATCTTGACTTCTTCTCTCCTAATCTCTCATATAATGTTCAAGCTCGTAGAAAAACACAAAGACAACAACTGGTGCAGCTCGGCTTAAGCGTCGGCTTCGCAGACAAGACACGCAGGTCAGCTATCTTCGGCAGTCGGCACAGCAACCAACGCACAGGACGGCGCTAGTTTCCGGCTGACAAGAGGCGGGCGGTGAAACTCAACGCAGAAATCGTGACCGCCGCAGGATCACGCGGCAACAGCAGAGCTTCGGCAGCTCGGTTCGCAGCCTTCGGCGGCCGATACAGCGCATGACTTAGCGGCGACCAGCGCGGCCGAACCGTATGAAAAAAACAACACCAGCAGCGGTGATGCTCAGCCTGAAAGCAATCGAGGCGGCCAGCCTTCTGAGCTCAGCTCCAGCGCTTGGTCAGCGTCACGGCGACATGCGCCTTGTGGCGCAGCGAAGCGCGCGCCTGCAGCGCGGCGTCCACACACAGCGATCTTGGCCGTTAGCGTAGAGCGACTTTAGGCTAACCCTGTGGAGAAAAGAAAACTGGCGGCTAGGGTGGGAAATATGCTAGGGTTTCTAGAAAAATCACAAAACAATTTATATAGCTCATCAAAATTCCGAAAATACTATTTTCCACGTATATTAAATTTTTTTTAATTACGCACAAGCCCTTAAGACGTTTTTAATTAATTATTTATTGATACTATTTAACTAATTACTCTCCGACCCTTAAGGCGCGATTATTAATATTAATATTATTTTTCAGAATATTACACAGGGACACGGCTATTCGAATAGATTTTTGACACTCTGCAGAGGTTGTACAGCTTTACCCACAAGACACGAATTCTCTAGTTTGTTTGGCATCCGTCGATACCACCTCACTTCCTTAGGTGAGTAGTCTAGAGCACGCGTGACAAGGCTTTACAAAGTTCCATTTTGCCTCGGTTACGCCCGCTAAGGTTTCGCCATCACGCCCCCTCTTGCGCCAATAAATACCACAACAGAACCGACTCAAAACTTTCCTAATTAATTGGCGGTCAGTCCCATCTGGGACTTATGGTTGCACGAGGTGACCTGATCAATGACTTGCAAAGTTAAGTCCTTAGTTGGTCGCTCGGACAAGTCTACCACAACCCAATGTGCATTACGCACCCACTCTAGCTCCCTACCTCAAGCCCTAGCATAAATCATTTTTGTTCATACCCGACCAAATGGCAATCCCTGCCATGGCACAGCATCTTTTAATAAAAGTGGCCTCACACCACTGTTCCATAGTTCCATTAGTCAAATTTCAATAATCATTGAACATGTGATCGAAAGTCTCGCGGGTAACTAGAGCATGTCTAAGCAATATTACGCTCCCAAGTTGGTATACAATTATGTCCAACTAGTATTAACCATCCTAAGGTGTTCAAGGATACATGTCATTCAAGGAGACATTTCATTTTTAATTTATCAAGGAGGGATAATGGCAATTTGTTAATTATCTACTCCCAAAACCATTTTTAATAAAACTAGCCATGCATGTTAATTTAAAGCAATATACATTTGTAAAATGGGTTCAACATGGTCAAAGGCCTACGACTTTCCTTCGTTGACGAGAGAGGTCTTGATCGTCGAATTGAAGAAATCTTCCAAACGCAGGAATCTACGTGCGAGAATAGCAACAAATAAATAAAACAGCACCAAATGAACTCCAAAAATTACAAAACCAGTACCAAATGAAAGAGGATGAATTTATATGAATTTAGAAATTTGGATCACCCAAATCGGAGTTCGGATGTGAAAGTTATAGCCAAAAGAAGTTTCAAAATCACATAAAATGATAGAATTAGGGTTTTCGGATTTTGGATTTATTTTCCAACTGAAAATTCGATTCTGCGTCAGCGCTGCATAGCACACACGTGGCTGCCACGCAGCGGGCGCCGACGCCAAGCGCTGACCCGTGACCGACGCGGCGGCCACGTGGGCTCGACCCCTTGAAGCGAGAAGAGAGAGAGAGAGAGAGAGCGAGAGGCCGCGCCGAGCCGAGGGAGAGCAGCGGAGGCGGAGGGTCAGTGGCGGCGCTTCGGGAGAACGGCGGACGAGGCGGCCGAGGCCGAGGAAAAGAGAGAGAGAGGGGAAAGACAGGCGCTATTTAAAGGGCGCGGAGTAGGCGCGGAGCGGCGGCGCGGCAGGGCGAGCGGACGGGCGCGCGGCGTGGCGGTGCGGCGGCGACGGACGAGATGGGCGGCGTGATTCGCGGCGGGATTTGCGCGAGAGGCGAGAGACCGCGAGACAGGGCGGCGGGATTCGCGGCGGCGAGGTACGGCGGCGGCGTGGGAGAAAGCGGCGAGCGCGGAGAACGACGAGCGGGCCGTCCGATTTGACGGACGGTGGGGCGAGCGAAAGACGCGAGCGAAGGCCGTCCGATTCGATCGGACGGTGGAGAAGTCAACGGCGTGGGAGGAAGACGAATCGAGCGCCGTCGATTTCGATCGGACGGTGGGGAGCGGAAGAGGCGCGAGGCGAGCGGATGCGGCGGATGAAGATCCGACGGCGGAGAAGAAAGAGCGGCGGCCGTCGGGGCCGTGGGATAGGGATCGGACGGTGAGGCGGCGGCGCGAAGAGGCGGGCGGTGAAGCGGAGGCGGGCCGCGGGAGTGGGCCGGAGGTGGGGAATAGGGATTGGGCCGGGAGAGATTCGGCCCAAGAACAGTAAAAGGATTTTAAATATATTTTTGATTTTAGAAATTCAAACAAATCAAAAAGCAATTTAGAAAATAGCAAATAGACTCCAAAAATTCTACAAAAATTCACAGAAATTCCTTGAATTATTATGGACTTAATAAAAATACTTTTAACTTTAAATTTTCCTTTTCTTTTGCAATTAAAATAATTTTTTTTAATTTCGGAAAAAAGGAAAAACCCTTTTTAAAATCCAATAAATCCAAGAAAATTCTTAAAATAATAATTTTTGATTTTAAATTCCAGAAAACTCAATTAAACCAACTTTAATTTAATTGAAGTTTGATTAATTCATTCTAAACTGCAAATGGATTTTGAAATTTCCAAATTAAGCTTTTGGCAAAAAGAAACAAATGGTTCTCTTTTAAAATTTTCAAAAACTCCGAAAAACGGGACGCTACAAACCTACCCCTCTTAAAGGGAATCTCGACCCGAGATTGGTGACTAGAGAATAGGTGGGAAACTCGACCTTCAAGTCATCTTCGTTCCCAAGTGGCTTCTTCTTGGTGTGGTTGCTCCATTTGGACCTTGCGAAGCGGATGGTCTTGCTTCTTGTCACTCGTTCGCTACTTCCAAGATCTTGATGGGATGCTCCTTGTAGGTGAGGTCTTCTTGCGGGGCAATTGATTCCAGCATCGCTCTTGAACTGCGCAAACACTTCTTGGTGCGACACGTGGAAGACATTATGCACATCGGCGGTGAGGTGGAAGGTCCAAGCGGTAGCGACTTCTCCTCTTGGGCTAGAACTGGAAGGTCCGATGTACCTTGGTGCAAGTTTTCCACTTACTCGAAACGAGCGCATCCCTTTGAGAGCGATACCTTGGTACACATGATCACCAGTCAAAGCTAGATCTCGGCGATGGTTATCGGCATAACTCTTCTCACTGATGCATCTTGTTTTGACCTTTCTCCGATTGATCGAACTTGCTCTTCGGCTTTTTCCAAAATATCCGCCCAAACACTTGTCTTTCGCCTACTTCATTCCAATACAACGGTGTTCGCATTTTCTTCCATAAAGAGCTTCAAATGGAGACATCCGAGGCTTGATTGTAATCGTTGTTATAGGAAAACTCGCATAAGGTAGCATTTGATCCCAATCGAGTGCGATTTGCTAAGGCACAAGCCCTTAACATATCTTCTAGGATTTGATTTACTCTTTACATCGACCATCCGTTTGGGGATGATAAGGTATCTTGAAATTTAGATTAGTACCCAACAACATTGTGCAACTTCGCCAAAATCTTGAGGTGAATCGATCCTCGATCGACACGATCTTCTTGGCACTCCATCTTGGCACACTATCTTTGCCATGTACAATTACGCGATCTATCACCGAGTAAGTAGTCTTGGTGGGAGAAAGTGAGCAACTTTGGTTAGGCGATCCACAATTACCCGGATAGAATCATGTCCTGACCTTGTCCTTGGCAAACCGGTGATAAAATCCATGCCAATTTCTTCCCACTTCCATTCGGGCACTTTCAAGGGTTGCGAGAGTCCAAAGAGTCTTTGATGCTCGGCTTTAACTCATTGATGACATCACACTGAGCTACATACTCGGCAATCTCACGCTTCATGCTAGGCCACCAATACATTTCCTTGAGGTCTTGGTACACCTTTGTGCTTCCAGGGTGAATGGAATACAAAGTTTCATGGGCTTCCTTGAGTATCACCGCTAAGCTCTTTACGATCTGGAACAGATTAAACTTGTCAAACCAAATGGTGCCTTGCTCATCTTCTGAAAATCTTAGGGCTTTACCCTTCTTCATGTTGCTCTTAATTTCCTTAATATTGGCATCTTCAATTTGAGCTGCCTTGATCTGATTCCGCAAAGTGGGTTGAACTTCTAGGGCAGCTAGATAACCTTCTTCAACCAACTCTAACTTGAGCTTCTGGAATTCTTCATGAAGGGCTGGTTGATTTTCCTTGATTGACAGGGTATTGCAGTAGACTTTTACTGCTCAAGGCATACGCCACAACATTAGCCTTGCATGGGTGGTAATGGATTCCAATATCATAATCCTTGATTAACTCTAACCACCTTCTTTGCCTCATATTAAGATCGGCTGAGTGAAAATGTACTTCAAGCTCTTATGGTCCAGTATAGACTTCACGCGATTACCAATAAGGTAATGGCGCCATATCTTTAGAGCATGCACTCTGACTAATTCCAAGTCATGAGTGGGGTAATTCACTTCATGAGGCCTCAATTGACGGGAAGCATAAGCTACAACCTTCCTTTCTTGCATCAGGACACATCCAAGTCCTTGCCGGGATGCATCACAGAAAACCTCAAAATCCTTCCGGACATCGGGCAAAATCAACACCGGAGCTGATGTCAAACGCTTCTTCAACTCTTGAAAACTTTGCTCACAATCTGTTGTCCAAGCAAATTTCTTTTCTTTCTTCAACAGCTGAGTGAGGGGTCTTGCTATCTTGGAGAATCCTTCTATGAATCGACGATAGTATCCACCATTCAAGAAAACTTGACTGAGGCAGCGACTTGGGTGACTCCCAATTAAGCACATCCTTAACCTTACTAGGGTTAACAGATACTCCTTCTGCAGACATGACGTGACCCAAGAAAGTAACTTCTTTCATCCAAAACTCACACTTGCTGAATTTAGCATAGAGTTGATGATCTCTAAGCTTATTCAGGACCAAACGGAGGTGCTCTTCATGCTCTTCTTCACTCTTGGAATACACCAAAATATCGTCAATGAAGACAATGACGAACTTATCCAAATACTCCATGAATACTTTATTCATCAAGTTCATAAAGTAAGCGAGGGCATTGGTCAATCAAATGACATGACCGTGAACTCATCTGATCCATACCGGGTTGAGAAAGTGTCTTGGGAATATCTTACGGACGAATCTTCAAGCGGTGGTAACGACCTCAAGTCTATTTTGGAGAACACACCGCTCCTTTCAACCGGTCAAACAAATCATCGATCACAGGCGGAGGGTACTTGTTCTTGATGGTGACCTCATTGAGGGCTCGGTAATCCACACACATCCGTTGGGTGCCATCCTTCTTTGCAACAAAGATCACTGGGCTCCCCAAGGTGAAGAACTTGGCGGACAAAACCTTTCTCTTGCATTTCTTCAATTTGCTTCTTGACTCAACCAAATCATTGTGAGCAATCAGTAGGGTCTCTTGAAAATAGGTGCGTTCTGGAACAAGATTGATGACAAACTCAAGTCTCGGTCAGGCGGCATTCGGGTAGGTCATCGGGAAAGACATCAGGAACTCTCGACTCGGCACTTCTTCCAAAGACACAACACCGCATCTGCGGACTAAAGATCCAACTAGCTTCTCTGGGAGGCTTCAAACTTTACCTTGGTTCCATTCGGATGACCAAAGTGATGCTTCTACCACCACAATCCAAGAGGGCTTGGTGATTGGCAAGCCAATCCATTCCCAAAATCACATCAAGAGACTTGGTGTCTATGATGATGAGATTAGCAAGAATTCTACCCCTTCTATGGTCACTTTAACCTTAGGGCAACCTTGGTTCGTACTCAATTCGACCGAGAGGCGAACCAACAAAACACTTTTAAGAGGCAAAACTTCCAACCTGGTGCCTTTGGCCAAAACTCAGAAACAAGCGAATGCGAAGCTCGAAATCAAACAAAGCAGTGGCGGTCTTTGAATTGACAAGGAACTTACCCGGCCACGACGTCCGGCATGTCATGGGCTTCCTCCACAAGTGGTGTGGTTCACACGACCTCTTCCAAAAGGCCGAGGGTCTTGGTAGTGCGGTTAGAGTCCGAGGGCTCCACGTGCGACTCTGAGGTGGGGTCTGGTGGAGTGGCTCCCATGTTGAAGCGAGCAGGAGAAGGGCCTTGCCTCTGCGGGCAGCTGTTAGCGAAGTGCCCGGTGATGGCACTTAAAGCGGTGATCCATTTGTAGGGTTACCATTCCTTGGTTCTTTGGTTCTTTGGAGTGTTGAAGGCTGCGGGTCACGGAGGCTGGCTGGGCGAGTCTGCTTGCTGACAGAGCTCAAATGTGACAGTGGAGCAACACGGGCGAGGCGGCACATTCATTCTGACTCTCTGGGAGTGAGGCGATGGGCACCGTGCCGCATCATCTTTCTCTTGCGGGATTCTTCAAGTTCACGGCGGGATTCCTCGATGAGCATGGCCTTGTTCACCAAGTGCTGGAAATCTGCATAATCATTCCCAATGACTTGCACCTTCAAGCTGGGGTTGAGTCCTCTCTTGAAGCGCTTCTGGCGGGCATCATCTGTGGCAACGTCCTCTGGGGCATAACGGGATAGCTGAGTGAATCTGTTAAGATATTCACTCACTGACGTGTTGCCTTGCTGCAACTCACGGAACTCATTCTTCTTCATTTCCACCTTTCCATCAGGGATATGGGAGTGGCGGAAAGCTCCTGAAAACTCGGCCCAAGTGATACTCTCGGGGTTTCCATGGGCGGCACAATAGTTCTCCCACCATTCTGCGTGGTACCTTCAAGGTGGTGAGTGGCATCTGAGAACCTTCTCGCGATCATCACAGCGGGTGATAGCGAGCTTCTTTCCATGGAACCTAACCGGTCATCTGCGTCCAATGGCTCGAGGAGCTAGAGAAAGTGGGCGGATGGGTCCTAGAAACTCTGCCGGCTGGGCGAGGAAAAAGCGGGGTGGAAGCGGCGTGGGCGTGGCGGTGCTTGGCTGATTCGATTCATCATTGCGGCGAGCGGCGCGATGCAGTTCTGGCGATTCATCATCCGAGTCATGTTACGCATCAAAGAGCTCATCACCGTCTGGTGCCATGAGCGACTCAAACCCGGTGCTGCCGGGCGGCACGGGAAGGCGGGCAATGGCGCTTGAGTCTCATCACGGCTTGCGGAGTTGCGGTCCGAACCATCTGCGACAAAGCTTCACGGTTTAATAGGCGAGAAGAAAGCAATTTAGATGAGAGGAAAGCACGAGATGAGCAAGAAACAAGGGAGATAGATGGATCAACCTAATGCGGACCAAGTTGGTTTTATCCAACGAACGGATAGCCGGAAAGCTATCAAGAAGCAAACAAGAAAGAGACACTTAAGCACAAAAGCACTATTACGCAGACTAAGCGATACTAAAACTAGGGAGGGCAGCTACCAATCTAATCTTTATGGAGAGTCAACTGGGAACAGACTGCAGATCTTGAGCTTCCAAAGCTTCCATTGCTTGATCTTGAAGGGCTCGATCCTAGGGATAATCCAGAGATGAGGGAGTTAAATTTAAATTTGAAAACCAAGTTTCAGAAGAGATAAGATGAAAGAACTCAAGAATGATATAAGAGGGTAAGATGATAAGAAAAGGATAGAACAAGGTAAGAAAGAACAGAATAAGATGAGAGAAGAATATCTAGTCAAGTTAATTGCTTGGCTTGATTTAGAAAATATATTTTGAATTTTTGACTAAGACGACCAATCTAACTAAAGGCTACGTCCTACAGTCGATATGGCTCTGATACCATCTGCTGTCGGCGCCCCGGGTGTCACACAACCCCGAGACCCTCTGTGCATACCAAGCTAGTCCCATGATTAGTAGCTAGCTTGCACAGTTGCAACAATGATGCATTCATAACCATTCAACGACGAACTAATGAAGCAGACAAAGTAATATTAATTTAAACAGCAAAGACCTTATGGTCAAGGTTCTTACAAAAGTCGCCTCACGGGCTTAGCAACAACAGAGTATCCGCGTGAAATCTCAAAAAATCGTGGAGCCCAATCGACATGCCCACAGCAATCGAGTGGAGGGCGCGACCTAGTTCGCAAAGTCTTCAAGTAGCCTTCTTCATAGTACTCAACATTTCTGGTTCTTCTGCTGAGTCCGATCAACAAAGGGCATAAAGCCGTGAGTACATAAAGTACTCGACAAGTCGTGAGAAAATGTATGCACATAGTATTCATGCGAGCTTAAACAAGGATGGCTTTATGGTTAATTTGCGTAAAGCAAGTATAACAAGATAAATACAATAATTAGATGGCAAGCGAGATTGTAAAAGAATACTACATAGATAACCAAGTTCTTTTGAATCAAGCGGTGAACATCCGTTCACTTCCCAACCATTCAACCAAGCGTTTCCAGCGAACCACACCAATTTTTGAAAATACTACCCCTGCGCGAAATCACTGTGCATGTCCGTGAATCGGGACACGGCTATTGAATAGATTTTTGACACTCTGCGGAGGTTATGCGACTTTACCCACAAGACACGAATTCTCTAGTTTGTTTGGCATCCGTCGATACCACCGCTCACTTCCTTAGGTGAGTAGTCTAGAGCACGTGACAAGGCTTTTACAAAGTTCCATTTTGCCTCGGTTACGCGCTAAGGTTTCGCCATCACGACCCCTCTTGCGCCAATAAACACCCACAATGAACCGACTCAAAACTTTCCTAATTAATTGGCGGTCCGTCCCATCTGGGACTTATGGTTGCACGAGGTGACCCAGATCAATGACTTGCAAAGTTAAGTCCTTAGTTGGCTGCTCAGACAAGTCTACCGCAACCCAATGTACATTACGCACCCACTCTAGCTCCCTACCTCAAGCCCGAGCATAAATCATTTTTGTTCATACCCGACCAAATGGCAATCCCTGCCATGGCACATCATCTTTTAATAAAAGTGGCCTCACACCACTGTTCCATAGTTCCATTAGTCAAATTTCAATAATCATTGAACATGTGATCGAAAGTCTCGCGGGTAACTAGAGCATGTCTAAGCAATATTACGCTCCCAAGTTGGTATACAATTATGTCCAACTAGTATTAACCATCCTAAGGTGTTCAAGGATACATGTCATTCAAGGAGACATTTCATTTTTAATTTATCAAGGAGGGATAATGGCAATTTGGTAATTATCTACTCCCAAAACCATTTTTAATAAAACTAGCCATGCATGTTAATTTAAAGCAATATACATTTGTAAAATGGGTTCAACATGGTCAAAGGCCTACGACTTGCCTTCGTTGACGAGGAGAGGGTCTTCGGTCGTCGGGTCGAAGAAATCTTCCGAAACGCCGGAATCTACACGTGCGAGAATAGCAACAAATAAATAAAACAGCACCAAATGAACTCCAAAAATTACAAAACCAGTACCAAATGAAAGAGGATGAATTTATATGAATTTAGAAATTTGGATCACCCAAATCGGAGTTCGGATGTGAAAGTTATAGCCAAAAGAAGTTTCAAAATCACATAAAATGATAGAATTAGGGTTTTCGGATTTTCGGATTTATTTTCCAACTGAAAATTCTGATTTACGCGTCAGCGCCTGCCCAAAGCACACACGTAGTCGCCACGCTTGCACGGAGGCGCTGACGTGTGGCCGACCCAGTGGCGGCGGCCACGTGGGCTCTTGACTACCAGGAAGCGAGAGAGAGAGAGAGAGGCAGAGGCCTTGGCACGAGCGAGGAGACAGCGGCGCGGAGGCGGAGGTCAGCAGGCTCTGGGAGAACGGCGCGACGGAGGCGAGGAGGAGGGAAAAGAGAGGGAGAGGGGAGAAGACAGGCGCTATTTAAAGGGGGAGGAGTCGCGGGCGCGCGAGGCGGAGAGGCGACAGGACGGGCGCGGGATGGGCGCGGCGTGGCGGTCTGCGGCAGGAGACGAGGATGGCGGCGGATTCGCGGCGGGATTCGCGCGGAGAGGCGAGGAGACGGCGAGACGGACGGGCGGGATTCGCGGCGCGAGGCAGCGGCGGCGACGTGGGAGAAGGCGGCGAGCGCGGAGAACGAATGGGCGCCGTCCGATTTGACGGACGGTGGGAGCGAGGGAGACGCGGCGAGCGGAAGGCCGTCCGATTCGATCGGACGGTGGAGAAGTCAACGGCGCGGAGGAAGACGAATCGGCGCCGTCCGATTTCGATCGGACGGTGGGAGCGGAAGAGGCGCGGCGAGCGGATCTGGCCGGATGAAGATCCGACGGCGGAGAAAGAAAAGGCGGCGGCCGTCGGGGCAAGTGGGATGGGGATCGGACGGTGAGGGCGAGGCGCGGAGGAAGGAGCTGGCTGGTGAGGCGAGGCGGGCAGCGGGAGTGGGCGAGGCGGGAATAGGATTGGGCGGAGAGATTCGCCCAAGAACAGTAAAAGGATTTTAAATATATTTTGATTTTAGAAATTCAAACAAATCAAAAGCAATTTAGAAAATAGCAAATAGACTCCAAAATTCTAGAAAATTCACGAAATTCCTTGAATTATTATGGACTTAATAAAAATACTTTTAACTTTAAATTTTCTTTTTCTTTTGCAATTAAAATAATTTTTTTTAATTTCGGAAAAAAGGAAAAACCCTTTTTAAAATCCAATAAATCCAAGAAAATTCTTAAAATAATAATTTTTGATTTTAAATTCCAGAAAACTCAATTAAACCAACTTTAATTTAATTGAAGTTTGATTAATTCATTCTAAATCGCAAATGGATTTTGAAATTTCCAAATTAAGCTTTTGGCAAAAAGAAACAAATGGTTCTCTTTTAAAATTTTCAAAAACTCCGAAAAACGGGACGCTACACTCGCTCCAGGTATAATGATCCAAATCTCTACTCTCATTCGGCTTTTGTTGCTTCTTTTGAACCCCGCGATATATCACATGCTTTATCTGATTCTAGCTGGGTAAATGCCATGCATGAGGAGTTAGAGAATTTTGAAAGAAACAAAGTTTGGAACCTAGTAGAACCTCCTAGTGGTCATAATGTTATAGGAACCCGTTGGGTGTTTAAGAATAAACAAGGTGAGGATGGTTACGTGGTTAGAAATAAAGCAGATTAGTAGCTCGTGGTTTGACCAAGTTGAGGGTTAGATTTTGATGAGACATTTGCTCCTGTTGCTAGACTAGAAACCATTCACATTCTGCTTGCATTTGCTGCATCAAAAGGTTTTAAATTATATCAGATGGATGTTAAAAGTGCCTTTTTAAATGGTTTCATAGATGAGGAAGTGTATGTTAAGCAACCCCCTGGTTTTGAGGATCCTAAATATCCAAATCGTGTTTTCAAGCTATCTAAAGCATTATATGGTCTTAAACAAGCCCCTAGAGCCTGGTATGATAGACTTAAGACCTTCTTGCTTAAAAATAATTTTGAGATGGGTAAAGTGGATAAAACTCTATTTATTCTTAGGCGTGAAATGACTTCTTGCTTGCTCAAATTTACGTGGATGATATTATTTTTGGTGGTTCCTCTAATGATCCTGCTTCCACTTTTACGACACTATGTCCGTGGAATTTGAGATGAGTATGATGGGAGAGCTTAATTACTTTTGGGACTTCAAATCAAGCAATACAAGGAAGGAACTTTCATCCATCGGACAAGTACACTAAAGATCTTCTCAAACGCTTCAACATGGGTGATTGCAAGCCAATTTCCACTCCCATGGCAACTTCGATTGTTTTGGATCCGGATGAAGAAGGAGAAGTCGTGGATCAACGCGAGTACCGCAACATGATCGGCTCCTTACATATTTGACGGCCTCGAGACCGGACATTCACTTCACTTGTATGCCTTTGTGCAAGATTTGAGCGTCTCGAGAACTTCCCATCGCCAAGCCGTTAAGCGCATATTCGTATTTACACTCTACCCTCTTATATGGCATTTGGTATTCTGCTCTTGACTTTGTCCATTAGAGGTTTTTCTCGATTCGATTTTGCGTCGTCGGTTAGATAGGAAGAGTAACTCGAGCACTGTCACTTCCTAGGCACTTCTCTTGTATCTTGGTCTTCTAGGAAGCGGTCTTACATGCACAATCCATCTGAAGCGGAGTATGTAGTCACGCAAGTTCTTTGTGTGATTTTGTGGATGAGCGTCCACTTTGAAAGATTATGGGTTAAACTTTGCTAGTGTTCCTCTTTTACGTGATAACACTTCGCTATTAATATTGCTAAAAACCCAAAGATTGCAACATTCTAGGACTAAGCACATAGACATTCGTTTTCACTTCCTTAAAGATCATGTTGAAAAAGGTGATATTGTGATGCACTTCGAGAGTCCAAGCTCAATTGGCGATATTCTTACCAAGCCTTTAGATCAAACCGTTTTCCTCCTTAAGAAGCGAGTTAGGGGTAATTTATCCTTTTGGGTTGGTTTGAGGGGGAGCTTGATCTTTTTCTTATCTTTCCTTGTTCTTTTGATCTTTTATTGTTCTTTTTCTAAACTTAGTGATCTTTCGAACTTTTAGGTTTTAGGCTTTTAATTGCATCTCATTGTGTCATATTGCATTCATATGAAAACTCCAACAAGTGGTTATCAACAAATGGTATGAAAAATCCAAAAGATGCATTGTAATATAAGATTTTCGCTTATTTTTAAAATTGATGAAGCTTTGCCTATTACCCTTTAGAGCTTTTGTATTTCAATTCTTGCTCAATGTCATGTCTAGTTCTTTGACTTGCTAGAATTATCATGCTTTTACATGTGTAGCTAAGTCTTTGCTATATGAGCTAGAATCTTTTAAACAACTCAAACTAAGAAATTGCAATTTGTGGATGTTTTAGCGAGTTCTTGCAATTAGTGCTCCTCTTGTGACATTGGCCCTGTCAGAATTGCTTTGTTAGCTCTTTGATCTAAAATTGACCATTACTTGAGCTTTTGTGTTCTTGAGATTCTAAAACAACTCATTTGAAAAATGAAAATCAAGATTGTCTTATGCTTAAATTGTGCCAAACTATTCTTACGAGACTGCTTGTCAAATGACATGAACTTGGAGATAGTTTGATGAACCAGACGATCTCATGGGGATTTGCTTGTCGAAATGACATGAACCTCAAGATTTGTCGCCTTAGAAGCTTAGAAAGAGTTTGTGGATGGCTCCTAGTCCAGGATCTTCTTTACTAAGATATACCTTTAATCAACTTTTGGTCGAAGCTTAGGATGAGTTTGTGGATGGCTCCTAGTCCAGGATCTTGTCACTATGTTAGATCATTAGTCAACTTCAATATTCAATGCAAATGAAAGAAAAATGTTGACAAATGGGCGTTTACAAAATATTGAGCAAAATGATTCAATACGGGACTTGATTGACTCTTAATGTGGTCTTTGTTAGATTTTTGATCTCACTTTGACATTTTGACATGGCCAATTTCACTTTAGGATCCCTGTTGATGAACTTGCTGAATTTGAAGCGTTGCTTAAATTGATCAAATCTACTGCTTTACTTTTGAGCCTTTGTGCTTAGCTTTGATATATATGTCTTACCATGATCTTGCTAGCGCTGTCAGGCTTGATATGCTGTTTGGGTAATCTCCAAAGCTTCTTGTAATCAAAAATTGAAAAATACAAAAATTGAAGCCACTCCATTGCACTTCATGCATATTCCTCTTTATGCTTCTCTTGTTTCTGCTTCTTCCTTTATTTTCTATTTGTTATCTCTGGATGAGAGGAAGGCGTGATTCCTTGATGAATCCATTGTCAAAGGGGGAGAAGATGTGTTAAATAAGAAGAGAAGATGTGTTAATGAGAATATATTTCTTTGTTGGGGGAGAAGTTTGTACAAAGGGGAGAAACTGAAAAATTGAAAAATTGAGGATCATAGTGAGGGGGAGTTCTTGAGTTGCATTCTTATTGTCTTATTGTATATTATGAACTTGAATTGCATTCTTTTATCCTCACAATGATCATAGGTCAATTGAACAATTGTTCTTTCATATGGACCTTATGTGAGAATTTTGACCCTTTTCTGGAAATCAAAGTTTTTATGCTTTCTTTTGCCTTGTCTCACATGCCTATACTATTCTGATGCCAGCTTGGTCATGTTCATTGCTTTTTCTTCCTTATGGACCAAGTTGTGCCTTTGTGCGAAAGCTGCGAGTAAACTCGTTTTCAAACCTCTTACTTACATTTTCTGGATAATTGCCAATGTGTTCATCAAGGGGGAGATTGTGGATTTCATGGGGATATGCTCCAGATCTTAGGATGATGTGACAATTGGCAATGGCGTTTACGGTTTGTCGTTTCACGCGTTTTCGACAAAGTGTCAGGCTTACTAGACAGGGGCGGTCCGACCGGTCCTTACACGGCGGTCCGACCGGTCCCAAATCGGTCGGACCGGCCATGTGGGGCGGTCGGACCGGCAATGACCTAAAAGTTCTCAGAATGGGTTGGGCCAAAAATAGGTGTTGTAGGCAAGTGAGGGGATCCCAATGCACTTGGTCTCATAATTTTTGGAGTCTCCAGTAAGAAGTTCTATTGGTTTAAAGTTTCCAGAAGGTTTCGGAATTTGGGAGTATGAATTTCGGCTAAGTCCCAAGGGGCGGTCCGACCGGCTCACAGGGAGCGGTCCGACCGGCCAAGGGGCGGTCCGACCGGCTCACCTGGAGCGGTCAGACCGGTTTCTACTTGAACGTCGGCCAACTTCGTGGCGATGTTGATTTGTTAGGTCAAAGTCATTGGTTTCATGGCATATGATTTGCATGATGCATGTTTTGACTAACATGGGTCAAGTTGTGAAGAACTTGTTCCCGAATTCGTGTTTGCTTGTCTGTGGTTGTGCAGGTTGCTTGGTGGTCAACGACGGTCAACGGCGAGGAGGATCGGGACTAGACTCGAAGAGTTGAGGTCCAGAACGATTGAGCGATGCGGGTGAGTCAACGACTCAAGTGTGACACAAGATGGACAATGGTGACCTATTGGCAAATCCATGACGCATGGTGAAGCGGTTTAGGTCAAAAGGTTAAAAACGGCGCTGCGAGCGTGCGTGTGTGACCCGCTTGTTAGTGGGCCTTAACGGAGCCCAATGGAGTCAAACCCTAGGAGTCTAGGCCTCCACTATAAATAGGAGGAGATGGTGGCTGCACCTCTCTCTCGCCTTTTATGTTTCAAAACCCTAATTGTCTTTAGGGGAGTTGAGGTGGAGGCAAGGGCTCTTTATGGTTTGAGGTGAATTTCGTGATCTTGGATTGACCAGCGATCCATGATGGCGTGGGTGTAATCCAAATGACGATCACGTTCTTAATCTATGCAAGGTTTGCTTGAGATAAGTCTCTTTTCGTTCTTGCTTTCAATTTGGTGATTTTAGGGCTTTCTTTGATCCGCGAGTTTATGATTGATTCTTTCACGTGAATTAGCTTGCTGTGATATGTGTGAATCTATCTAGCATCATCTTGATCATCAATCACTCACGAACAAGCTTTAGGATCAAGTTTTCGTTCTTGCCCGGTTTTAGACCTTCTGTTAATCAATTGGCAATTGCTCAAGATCGTTCCAAGAATTATCATAATATTCAATTGGAATAGGTCCTCAATAGCATATAGAAGGTGTGTGCAAAGTTTCATAAAGATTGGAGTTGAGAATCAAAAGTTTCACCTAATTGCATCTTCGTCATCGGGCTGATTTCATCGTTTGGATCGGTTACAGATCGCCGGTCCGACCGACCGTCACCACCGGTCCGACCGATTTCGGAGCGGTCCGACCGCCAGCACAACGCCGGTCAGACCGCCCGGCAATCGGTCCGACCGTTCGATCTGAGGTCGATCCGCGATATTTGTGTTGCTTTGATTCTGCTGATTTTGTAGCATTGCTTAGGAGTTTAATTGGATTCAATACTAGTCTTCCATTTGTCTCGGTATATTGATCTTCATAGCTTTCTAATAGCTACTGGAGTGAAATTGTATTGAGTTCATAATTTGTGAAAAAGTGAGCGTGCTCCTATTCACCCCCTCTAGTCGCCTTTACGGTCCAACAAAAGCGCTCGCATCACTGAAGAACTATTATAACTTTACAACAAATTGTTTTACGCGGCAGACTTCGTTTACCAAAATAAACTTGAACCCCAAAAGGTCATGAACACGTAACTTGAAATTGGATCATTTTAGAAACAACAAGAAAGGTGGTCAAACTTCTTTCTCTATAACAGAATCAACCTTACTCTCACATTCTTGATCGTGTCAATAAACCTTCTAAAGGGAACATGACAAATCGGGTCATAAAATTTTCAAAGATCAAATGGAATTGTAATAACAACTTATTCTAGAAAAAGAATTCTGGTACGAAAACCACAAAGTTGAACAAACGTCACACCCAGCACTACAAAACTCTAGAGAAAGGGGATTTCGACACTTTTCTTTTCAAAGGGAGGTGCTAAACTCCAACACTCCAAATATTCCAAAGAAATGAACATAGTCGAAATTTTCTTCAATGAACTTTGTGAAAGAAAATTTTCATTCTCCGAACTGTCAAACGGATAACCGAGCTACCCTTATCAACAAGAGAGATAGGGCTAACATAAAGAGAACGATCTTGTCAAGAATAACGTTCACAAACAGCAATGAGAGCTCAGCAGCCAGAAAGGCAAGAAACTATTTTGAAAAACAAATAGGGTCTAATAGAAACCCGTAGCCCACAATCTTTGTTTGGGTGCAACCCCCGACTTAAGCATAACCAAGCACTCCAAAAGGGTTTTAACGCTTTTCTTCAGAAAAGAGATGCATCAAATTTCAACAAGCAGAGGGTTCCAAAAGGAATACATTGAGCCAATGCTTTCTCGTTTTAACGATCTTGCAAGAAGAATTCTCATTAGGCAAACCATCAAACGAGTAAATGAGTCGCTCTTTTCCAATGAGAAAGAAAGAACAACTATGAAAATATCAATGTTGCCAATTTACAAAAATCATTCGTAGTAAAAATAATTCGACAATCGAAAAACAATAATGTTTTCAGAGTACCATTAAAGGCCTATTTAAACTTGTCTACCAACATCATGAACCCAAGAGAAATTCATCAATCGCCACCGGACAAGAATTTGTCAAATTCAAAAATCAAGGAAGAGAACGATGTACTAAAGCAGCCCAAGAGAAATATGCCAGATCAATACACACTTGATAAAGAACTTGCAAAAGAAGTCTTCCAATACCGAGATTCCAAACGGACGAATGAGTTAAACTTCTCCAACAAGGGTAAAACATGTCTTTTGTGAAAAGATAAATCTTGCAATGGAACTATGCCCACGTGGAGCAGAAATTTCACAATAATCGAAAGAACACCAATTGGTTCAAAGAACGGTCGAAAAGCCGCGGGGCTTGCTATTACATTAACCCCAAATTCAAAAGAAATTCACGAACTGCCAGAAACTACAACCAGGAAACCAGATACCAGTTCTAGAAAGGCAACCAGTTCATCAATGAGCTCATGCTCGACACAGTGCTCATGGAACAGAGGTGAGAACTTCTCTAATTTCATACCACCAACAGTGGTGTAGCCTGGCGAAACCCAGGACAACAACCACGAACTCAACTTCTCGTCGTCCGCTATCGAAACGCATAACCAAAATAAGCAATTAGGAATATATAGGATCATCTCATGACAATCATAAAATTAATCCATATATATATATATATATATATATATAGGATAACACATCATATCATAGTTTAACACATCATAGCACAAAACAACTCAACGACTCATTAATCGAGTCACAACAATTGAAATGCGGAAGCAACAGTTTACCCAACCCCTCCTAATGTGCACAGTGTGTCAATTTAATATGTTTGAATGAACCTCGGACCTAAAGCCCGCTCTGATACCAACTGTAACACCCTGGCTATTCGGAAGCAAAATGTCACGCAAACCTATCAAACTACTAAGCATAGCATTAAAACTAGATTATCCAGATTCAATCAACATAAATTCCTAAGGAAAGACAATGAGCGATCACTAGAATCATGGTAAAGAATGGATAAGCGGTCATAATACCACGAGCAGTCAAGCGATACTAACATAGGATTATTACAACTGAACTTATTTCAACAATTTGACTTGGTGAATGGCAAGAATAATTGTTACGATTGAATAAAAGTGAAGTGTAGTGTGCCGATCTACCCCACCAAATCATCTTGTCGTCCTCCTCAATTACCTAATTAAAACATACAAAGCAAGGGTGAGTCAAGACTCGGCAAGTACTAAACAAGAATAATCAAGCATGGAGTGGACAACACAATTCGGTTGAATTACGAACAATTATTGGAACACATACATGTACGTATGGAATGAATACATGAATGGATGAAATGTAAGAATGCATTGAAGGTATGGACTTATCATTGCATATACCGATATATCGAGTGATACACCGTCGGTGTTCACTTAAGCCGTACTTCACAAAGTACGGGACCCTATCACCGTATGAAGAGCGTTTCATACGGGTGTCCAAGTGCCACATTGGAATGGTGGTCAACACTACCCACATTGGAATGGTGGGTTTTCAAATGCCCATCTTTGGAATTGATGGGTCTTTCAAATGCCCATCTTTGGAATTGATGGGACTTACCAAAAGAATCCACTTAGTGGTCATAATGAATTTTATGAATGAACATGATGATTTCTCATGGTATGAATGAATAACACACATTAGTGGAAAAGATACATGGCATTCAACAACATATGTAAACAAGTATAAGTATGTATTCACACTCAACATAATGTACCAATAAGGCCACACTACTCACTTGCAGTATATCAACACCATGAATAAAGCACAAGAACATTCATGTAAACAACATATCATTATGCATTCCTTTGAATTCAACACCAGTTAACATACAGTACTTGCCTTTCGCGTTGTGACTCGTTTGTAGGCAACGGAGGTGTTCCCACACATGATGCCTCGCCGCCTACACAAGCATGTTCCCAAAATAAGAACAACGATATAACACTGCTACCGGTGTTCTACAATAACCCCTGACTATCCAATATACCGCATAGACCCAAAATGAAAATAAACTATTTAGCCAGATTTCAGCCCTTCTGAGCAGCGGTACGAGAAAATTCACCATTAATTATCTGTAACTCTAAAAGACCTGAAACCAGTGCTCACTGAATCTTAACAGATCAGGCTACAAAACATTAGTTGGCGGAATCCCCTGATTCGGCCAAAAAAGAGGGCTAACTATCAGCTAAACACAACCCATCTACGTCTGTCCAGAATACAGATCAGAGATAAAGAAAACGGCGTAACATTCAACCTATTGATCAAATGAGAATGATTCTTATCACCTTGGAAAGATAATTTTAAGGGCTAAAATAACTTAGTGGGGTGAAGGTTCTGATTCGGCCCCTAATTTGAACAAAACCGAGGGACAAACCTACTGACCTCAGTTTTCAGATAGACCGGACAGTTCGTAATCAAAAATTCATATCTCCCAAACTACAGATCGGATTTTCTTGATCTCGGTGCCAAAAGAAAGATAACGTTCCCAGGAATAAAACTCTAGAAGGGAAAAACCCCATATTCGGTCTCTACAGTAGTCTAAATAATAGATGAAAAAACTAACATTTATCTGCCCAGAATTCAAAACAATGGTAAAGAAAATATCATAACTTTCATTATACAGATCCAATGGAGATAATCTTTATCAGCTTTGAAATATAATTTAAAGGTCTACAATAACTTATTTGGGTGGAGGTTCTGTAAATGCCTCTAACTAAATCAAAACCTAGGATCAAGACGACAGATCCTTCTCGTCATACAGACAGAGCAGCACGCACTAAAAAAATCATATCTCCTAAACCGTAAGGACGAATCATGTGATCTCGGTGGCTATGGAAAGCTAAGAACAATACCTACAACTTTCTAATAGATGGACAGGACAGAAAACGAACGCATCTTACCCAAAATCAACGCACAAGGAGGTGCACAGCAAGGGGGAAGGGGGGGGGGGCGGCGGCTCCAAAGGGGGGAGGGGGAGAGAAATGTGGAGTTTAGGGTTTGAGGGGTGGGAACCCCCCCCCCTTATGGCCGGCCACCACATGGGCCCCTCCTGGGCTGTGGCCCAGGCCCAGGTTGTCGGGATTTTATGGAAAACCCCTTCTATTTTTCAGGAATTTCTACTCCTTTAATTGTCTTTTCTTTCCCCGGCTTCCATTCAAATTAATCGATTCGATTCTTTACTCTT
The DNA here is from genome assembly GCA_036346395.1 of Hsuehochloa calcarea. Lineage (NCBI taxonomy): Eukaryota > Viridiplantae > Streptophyta > Magnoliopsida > Poales > Poaceae > Hsuehochloa > Hsuehochloa calcarea. The sequence continues at coordinate 45,984,536 of CM070609.1, read as the reverse complement.
TTCGTTTCCGGGGTATTACACAGAAGAAGGATGTGTCTCAATACTGGAGTTAGTTAAATAACACTTAGAAACCCAGTACTAAGACACACGTTTGCGAGTAGTATGCAAAGCAGAAGTGTTATCCTTGATTTTATTTGAAGTTCTGTTATGAGCAATGGTTAAAGTAACATGAGAGTTATCCTGTCTAGAAACATGATGATGAGCATGTGATACAAATCCTAAACCAGGTTTCTTCTTTTCTATGTTACCATGTCACATAAAAGCTCTAGGTTGATTAGTTGAAATTCTAGCAAATTTGTTCTTATCGTTTTTCAACCTACGCCAACAGAACTCAATCAAATGCCCACCCTTTTTGCAATAGGTGTAATGATACTTAGTACCACTGGGAGAAGCACCCTTAGGATTAATAGATGGTTGGGCAACACCTGCAGATTTAAAGACAATTTTTGCAGGTTGGGTTTTGAATTCAATTAACCCATTTTCCAAGACTTGAGTAACTTTTTGGTTAGAATTATTTTGAACACGATTGTATCATAATCCTTGCTTCTATAAGGAGTTTTAGTCTTGTCCAGAATCATGTTTAATTGTTTCTTACCTTTAGAGAATTTTTCTAAGGTGTTCTTAAGATAAGCATTTTCTTCATCAAGATTAACACATGATTCACAGATTTTACCTTTAATGACTCTAGCGTATTTCTCCTTAAATAAAGCAACTTCAAGTTTAAGAGCTGGACATGAAGCACATGTACAGACTCAATACTGTCCTTAAGATTGGCATATTTAGCTCTAGCTGCTTCTAAGATATCTTTAACTTCATGTTCGGGTTCTAAGCAAAAAGTGCAAAGGCTAGAATCAACCACACCAGAAACAACTAACTTGCTAGACTCTAAGCATTTTTTCACGTGGAGCAGATTTAACCTCAACAAGTTCAGTCCTAGCATTTTCAAGGTTTTGTAACGGAATATCATGAGCAAATTACAGTTTAGCAAATTCTGAGTGCATAGCATGGCAAGATGAACATTCATCAGATTCAAGAGTCTTAGCATTTTCAAGTTCTAAAGTTGAATTATCTATTTGTGACTCTAATTTCTTATTCTTAGCCATGACAAACTCTAAAGCCTTATCTTGACTCATGAGTTGCTCAAACATAGATTCACATCTATCAGAAAGAACATAATAGGAAGGAAGTACCTCATTGTTGTCGTCGTCAACGGAGTCGGCCATGAAGCACAAGCCGATGAAGTCCTTGGCCTTCCCTTTCTTTTTGCTTTGAGGGATCTCCTCCTCCTTGTCCTCCTCACTCCCGGAGTCAACATCGCTTAAGGATTGATCCTCAAAAGCGGCAAGCACCCGGTGAGCAGCCTTTGTCAGCTTGGCAGTATCAAACATTGATTTGTTACATTGAGGCTTCTTCCAAGCTGGCTTTCCCTCCTTGTGGTTGCTCTTACCTTTCAGCTTGAGGCAGTTTGCCCGGATATGATTAAGCTCACCACACTCATAGCAAGTCACGGGACCTCCTCCATTTCTGTTTCTCATATTATTGTAGGCCCGTGTGACCTTTCTGACTATGAGGGCCAACTCAGCCTCAGGGAGACTCTCAAACTCCTCTTCATGGATTGCAGATAAACCAGGAAGCGAAAATCCAGAAGAATACTTAGGAGACCCATCAGAAGCTCTATTGAGCGGGTCTGCTGCCAAAGCCATATTTTCCTTCTTGGGATGATCAATCTTCTTGATCTCATGAGTCTTGAGCTTGCTATAGAGCAGCTCTAAAGTTAGGTCAGAAAGATTGACATTCTCCTCAATGGTTGTAGCTTTATCTCCCACTCCTTGGTGTTGATTGCAGCCAAGAGGTGGGTGGCATTTTCAGATTGAGAATATTCAATACCAACAGCTTTCATCTGATTAATCACTTTATTAAAGCGACTGAAAATGTCATCGATGTTCTCTCCAGGACGCATCTTGAATTTGTTATATTCACGCTTATAGACTGTTTAGCGGACTTTCTTGACTTGTGATGAACCCTCATAATAGGTTTCGAGAGTGTTCCAAATCTCATGCGCAGTCTCAAGATTGCAAACCCAATCATATTCTTGTCTCCCAAGCCCACCATACAAGAGGCTTTTAGCCTTATTGTTGTTAGACAAAAGGACTTCTGAAGTCGGCGTAGCAACTTCGGGCAAAACGAGAGGGACTCGAACAACCTCCCATATAGCATCTCCTTCGCTCTCAAGGAAGACTCGCATGCGATTCTTCCAATAGGCATAGTCGTGCCCATCGAAGATATGCGGCTTTGTGGAGTATCTATCCATCGTCAAGTTCAGTGACCGATTAAGATCAAGATTGAACTAACCGGGCTCTGATACCACTTGTTGGACCGAAAAGGTGACTAGAGGGGAGGGGTGAATAGGAGCATGCTCACTTTTTCATAAATAATTGATTCAATAAAACTTTACTCCAATAGCTATAGAAGCTATGAAGATCAGTATATCAGTACAGCGCAAGACTAATATTGAATCTAATTTAAACCCCAAAGAATAAGATAAAATCAACAAAGATTAAAGCAAACCAATGCACGGCCGGTCAGACAGCTGGCTCAAGGGCGGTCGGACCGATATCCTGCCGGTCGGCGGTCCTGAAGCGATCGTCCGATCACCGACCTAAAGAATGTACAGATCGGCCGGATGATTAAGATGAAAATAGATGAAACTTTTGATCTTCTAATCCAAACTTGATGAAACTTGGAACACGCCTTCTCAATGATAACAGGGACCTATTCCAATCAAATATTATGATAATTCTAGGAAGAATAGCGATCCTTTTCGATTTGATTGAAGATGGGTTCAAAACCGGGTTAAAACGAAAACTTGATCCAAGATCTTGCTTATGGGTGAATGATGATCAAGATGATCCTAGATGGGTTCCCACACGTCACAGCAAGCTAGATCACGTGAAGAATTCAATCAAAAACTCGCGGATCAAAGAAAGACCCAAAATCATCAAATAGAGAGAAAGAACGCAATGAGACAAAACATTGATCAAACTTTCCTTTGATTGATTGATATGATCTGGGCTTACAGCCACTCCATCAATGGAGGACAATGCTCAATCCAAGAGCACGAAAATCACAACAAAACATCAAGAACCCTAGCTTCCACAAAAGCTCTCCCTAAGAAAATTAGGGTTTAGAAAAATTGCAAAAGAGATGAAGAGGAGGTGGAGCCACCTCCCTCTCCTATTTATAGTGGAGGCTTAGATCTTCTAGAAGTTTGACTCTATTGGGCTCCCGTTAAGGCCCAAAACAAACGGGACACATACGCACGCATTTTAATACGCCGTTTTTAATACCTCTTCACCTAACTAGCTACACCTAGCGCTATCTTGCGCCTCGGATTAGCCAATAGGTCATCCTTATCCATCTTGCACCACGCTTGAGTACATTGACCTCACCCGGCATTGTCGATCGTTCTGAACCTCAGCTCTCCAAGCCTAGTCCCGATCATCCTCGCCGTTGACCGTCGTTGACCACCAAGCAACCTGCACAACAACAGATAACTAAACCGAATTTGGGAACAAGTTCTTCACAACTTGACCTATGTTAGTCAAAACATGCATCATGCAACATATATGCGCTGGAGCTCATGACTTTGACCTAACAATCGAAAATCGCCACCACGACGGGCGACGAACCATGTGAAAACCGGTCAGACCGCCCCTCGGACCGGTCTGACGGCCCACCCTGGCCGGTCTGACCGCCAGCTATTGGCCGGTCAGACCGCCCGTAATGACTTAGCCGATTTTCAACCTCTGAAAACCGAAACCTACTGGAAATTTCAAACCAATAGAACTTTTGACTGGAGACTCCAAAAATTATGGGACCAAGTGCAATAGAATCCCCTCTCTTGCCTACACGTTCTATTTTTGGCCCAGCTAAAATGCTCACTTTCTGAAATTGCCGATCCGATCGCCACGAGGGCGGTCGGGCCGCCACCTAGCCGGTCGGGCCGGTTATGGCTCGACAAAGATCGAACTTTGCCGAAAACACGTGAAACGACAAACCGTTAACGCCATTGCCAATTGTCACATCTTCCTAAGATCTGGAGCATATCCCCATGATATCCACACCACGTCCATCACGGAAGTGAGAAGTTTTCTCAGTTTAGCTGGGTACTATCGCAGATTCATCGAAATTTTCTCCAAGATCGCCAAACCCATGACTCAACTTTTGAAGAAGGAAAATAAATTTGAATGAACAGATACCTGTGATCAAAGTTTCCAACAGTTGAACAAAAGGCTAGTAACAACACCCATACTTGTATTACCGGATATTCGTAAGTATTTTGAAGTTTTCTGTGACGCATCTCGCCAGGGACTTGGATGCGTACTAATGCAGGAAGGAAAAGTTGTGGCCTATGCATCTCGTCAGTTGAGGCCACATGAAGGAAATTATCCAACTCATGATCTAGAGTTAGCAGCAATTGTGCATACTTAGAAAATCTGGCGGTATTACCTCATTGGTAACTGCTGTGAGATTTTCACGGATCAAAAGAGTCTGAAATACATTTTCACTCAGTTAGAACTTAATCTCCTACAAAGAAGATGACTGGAACTGATAAAAGATTATGACCTTGGAATCCATTATCACTCGGGTAATGTAAACGTGGTGGCAGATGCCCTGAGTAGAAAGGCATACTGCAGCACTATGTTAGTTCAGGAAAATCAACCAGATCTGTATGAGGAACCGAAGCACCTGAACCTGAAAATTGTCAGCCAAGGCTGTGTCAATGCATTGGAAGTTCACCCAACAATATAGAGTCACATCAGAGAGAAACAACTAGAAGACGAAGACATTAAGGAAATCAAGAAGAACATGAGAAGAGGTAAAGCCCTAGAATTTTCTGAGGATGAGCAAGGTACGGTGTAGTTTGGCAACCGCATAAGCGTACCTAATCATCAGGAGACAAGACAGTTGATTCTAAGAGAAGCACATGAATCACCCTACTCCATCCATCCCGAAAACCAATATCTGAAGGAAAAATATTGGTGGGTCAATATGAAGCGAGATATCGCTGAGTTTGTTGCACGCCATGATGTATGTCAGCGTGTTAAGGCAGAGCATTAGAGACCTACCGGATTGTTGCAACCATTACCAATTCCCGAGTGGAAATAAGAGGAAATTGGTATGGATTTTATCATCGGACTACTTAGAACCCAATCAGGATGTGATTCCATTTGGGTGATAATTGACCGTTAACCAAAGTGGCTCACTTTATTCCAGTCAAGACCACTTACAGAAGCATCAAGTTAGCAGAGCTTTACATGGCAAGGATCGTTTGTCTGCGTGGGATACCCAAGAAGATTGTGTCCGACAGAGGTTCACAGTTCACATCAAGATTTTGGCAGAGTTTGCATGAAGCTTTGGGAACCAGACTTAACTTTAGTACAATATATCATCCCCAAATAGATGGCCCGACAGAACATGTTAATCAGGTTCTAGAGGATATGCTTCAAGCTTGTGCCATACATTACAGAAGAAGCTGGGATAAGAACCTACCTTATGCAGAATTCTCCTACAACAACAGCTTTCAAGCTAGCCCGCAGATGTTACCATTTGAAGCATTGTATGGCAAAAAGTGTAGAACCCCTCTCCTTTGGGATCAAGTAGGAGAACATCAATTCTTTGGACTGGAGTTGATAAAAGAATCCAAAAGTAAAGTAAAAGCAATAAGAGAACATCTGAAGGTGGCTTAATCCCGACAAAAGAGTTATGCGGACAATCATCGAAGAGAACTATCCTTCGAGGTAGGAGACTTCGTCTATCTCAAAGTAACTCCACTCCGAGGAGTGAGGTGATTTCAGACTAAAGGAAAACTCGCACCCAGATTTGTTAGACCTTATAAGATTCTAGCAAAAAGAGGTGAAGTTGCTTATCAGTTGGAACTATTAGCATCTCTGTCAGCTGTTCACAATGTCTTCCATATCTCTCTGTTGAAGAAATGTCTGAGAGTGCCAACAGAAGAAACACCGCTTGAGAGCATCAATCTTCAGGAAGACCTCACCTATGTGGAGCAGCCAATCAAGATTCTCGACGTGGCAGAACAGATCACCAGAAGCAAAGTCATCAGATCATGCAAAGTCTAGTGGAGCAATTATTCCGAAGAAGAAGCCACCTGGGAGTGAGAAGAAGTTTTGAGAGCCGAGTATCCCCACCTTTTTGCTAACCAAGTCAGAATCTCGGGGTCGAGATTCTCTTTAAGGGGGTAGGTTTGTAACAGCCCAAATTTCAAATTTCAGCTGAAAATAAAACTTTAATTATTTTTGTGTATTTTCTGAAAATTTTAAAAACTTTTCCTTAATTAATTTAAAGCTAAAATAATTTATTTACAAAAGCTATTACTAATTAAAAGTTGGAATTATTTTATTTAAATCCAGAATGCCCTTTAGAATTTCTGTGAATTTTCTCATAATTTTTGGATTTTATTTGCTATTTTCTAAAGCCTTTTTGAATTTCTGGAATTAAATTAATTAGAAAAGGAATTTAAAAAATCACCAGCACGGTACTGGGCCGAATCCTCCCAGCCCAGCATTGTGCTTCGCGTGCCGACCAGTATCTCTCGCGCGTCGTCGCTGCGGGCCATTCGATCAAAATCGGACGCCCATCGTTCCACCCGACCGGTTCAGTGCCCATTTTCGGCCGTTTCATCCTTTGATCATGTGCATTGATGCCGGACGTTCGCCACTGCCGCCGTGACCTCCGCGCACGATCTCTGCCTCCCGGCCTTCCCTCGCCCTATCAAAGGGAGCACGAGGAGCGCATCTCTCCACTCACTCCAGCGTCCCAGCTCTCCTCGCCCCATCGCTCTCACATGGCTACAATTGGAGTTTTATCGCCGCCGGCTGAAGCTTTGTCCTTGTCCAATTCCGGCACCGTTAAGCATCCTCCGGCCGCCCCAACCACACCCCCAGCATTGCCTTATCGATGCGATCCTCGTGCGCCCCTTTGTTTCACCAGGAGACCGCCGGAACCACTTCGTCGCCGACGACCGAACCTCGCCACCGCCTCTCTTCGTCGCCGACGACCAATTCGCCGTGCCTCTCTTTGTGAACCTCGCCGCCCCTCGTCGCGCCACCGTTCGCCAGCGAGCTCACTGGCAAGCCACCGCAGCGACACGTGAGCGCCACCTCAGCACACTTGTCGACGAAGCTGCCGCGTGGGCGCCTGGCATGCCGCGCCAGCACAGCCCCCTCCCATTCACTGTTTCATGAGCCGAGTCCATGGTGGACTATGATCGGGCCATGGACTCAGTCCATTGAACACGGGCCCACATGTCAATGACACAATTCCGTATTGAATATTCATTTGAATTTATTTGTATTTTATTTGAATTTATTTGAATTTGGATTATTTTTGCGTATTGATTTTGACGACTCCGGAGAGCTCAACCCCGTTGAAGAGGTAGAATACCAAGAATTTGAGCAAAGAAAGTTACACTATTGATCATTTTGATTCTAGTATTTTAAATTATTTAATTCTATTTTAAATTACTATTGGATGCATAATTTTGTAAAGTTATTTTCAATTCCTATTTTTAAATGACTAGTTAAGCCAATTCCTTTGTGTGGCCAAACTTGAATGTTGAATCATCATTCCCTTGTCACCTTAGTCAAATAAATTTTGAAAATACAAATGTGCTTAGACATTGCTTCGATCACAAATATTTGATTTTAGGGAATTTTAGCCAAAGTCGCAAGTATTGATTAAAAGCCTATGACATTGTTTTACCATGGTGCATTTTTGCGAATGTCTTTGAAAAATAAAAGTGAAACAAAATGGATTTAGACTTGGGTGAGTTGGACAGTTGGTGGGTGCAGGTTCATGCACGGGCTCAATCTGGGTAGGGTTAAGGCCCAAGGGTTATTTTTGAAGTCGCCCAAGTTAGTTAAGGACCGGTCTTCGAGCCACATCTTGCAAAGCTCCACCGTACTACCACAAGCCTGGAATGGGACAGGCTAGGGTGAATAATTTGCAACGTTCCATTGTTAGTTGTGCCATTTTGGTGTGTGGGTGTCGGTTATACAGAATTCCCACTTGGCGCAAGAGGGGGTTTCCGACGGGTGGTTAACCCAATAGAAGTGAAACCTTAGCAAGAGGGGGCTTCTAGCAGATGGTTAATCCAAAGGAAGTGAAACCTTAGCGGGCATGACTAATTTGGAATGACGCATTGCAAAGGTCTCGTCATAATCACTTAGTCGCACATCTACGGATGTGTGTCAGACGGATATTAAAAGTTGATTATCTCTTGTAGGCAAAACTGTACAACCTCTGCAGAGTGTAAAATAATTCGAATAGCCGTGTCCACGGTCATGGACATGCTGAGCAAAGCCACTCCAAGTTAGATTTTATTTTTGGTTTTAAAATGACTTTTACATGATTTTAAGATGGATAATCCTTGTGGTAAAATTGGGCGGTTAGCCATGTGATAGGAGGATGTCCATCACCATGTTTCATATGGAGGTTATCCACTATAAAATTATCAATTTAAAATCGAATTTTAAGCTATGGATTAAAAATATGCCTTGAAACTTAGTATGATTATTTAAAATTGAAAATGTTGATTTATGCAAATAAACCCTTACAACCTTCCTTTGTTTATTTATGCATGCATTCCAAATTCTGTATTGGGTGTAATTTGCGAGCACGGTAGTTGTGCTCATACTTGTTGAATATACTATTCAGGAGAAGACTATTATCCAGACGGTAAGGATCCAAACATTTAGGCTACACCTCCAGACAATTGCTTGTGGCGCATCGTGTGGCCTACTACCTATTTGCTTCCGCTATATTATGTTATTTGGCCTTAGTCCCATGTTTGTAATAAACTCTATTCCTTATTAATAAAGTGCTTGATGTGATTATGATAACACTGTTTGTGCGACTGTGTACACTAGAAATCCTGAACTAGTGTGTAAACGCAATGAATTCGGGATCCTTCGTTCTCGGGTTCGACAATCTAGCCACAGGTGAATAAGTATCAAAGAAATCTTCGCCATCCTTTTGGGTATAACCCTTGGCCACAAGCCATACCTTGTACTTATCGATAGTACCATCAGGTCTAATCTTCTTTTTGAATAACCACTTACATCCTACAGGTTTACAACCATAAGGATGCTCAGTGATCTCCCAAGTTCTATTAGAGATAATGGAATCCATTTCACTACAGACTGCTTCCTTCTAGTATTCCGCATCTGGAGAAGCATATGCTTGAGAAATGGTACTTGGAGAATCATTCACAAGGTACACAATGAAATCAGGAGCAAAAAACTTTTTAGTCCTTTGTCTTTTACTTTTCCTCAGAATTTCATTGTCTTCCTTCTCAAGAATTTGCTCAGGGGTTTGCTCAAAATATTCCATTGGAAAGGCAGGTTCAGGAGTTGTAACAGGCTCCTGACTCGATGAACTAGATATATCTTTCATCAGAAAAACATTCTTAAACAATGTAGCATATTTGGACTCCATAATTGTACTAACATACACGTTAGGTACCCCAGATTTCACCACTTGAAATCTATATCCAATGTTATGTTGAACATAGCCTAGAAAGATGTAATTCACAGTTTTTGGTCCAGGCTTACGCTTTTTGGGAATTGGCACATTGACTTTCGCCGAACAACCCCAAGTGCACAAGTATGAAAGTGATAGTCTTTTCTTCTCCCATTGTTCATATGGGGTTATCTCTTTATTCTTTGTGGGAATCCTATTTAGGACATGACATGAAGTCAATATAGCCTCCCCCCACCATGCTTTGGAAAGACCCGCTGTGTCTAACATGGTGTTAACCAAATTAGTTAGAGTGCGGTTCTTTCTTTCAGCAACCCTGTTTGACTGGGGTGAATAGGGAGGCATCCTCTCGTGGATTATACCATGTTCCTCACAGAATAAATTGAACTCATTAGAAAAGTACTCGCTGCCACGATTAGACCTAACCCTTTTGATTTTCCTTTCATGTTGGTTCTCAGCTTTTGCCTTATAGATTTTAAAGTAGTGAAGAGCTTCATCTTTAATTTTTAAAAGATACACATAGCAGAATCTAGTGGAGTCATCAATCAAAGTCATGAAATATCTCTTACTACCTTTTGTCAACACACCATTCATCTCATGCAGATCTGAATGCATGAGTTCTAATGGTACCAAGTTTCTTACCTCTGCGGCCTTATGAGGATTCCGAGGCTACTTTGATTGCACACAAACTTAACACTTAGAACCTTTCGGAAGGGTGAATTTCAGGATTAACTCTAAACTGGCAAACTGCGTCATGCAACAAAAATTTATGTGACAAAGTCGTGAATGCCAAATAGTAGTCTCATTGCCACTACAAATATGATTCACAACATTACTACAAAAATCTGAAAAAGATAGGCGAAACAAGCCTCCGCACACATAGCCTTTACCAATAAATTGTCCACACTTGGACACTACAAATTTATTGGACTCAAATACCAGTCTAAAGCCATCTCCACACAGAAGAGATCCGCTGACGAGATTCTTATTGATAGAGGGCACATGATGCACGTTCTTCAGTTGCACAATCTTCCCCGAAGTAAACTTCAGATCGACTGCACCAACACCATGAACAGTGGCATGTGACATGTTCCCCATTAGAACGGCTGAATCCCGAGTGACCTGGTAAGAAGAGAACAATGAAATATCAGCACACACATGTATGTTAGCACTAGTGTCTATTCACCAATCGGTAGATTGACATACGAAAAGAACAGCAGGTAAATTAGCATACCCTAATGTTTCCGTCTCAGTGGTACCAACAACAATATTAGTAGACTTGGAATTCTGCACTTGCTGATTCTTCCCACCCTTGCATTGGCTGCAATCATTGGCCCAATGACCAGATTAGCCACACACAAAGCAAATGCCATCGGTTGTCTTCTTCTTCTTCTTCTTGAAGCTAGTTGTTTGTGTAGTCTTGTTCTTGCCTTTGAACTTTTGAGCTTGGCCATTCTTCTTCTGCACCACATTGACACTAGAATGTCCCTCATTACCTCTAGTGTGTGTATCTTTTACACTCGCCTTCTCTTCAACATGAAGAGACCCAATGAGATTTTCAACAGAAAACTCTTGTCTCTTGTGTTTCAGAGAAGTAGCAAAATTCCTCCAAGAAGGAGGAAGCTTGGCAATAATGCCTCCCGCGACAAACTTGTTCGGTAACACACACTTGAAGTGCTTAAGTTCTGTGGCCATGGATTGTATCTCATGAGCCTGTTCAACTACAAAATGGCCATCAACCATTCTATAGTCATGGTATTGCTCCATGAGATACAATTCATTGCCTGCATCAGAAACCCCAAACTTGGCCTCGAGTGCATCCCACATCTCTTTCCCAGTTTTAATCACCATGTATGCATCAACTAACATCTCACCAAGAACACTAACCACTACACCTTTAAAGAGGTTATCAGCAGCCTCGAATGCTTGCTCCTGTTCAGGAGTAAGTGTTCCTTCAGGTTTGCAATTTGCCACATGGAGAACGTTCATGGCAGTTAGCTAAAGCACCATCTTGGTGCATCACCTCTTGTAATTCACACCATCGAACTCATAGGGTTTGAGCGCACAACAAAGCTAGTTGATGAAAAATGCCTAGAATAAGGTTTTTGAATTAATAAAAATATGAGCATTTTTGAAATTACTTTAATCCAGAAATATGCTAGATGAATCATGGAAAAAACATTTGCCTTTTTCATAAAGCAGGTAATCAAGAACACTATAGTTATACGAATTTCTAGAAGGACAGAAACTAGCATTACTATCTCAGTGTTCAAGGCAACAACAGATAATAAAGCTAACCAAACAACAAGCGTGAGATAGGCATACCCAGATCCAGTGGAAGAAGCAGTAGTAGGAGTTTTGGTGAGGTCGTGGGTCGTCGTGGCGTAGTAGACGTCGTGGTAGTAGTCGTGCAATTGATGTAGATGTAGTAGAGAATCGAATGAAGAGGAAGCTGCGAGCAGTCGCGCGAACGCTCCCCAAAAACCTTATTCGTCCTCGCTCGTGCAAGCCTTCAAGAACGAGGGTTCCGGAGGCCTGCTCTCCTGGTTTGACCGTATACGCGCCTTGCCGGGATGGGGATGGCCAGATCCAGCAACAAACTCGTTGGGTTCTGTCTTAGTCTTTCGTGGAGTGAAAAATAGGTGAAGAACCAATTCATTGTTCTTTTTTTTAAATAGCAAAAAACAAAGAGACCAGAGAGTTTTTATTTGCCAAGGAAACGGTCGCCATTGATTTTCCAACAATCAGTGTTAACTGCAGCCATTACTCACTAGTAACTGAACCGTTACTACCAGCCATTTGTTAATGTCATTTACTACGAGTCGGTGCGTTTCGATTTTCGAATAGATAAAGAAAAACACGCCCGCACCCGACATTCCTGCGCACGCACATGTGCACACACACACACATATCACTGCACGGCACGGCACGGCAAGACACAGCTCGGTGAGGCGAGCGAGCGAGCACGCACGTGTGTTGGCTCTCTCCAATTCCACAAGGGGCTACCACGTTCCACCTTATAAAATGGTCTAACTCCCCTTCAACTCTCCATGTGGGACTAAATAGTTTTAACACGTGCACATGGGCCTTTGAGATTTTTAGGAATTAATTAGAATTTAAAATTGGGACTGGCCCATATTAATTCCAACACAAGAAACACAATGTCATCGTTGCAAGGGCTATGGACACATGATGCGGGATTGCCCTAGCAAGTGAGCTCTCTTGATAAAGGATAATGGTGAGTATACTTCAATTAGTGATATTGAGGAAGAATATGCTATGCTTGCAACTGACCCCGCAGGTGATGACCAACAATCTGAGCGTGTAGAGGAACAATATGGTGCTAAAATTTTAGATCAGTACTTAAGCCTTATAGTGAAGCGTGTACTTAGTGCACAAATAGAGCATGCTGAGCAGACTCAACGCCATAATTTGTTTCAAACAAAGCTTGTCATCAAAGAGCGTTCATATCGTGTGATCATTGATGGAGGAAGTTGCAACAATTTGGCGAGCATGGATATGGTTGAGAAGCTTGCATTGACCACACAACAACACCCTTGTCCATATTACATTCAATGGTTCAACAATTGTGGTAAGCTGAAGGTAACCCGCATTGTGAGAGTATATTTTTTTATTGGTTCTTATCATGACTATGCTGATTGCGATGTCATACCTATGCATGCCTGTTCTTTGTTGTTAGGTAGACCTTGGAAATATGACAGAGATACAGTGCATCATGGTAAAACTGATAAGTATACTATCATATTTAAAGAAAGGAAAATCACTTTGATGCCCATGTCTCCTGAAGCTATTTTGAAGGATGAATTTTAGAGAGCTAATAGGAAACGGAAAGTAGGAAAAGTGAAAAATCAGATTGTAGTTAAAAAACTTGTACACGAGAAGACGAAAGAACTAGTGCTAGGAAATGTGAAATTAAATTGAAAGGTTATGTTTTACTTGCTACTAAGTCTGATATTTGTGAGATGGAAGATAGCAAATCTGATTACTATATCTTAGTGTGCAAAGAAGTATTGTTTTCTTTTGAGGATATGACTCCTTTACCTCATGCTGTTGCTAACATTTTGCTGGAGTTTGCTGTTGTATTTCCAAGTGAAATACCTCTGGGGTTGTCTCCAATTAGAAGGATTGATCATCAAAATGATTTAATTCCAGGAGCCTCGCTTCCTAACCGTGCACCCTATAGGACCAATCCCGAAGAGATTAAGGAAATTCAGCGTCAAGTGGAAGGCTTGCTTGACAAAGGGTACGTATGCGAAAGGCTTAGTCCTTGTGCTATCCCTGTTATGTTGGTATCTAAGAAAGATGAATCATGTCATATGTGTGTTGATTGTAGAGCTATCAATAATATTACTATTCGATATCATCATCCTATTCCTAGGCTAGATGATATGCTTGATGAATTAAGTGGCTCTACTGTGTTCTCTAAAGCTGATTTGTGTAGTGGATATCACCAAATTCGTATGAAGTTAGGCGATGAATGAAAAACAACATTCAAAACTAAGTTTGGATTATATGAGTGGTTAGTAGTACCTTTTGGGTTAACAAATGCACATAATACTTTCATGAGATTAATGAACGAACTTTTGCGTGCTTTCATAGGAAAATTTGTAGTGGTATATTTTGATGACATATTGATCTATAGAAAAACATTAGAGGAAAATCTTGAATACTTGCATGCTGTTTTTAATGCTTTATGTGATGCACACTTATTTGGCAACCTTGAGAAGTGCACCTTTTGCACCGACCGAGTCTCGTTTCTTGGCTATGTTGTTACTCCACAGGGTATTAAGGTTGATCAAGCCAAGGTTGAAGCTATACAGAGTTGGCCGACTCCTAACACGGTCACACAACTACAGAGTTTTCTCAGACTTGCTGTATTTCATCGACGCTTTGTCAAAGATTTCAGCACCATTGTGTAGGATCGCGGGAAGGCTACGATGGCACAAAAAAATCTACCGCGTAACCAAAGAACCTCCGCTAGTAATAGATCACGAGATTACCACTAGACGCTACCGACTCGTAGTGGAAGTAGAGTCGATGTAGTGAGTTGATGCGATGAGTGGTCGACGCGTGTCGCACACTTCTCGTCCTGCTCCGATGATTGTCACGAGTTGCGGATCGTCCTAGTGCTGATGCTTCGCAACAACACCTCCAATGTATCTACACGTACGCAGGCAAGGACATCTCGTGCTGCAGTGCCAGCTCTGCAACTTCCAAAAACAAACCAATGTACCTTAGGCCAATCTTCCCTTCGGTAACAAATCACACAACCAACACAAAACACATGGAACTCTTGTTCCATGTCTCAATCAGTTCCTTCACCTTAGCAAGGAGCACAACCTTTAACCAGGAACGCAAAACAGAACTCGTTTTTAAACAAACTATTTTGCAAACAGAACCCAACTTGAAAATAAAAGATTCTCATCGTAACCACGCATTACCAACTCCCTTCCAACAGAATCAAATCCAAAGTTGAAGATTCATCTCGAGAATCTTTCCACTTCCCAAGTAGACAATTTAAAAAATAAACACCACGTAAACCAAAGCAGAAATCACTCGAATGCTTAAATCAATCTTTTCCTTTATTATTTATGAACCAGAAAGAACCACACATACCAACATAAAGCCAAATCAAATTGCAAATGACACCCGTCATAACAGGCAGCTCGAACAAGAATTAAGAGAGTGTTTCACTACTCGAGAAAACCTTCTTTTCTCAATTTCTCTTGTAGAAATAAAATTTATCCCAATTTATATAATTTTAACTCATCGTATATCAAACTAACTCATTTCTCTTAAATTGACAACCTCAACGCTATGCTCAAACCGAATTCACCATCCACACATTTGTAGAGAAACTCTAATGACTTCCACAAAAACATACTCTAGCCAACTCCTGTACTGGCAGTATTATTTTGACAGATGACTTCCAAATGCATCCCAAAAATGGATCTTCACACGTAATCACATCACCTCAATCCCTTAAGAAAGAACAACTTGAAATTCGCATCACACATTCCCATGTACTTCATTAAAAGAGTTCTATCAATGATCATTCTACTATTCAAAATCTACCCTGATTCTACTTCTTCTACACATTATCATTGGGCGACCAAAGTTCTAGCATAAAAATTCAAAGCCCAAAAATTAACCTCCAAGGCCCCTACATCGAACTTCACATGTAAAAGACAGGGAAATCCTTAGATCAAATCCCTAAAATTCTCACAATCCAAACATACTTACTCATTAACATCATCAGAAATCACCCACACATTCTTGCAATACTAACCAATTGCGTTACTCTATAAAATTGCTCAAGGTTTCTATACCTTCGATAATCCCCAACATTTCAACATGAATTAAGGTTCTGGAATTTAACTATACTATAGGTTCTACTCAGTCGTAACACTCTTCAGATTTACTTTGATGCCCAACATTCCATGTGAATCAAATTTCCTCCAAAAGGTACAGATCAAAACCAATTCATCTTCTACTACTACTCCAATAGCTTGGTAGTAAAATCTCAACATTACCATTACTTAACCACCACCAAACAGTTGCCAATTTACGCTTTGTAAAACTTTGCAACATAAAACTGTTGATTCTTTCTCAAAAGAAAGAGGCGAACAAGGATAAGTTTCGTCACACAGAAAAACGTTGCTCCTCACAGCGAGCACGAAACCAAAAGAAATAATCTGGTAATGAGGATCTTGGAAAAACAAAAGTTCAGTTCACAACTGAGGGCACACATCCCTCAAAAAGGAATTAACAAATAACAACCAATAAGAAAATGACATTACGATTGAAACTCGACATCTCTTGAACGGAAAGAGCAGAAAGTTTATGCATGATTGAAATAACCATAAGTTACAAAACTTGACTCAAATTCTCAAATACTTCTTCGCATTCTTTCCTTTTACACATAACTAATCTTTGAACTAACAACACTTTGCCACTACGAACAAGGTAAGTTCTTTAGTCCAACCCACCGAACTACTTAAGAGCCAATAAAATTCTTCAACACGTTAAATTTACTCAAAACAGTTCATCTAGTCATAAAACATGAGATCCAAATGATCTCAGCCACAAAACTTGAAATATTTTCATTTACAAGATTTCAAGGAAAGCAAACAGATTAATTTTCTCTTGAAGAGATCAACAAAAATTTTCTTTGATTGCAACCTCACTTTGCGAACTCAAACCAAAGAGATTTTACGACTAAATCACACGAAACTCTCAAGAAGCAATAGGACATTCCCATACACTATTTTATTTAAAATAATTTTAGCTACCAGAATATTCATGAGCTCCAAAAGATCACGAAAACTAAACTTGAAGTATTCTCATTTAAGCGATATCACCAGAGACGATCAACTTACTACAAGTATTAATATCAATCTCACAACAACAATTAGAAAACACCTTGAAAGGTTGAATCTTTCTCAAAAGAAGAGGCACATGAAAACGATTTTCGCCAACTAGAAAATCATTTACTACTCGCAATGAACACATGACCAAGGGGAAAAACCAATTAAGCAATGAACTCATAGAACATAAGTAGAGTCCACAGTTGAAAGCATAGACCTCACAAGAAGAGAATATGAGACCTTAATAGATAAGAACAAACAAGCATTCAAGGTCAAAGCACTTGCATCACTGAAGAACCATTATAACTTTGCAACATATCGTTTTACGCGACAAACTTCATTTACCACCTAAAACTTGAACCCCCAAAAGATCATGAATACAAAACTTGAAATTTGATCATTTTAGAAATATCACAAAAGGTGATCAAATTCCTTTCTCTATAAAAGAATCAACATTACCATCACATTACTGTTCATATCATTAAGACCAATAACATTCATTCCTGGTAACAATCAATTTATAAGACGAGTGATACGGGGTGGCCCGATCTTCTCGAGTAGAACTGTGGATAAATAGCGCTTGATGACAAAATAACGCTCAGCTGTACACCACGCGCCAGTGCACGAACTTGCAGCCCTATGGATATTCGCCAACACGCACCTGGATGATCGCCGCTAGACTACGAGCGGAGATCGCCAAGCCCTCATTCCCAACGGAAAAGCAAACTTGACCTTAAAAATGCAGAATGAATAATTGATCGCCTAATTCTCTCTCAGAAGTCCTCGCATGAACTCTGTTTTAAAAGAACAAGCAATAACTTGTGTTCTATTCTTATGCATAAACATGGTCTGTTTTACAATGGGGGTCTACCCCTCAATATATAGTCTCGGCCTAAGAACTATTCTGCCTAAATTTCCCATGTGACTATTCACGTGCAAAAACACCGTTCACACGGGGGGGTATTGTAGCAAATCACTGTTCACGACACGTACTATAGCAAATACTGGTCATGTGGGACTGTAGCACATACTGTAGCACGGTACTGTTTAGCGACCCGATACTGTAGCAGGTACTGTTCATATGTGGCACTGTTCATGTGCCGATCACTTTTCATGTTGTGGACTTGTGCTTCCTTGGATGACGGCCGCATATCCTTGATATCCGTCCATCGCTGACTCTTCAAATATGAGCACAAGTAAAACATTGTTTTTAGGTAGTATAAAATTCTCATTAAAATTAATGACATATTCATTAAGGAGCAAGTTCACCTAAGATTGTAGTTTCTTGGCACATGCTCTTGTTATTGGTCCTGTCGGCAACTCGAGGCGTATATCATGAGCATTACGTGGAGGAGAAGAAGGTGTTGTAGGGATGCCCTCATCAACGAGTTTTTGGAAGTCATTACAACCACCCTCATCCATTACTTCATACCTATAACAACAATTTAGCATGGCAAAATCAGGTGAATTTAGCATTTGTACAAATTCTTTAGGTATCTAAATAGAAGACATATTTAAGGTTAATATTTATCAAGGCAAAATTAACTTCACTTTTGAAGACATTATCTAAGAGTCATTGGTATGCACCAAGATATTAACCCAACCTGATGACTCCTATCATACCACATAATGCTTTTAAATAGAACCTCTTAGATAAATTATGACCACACATCACAAAAGGGTTTTAACATTCTCCTTCTCATAAGAAAGGCATAAAACTTAACTCTCAAATTAACCCAAAAGAAATACGCAAGGTCAATGCACAATTAATAAAGAACTTGCAAAAGAAATCATCCACTGCCCGAAATTCCAAGCGAACAAATGAGTTACATTTTCCAACGAGGGTAAAATGAACTTCCGTGAAAAGATAAATCTTGCAATTTAACTAGCTCACGTGGAGCAGAAATAACACAATAATCAAAAGGACAATAATTGTTTCAAAGAACGATTAGAGACCTATTGGAGCTTGCCCACTTCATTATAACCCCTATTCAAAAGAAATTCATGAACTGCAAGAAACTACAACCAGGAAACCAGATACAAGCTTGAGAAAGACAACAACTTCATCAACGAACTCATGCTCAACACATAACTATGGAACAAGGGTAAGAACTTCTCTATTTTCATTCCACGAATAGTGGTGTAGCCTGGCAAAACCCAGGACAACAACCACGAACTCAACTTCTCAACATCCTTTACCAATACGCATAACCAATATAATAAATTATGAATATAAGGTCATCTCATAGTAATCATAGAGTATATTCATAGGTATAGAAGATCATAGTAGATCATAGACTAACAACAAGTATGATAGTACAGAAACAATTCAAGAACAGTTCAACATGATGAACCACATCACTGGAAATGCGGATGTAATGGATTTCCCAAACCCCACCTACTGTGCACAATGTGTCATTTTAATACTTTGTTTACCACGGACCTAAAGCCCGCTCTGATACCAACTGTAACACCCTGGCTATTCGGAAGCTAAAATATTACCTAAAGAATCTACATACAACCAATCTGCGCAAGAATTTAAAACAATAACTTATCTAATGACATAATGAAGTCAACATGTAATGGAACAAATAGAAGAATATAATCTAAATCCAACGACGGTTCACAAACTTCAATTATTCAAGTCTAATGAATCCACATAGATGATCATATCCAAGGAGTAACCAAGGATCACAAGCAATTATTTTATCATCCTCAACATAAAGAAAGATATCATCCAACCTCAAACTCTATTTAATACAGTTCATCACTTAACGAATGGAAAACAAGAACCAAATTATATTGTTGAAACTTGAATATGGTGAAGTGAATAAATAGTGCATGTCTACTCCCTCCCAAATGCCATCATCAACGATCACCTAAAATAAACAACAAAAGCAAGAATGAGTCCAAGACTCAGCAAGTACAGAGAATAATTTAAACTACACCGAACGTGAACAATACCGTATCATTAAGAATATGAAGATAGAACTGACATGCATATATGAATGAATGGAATGAATGAACTACACTTCTGCTTATACCGGTATAGCTAGTGACACACCCGTCGGTGTTCACTTAGGCCCGCATTTAACAAAATGCAGGGATCCAAGGCCCGTATGAAGAACATTTCATACGGGGATCCAAATTTGCCCACATTGGAATGGTGGGTCTTACGTGCCCATGCTGGAATTGATGGGTATTTATTTTCCACTCCCGTGGAAGAAACATGAACAAATGAATGAATGGAATGAAACATGAATAATGAATACATCATCTCTTCCAACATGGATTAACGATATCTGAAAGAAACTTGAAGCATTGAATGTAATCATGGATCATAGGAATAACAAAGATGAATACAAGCACTCATCATTCATCAACATAAAGAATTACAATGTACTTGCCTTCCACTATGCGAGCGTTATGAGGCTAGACTAAGTCGCTACACTCGAATTTCCCCCTTCTACACCAATTAAATATATTTGAATGAGGAACCACGTGAATAGGACTTCGCTCGAACCATCTAATCGCAGCGTCCTAACCCAAGGATCACAAAGTCGATGTACTCACAAAACCCATATTCTAACAGGACTACAATCTGGACAGCAAGTACAAAATAAATCATAACTAATGATCCTAGACTCAGAATGGAGTGCTCTCAGATCTCATGGAAGGATAACGAACAGATCTACAAAAGTCTAGTTGGTGAGAACCACCAATTCGGTAAAAAGAATACGCTAACGGGTAGATGAAAGTACATGACATATTCTGTCTAGACGTAAAGAACAGCAGTAAAGAACCGATCATAACTGTTAATCTACAATTCCGATTAGGGTGTTCTTTATCAATATGAAAATTTTATAAAAAATGCTACAATAATCTGGTTGGGTGAAAACCCCGAATCTACCATTAACCTAACCATATTTTAAAAGTCAACTTGACAGTTCATTCTCGTTAGGCAATCAAGACAACGTGGAAATATTATATCATACCTTTTGAACCGTAAGTCAGAATCTTGTGTTCTTGGGGGCTATGGAAAGCTAAGAATAGTGACTACAAAACTCTAGTAGACAAAAATCTCAAATTCGACCTCTAAGTACCCAAAACTGAACACACAACCCACTGGGCAGAACTGATCTACTACCGACAGAATCAAAACGAATTGAATAATCTACCGAGCGATCGGGGATCGAGGTTACCCTTGACGAATCGCTGGGGATCGACGCCTCACTGCGTGTACGTGCCTTTCTCCTCCTCCCTACTCCTCTTTCTTACTCCTCCCTTTCTTCCTCTTCTTTTCTTCTTCTCCTTCCTCTCATTCCTTTCTCCTCTTCTCCTCATCTTGGTAGAGCAACATGAAGGGGGGACTGCTACTATAACATCCTGACCCAAAATCGCTCAAAGTCCAAATTTCACCGTGGGTGGACTCACGCACATAGCACCCTACTCATACTTTCGTCATCGCTTCGTGTAAAAGGGTTAACCCGGAGGTGCTACGTTTGGATCCAACAGGCATTATATACTACTAAAACTCACTTGAGACAAAGCAATGTGTGACTAATCCCACCACACAACTCCTCATGGGCCACATGGGCCACACTACGAGCAGGCCGGGGTATTACATTCACCCCCCTTAAGGGCTGACGCCCTCGGCAGCATACCGCATACGCGGCAAATGTTCAGAACCACCCCTTGGTACACGTCTGTGCGTCCAGTGCCAGCACATATGCCATACCATGTGTCCACTCTGGGCCCACATGTGCCATGCGCCATATGCCCACGCCCCTGTCTCGCACACGCCCGTGCAGCGAAGGTTGATGCTTTGATACCATCTGTAACACCATGACCCAAAATCGCTCAATGTCCAGCCCACCGTGGGGCGGACCCGCGCACACATAGCACCCCACTCACACTTTCGTCTTCGCTTCGTGTAAAAGGGTTAACCTGGAGGTGCTACATTTGGATCCAACAGGCATTATATACTACTACAACTCACTTGAGACAAAGCAATGTGGGACTAATTCCACCACACAACTCCTCATGGGCCACACTACGAGTAGGCCGGGGTATTACAGCTACAGTGGCGGCGTGCACTGTAGCTACAGTGTTATTAGGGTTTTTCCCCTCCTTTTATACATGGTCGTCCCCTCATGGGCCTCATGGGCCAAGGCCCGAGGCCCAGGTTGCCGAAAAACTTGAGAAACCCCCTTTTTCTTATGTCTAATTTCTCTTTTGAGAGCTTTCGTTCTTATAATAATTCGGAGTATTACACTATGGAAAGCTAAGAATAAACCCCACAATTCTCTAGGAGAACCAAATCTCGACTTCGGACTTTAACTATGCGAAAACTGATAGCAAGCAAAGTACAGATTACTAATTCTAATCGCAGTAGTTCAGAAACTCTCTAATCGATAGCAATCATGGACCAAACCTGCTCCAAACAGCCGGGAGGAGGCACCAATGGAGGGAAGTGATGTCAGGAGGCTGCTGGTCATGGGGAAGGCCGCCTTGAGGGAGGTGGAGGTGCAAGGGGAGGGGAGATGGGAAATAGGGGTGGCGGCCACAAGAGGGAGGAGGGGTAGAGGGAGGTGGCTAGGGTTTTGGGGGAGGGAGGCGCCCCCCTTTTGGTCGGCCCCCACTTGGGCCTCCTGGGCCATAGCCCGAGCCCTAGGTTGGCGGATTTTTATAGAAAAACCATTTTAAAAAATTTTATTCTCTTTTTTGCTTGCTTTCCTTCCTTTGAAATATTCGGAGTATTACATGCTAAGTCCTGCTAAGAACCACTACCGATTTGTGGATCGTAAAGGACTTTTCAGTTCGCAGCCAATTACGCGTGGACCAACAAGGTCACATATGGGTTGGAGAAAACTAGTTCGGATTGGATCCGTTAGAGACTTAAATCGAATTATAATCCGTACGTGGTTAAGAGTCATAATGAGTTTCTAACGTTGGACAATCGATTACTTCCACTACATCGGCGCGCGCAACTTTGAACTGGGCTGCTCCAATTCTTATTGTGCCGCACACGCATTTAGGGGTAATGATTTGTGATCTCTTACTCGCAGGGCTTTCTAGATTACGCAGTAGAATTTTTTAAAATTGTGCTCTAGTGGAGCCCACCCGTATTCCAATACAATCTATGTATACATATCGAGATCAGGTCCTGCCAAGCAATCATATGAATATGAGTGATCGATTATTATTCGTCTCGATCATCTCGTGGAGACACAGTGTGTTCAACAGAAACATATGCCTGCGTAAGACGCTAAAATAGGTGGATGTCGTGAGGTTAATTCGCCGAATCTTGATCGTGCCATTGTACTCGCTCACACGTACGGTGTTAGTACCAGGATGATGGCTTAATACTGTCCGCTGGTACATAGATGTGTCTGTGTAAACATGCAATGCATAGGATACCTTCAGAGAGATCGCATGCAGCAGTAGATCGACTAGCTGGTATAACTCTTTTGTGATCAAGAACTATCTCGACTACTGCGCGATCATTGGTAAGCGACCGGCGATAATCCAGGATCAGGTTTGAATACTGTTGAAATCGCTGTTGCTCCAAGTTATCCTGAAAGGGCAATGTTTGATTTGTTGTTTTTTTTAGAGGTAAAGAGAACGAGGTTTCAATCTCAGCCGTTGTTTGATCACTGTTTTTTTTTAGATTGTTGATTGAACAATGTTAGATTCAGATTTATGCAAATCTTACCAGTATAAGGAAACACCTAAAATAGTATAGCATTAAATTGCCATATCATATTATTACAAACTTTAAAGAGTCGTAACATGGAAATTTTATTTGCTATCAGCGTGATAAAAATCTTGGCCACGTGGCCATTTCAGTTCTCACGAACTTAATTCAAATCTTTTTTTTTGAAGGAAAGATATCAAAGCCATTCTTTTTGTTAAGTTTGAAATGTGCAGCCCTAATTCGAAACAGAAAATAAAACAGATGATATATATGTTAGATTAAATTTTAGTAACAACAAAACTAAATATGATATTTGAGTTTTGAATGATTAGAGATTAGAAAAGAAACAAGCCAATAATGATATTTCAAATTCATGAGTATTGGAAATGTCAAACATAACAAATATTTGATATCCATGGTAGATTAAAATTTAAAATTATTTCCTTCTTAATTCAAATTTCAAATATACTCTCTTGATGCAGCCTAAACATCAACACACTCAACACTCTCTTGATAGTGGTTTTATCATGACTAATTTTAATACAATGATACGAATGGTGATACGACAATAGGTGTCCTAATCTATTGATGCAAAGGATAATTTAATTTTGGGGGAGATGACTCTCACGATTTGGCTATCAATCATACAAGACCAATATGACTGGCAATCGCTGAACCAACTCCGAGATTGTTATCGACCTTACTAGAAGCACGGTCGACCTGACCACAAAGGTCTATTCCTGCATGCAATCGAAGCAAGAATAAGATAATAAATAATCTGAAATTGCAAATAGGATTGAAGTACTCAATAAATATGGGATTCCGAAGTGATATTATGGTTGGTCTAGTCGACACAAACCAGTACACGAAGTCGCATTGTAGCTAACTTTTAACTAAATGAAATCCAAATTTTAACAGAACACGGCGGCTCCTATATGAGGGGGTGGTGGCCAAGGAGGTGGGAACCTTAGGTGGGGCTGCCTAGGGTGGCCGGCCACCATATGGGCCTAGTCGGCCAATATATTACATAGCCTGTTGGCCAACAATAGGTGACGCAGCATCATGGCATGTAGACGTAGTACGACCTGGTGAAGTAGAAGTAGCTCGGCACATAGAAGTAGAAGTAGCTCGGCCCAATTGGAGAAGTAGGAGTTGGATCAGCCAGAGGCCCAATTGGGAAATATGGAATTGAAGTAGCCGAAAGTCCAATTGGAGAAGATGTAGTTGAAGTAGAGGATACAGTGCAGAGGGTCGAAGTAGTGGTTACATTCTTAGGGTTGATGTCCTCATCAAATGGTGTACAAATGCATCTTGCCTTTCAGAGTGGAGGGAGCGTATGCTTTGGAGCTATACCCGAAGATCTTATGAGTATACCGTGCTAGTACCAGTATTAATGACTAGCACACACATTAACAACTTTTTGCAATCACAACCATACAAACACATACTAAAGTAAAACAAAAGGGTATTCTACTTAAGCTATTACCACAATTATTACGACAACGACCGACCGGCCGAATAAAAGCAATCACCAGAGTAAACAAAAAATAGTAGCGGAGGGCATAGTAATAGTAGCAAAGGTCAAGCGGCATGCTCATCCGATCCCGCAGGAAACCGACAAGGAATAAGGCCTAGGTAGACCTATCACCGAACCCTCCAGTGCTAGGAGCAAGGAACGCGTCGTCAAGCGTTGGCTCATCTACAAACTATAAACCAACAACAATAGCAAGATTGAGTACAATACGTACTCAGAAAGACTTGTAGTGTAACACAAAAATTATATTAGATGCAAGGCTATCAAATGAATGGCTCTACTCTACAAGTTCTTCTGCTCAAAGCCACTTTTATTTGTAATATTCATAAGTAATATTTTGTAATGGAATTTAAAAGAGCAGTATAAATAAGTATATGACAGTAAGTAATGAACCGAATCAAAATAATAACAACACCCGCAACCCAAATCGGTTGCAAGCAAAAATATATTCATATTCAGCCATAGAAATGGCACAAACAAATTCATGTTCAACTATAGAAATTACAGTCCTGTTATAGACATATCAGTCCAGCCATAGATATGGTAGTTAACTCAACAAATAGAAACCCCATGTCATCACCCAAGTTTTATGACAAAACAATTTTGGAAAAACAAGACTACCACCATACTAGCCGCACTAAGTATGTTCATGACCACGAGCGCGTCAATTTAAATAGATTTTTCACTTTGCAGAGGTGTACAACTTTACCCATAGTATATTGTATTCCAGTTGTAGAGGTTTACAACTTTACCCATAGTACATTGTATTCCAGTTGCCTAGAATATCTCTAGTTTGTTCGATATCTGTCAATGCCACTGCTCGCTACCTAAGGTAAGCAGTCTAGAGTTCGTGACGCACGCTTTACATTATCTAGCCCTAACCTGGCACTAGCCCTGCGGATTATATCCTCATTTATTCGGATAGAAACCCGTGAATGAGGAGCCTCACTCATCCGGATAGAACCCGTTGAGTGAGTCCCTCACTTTGCCCAGATGGAAACGTGTCGAAGAGTGGCATCCGTTGTTGTGACGGCAATAGAAATTGCTCGCACTACTTCTACCTACTATCATTCAAGGCTATGATTCGATAACACAGTTAGCTACGGCTACCCCATCCTAGCACATGCGGTTGCACGATTACGTCTTAGTCCTGGATTTACTGGCTTCAGTCCTTAATCGACTACAGGCAAAAACTCCACCGTAGCTACTAGTGAGTCAAAATCCTCACTCTTTCAGAATACATTATAACTCGCCCGCGTCTAAAGACTAAATTTTTCATTTTATTTTCATAAAATGGCAGAGATAACACCTCTGGACACTTTTAAAAATATCCCAAGTACTCAAGTTAACATATTGTCCACTAATTGATTTTTCGAAAAAACCTATCGTTCTAGTTGTGTTTGCACGATAACTGCACTAAAAAATCCCAAATGATATTATATATTGCCCAACCCATATTCTAATGGCCACAATAGTAAGAGATCAATGTTACAAGGAGATATATTTAGAAAATAGGATTACAACTACCGATTTCCCATTCATAACATTTTCATACACAACATACACACATGCATAATAGAATTTACAAAACAAAGTACAATAATTAAAATACTGGGATCAACATGGTCAAAGGAGGTCCTTCCCTTGCTCTATCTTATATTGTTCAGAGAATGGGGTCGCATTGATCATCGATAATATTGCTCGCAAATTCCGACGTCTATTCGAAAGAACAAAAAACAAACACAAATAGGAAAATAAATACAACTGTAATACCCTGGCCTGCTCATAGCGTGGCCCATGAGGAGTTGTGTGATGGGATTAGTCTCACATTGCTTGTCTCAAGTGAGATGTAGTAGTATATAATACTTGTTGGATCCAAATGTAGCACCTACGGGTTAACCCTTTTACACGAAGCGAAGACGAAAGTGTAAGTGAGGTGCTATGTGTGCGCGGATCAGCCCCACGGTGGGCTGGGCTGGGCATTGAGCCGATTTTGGGTCATGGTGTTACAACAACATAATTAAAATTTAAATATTTTTGTATATTATTAAATAGGGTGATTTTATATGAATTTAGCAAAAATATTCATTTGATTCCAAATTTGTATGTAAAAGTTATTAGCGTTTTGATTTGCATCGGGTGTTAAATCCTGAAAATAACTAAAAATGATTTTGAAAGTGTATTTTCTGAACTTTATGCTTTCTAACAGTGAGAGTGCATTTATTTTGAACTGAAAATGGACCATCTCAATCTCATTTTATAATTTGTCCTTCTTATTATAAACTATTACTGGCGTAGGTTAGATAAAGTTGACTTACATTTGACATGTTGGTAAAGCTTCTATGTAACACCCAAGCCCAACATTTAGCCTAGAATACCACTAAACTACTCTAACCATTTAATTTACATCAACTTACTATAAAATTACAGCAAGCATATCAACGATAAAACCCATCCACGGGTCACAATATCACAAGCATAATACAATAACAATCATAGAAAATTGTGGATATCGTGGGGATATGTGCATGATCTTAGAGTGATGAGTCAATTGGCAATGGCGTTATTGGTTTGACGAATCTTGTGTTTTCAAAAACTTCGGTGTTGTCATGTAATTGGCGGTCCGACCGCCAAGTCACGGTCGAGACGGCAGTGTGGCGGCATCCGACCGACAATGCTTGCCAACCGACCGCCACGATTGATGATGGAGTTTGGGGCTAGGCCAAAAATAGGTTGTGTAGGCATGAGATGGGAGTCTCATCGGATGTGATCACATAATTTTGGAGCTCCTACCAAAAGTTCTATCCATTGGAAAATTCAAGAGAGCTTACGGATTTTAAGGTTGAAATTTGGCTAAGTCTTTTGGGCGGTCCGACCGCCGTTATGGAATCGGTCCGATCATGGGAAATCGGTCCGACCAAAGATGGTAGGGCGGTCCGACCGCTTCCACTTGGACTTCGGCCATTTTGGCATTGTTGTATTTTCGTTGTGTTTAATGCATGAGTTTTCATGCTTTATTGGTGCATATTGCATTGTTGAGCTAACGTGGGTCAAGTTGTGAAGAACTTGTTCCCGGAGACGATTTCTTTGTCTATTGCTATGCAGATGGCTTGCAGGTCAACGACAACAACGGCGAGGAGGATCGGGACTACGCTTGGAGAAATGAGGTCCAGAACGATCATGGATGCCGAGTGGAGTTGTGTGACTCAAGCATGGTGCAGAATGGACAAGATGGTTCGAAAGGGCAGTTCGTTGCAGCTGGTTAGATCAAGCGGTGCGGGGATCAGTGCAAGTGCGTTGGAGGTTCCGATGGGATTCGGACGGGAGAGACTTGCCGACATGATGAGAGCCACTGATCAACCTATACGTGGTGAAGCAGGCGATTGCTTCGACAGATTTGTGTGTGTGCGGGTCCCATTTTTTGTTGGGCCTTAATGGGAGCCCATGAGAGAAACCCTGGCCACCCTATAAATAGAAGGGGGGAGATGGAAAAAAACCCCCCAAGCACTTCATTTGTAAAAACCCTAGTTAGGGTTAGGGTTTGGAGAGGAGAGGAGAGGAAATTTGTGTGTGTGCTCTTTGATTGAGCTCTTGTTTGTTCAAGATGAAGTCTCATTTGTTTTCTTGAGAGAGTGGCTTTGACAAGCAACATCTTGAATCAATCAATCTATGGATGTTTGTTCAAGATGAAGTCTCATTTGTTTTCTTCTCTCTTTTGATGATTTTGGTGCTTCCTTGATCCGGGTGTTTATGCTTGGTCTCTTGACCGATTTTACCTTGCTATGATGTGTGGGAATACTCCTAGAATCATCTAGATCATCAATCCCACACAAGCAAGGTTTGGATCAAGATTTTCATATTTCTAGGTTTTGAACACTTCTTTGGTAAAACCTAAAGAGATCGATTCTTTGAAGCGGATCCAGCCGATCGTCGCTAGAAATAGGTCTCAGATATCCTTAGGGAGGTGTGCTCCAAATTTGGTCAAGTTTCATTGGTTGAATCAAAAGTTGGACCAATTTTTATTTTGGATTTGGGCATTGTGTGTTGCCTCTGGACTAAATCGGTCCGACCGATTTTTCACCGCCGGTCCAACCGCCCAACAGTCAGACCGCCAATTGATCGACAGTCCGACCGACAGGCAGTCAGACAGCTAGCTCTACACCGGTCCGACCGCCCAGTGAGATCAGTTCTCCATTATTGAGTCTTGTGGTTAAGGGGGTAATCAGATTCAACACAAGGCTCATTCCTTTGTAGTGAATCAATTAAAAGATGCTCTTGATGAACTAGAATCTCTCAAGTCTAGTTCTGTTTGCATGGATGCCATTTCTCTTGATGTGACTGCTTTGGATACTATCCCTTTAACTTGCTCAAACTGTGCTTTGCTTGAATTAAAATTGGATAACGCCTTGAAAGAATTGCAAAAATTTGATGCTAGTCACACTTGCTCTCATTGTAAAAATAATAGGATTAAAATGCAAGAGATGACAGAAATGGTTGTGCACTCTAGATCTGCTTCATGTGAAAATTGTCCTGAGCTCACAATTGAGATTGAAGCTCTAAACAAGACTCTAGAAGAAAAAGCTAAAATTAAAAAATCCATGTCTTTTACTGCTTTTAAGAAAGTTATTGATTCTACATCTTGTGTCTTGAATGCTGAAGTTGAAACAATTATTGGTAATATACAAGAGGCTTTTAGAGTTAAATTTAAGGAGCAGTTGAATAGGATTAAGGATTCCTATTGTGTGTCTTGTGAGGCTTTGAAAGTGGAAGTGGCTCTTCTTAAGAGTAAGCATGATGGGGCAATCATGTCAAGAAAGTGCACTAGATGTGAGGATTTATCCAAAAAGAATGATTACCTCAAAGTGACTCTTGAGAGGTTTTCTAGTGGGAAAAAGAAACTCAACATGATTCTTGACCAATCCAAAGTGAGTGTGAAAAATAGTGGCCTAGGTTTTAATCCCCTAGAGCATTCCAAGAATCACCCACCTAAGATTGCAAGAGTTGTGAAAAGTGGTCTGTTTGAGGTAGAACCTCCAAAGCCATCCAAGGTTGTTTTCAAATCTGCGGGTTTTGCTCAAACTCTTTCTAACAAGAAAGGTGCTTCTGTTTCACCAGTACAGACCCTTCAAAATGTCAAGTACCATTTCACTTTCTGCAAGAATGATGGCCACACTGTTGAGTTCTGCTTCCGGAGAGCAAAGGTTGAGAGAAAAGAGAGGATGAGCGCTTTGAGAACCATTAGAGGAGTCCCTTCACCTGCTGTAGTCTCTAGAGCCAGGCAGCCTGTTTTTCGTACTACATATAGGTCTAGGTTCGTAGAGAACTTTGTTGACTCTTTTGGTGGGTCTAGGCAGCATTCTGGTTTAGGATATCGTGAGGAGAGACCACGGGTAGCATCTAGACAGGGGGAGTATCGATCTTTTGGTAGATCATTTCGGAGAGGTCTAGGTGGTTCTCATGTGTATTCTTATGATTTTGTTCCTGATCATTTTTCTGCTGCTTCTACTGTTGTTTCCAGGCATCGTGCATCTCAGTACTGGATTCCTAGATCTTTTATCACTAACCCCAGTACTGAGGCACATATGTTTTCTGCTTGTGCATTTTAGGTCCGTCGTGCGAGGAAGGAGGACATATGGCTTGTTGACTCCGGGTGTTCTCGACATATGACCTGAGATTCTAGATGGTTCTCCTCCCTCACACGTGCATCCGGCAATGAATTGATTACATTTGGAGATGCTTCTACCGGGATCGTGAGTGCCAAAGGCACTGTGCGCGTCAACAACAAGTTTATGCTTAAAGACATCGCTTTGGTAAGTAAGCTGAGGTATAATCTTCTATATGTTTCTCAGCTGCTTGATGAGGGTCTATAAGTGAGGTTGAAAAGTGGTGAGTGTAGAGTTCTAGATTCCTCAGGTGAGCTTGTCTTTGAGATCTCCAGATTTGAGAAGATGTTTTGTGCAAATTTCAGTATTTCTTCAGCTTCCAGTCCTAGATGTCTTGTAGCCTCTGATTCTCATGATCTTGTTTTGTGGCATCATAGACTTGGGCATATAGGCTTTGATCATCTGTCTAGAGTCAGTTGCAAGGATTTGATTAGAGGTTTGCCTAGGCTGAAGGCTGTTAGAGATCTTGTGGGCTCACCCTGTAGACATGGTAAGATGGTGTCTACTTCCCATCCACCTCTTACTTTGGTGATGACTGATGGACCAGGACAGCTTCTACACTTAGACACTGTTGGTCCTTCTAGAGTTCAGTCAGCTGGTGGGAAATGGTATGTGCTTGTGGTTGTGGATGATTTCTCCAGGTATTCATGGGTTTATTTTCTGGCTTCTAAGGATGAGGCTTTTGGCTTCTTTAGAGAATTGGTCCTTAGACTTGCTGTTGATATTCCTGGAGCTTTGAGAGCCATTAGGAGTGACAATGGCATATAATTCAAGAATTCTTCCTTTTCTACCTTCTGCACTGATAGGGGAATTGAGCATCAGTTTTCTTCACCTGGAGTTCCCCAGCAGAATGGTGTTGTAGAGAGGAAGAATAGGACCCTTGTAGAGATGGCTCAGATCATGTTACATGAGCATTCTACTCCTAGGAGATTTTGGGCTGAGCCGATCTCTACTGCTTGTTATATCTCTAATAGGGTTTTCTTGAGATCTGTGATTGGGAAGACTTATTTTGAGCTTAGATTTGGTCATTCACCCAAAGTCTCTCATTTCAAGATTTTTGGTTGCAAGTGCTTCATTCTTAAACATGGCAACCTTGATAAATTTGAGTCTAGATGTTCTGATGGCATATTTCTTGAAAATCCTGCTCATTCTCGTGGCTATCGTGTATTTACTGTTGACACAAACAAAATTGTTGAGACTTGCGAAGTCACTTTTGAAGAGGCTAGTCCTGGTACTAGACCCAATGCTACAGGTACTCAGGTTCCTCAAATTCAAGAAAGCATCTTCGTCGATGATGGCTCTGAGGATGAGGACCCGATACATCCTCCACCACTCGAGAGGGTTGGAGAGCCTGCTCTCGCTACTCCAGCCACCGAGTAGCCTCCTCTTATCTTCACCGACGACCTGAGTGTATCTGTTCCTACCTCCACAGCTCGTGAGGTAGAGGCCACTTCTGCACCAGGAGCTCCTCTTCATATTCAGCGACTGCATCCACCTGAGCAGATGATTAGGGATCTTCAAGAGTGAGTCACTCGCTCCAAGTTTATTTCTCCTGATTCTCATGCTCATTCTTCTTTTGTCGCTTCCTTTGAACCCCGAGAT
The DNA here is from genome assembly GCA_036346395.1 of Hsuehochloa calcarea. NCBI lineage: Eukaryota > Viridiplantae > Streptophyta > Magnoliopsida > Poales > Poaceae > Hsuehochloa > Hsuehochloa calcarea. The sequence goes on along the minus strand of CM070609.1, from coordinate 45,952,094 downwards.
ATCTCACATGCTTTATCTGATGCCTCTTGGGTCAATGCCATGCATGAAGAGCTTAAATTTTTTAAAAGAAACAAAGTCTTGACCTTAGTTGAGCCTCCTTTTAATTCTCTTGTTATTGGAACAAAATGGATTTTTTAAAATAAGCAAAGTGAGGATGGATTGGTTGTTCGCAATAAGGCTAGACTTGTAGCTCAAGGTTATTCCCAGGTAGAAGGCTTAGACTTTGAAGAGACCTTTGCTCCTGTAGCTAGATCGGAAGCCATTCGCATTTTACTAGCATTTGCAACATCCAAGGGTTTCAAGCTTTTTCAAATGGATGTTAAAAGTGCTTTCTTAAATGGTTTCATAGAAGAAGAGGTCTTTGTCAAGCAACCACCTGGTTTTGAAAACATAAGTTCCCAAACCATGTTTTTAAACTCTCCAAAGCCTTGTATGGATTGAAACAAGCTCCTCGAGCTTGGTATGATAGGCTTAAGAGTTTCTTGCTTGAAAATGATTTCAAAATAGGAATGGTTGATAAAACTTTGTTCACTCTCAGGCATGGCAGTGATTTCTTATTGGTTCAGATTTATGTGGATGATATCATATTCGGTGGTTCTTCTCATGCTATGGTGTCCAGATTTTCAGATTATGTGAGCAGTGAGTTCGAGATGAGCATGATGGGAGATTCGACATTCTTCCTTGGTCTTCAAGTTAAACAACTGAAAGAAGGCACCTTCATCCACTAGAGTAAGTATACAAAGGACCTTCTTCGGCGCTTCAATTTGGGAAGCAGTAGGCCAATGTCTACTCCCATTGCCACAACCACCGTGCTGGACCCTGATGAGGATGGAGAGCCCGTGGACCAGAAGGAGTACCGCAGCATGATTGGCTCCCTCCTCTACCTCACAGAGTCGAGGCTGGACTTACAATTTGATGTGTGTCTGTGCGCTCGCTTTCAGGCTTCCCCTCGAGCTTCTCATCGTCAAGCAGTACATAGCATCTTGAGGTACCTTCAAGATACTCTTGACTTTGGACTCTGGTATTCTTCTTCTTCTGCTCTCTCTATTCGAGCATTTTCTGATGCTGATTTTGCGGGGTGTAGAGTGGATAGGAAGAGTACTTCTGGCACGTGTCATTTCTTAGGCACATCCCTTATCTCTTGGTCTTCTAGAAAACAGTCTTCTGTTGCACAATCCACAATGAGAGGCCGAGTATGTAGTCGCAAATGGTTGCTCTTACGTTCTCTGGATCTTATCCACGCCATGGGACTATGGGTTATTTTAGAGAGTGTTCCTCTTTTACGTGACAACACTTCTGCCATAAACATTACCAAAAACCCAGTGCCACATTCTAGGACTAAGCACATTGATATTCGATACCATTTTCCGAGAGACCATGTTGAGAAGGGTGATGTTGTGCTTCACTTTGTAGAGTCTGCGCAGCAGCTTGCAGATATTTTCACTAAAGCGCTTGATTCTTCTCATTTTGCTACGTTGCAGAGAGAATTAGGGGTTATTAGTCCTCTTGGGCTGTTTTGAGAGGGAGTTTGCTCTTTTTGCATTCATTGTATCATAATGCATTTTTAAATTCGAATATCTTGCATTGTATTATAAACTTGTGGAGCTTTGATTATTATCTTTGTATGGCATGTTTTCATATTTTATACCATGCCATGTCTTGTGCTAGTCTGCTAAACTTCTTTTATGGCTCTTCTTGTTTAGCCTAGCTTTTGCCATGCTAGCTTTTATATCTGTGAGCAAATTGGAACAAATCATGTTTTTGTTGGATCTTGTGACTAGTTTTGCCTTAGTGATCATCTCATGATTCATGCCATGTCATATAGGTTAAATTGAGTTTTGAACTGAGTTTGAGCTGTAAAATGAGCTTTGTTAATTATTAAGTCAAGCAAATGAAGAATGAGTTTTTATGTGTGAAAAAACTGATCTCACCAATTCTTTCTCATGAGACTGCTTGCCATTGCACTAGGCATGAACTCAGGGGGGGGGGGTTTTGGATGGCCTAGACCATTCTTTTAAGCTTCATGCTTGAGATGGTCGCGGCAAGGCTTGAGATCCAGCACATTGTTTTTTTTAATATATATATATATATATATATATATATATATATATATCATTTTCAGCAAATTGCTCAAAATGCTAAGTGCTTGATTAAAATTGCTTCATACTTGAACTCTTAATGCTCAAAATGCCTCAGTTTCTGATTTCTAGTCTCCATTTTACTTATAGATATGGCTTGACTCATTTTTGGATACCTTGGTGAAACTATAATATTGAGCAACTTATCATTGTATCAATTCATTTAATCTTAGATTATTGCTATTTTGGTCTTAGCTTTGCAATATATGATTTGCCATGATTGAACATAGCTTCTTCACTTAATATGGCTTGGTGTAGTACTTGTACTGTCTTCATGGATAATCTTCATGGCTCCTTTTGCTAAAGTTCAAAAACAAAAAAAACTAGCCATTTCTTCATGCTCTATCTTTTTCCTTGCATCTTGATGAATTCATTGTCAAAGGGGGAGAAAGATTAGAGAAAATGTGGTTTTTAGAGATTTTTGGAGTCATAAAGGGAAAATGAATTTTCTAGAAATTGGTGATCATAGTGAGTGGACTCTCTTAGTTTTATTGCATTTTCTGATTGTATTTGCAAATCTAGAAGACTCACAATGATCAAAGGTCAAATAGAACATTTGTTCTTTCATATGGACCGAAGTGAGATTTTTGGCTACTTTCTGAAAATTGAAACTTTTTGTGCTCTCTTTGCCTTATCTCACTTGCCTATGCTATTCTGAAGCCAGCTTGGTCATCTCCTAAGCTTTCTTTTGCTTATGGACCAAGTTGTGCCTTTGCGCGAAAAGTGCGAGTATTTTATTTTTCAAATCACTAAACTTCATTTTCTGGTAAATTACCAATGTGTTCATCAAGGGGAGGATTGTGGATATCGTGGGGATATGTGCATGATCTTAGAGTGATGAATCAATTGGCAATGACGTTGTTGGTTTGATGAATCTCGCGTTTTCGGAAAATTTCAGTGCTGTCAGTCATTGGCGGTCCGACCGGCCAAGCTGCCGGTCAGACCGGCCGTGTGGCAGTCCGACCGGCAATGCTTGCCGGTCCGACCGGCCACAGTTGATGATGGAATTTGGGGCTAGGCAAAAAATAGGTTGTGTAGGCATGAGAGGGGAGTCTCCTGAATGTGGTCACATAATTTTTGGAGCTCCCAGTCAAAAGTTCTATCCATTGGAAAATTCCAGAGAGCTTGCGGATTTTCAAGTTGAAATTTGGCTAAGTCTTTTGGGGCGGTCCGACCGCCGTTATGGAATCGGTCCGACTGGCATGGTAGGGCGGTCCGACCGACTTCCACTTGGACTTCGACCATTTTGGCATTGTTGTGTTTTCGTTGTGTTTAATGTATGAGTTTTAATGTTTTATTGTTGCATATTGCATTGTTGAGCTAACGTGGGTCAAGTTGTGAAGAACATGTTTAGGATCGATTTCTTTGTCTATTCTTTGTCGCGCGATGGCTTCACTACTACGTAACACGTCATCACAGCGGTTCGAAATCGTCATCACGACGGTTTCGACCGTCTATATTTGTTCGTCTGTGATAACAAGCGCTTATCACGAGCACGTTCAAAACCGCTTGTGAGACTATTATCACGCAGCGGTTTCGCCATAAACCGTCTGTGATAGTGGTTATCACAGCACGGTTTTTAAAGTAAACCGCATGCGTGATAAGTGGTTATCACGCACGGTTTACTTTAAAACCGCTCTGTGATACTAGAATATCACGACGGTTTACTTAAAACCGCGTCGTGATAAGCACTTATCACGCATTTGTTTTATGTTGAAACCGTCGTGGTAATAGCCTTCACAGACGGTTTCAACATAAAACCGTCTGTGGTAGTGAGCGATCCTAGCCACATTGTTTGCTGTTTTTTGGCCAGCCTCAGGAATTGCTAGCCATGCCCTCTGAAAACAAGCATGTACAAAAAAGAGATACATCGCAGATAATCAATTGTTGACAACTCAAATTGATCATTACTCAAAATAAATTAATAAAGATCGAATTTGTTGACGTATTTTCGCTATAGTTGTACAATTGGATTACAATTAAGTCAATTGTTTGCGTGAATCTCTGGGTCGGCGATGGAGTGAAACTCTCCTTTGTCAACTATTTCTGTCATGATAAAGGTGCATAGCTGCCCTCGAACTTCCACGAGCTCTTGCACAACGAGTCCATGTAAATCTATTATCAAACCTCGCTAGGTCAAGAAAAAATGGTAAGGATATATATTTGAATTTACAATTACAAAAAATTATTTCGAGATCGACAAACCTCCGGATTCTTCATCTTAGCACTAATGATTTGTTTGCATATGATGGCAAACGTAGAATGCACATAGCTCATCATTTTTTGTCAAGCAACCTTTGCAAAAATAGAATTACATATATACGTATAGTCATTGAAGACACATTTTATGAAGTATGATATATATAGGATTATTGTGTTGTAGCGCGTCTCGAAATTTCGTCTGTGTGTTAGTTGGTATACCGATCCATCAGTATCTTTCTTGTTGGCTAACATAGGAGATGAACGAACTACATAATTGAAAAAGTTATCCTCGGGCATTTCAAACGAAGGAAGACTACAATAGAGTTATGTATGGAGGAAATGGTCATACTTATCGAGTATTCCTTGCAGAATGCTGAAGTCGTGATCGTTTCTGACTAGGGAATCAAGATATATCACAGTGTTCCTCCTGGGTATAATGACTAAAAGGATCCAGTGGTACCTACTCATGTATGTCGCTATAACTATTAAACCTAAGTACAAATGAAATTTGAATAGCAAATAGTGAAGCACTTACCCCTGGTTGTAGGGCACCAGTATATAGTCCTTGCGAGTCTGAAGAAGCAATGTCGCCGTTATGTAGTTCTCGACGAAGGTCTCGTCTGCTTCGATGGTTTGCATATATACCACGTGTGGGTCGAGGAAACCCACCGGTTCTCGCCCTTCTCGGGCATATTTCATCATGTATCTATACATAAGCAATGAGTTGCGATATTTATCGGTATTACATGAATGTAGAACTTGATTGTACACACTTACAGTGTCCAACATCGTAGAAGCGAGGCGTCGAGGGCTTCGAGATTGAATAGGTTGAATAAGTCGTTGAAGCCCACCACGAAGTTGCCCGGCCCGTTGAAGAAATGCTCATCCTTGTATGCGGCGGTGATTCGATGATCGCACCCTTCTTTGCGGTATTCGCAGTACCGTGCATGCAAAGCGACAAGAAAATCCAGTAGCGGGCTAATTGTGCGTTAGGGCACAACGGTTTTCGATGGAGTACTTCCGTGCTTCGGGACTTGGGAGGCGGCTTAATGTTCGTCGATTTCGATTTGGCCTTAACGATTGGCGGTGTCTTCTGCGAGACGACTCGGAACCGATCTGTAGCACGCTTTTCTTGTTCCTTCTGTCTTCTCCACGGGAACCGATGAGGTGGCCTTCGAGGCGAAATATGAGGTGGAGTCATAGAGGGTCCCGTTGGAGAGGAATGGTCTGTCGAGATTGCGGCCTTCTTTGGGTCGGGGCGATGTCCGTCTTGGGCCATCGGATAAAATCGTACGGCATCCCTAGTGTTGTGATCTCTTCGTTCGGGCGAATGTCCAGTAGGACGGCCATGAAATGTTCATGTACCATGTCCACCTCCACCCTTGCGTAACCATGCGCCACCGGACACCGTCTTTGCATCGCTCCTTCCCGGTATGGATGCACCATCCCCGCCACCTCAATAGGAATGGACCCAACTAACCTCGCTTGAGCTTGCGGTGCCGTCGGCTCCTACAAAGCGATCGCAATTAGCTAAGGCATCCTATAGGTCTATCTTTGGTGCATTCCATAGATGTACATTACCTTGATGCGGTCTATCGATGGTTGGTCGTTGTCATGTTCAAAATTATGCGTGGGCGACACTACTCCGATGTCGAGGACTTGTTCCCGCAATAACGAGGCGGCTTGCATCGGTTGCGAGTACTTGATTCGATTGATCTTGCAAACTTGCTATCTCGCCCTGAAATTCGCCTTAAGCGGTTCCAATCGATTGTCGTACTCGGCCTTGGATCTCTTCCTACTTCTATACATGAAGTAGTCGTCATGAATCCATGTACCCAAGGTACGTTAACCCCTTGCCTCGCGTGCGACCGGGTGCTCCTTGTTTCCTAGGGCCGTAGATAGTATATCCTTCTCCTGTGTTCTTGGAAGGAGCCTTCGGAAGTTTGGGCAATCAATTCACGCGCAAGAGGTCATGATGTTATTATAGTCACTATGAAGTTATGGACTTATAAACAAGTAGGTAGTTCGACATATTTACCACACGTTGGGACACTTCACGTCCGCCGGGTTTGGGAAAGTGACGCCATCGCATTTCACACTTTTGCCCTCGCTTTTAACCGTGTTAGGGAACGCGGTGTGTGATATCGAAAATAGATTCTCCTCCTCCGCCTCCCATTGCGCGGATTTAGCCGCGTACCCAGCGGTGCCGAGTCTGTGGGGGTGAGTATTTCGTGCCTGGATTGCTTTGTGCGCCGCACTTTGCTCCTTAAATTCATCCGTCGTCTTCATAGCCACAAAGGCGTTCCATGTTTCCCGCGTCAAGAATGGAAACTTCATGAAGGGCGTCTCACTCTTGTTCACGTACTGCGTGACAAGAACGCTCTTGAAGGTCCTCCACGCGTGACACATGGAGAGCAAGGCATGCCGTTGGACGCGTATCATGTGTGTTTCTGGGATAGTGAACCTGCTTGAAAGGTCTTCCCACAGCACGCGTCTCTGATCTTTTGTCAGAGACTTCCACTTTGGTGGGGTGATAGGGACCTTTTCCCTTGCAAGTATCCCGCAGATGGTCCGGAATATCGCCGCTGATGCCGGGGGACTCAGAGGGACCTCAACGTCACTGACCTCCGTGATGGTCAGTCGGCCAGCAGGCAATTTCGATATTCCTCTGCCATCTCGCTTACGTATCTGCGGTGTCGGTGACGGCGGCGAAGACGGCGCCTCTGCCATGTGCGGCGTCGGTGACGGCGGCGAAGACGGCGCCTCTGCCATCTCGCTTACTTGCTATCTAATCTGTTCATCATAGAGCGTGTTGTGCAAGGATGGATTGTAAGTCAATATAATGCCATGCTTGAGTACAAAATTAACGAGATATATATGGCATCCTAGAATTAATAAATTCAAAAGAATATCCAAGATGTAATTAATAAGATATATATGGCATCCTAGAATTAACAGTCCAAAATAGACCAATCTTTCTAATGATGTTGTTTAAGAAGCTAGAATACTATTCTCATATACCAAAAAAATGATACGGTGATATATACTACTTCGTCGTTCTCTTTTCTAAAAAGGCGGTGCAAAATATGCTAATGGCAAGAATATCCAAGAAGGAGCTAGCCATTCTTGTATTAATTATATACTTGCTTGTCGGTGTATATATGACCCGTCAAAGTCAATGAACCAAGCTAGTGACATAACAATCACATATATATATATATGGCATCCTAGAATTAATAAATCAAAAGAATATCCAAGATGTAATTAATAGATATATATGGCATCCATTGATCCAAAGGTTTGAGGGTAAGCACTTATTTTTTATGTAAGATTATTTTAGAAATCTAGAACTGTCATTAGGTTTCTCAGTTTCTGTGTTCAGGTTATGCCTGAATACTCAAGTATTGTTGATCATTCTAAACCTGCTATCTTTTACCATGAGTGTGTGATATTTAGTTAGTGAAAATATAAAAGGTTCCCATGGGTGAAGGGAGTTGAAAAGACCGTAAAATATTGTCTGTTAAGGTCTGGATGAGGCATAGTTCTTTCTGATTTGCATAACAAGAAGTCAAGGACATATGATGTTGGGCTCAACTAATGCCATTCTTACAATGTTATATTGCATCAAATACTTTTGAGACGTGTATGTCTCAAGTTCAACATTCAGCCTAACCATATGCATAGGTTTTGCCTTTTGATATCCATTGTTTTGTTCCATCAGTTGGTGTGTAACGATTGGTTTGACACTGACTTAACTTGCCTTTTTATGTGCAACAACACACATGTCATCCCACAAATAATGTATGAGTTGTCTACCTTTGCACGGAAACCCCGTCTTGAAAGACATTGAGCATCCATAAAAAAGAAGACATTGAGCGATTGCATTTTGGTTACTAAATGAATCATTTTCAAACAATTACAAATGTATCCTTACTTACCAAGACTATCTTCCTAACAATTCACAATTCGTGGTCTAAAGGTGTGTCTTATGCAATTTGTCTCCTTGTGCCTTAGATATATCGACATGAAGATGAGAAAAGGTCGCTTAGATATAATTCTTTAAATAAACTTCTTGCAGTTTGTGTGTTCAAAATACAAATGCCATCGATGTAATGTAAAGCTAATAAATGATATGGCGATCACAAGTATGTCCTATTTATACTTTTAAAAGTTAAATTTGACTCAAAGTTAATATGCGATCTTTCTAATTCATCTGGAATTATGCAGTCCCACTGCCTTATGGTTAGATTTTACTGCATCATTAGTTAATTATGTTTTACTGATGATTCTGTTTAGATTGACATCTAACTGTGATAGTGTTACTATATTCTGTAGAGTCAAAATTGCCATATGTATTTTACTGATTTATGCATGTCATGTTCTTTAGGATAGTAATTTTAGTTCCCATAAAAAAGTGAATGTACCGTAACAGATTCACGGCTAGAAATATATGTGGCCTATTGGCTCGGGGAGGAGGTGGGGGTGGCCGCCACCTTCGTGGTGCTTGGGAGGAGCTCGGGAGGAGGTGGCGCTGGGCCTGGGAGGAGGTGGCGCCGGGGCCGGGGTCGTGGAGGAGCTCGGAGAGGAGGCGCGCCGGATTCAGGGGAGGAGGGGCGCCGGGGTCGGGGAGGCGGCGCAGAGGTCGGGGATGGCGGCGCCGAGGTCGGGGGAGGCGGCGCCGAGGTCGGAGGAGGCGGCGCAGAGGTCGAGGATGGCGGCGCCGGGTCGGGCGGCGTGACGGCGGCGCGCGAAAGATCGCGAGACCTAAGGGGCGCGTGAGAGGTGAAACCCTATCGGTTGCTGCCTTATAAAGAACAACATCACGAGGTGGTTCTCGAGGGAACTGTCAGCGATCTATCACGAGCGGTTCCCCGCAGAACCGTGCGTGATGTTTCGAATAACATCACGAGGCGGTTCTTTGAGGGAACCGTCTCGATAATAATCGCGACAGTTCCCTCGAGAACCGTCTGTGATGTCTCCGAGAATGGTATAGCCAAAGATTAACGTTCCCTATATATGGAACATGCAAACATGGTATAGCCAAAGATTTCTTGTTCCATACTTCTAATCATACGATTATTGATGATATATAGTGATAAAGAGTTGCTCCGTGCCATCATAATCGTTGTGGAGTCGGCAAATGCCATCACAATCGGACCTCATGATTTGACTTTGTATTTAACTTTGTGAAATCAAAGCTCCATAAACTCATTTTGTTGATTTGAGCATTACAATGAACATCAACTCCAAATGAAGGAAACCAATTTAATTTTATACTCAGTACATTACAATGAACATCCACATTGTCATCAATATTAAAGATCATAAGTCCATAACACATTAACACATGACAATGGAATAAATTAGTTAATTACAATGGAGTAAATTCTTAATTAAAATATAGCCCTTCATGATGATCGGCCAGCATATAGCTAGCTTCCTCATCGGGTTCTTCCTCGAGCTCGATGCCGTCTCCAAAGGTGGCAACTCGTCAAATTGATTGTATTCTTCCTCGTCCACTACATTCTCAACTCCGAAAATCCTCCTTTTCCATGAAGAACTACGTGGCGCTTCTTATTTGCCGGTCGGTTACATAGAAGACTTGAACAACTTGGTTAGCCAGTATGAATGGTTCGTCTTTGTATCCGACACGTTCGAGGTCCACGGTAGTGACGCCAGTACTTATCGACCTTCACTGTGGGAGATGGACCCAACGGCACCGAAATAGGGGATCTTGAAAAGCACGTAGTTGATCTCCCATATCTCCTCTATTTGCCCATAGTACGAGCTCCTCACCCATCGATGCATCAATGCATCTATCACGGACACATTTACTCTTTGACCGCTCTCTTCCTATCCTGAGCTGCCGTATAAAATGTGTACCCATTTATGTCGTATCCTTGCCATGTGACAATTGTAAAATGTGGCCCTCTTGCCAACCATAGTAGCGTATCATCACTTGATGACCTCCGAGTGATTCGCACCTTTAACCATTCGTTGAACCGACGGTTGTGCTCTCGTGATCCAAACCTCCGACCGTGCGGATTACGTTGGCGTACCATGTCTTTGTGCTCGTCGATGTACGGGGACACTTGGGTCATGTGTTGTAAGACCGTGAAATAGGCTTGAGCGTACGTATCCAGATCGGGAGTGATTGATTTCCTTCCGATGGTCCCGATACCATCCGTCTCCCTCATGACGAGATAGAGGCACACCAATCGGATCCACCTGAGCCATGTAGTCGACGCAAGAACTCAATGACCTCTTCCGTTGCATAACCTTCGATGATGCTGCCCTCCGGTCGAGATCGATTCCGTACGTAGGACTTGAGAATTCCCATGTACCTCTCGAACGGGTACATATGACGTAGAAACACAGGGCCGCATATCTTTATCTCTTTCACAAGGTGAACAATGAGATGGACCATGATATCGAAAAATGACGGAGGGAAATACATCTCAAGATGACACAGAGTCGTCACTACCTCGGCCTGCAGAGCATCTAGTCCTTGGGGATCGATGACCTTCTGAGCAATTGAGTTGAAGAAATAACACAGCCTCAAGATTGCCACTCGGACCTTGTTCGGCAAGATACTCCTAATTGCAACAGGAAGCATTTGTGTCATCAACACACGACAATCATGCGACTTCATACCAATTAATTTCAAATCTTGCATAGAAACAAGTTTCTTAATGTTAGCGGAGTAACCAGACGGGACTTTCACACCGTGCAAGCTCTGGCACAGTTCATTTCTCTCGGCCTTGGACAGAGTAGCAAGTCGGGGAAGGTACGTTAGTCTGTGATCGGTCTCTTTCGGTGCTAACTCGGTCCTTATGTTCATATCGACCAAGTCACACCGTTAACACCATCCTTTGTTTTGCCACTAATGTTCAAAGCAGAGACCAATCAAGCTATCACATACATTCTTCTCTACATGCATAACGTCGATGCGTTGGCGAACTTCTAAGTACTCCCAATAAGGCAAGTCCCAAAAATTGACCGCTTCTTCGGATGTTCTTCTCACGGGTTCTTAATTTACGTCCCTTCCCAAGCACAACATCGATATCCTTAACCATATCATAGAGCTCTTTCCCACTAAAAGCCCTTGAAGTGAACCGTCTTCCTTATTTCCGTCGAATTGTTTCTTCATCTTGCGGTATGGGTGACTCCTCGGAAGGAACCTACGGTGGCGATATACACGCTTTTGCGAGTTGTTCACCATACACTCTCCGTAGCATCTAAGCGGTCGCAGACGAGGCTTTGACTCCTTTTGTATCGGCTTGACAAAGTTACCAAGGGGGAAAATCATTGATGGTGCGAGAACAACATGGCGCGTAAAGTGAAGTTCTCTCGTTTGTACGCATCCCATACATGCCCCTTCATTCCACAGTGTCACAAGATCTTCCAAAGAATGGTGCTAGGTACACATCAATATCATTCCTGAGTTGCTTGGCCCTTGGATAAGTAGTGACATCAAAATGTACTTCCGCTTCATACTGAGCCAAGGAGGAAGGTTGTACATACATAGATTCACGGGCAGTGCTATGTCGGCCGCTCATGTTACCGAAAGGATTCATTCCATCCGTACTCAACCCTAACCTTATGTTCCTCGGTTCGCGACCGAACTCTTCAAGCTCCGATCGAAGTTTCTCCTTTAGCGAGAATCGTGCAGGTGTCTTAGCTTTCCATCTCTCTTACGCTCCTCTGAGTGCCAACGCAGCAATCTTGCCTCCTTTGGGTTCGCAAATAAATGCTTCAAACGTGGGATTACAGGCAGATACCACAACATCTTAGCAGGAGGTCCTTGCTTCACCTTAGCAGTATTTTGACGCTTGTATCGGGATGCTTTGCACACGGGACATACATGCATGTCTGCATACTCTTTACGGTAGAGGATACAATCGTTCGGACATGCATGTATTCTTTCTACTTCCATTCCCAATGGGTAAATAACCTTCTTTGCTTGATAGGTGGTGCTGGGCAACACGTTTCCCTCCGAAAGGATATCCGCTAGGAGACCTAACAACGCCGTGAAACTCTTATCGGACCAACTATTGCTTGCCTTCATTTTCAGCAGTTCAAGCACGGTTGACAACCTTGTGTATTCCGGCTTGCGGCCGAGGAACAAAGGTCTCACCGAGTCCTCCCTTAAGCCCTCGAATTTACAAAACTCTCTCTCCTCAGTAGTTCTCTTACGCATCGCGTAGCATCTCGATCCAGATTGTCATCGTGCCCCCTATCCTCATCAAAAGCACAGTCCACATCCGGCAAATCGTTGACTTCCTCGGCGATGTCGTCATTATTAACTTCTGGTATAATCTGCTCTTCACCGTGACTGGTCCAACATGTATACCCTTTTTTGAAACCCCTTCGAATCAAGTGCGCTTCGATCTGCGCCGCGTTGTTAAACATCTTCAGATTACCGCAATCAATGCACCTGACGGTACATAAAATTTATCCCTTCTTCAACATATCCTGCTTAGCGGCTCTTCTAAAAGCAACCACGCCATTAATGTAATCTTGACTCACACGGTTCACACCGTACATCCAGTTTCGATCCATCTACACTACGCATGTAACAAATTAGTGTCAAATTGATTAGCGATTAATTTATAGCAAACATAAAGGGTTATAGATCGTTACCCTCGGAGCTCACGAAGAAAATATCTAATATCTCTCGATAATCCCTACCTCTTGACACCGATATCTATCTCAATTGAACAATCATGCAACCCAAATATAGGCATCATCTCATACAACACTTATTAACCTAAAATACCGAACAGTAAATGCAATATTGCTTGACCCAAACCCCACCGCATCTTGGAACCTGTGTAAATTTTATTTTTAAGCCAATTAATTATCCTAACTCAAATTTTAGTGATTATTAGACCTAATTCAATTTTATTAAGTTACCACTCCTAAGTCAAATTTTAGTTCATTAGTTATAAGTGGAAACCATTATTCAAAACTAAGATTTGCAGGGCTAATATTATTTATTCCAACATTGACGGTGCAAGATCGATCATGTGCTAAATCTTTGTGTCATCCTCAAAGATCACCTAGAAATAGCAACAAAAAAATAAGGGTGCATAAGTCCAAGACTCAACAAGTATGTAATAAATCAATAGTAACAACACCATTCTCAATATTCACAGTTAGCATCTACACTATGTTTTCTCCTTTCTTTTAGTCAATGCATTAACACACAATACAATGCCAAGTCCACAAGCAGATTGGAGGAGCTCATACCAGTATTAGAGGAGGAGCCGCAGTTGGAGGAGCTAGGCGGGAAGTGGCGCTGGAGCGGTAGACACAACAGCGGTCTGGTGAGGATGTCTCGGCTCAATTTATATGAAGCACGAAATCACGCAGACGGTTCTATTTGAGAAATGCGCGATAATTACTATCACAGACGGTTCTGAACCGTGTGTGATAGGCTCGCTTCGTCAAAACAAAGCCCAGACAGACCCAACACAGACGGTTCCAAAGGAACCGTCTGTGATGGGCTGTCTGCTATAGCCTTTTTTGTAGTAGTGCTTGCAGGTCAACGACGTCAACGGCGAGGAGGATCGGGACTACGCTTGGAGAGCTGAGGTCCAGAACGATTATGGATGCCGACTAGAGTTGTGTGACTCAAGCATAGTGCAGAATGGACAAGATGGTTCGAACGGGCAGTTCGTTGCAGCTGGTTGGATCAAGCGGCGCGGGGGTCAGTGCAAGTGCAAGCTCATGCTCATATGCATCTCATCAGCTGATACCGGTATAGCAGAGTGTTCACCCATCGATGACACACTCTGTAACACCCTGTCTATTCGGAAGACAAAATGCTACCTAAAAGATCTAACATACAACTACACTTCCGAAGTATTTTAAACAATAACCAATATAATGGCAGAAAGGAATCATCATGCATTAAAACCACAGCAGGACTAAAGACTAAATTCATTAGTGTATAAGCAGGGAGTGATTAAGGACCACTAGTAGCATTTAAATAAACATATCATGGAGAGAAATATCAACCAATCTTAACTTTATTTATTACAGTTCCTCAATTAACGAATGGAAAATATAATCGAAGCATATGTTTGAAGAATAAAAATATGGTGAACTGAGTGAAAAGTGCTTGTCTACTCCCACCCAACATAGCCATCATCAACGATCAGCTAAATAAATAAACAAAACAAGAATGAGTCGAGACTCAACAAGTACAATAATTAAGTGATCATACAAAATTATGAACAAGTCAACCACAATACGAATTATGAACATATTACTCAAAGCTTATGTGGATGGCTGGAATGAATGGATGCATTGAAAGGGATGGACTGCACACACGCTCATACCGGTATAGCGAGTGACACACCCGTCGGTGTTCACCTAAGCCCGTACTTAACAAACTACGGGGATCCAATTACCGTATGAAGAACGTTTCATACGGGTGTCCGAAATTGCCCACATTAGAATGGTGGATCTTACATGCCCATACTGGAGTTGATGGGTCTTTACAAATCCACTCCCGTGGATGGAACATGAATAACGTATGAATGGAATGAAACATATGCAATGAATGTCACCACTTTATTCCACATGGATTACCAATTAAGAACGGAATATATAACATGGAATATGAACATAGACCACAAGATTAACAGTACATCAACAATCATTCAACTGAAATCAATATATATTAACACATTGTAATTGCCTTGCGCGACGTGACGCGCTAGGAGGCAACGAATGTGCTCCTACACTCGCCGCCTACACAATTATGTACTCAAAATAAGAACAACATGATGCCGGATAAAACTACCGATGATCTACAATAACTCCCTAACTATCCAACACAACGAATAAACCCAAAACCAAAATCAGACAATTCAGCCACCTGAAATGACACTGGACAGCGGCACGAAAAAATTCATATCTATTGATCCAGGACTCGGAACGAGGTGAGTCCAGTGGCCAAAGATACTTAACAAGCAAACCTACAAAACTCTAGTTTACAAGATTTCCTGATTCGGCCAAAATAATTAACTAAACAGTAGGTGAATGTGCTTGACAGAAATCTGTCCAGACGAACATAACAACAGCGAATAACATAACATAACATTTAATATATAAATCATATTAAAGTGTTCTTTATCAATATGGAAATATGATAAAATTATATACATAAATCATTTGGTATGACAAATCTGAATCTGATACTAACCAAATCATATTTCATTAAACAACTTTATTGATAATTCTCGTCAGGTCTCTGAGGACAGTAGAAAAAATCTATCGTAACTTTTGAACCGTGGATCGGAATCTGGTGATCTTGGTGGCTAGAAAAAGCTAAGAACCGTGGCTACAAATCTCTAGGAGGTGAGAACCCCCATATCGTCCTCTAAGAAGCCCAAACTGGCCGCACAACACACTGGATAGATTCTGGAAATTTTACGACAGCAATTCGATTCAATCCTAATAATCAAATCTGCATCCAAACAGTACCAAACAATGAAATAGACTCTTTCTTACCCTTGAAGACTCATAGGGAGACGGTTTTCAATCCCTCGGAGAACCCCCTTCCTTCTTCTTTGAGATCGGCCACCAACGCAGCAACCGCAAGGTGGGAGGGGGGCCGGCTGAAGAGAGAGCAGGAGGAGGCGGCTTGCAGGTCTTGTAGAGCGACTTCGGGGAGCAGCAGAGCCATGCTGGGCCAGGAGACGGCGTCAAGGAACAGGAGGTGGCGTCGGTTTGGGAGTAGAAGAGGTGGCAGCTTGGAAGGGGATGGGAGTGGCGGCTCAAGGGAATAGGGAGGTGGCCGGCTAGGGTTGTGGGGGGACGTGGGGGTGCATGGGCTTGGGCCTCCTGGGCCTTCCCCCCCGCATCTCGGCCCATACATGGCTAGCCAGGCCAGCCCAGCCTGGGTCGGAGGCCGAGGGTTTCAAATTTCCCCCAAAACTTTCGATTTTCGAATAAATTCTTTCACCCGAATAAAATTCCCTCAAACCGATACTCACGATATTACACTCTACCCCCCTTAATAGAATTCAACCCCGAATTCTACACGACGAAACGAATACAAGAACATAATATCACAGAATTGAAATCAACGATTTAACACGTACAAGAAGCAAATAGATCTGGATATTTCTCGCGCATGCGGGACTCTAGCTCCCAAGTGGCCTCTCTCTCAGTCTGATGAGACCAAAGAACTTTGACATACTTTAAAATCTTGTTCCTCAGCACCTGCTCTAACTTCTCTAGTATATTTATTGGCCGGCACTCGAAGGTAAGATCCTGCTCAATGCTAAACGGCTCCAATGGTATAACATGCTCTGGGTCTCTCAAGAATTTCCTCAACATTGATACATGGAACACATTATGAACTCTGCTCATGGATTCAAGAAGATCCAAACGATAAGCCAATTTCCCAATTCGTGCCACGATTGGAAATGGCCCAACGTACCTCGGGCTAAGCTTCCCTTTGGTACCAACCCGCACTACACCTCTGGTAGGCGATACTTTCAACAGAACCTCGTCCCCCACTTCGAATTCCAAATCTCGCCTTCTGACATCTGCATAGCTCTTATGTGGGTTCTGAGCAGCCAACAGATTCTTCCTAATCTCTGCTACTATAGCCACAGTCTGCTGAACCCAATCGGGACTCAAAAATACTCGCTCTCCAACTGCATCCCAACACAACGGGGACCTGCACTTCCGCCCATAAAGAACCTTGAACGGAGCAGCTCGAATACTAGCATGATAGCTGTTGTTATAAGCGAACTCTGCCAAAGCTAAGTGATCTTCCCAGCCTCCCTTCCAAGACATAACACAACATCTGAGCATATCCTCCAGTGTTTGTATGGTGCGTTCAGACTGACCATCTGTTTTGGAGTGAAAAGTGGTACTAAGACGAAGTTGTGTGCCCAAGGTACTTTGCAAACTCTCCCAGAACTTGGAGACAAATTTAGCATCTCGATCAGAAACAATGGTTTTAGGAACCCCATGCAACCGCACTATTTCTCGCACATAGAGAGGAGCCAAATCACTTGCTGGATTTGTTGTACAAATAGGAATGAAATGTGCAAACTTATTGAACTGGTCCACTATGACCCAAATAGCATCCTTTCCTCGCTGCGTGCAAGGTAAACCAACTACGAAATCTATGGATATGTCATCCCATGACCATACTGGAACCTCCAAAGGTTGCAGCAAACCTGCTCGTCGCTTATGCTTAGCCTTGACCCGCTGGCAAACTCCACAAGATGCTACATATTGAGCGATATCAACCTTCATCCTTTTCCACCAGAAACTCTTCTTCAAGTCCTTGTACATCTTGGTCTCACCAGGATGTACGGTATACGCAGTACGATGTGCTTCCCTTAGAATCTCATGTTTTACCTGAGCCTCCTGTTGTACACAGAGGCGACCATTAAAATGCAATGCACCAGACTCATCTACACTGAACTGACCTTGTTTGCCCTCAATGAAACGCTTCCTCACTCATTTGGAGCATCGGATCGTCTTTGTTGTGCTTCCCTTTCGATCCGGGATGGCTGACTCAAGAAGTAACCGAGTCTCGGTCTGGGCGGTACCCGCAAAGCAAAAGGAGATGTCCATACGCTCAAAATCAGCAATAAGACAACTGAGAGTAGGAGGTGTCGCCTTGCGACTCAAAGCATCTGCTACAACATTAGACTTGCTAGGGTGATACTGAATAGTGAGATCATAGTCTTTGATCAGCTCAAGCCATCTCCTCTGTCTCAGGTTCAAGTCTTTCTGGGTAAATATGTATTTTAGACTCTTGTGATCAGTGAATATATCACAAGATTCGACGTACAAATAATGGCGCCAGATCTTCAAAGCAAGAACCACTGCAGCAAGCTTTAAATCATGAGTAGGATAATTCTGCTCATGTTTCTTCAACTACCTCGATGCATAGGCAATCACTTTGCCTTGCTGTATGAGCACACAACCAAGTCCAACTCTAGACGCATCTGAATAGATGGTGAACCGCTTCCCAGGCTCAGGAAGGGTATGTATTGGAGCGGTCACCAACCTATCTTTCAAAGTACAGAAACTGCGCTCACACGCATCTGACCGCTGGAATTTGACACCTTTCTGTGTCAGCTGGGATATCGGTCTAGCGATGGTCGTCTACAAAGCGCCGGTAATAGCCAGGTAAACCCAGGAAACTCCTCACTTTCTTGACATTGGTTGGCCTTTTCCATTCTACCACTGTTGAGATCTTACTAGGATCAACTGAAATGCCCTCTTGATTAATTACATGGCCCAGAAACCCAACTTCAGAAATCCAGAATTCACACTTCTTCAGCTTGGCATAAAATTGGTTCTCTTAAATTCTCAAGAACCAACCTCATATGCTGGACATGATCCTCTTCCGTCTTGGAATAAATCAGGATATCATCACTAAATAGTACAAGGAAATCATCTAGGTATCGACGCAGCATGCTGTTCATGGTTTCCATGAAAACTGCAGTAGCATTTGTTAGTCCAAAAGACATAACCTTATATTCATAATGGCCATACCTCGTAGAGAAAGATGTCTTCTCAATATCTTGCTCCCGAACTCGAATTTGGTTATAACCTGACTGAAGATCAATATTGGAGAATATTCTAGCCCCTTCAGTTGATCAAAGAGATCCTCAATGCGGGGCAAAGGATATTTATTCTTTACAGTAGCCTGATTAAGAGCTCAATGGTCCACACACATACGCCAACTGCCATCTTTCTTCTTACTGAATAGAACAGGCGCGCCCCACAGGGAAATACTACACCGAATCATACCTTTGGACAGAAGATCGTCCAATTACTTTTTCAACTCCTCCTGGAAAGGTCGTGCCAAACGGTATGGAGACTTCGAAATGGGACGAGTTCCTGGAATAAGATCAATCCGGAACTCCACTTTTCGCTCTAGAGGCATTCCAGAAAGCTCCACAGGAAAGACATCAAAAAACTCATTCACGATAGGAACCTCCTCGATACGCAGTGAAGAGTCAATCTTCTCACTGAGAGACCAAAGCAACCCAATGGTTGAGGCCCGGCGACTAGGAAACAGACAAACCAACATGAACAATGAATCAGACGGTGCACTGCCCTGAAACACCAGTTCCTCACCGGACGGGGCCTGCAAAGTCACCATCTTCCAGAAGCAACAAATCTTGGCACGGTAACGGAATAACCAGTCCATGCCCAAAATAACATCAAAAGGTGACAACTGAATTACCATAAGGTTAGCAATGAAATTCTCATCATCAATAGTGATAGAACAGCCAGGACATGCTGTAGAGCTAGAAATAAGACCCCCCGGAGAGCTAACTACCACATACTCAGAAATATGCTGCAAACTCAAACCCACTCTTCTAGCAAACTACAGGGACACAAACGTATAAGTAGCCCTTGAATCAAACAGAACGAAAGCATCATGCAAATCGACTAGTAAAGTACCTGTCACCACATCAGGACGGCTTATAGTCTCAGGAGTGGGCATGGCGTAGACTCCCGGTGGTGCCGGAGCAGAGGATGCACCAACACTCGGCGAAAGGTAACCAGGAACTACCGCGGGAGGAACGAACGACGGCGGTGCAGACGGAACGGGGTTCCAGTAGAACCCCGCAGGAGGTGCAGGAGTAAATATTGTAGGAGGAACCCATCCTGAAGAGAACTGAGGCACAGGCACAGTAGTTAGGGTTTGAACTGAACCCCGAGGAACACTGGAAGAAGAAGCTGGTGGGACGGACTACCACTTGATGATGCTCGCCGGGTTCTGCTTGCATACGGACAACTTGTGGCCTTCCCAACAACACTGACGGCATGTCCCTCTGAAGGAACACTCTGAAGCCCGGTGCCCCTCACCACACCTGAAGCATTTCATACCTTGACCTAGAGCAGGAAGCATCTGGGGTGTAGATGACAAAGAACGTGGCGCCGATGAAGAAGATTGCCACTGCTGAACAAGGTGCGAGGGAAGAACTCTTTGAAACCTCTTGGGAGCAAGTCACTAAGAAGACCCACCCCCACCAAAACTCTCCTTCTAGCCACCACCAACACCACCAGCAGGGATAGGGCCATTAGCAGCCTGCCTCTGTGAAGAAGGATCCCTCTCCAGCTCCATCCCCTTGGCGTGTTCGACCACGGAGCTGAAGTCACGCAAACCGGTCGCCCCTAGAATCTGGTGATATTCCTGATTTAGGCCCCGACAGAACCTCTTGGCCTTCTCCCGGTCATCACTAGCCACTGCTGGTACAAAGCGTACCAGGTTGTTAAACCCAGTCTCATACTCAGACAATGACATCTTCCCTTGAACAAATGTCAGCAGCGATTGCTCCATCTTCTCAATGAAGTAGTCCAGATAGAACTTTGTCCAGAATTTCTCCACGAATACCTCCCAAATAACTGGTCCCTGCACTGGGGTCCTAGCAGACAGAACCCCTTCCCACCAGATATCAGCTTGGCCCTTCAACTGAACGGCCGCAAATCGCGCCTTCTGCGCAGAAGTCAGCTCTAACGCCCCAAACTATCTTTCAATATACCTCAACGAATCTGCAGCCTGAACCGGAGTACCTACTCTGTCAAAGGTGTCCAGGCGAAGTGACATCCATTTGCGGAGACTCATCCTAGCCTCGGGTGGAACTGCTGCAGCAACTGGTTCCGCCGCAGTCGCAGCGACCGCATGAAACGCTGCCTGCAATTACTGGCGAAGTAGCTGGTTCTCCCTCTGGAGATTCTGAATGATATCTAGCGACGCAGCCTGAGCCTCTGCGGCCGGAGGAGCAGCTGAGGTAATATCTTCAGTAGCAGCACCAGCAGATCTCTCGGACGAAGGCGAAGACCCAGCTGG
Organism: Hsuehochloa calcarea; assembly: GCA_036346395.1. Lineage (NCBI taxonomy): Eukaryota > Viridiplantae > Streptophyta > Magnoliopsida > Poales > Poaceae > Hsuehochloa > Hsuehochloa calcarea. The sequence goes on along the minus strand of CM070609.1, from coordinate 45,930,902 downwards.
ACCGCGTCCACGACCACGACCACGGATCGGTGGACGACCACGGCCACTGCTTCTACAACTTGCCATCTAAGAACAACACATCAAATAAAACCAAACACTTAGCTTAACAGCAATATAGCATAAAATAATTCAACAACGACTCAATAATCAAGTCGCATCAATGGAAATGCGGAAGCAATGAATTACCCAACCCCTCCTACTGTGCACAGTGTGTCCATTTTTAAGATGTTTGAATTAACCATGGACCTAAAGCCCGCTCTGATACCAACTGTAACCCCCTGGCTATTCGGAAGCCAAAATGCTACCTAAAAGATCTAACATACAACTACACTTCAGAAGTATTTTAAACAATAACTCATATAATGGCAGAAAGGAATCATCATGCATTAAAACCACAGCAGGTCTAAAGACTAAATTTATTAGTGTATAAACAGGGAGTGATTAAGGACCACTAATAGCATTTAAATAAATATATTATGGAGAGAAATATCAACCAATCTTAACTTTATTTATTACAGTTCCCCAATTAACGAATGGAAGACATAATCGAAGCTTATGTTTGAAGAATAAAAATATGGTGAACTGAGTGAAAAGTACTTGTCTACTCCCACTTAACATAGCCATCATCAACGATCACCTAAATAAATAAACAAAATAAGAATGAGTCGAGACTCAGGAAGTACAATAATTAAGTGGTCATACAAAATTATGAATAAGTCAACCACAATACGAAATATGAACATATTACTCAAAGCTTCTGCGGATGGATGGAATGAATGGATGCATTGAAAGGGATGGACTGCACACATGCTCATACCGGTATAGCAAGTGACACACCCGTTGGTATTCACCTAAGCCCGTACTTGACAAAGTTCAGGGATCCAATTACCGTATGAAGAACGTTTCATACGGGTGTCCAAAATTTCCCACATTGGAATGGTGGGTCTTACGTGCCCATACTGGAGTTGATGGGTCTTTATAAATCAACTCCCATGGATGGAACATGAATAACACATGAATGGAATGAAACATATGCAATAAATGTCACCACTTTCTTCCACATGGATTACCAATTAAGAACGGAATATATAACATGGAATATGAACATGGACCACAAGATTAATAGTATATCAGTAGTCATTCAACCGAAATCAATATATATATTAACACATTGTACTTGCCTTCCGCGATGTGACGCGCCAGGAGGCAACAAAGATGCTTCTGCACACGCCGCCTACACAATTATGTACTCGAAATAAGAACAACATGACACCGGACAAAACTACCAATTATCTACAATAACTCCCTGACTATCCAATACAACGAATAAACCCAAAGCTGAAATAAGACAATTCAACCACCTGAAACGACACTGGATAGTGGCACGGAAAAATTCATATCTATTGATCCAGGACTCGGAACGAGGTGAATCTAGTGCCCAAAGAAACTTAACAAGCAAACCTACAAAACTCTAGTTGACAAGATTTCCTGATTCGGCAAAAATAATTAACAAAACGAGAGGTGAAGGAGTCGATGTAAATCTGTCCTGACGAGCAATGTAAAAAGAAACAAGAACATAACATAACTTTTAATATATAAATCCATTTGGGGTGACAAATCTGAATCTGATCCTAACCAAATCATATTTCATTAAACAACTTTACTGATAATTCTCGTCAGGTCTCTCAGAACAGTAACAAAGAATCTATCGTAACTTTTGAACCATGGATCGGAATCTGGTGATCTTGGTGGCTATGAAAATCTAAGAACCGTAGCTACAAATCTCTAGGAGGTGAAAACCCCCAGATCGGCTTCTAAAAAGCCAAAACCGGCTGCACAAGACACTAGACAGATTCTGGAAATTCTACGACCGCAATTCGATTCAATCATAATAATCAAATCTGCATCCAAACAGTACCAAACAATGAAATAGACACTTCATTACCCTTGAAGACTCACAAGGAGACGGTGTTCAATCCCTCGGAGAACCCCGTTCCTTCTTCTTTGAGACTGGCCACCAACGCAGCAACCGCAAGGGGGAGGGGGGCCTGAAGAGAGAGTAGGAGGAGGCGGCTTGGAGGTCTTGGAGAGCGACTCCGAGGAGCAGCAGGGCCGTGCCGCGGCAGGAGACGGCATCAACGAATAGGAGGTGGCGCCGGTTTGGGAGGAGAAGAGGTGGCAGCTTGGAAGGGGATGGGAGTGACGGCTCAAGGGGATAGGGAGGTGGCCGGCTAGGGTTGGGGGAGAGGTGGGCGCGCATGGGCTTGGGCCTGCTACGCCTCCCCCCTCTCGGGCCATACATGGCCGGCCAGGCATGCCCAGCCTGGGTCGGAGGCCCAGGGTTTCAAATTTCCCCCAAAACTTCTGATTTCCGAATAAATTCTTTCACCCGAATAAAATTCCCTCAAACCGATACTCGGGATATTTCATGTTCTTTCTTCATTAAATACAATGCAAATGCATATGCATATTTCTCATCATAGCTTATACCGGTATAGTAGGGTGAATACTCGTTGGTGTTCTCTCAGGCCTGTCCTCTTTCATATGGGGATCTTAACGTCCACTCTCATGGAGTGCCTACCGAAATAGGTCTTACTCTTTCCACTCCTATAGGATGCCTCCTTTTGCGTACTCTTGGGAGTACGTACTCCCACTTCCAATATACCACTTAAATGAACATATTATACTTCTTTATCACTTTTATTATACTTAAATACCAATTATAAGATACTCCAATGCAACTTGAGTGAAATTTTTTTATTGGGGCCCTTTATTTTTGCTATATACCTTTTTCATATATAAAAGAAGTATATACACAAATTTTGCTATAAAAAGTGGCATTTACTGATTTTTTTTCATGAAACTAACTTTTGGGTATGTTATAATCATTATTGGAGTATGCTCAAATTGATAAAGATATTTCATCATACGATTTAAGTAGTATATGAGAAGTGGGAGTATGTACTCCTAGGAGTACCATATCATTTTCCTATATATATCAATTTATAAAGTTACATTATGTACAAGAAACACTGAAATAGAATTAAAACATCTTAATCCCACAAAAAACAGAGCGCAATGTACAGTGATTTTCGCTCTAGAAGATCTTTTCCAAGAATCCCAACTAGGATCTTTTTGCTTAAAGACTTTTTCAATGTGTTGCTTCCAAATATGCCAAGTAGCTATGGTAAAAACTTCCATGATGTGGGGTGCTACTTGAGGTAGGTCTTCTCTTTTCATGCAATGATTGGCATGCGTGATGTATGAAACAATTCTTTAAGCAAATATCATGTATTACCTTAAACATCATGCATCCTCGTATATATGAACATTATGAAAATCATGAATAATTCACAAATTATTAATGTAAATATTGCATTGAAATCAACTATCAGGAGCAATCATCACAATTCATAGTCCTACCACCATGCATTTTCCTTTCAACCCATTGGAGCGGAATGAAGCGTACCCGATGCAACCTTTGGATTGAGCAACACCACCACCTGAACAAGCCATTCCCAACTCAATACCATGCTACACAGCAACGTACAATAGTAAACACATAAACAGTACTCCTACACATGTGAACGATACAAGTCTCATCTTTTCCCGATTATCCACCATGTTGTCCCGGTGTTTAAATGAGCATAACTTGCAACCCAAGAACACAAATATATTAAATATGTTCTGGAAACTATATCAAACTTCACACCTTTCAATTCAGGACAGTAATATATGTATTTTTATAATACAAAAATTCTACAGCATGAAACATAGTAAATATTACCACTTTTAGAATCTACAAGAAATTATATACAATCTTCCACTTGTTACCATTATTTAATTCGGCCACTATTAGACCGCTCCACATAGGAGCTCAAGCAAACACCGAGAAGAAAACCTTTTGGAAAACATTGACTGAAGGGGTCATACTAAGGACTAGTCAGACTGGCAACATATGCCCGATCAGACCACTCCTCCGGTTAGACCACTATCACTGGTTAGACCGCTCAACAGATGGCAGTCAGAATGCTCCTACGGTTAGACCATAACCACCGGTTAGACCGCCCGACGGTCAGTTCGGCAACACATGCCTGGTTAGTTTGGCCTTGTGAAATTGCAGAAGAACAAGATGCATGCACTTCAACACATTTACAAATTGTCATCCCATGCAAAGAAAGGAATAAAAACATGATCCATGACAAGTTGCAAAATACATTTGCCGACTTTTTAGAATCATGCCACAAGGGTTATGAATATGGACTCGAACTATTTGCATAACAAATTCGCAAACTAAAGTCACACACTACAAGGATTATGCATGAGCCTCGACTATTTGCAAAATACATTCGCAAAAACTCAACATACCAAAGAGAGCTAGAGTAAGCATAATGAGCTATCAACACATGGCATACTTAAGCTACTAGTCAAGACTCCTCACATTGTCGCAAATTTAGAGGATTAAGAGGGTAAAATACAAATTTAGAGAGCTAAGTGACGCAATCTCACAAGTTTAAAGAACTACAGTAGAATTTTCTCTATTATATTTATAGTGTAAATTTTTTGCCAACGTCCAAATTTGATCGAATAATTGAGTAAATATTCAATACTTATCGGGATTCGTATTGGATTAGAGAATATTACCTAGTTAAAAAAAAATCGAACATGTTCGAATCTGTATTCGTATACTACGTATTGATGTGCAACCTTTTTCCATTTCACCCACTGTATACGTATACGACGTACGTACGCAGGCAGGTCCCCGCAGCCGGGCGGCCACATACCCCGATGTTCCCTGCCATTAATCCTGCGAGCAAGCAGGCGATAGATAGGCGCTCGGTACGGCTCTGGGGCTCCGCATGCTCTGCCTCCTGAAGAGTTCAAAGGGGGCAAAGTAAGCAGCAGTCGCGAAGGCGCCTCTCAAAATTTGGCCTCAAAAGCAGGGGCGCGTCGAGTAGCGGGCAGGGCGCGATGGCAACGGCTTTGGAAGCGACTGTTTATCGCGACCTCGCCGCGGAACAAAAGTACGGCACCGCCGGGCCGCGGCCGCAGACAGGCAGGCCGGCAGTTTGGGTCTCGTACGTACCTGCAGCATCTGCGTGCATGCATGCGTATTGGCGTGGATCGATGGCGATGCGTCGACGCGCGCGCCGCGGCCGGCCGGCAGCGGAAGCAAATCCCCTGCTGTTACTGCAGAGGGGCACTATCCCGACAGTAGCCTTAGCAGATCACTGTAACGCGCATTGTAGATAAAAGATCTGGATCCTCTGCAAACAATAATCTTTGAATGTGTAAACAGTGTTATGCCGTGCTACTGTAGTAGTACTGGAACAATCAAAGTACTGTAGCTATTGCTCTTAGATACAGCATCAATTTGTACTTCAAAACACTGTAGCTATTGCTCTTAGATACATCATCGATTTGTGCTATTTGCGCACACTGCTATAGCGATTCAATGTATAAACAAAAACTGCAGCGCTAGATCTAAACTCTTGCTTTTTTTGTTCCGAGCCCTTGCTTTTATGATCTGACGGTGGACAATACCCCGAATGCATATTACTTTGTATTAACGCAGACGATCGGTTTCCATATTTGGCACATTCTCGTAAGTACGTAGCAATTAAAGAGATATAGGGTAGTTGCTCTACCAATCAATTAAAGGGAGAATTGGGGCTATCAACTGCTAGCAAGGGAATGGTTCGCATGTATATAGTGTTACGTGTTAAGTGTTGTGATAATTGTGAACAGTTTCATCGATCAGTTCATTAATTTATGAGATGTACTGTGATTCGTACATATCCCTAGTTTTTGCATGTGCATTAATGTAATGTCCCAAAAAGCTGATGCGGCTAAGTCCGGCCAACCACGGGCTAGAGGTCGGTGGCGTCCGGCCATGTCACGTATAGTTTTTTCGTTACATGGTCGAATCCGGTCGGTCACTGTGCAAATATAGTATCAAATCTGTATTTTTCTCTCGACGCACGCTACTTCTATAATTACAAATCACAATAATGCTAAATCGGCAAAAAAAGGTCCCATATATAGGTGTCAATGTGTCGTGGCTTCTCTACTTTTAAGGATATGTATGCATCAACCATGTGATTGTTTTGGTATGTGTAACATTGCAAAAATGATTAAATGCTAAAATACAAGATTTTTTTAAAAAAAAATTGTGTAATTATCTGTGCCATCTTATTTTCTCCTGCATTTTTGGGAGTTATTTGATCTATGTTTTTTTTTGTCAGCACAAGTAATGTACAATAGAAACCCTAAATACCTAAACCCTATAATACCAAAACCTAAAATCGTAAACCCTAAAATCATAAATTGTGAAAGCAAAATAAACTTAAAGCATGGCTCTTTCAAATATCGCATAAAGTAGAAATCCTAAAATCAAAATTGCAGTCAAAACCTAATACTCTGATAAAATAAAAGCCCAATTAGAATCCTTTAGAAAAAAATCAGAATTTATCCATCGCCAAGTGAGAATTTCCTAAAGTAAGTACCAGAATTTTAGCAACCCTAAAATTCTACCTCTATCCATATTTCTCATGATTTCCATGATCTTTTCTCTCCCTTCTACTATTCATCTGGTCAATCAGCTTGAATCACCTTGAGTCACCTTTGTTGTAACCAGACCAGGTCAAGACCCAGGCTCAGCCATTGCGCTCGTTCTTCTGCCTCGGCCTACCTACAGCTTCTACTCCTCTGCTCTTTTCACCAGCGCTCGACAACCAGCTCCAGCGCCCATGCCTCTACCCGTACTCGCCAACTACTCCTGTCACCACGGCCATTACTCGCTGTTGCTCAAGCCGTCGCTCCGTCGCACTGTGCCGCCAAATCACATCAAATCCTCGCCCATGCCAGCCCGAGACCATGCGATGGCTTCGCCCCGAGCGCATCATCACCCTCGTGCATCTCCGTCCCATTGCTTATGTATAGCAACCCTAAGCCTTTCCATTGTCCTTCTTCGCCACACCAGGCCACCATACACTTTCTCCCATCATCAATTGAGTCCGAAGCACATGCAAGAAGTGTGAGACCCCGGTTTATCCGGCTTGTAATGCTTAACCATCCACTTGGTCCTAGCATCACAAATCAGATAATCCGAGACTCGAGACATGTATACTTCCCAGAAATGCAGTATACACACCTCCTTACAAAGTTCATGCATCAATTCCATTCATTCACATAGAACCGAAGCAAAACAGAACAGGAATAACATTAATAAAGGATAGTTATTACAAAAGAGAGGCCAACTGGCCAACAATAAAAGAGACAACAATAATTAAACAGCGGAAGCAAAAGTGCCATAAGATGGCTACCACAAAAGAGCCAATCAGTGTGCCTTTAACCCACAAGGCAACCGACCGGACCGCCAAGCTAGTCGTCGAACCCACAGCACATCTCACAAAAGTGAGGCCCTTGGGGCTCACCTTCTTCCTCTGCAAACAAAAGCAGCCCAGCAAAAACTGGGTGAGTACTTTGAATGTACTCGCAAGATATAGAAGAATGATAACAGGTCTATACAATAACTACATGCAAGCCTATTTAAGTGGAGCAGGTTAGGACTCAAATTTTTAAGCATAAAGCAAGTTTTATTTGCAATAATGTAATAGATCAAAGGCAATTTTTGCAATCTGATTTTATTTGATAAAAGCATTAGTAATCAAGAAGCAACAACGAGAAAGCAGTCTCTGAAGTGACTAAACCATTAGTCACCACAACAATAGCATGAATTACCCATTCATGCCAACCATATCAAATTTTAATTTTTAAAAAGTTGTAGTCTAGTTCTTGCACGACCTTACCAAGCATGTCCATAACCTAGGGCGAGGCTATTCGAATAGTTTTATCCTGCGGGGTGTACCAATGTACCCACACGCTGATCGCCTTTTGCCAAGCTATTAAGCACACTTCCTTAGGTATGCTTAAGCACGGCTAAGTCCTCTGAGACATTTCCAATATTGTGAATTATTCACGAGCCGCCCGTATGGATAGAAACCCATACGTTGTGTCTGAGTCATTGTAAAGCCTCGGTCAACTACCGTCATGAGTAAAGCCTTGCACAACTACAATGCTCCTCGAGGTGGAGAGCCTACCCTAATCTCCACCACCGCACACCCAACACAAGAACACCGAGAACACATATCATGTTTCACACAACACACACAACCCCTCCTGCGACTGGAGATAACCCACGCCAAAGTACTAAGTCAAGAGAGGTCCCATATCCCTCTCGTGGTTAGCACGCATAAGCGCTTGGCTTAGTGACACAAGTAACAATTCGGTCCTTAGGGACACAGGCACCTTCCTTGTCACACCCAACAATCACACCAACATGCCATTGTGCCCAAGTCAAATCATTTTGTTTCATTTTCGGTTTTACAAAACAAAAGCATAAGGTCTTGAACCAAAATAAACAAAATGATTTGTGTGATCAAGGTCATCGACTAAGTCGATAACCGCCCAATTCTACTGGTAGCTAAGCATTTCTAAGCATGACATCGTAAAGGCAAGTAAAGAGCATAATTAAATCACGGGCTCTAATTCACCAAAGATATTAATAACTTATGGTTGTGGCGAGGATAACATTTTAATGGCAACAATGCATTAGGAATAGCTACCTCTAAGCAGGGCAAAATTAATTGGACACAAAAGCAATGCATACATATAATTTGTAAACAAGATATTAGACTTTGAAAGTAATGGGACATTTATGATCAAATATCTTGCCTGCTTGCTGAAGATTGCTGTTTTGCTGCAGAGCATCAATAATATTATCAACGCGCTCTTCGGATCCTATCGAAAGAACCAAACGAACCAATAAGGCAAAAAGAAACCGAAAAGATCCAACAGTCAACTTCAACAAAAAGATCTCAAATTTTTACAGTAGAAAGAACATAATTTTTATGAACTAATGCAACAAGAACCAATTGATTTGGATTCTTAATGCAAAGTTATGGCCAAAACATTTTGATCGGCGGAAAAATGAAAAACAGCACTATTCACTTAAGCAATGATTTTAGCGAAATTTTCTAGAAGGATACAGCTACTGAAATTTTTACAGAAAAACAAGCACCTCATAAGATGAACAACCCCACTGGATTCATCTCATTTGGAGCTTTCAATAATTAGTTATGAATTTTCCAAGTTAAATCCATTTTTCAGTTGATAAATAAATCCTTTCGGAAAAATCAGAATTCAGAAACGAAGTGGCCGAACGAGGAGCGTCGATCTTGGATCCGACGGTCCGCGTTCCACGGGATAACGCGCGCGCGCGAGATTCATATACCCTAAACGCTCACCGCTGGATCTGGATCCAACGGTTCACGTGGATCAGGACGTTCGGACGGTCCGAACGTTCACACGCATAGGAGCCGTTGATCTTGGATCCAACGGTCCACACGGATCGAACCTTTCGGACGGTCCGAACGTTCACTCAGATCTGGACCCTAGATCTAAAATCCTACGGCTCAAATTGATCGACAACAGACGCTCGAGAAAACCCACAGTAAGCGTCCGACAAAATGACAGAGATGAACTCCGGCTAATCGCCGGCGATCTAGAGCACGGCTATGCTAACCAAGAGCACCAAATGATCTCAATACTAATGCGCATCTACATGTAATACTCCGAAAAATAAATAAATATTAATAATCGCGTATTAAGGGTCGGAGAGTAATTAAATTAATTAGTTAAGGAATTTAGGGTTTGCGCGTAATTAAAGAATTTAGTATACGTGGAAAATAGAATTTTCGGAATTTTTTTTTATGGGCTATAAATAGGTTTGTGGTTATTTTAGAAAACCCTAGTCTCTTTTTCCCAAGCCACCGCCAGATTTTTTTCTCTGAAATCGGTAGTGCATGAGCGCTGTTCGGCCGGCATTCTTTGCTTGCAGCCATGCGGAAGCCCGACCACATGCGCGCTGCTGACGCTCTGCGCTACCGCAGAGCCCTATTTGTCTTGGCCGCTTTCTTTGTTACTGCTGGCCGCCGCCGCGTGGCCGCCACTGCTGCTGTGCTTTTGCTTTGCCTCTGCGTGGACCTCACTGCGGCCGGTTCTTTGCGTTCTGCCGTTCTTCTTTGGTCGCACCGCCAATTACCGAGCCGCGTCTTTCTTGTTTTCTTTAACGCCAAGATTTGTTGCGTTCTTCGTTTTCTTCCTATTGCCGTGCGTGAAACCAAGCCGAGCCGACCGAGGATCGCTGCTGCCGGCCGAGGGCAACCGCACTTTGCACTCCGCCCTTGCCGATTGATTAGGTAAATAAAAGGTTCGTAGGTTGTTTCTTTGAGACATTGTGGTTTCTTTGCTTGTCTTGGAATTAATAGTTGTTTCTTGCACTACGTTGCTAGCGGTGGATTATCTAGTGATACAATGTATTTTGTATGCATGCGATCTAGAATGATTTGTTGGATTAGTCGGGAGATATCGATTAATAGATGTGTTTAACAATTTGTTCCGTTGTTCGATTTAATCGGGCACCTTAACGACGAATTTTGAAAATGTCATCTACTAGTTAATTGTAGATAATATCGATAGCTTTCCTTAGCATATTTTAACATGTCAATCGGACGAGTATAATTGGGGTTATGTTTTTGAGAAGGCCGCTGTTTTTAGGGTTATCGTCTTTAGGCGCTGTTTTGGTAGACTGTAGATTAAAAATAGTAAATAGCTTAATTAGAGTTTTTGATTTACATGAAAGTTGTAGATAATTGTCCAATGGTTCTGTAGAATCTGAGAACGCGAATTTTGGTTGAGTAAAACAAAAGTTATGAATTTAGTAAGACTGCTGTTCCGAAGCGGACAGATCGGCTTTCTGGGCTTATACGGAGGGTTAGATGATTTAATTAGAAGTCTTTGTAATCTAAGAAAAGGTAGATAATTTTATGAAGAATCCAGAATGGGGTGGTTTGTGGTGATCGGACTTTTGAGTCAAAAGTTACGCTCTTTTTAGTAACCGGTCAGCTATAGGTAACTAGTCGGTACCGGCGTAACGTGTGATATTTGGGGACGTGTAGGGGCGTTGTATATTGATCGTTATTCTTATGATGCTGTAGCTTGTATTGAGATGTGTGTATTTAATATAGGAGGCGTCGTGCTTGTTGCGTCTTCTAATCGGATCGTGCGTCGCAACTAGTAAAGGCAAGTGCATGGTGAGGGCGATCAATGATCGATCACTGTTTTCTTTATCTTCTATTACCATTATTGTTGTGCTTTTATTTTGTTTAATTGCAAACAAATAATTGGTATGATTATATCATTGTTGTTAAGCATGATGAAAAAGTTGGATATGATGTTTATGATGGAGTTTGCATGTTTGCATTCATAAGCATTTTTGCATAAGAGAAGGTGATCATGAATGATCACAACTCCACGAGTGGAGGAGGTCCCGATCCTTTTGGAGGAGCGGGCTTGAGAGTGAATGTTGTCGCGAGCATTCACTCACGCTATACCGATATCTGTGAAAGAAGTGCATGTGGACATATAGATTAGAGTTGCATCGATATTTGAGATTAATGAATGAGAATGTTAATAGAAGTGCATGTGATGATAATGAAGTTATTGATTGCTGCTGATTTATTATTTTCGTTGTATATCGATGTAATTGCTGAGTCATGGACTCACCCTTGCTCTATTGTTGTTTTTAGGTGATCTTGAGGATGCCGTAATTGAGAGCGAGTAGAGCACATGGACATCACATGATCATTCGCCATGATAATCATTCATTCAATATTGGTTTACACATGGACATGTTAGTTATTGAATAACGTTTAGGATATCATTTGGACTAGACTATTTGCTTTATTAATTTGGATTCATTGGTTGATGCTGCTTTGGATTATTGCCTGGTTATAATTCTCATTGCTTATTTATTGTCGCTTGATCCATAATTATGAATGTTATATTGTGATCCATGGATATGATTATCATTGTTTTCTTGCTGAAATTTTATAGTGTGTCAATATTTATTAGTTGGAAGAGTAGTGTGGTGGCATTCTAGGCTCGGTGTTGAAATTTGGGGTGTTCTGAGTTGGTATCGAGCGGGCTTTAGGTCCGTGGTGAATAGATTAACAACTTAGGCAAACTAAAATTGTTAAAATTTGTTTTAGTTTAGAAAATCAACTAAAATTTGCTACTGGTTAACTAACCTAAAATTTGACACACTAGTGCACAGTAGTTTAGAGAGAGGTACGAATATAGTTTTACGCTTCCGTTATGTTGTTTATTGATGAAGGAGTTTATTTTGATCTTTGAACTCATTGTGTATTGTTGATTGTGGTTGATAGCTATGCCGAGGGGTAGAGGACGTGGTCGCGGTGGCCGCGGTCGTGGAGGTCGTGTGATGCGGACATCCTTAGCTATGTTGTTTCATATAATATTTTCAATTCATTAAATACCTCAGAACAACACGAGCTTACTAAGAGAGTTGAAAAACAAGAGAAGCTTATCCAACAGGTGAATTTGTTCACTGAATTTCCTTTTAAATTAGTTGAGTATTTCATACTGCCTAAAACTAGTGTTTTGCTTGTGCTCAGATTAGAAGATTCAATAATAAACGGAGATGAAGAATATGATGTTGTTCTTGAAGAAAGACCATCACAATGGAGGAGAAGCTCGTGGGAGACAAGCAAGGGAGGAGAAGCACAAGAATCCAAGTCAAATTCGAAACTTCCACAAGCCCAACCAAATTCAAATTCGGAATCAACTCATAACTCAATTCGGATTCGGAATCAGCCTCAAATTCGGATTCGGAATCAGCAGGACAGTCCGGATTAAAACAGCCATAACTTTCACAAACGGAGTCCGATTCGAGTGTTCTTGGGCTTGTTGGAAAGCTAACTTCAAGCCCGATCCAACGGATCCTCCCTCACTCCGAAATTCATCCCGTATCAAAAGATATGGCCGAAACAATATGACGGTTGTAAAATCAGAGTTTCCTTTTCAGTTTTGGAATGTGTCGGAATTGGAGTAGGACTCCAAATCCGAATTAGGATAGGAGTAGGGCCTCTTGGCCAGCCATGAGGAGGAGTAGGAGCACTATATATAGAGGGGTAGACCCCCATTGTAACCTCAGACCACGTTTAATATATTTTCAAAGCTTTTGCTTGATTCTCCTGTTGTGCTTATAGCCAAAGCAGAGGAATTGGGCATTGAGAACAAGGGTCGTTCTTGCTTTTCCGCTGAATTGAGGGTTCGACGATCTTCGCTTGGTGGTCGAGGATCCAATCAAGTGTGTGTTTGGCGAATTTTCCATAGAGTTGCAAGTCCGTGCATTGGCGCGGGATCGGTAGTGGTTCGTCGGGGTACACAAGTTATCGACAGTCCTCGTCGAGAAGATCGGGCACCCGCATCGGTGGTATCGAGCTCAGTTGACTCGGTAGGATCTTTATCCAGTTATCATTTTTTCCTATACGAAAAAGCTATACAAAAAAAATTCTTTCAAATAGTAGTATTTAATTTGTTATTCTAGTGAGTGTTGTTAAGTTTTTGACCATTAGAATCAAGTTTAGTTTGCTGATCTTGAATTCTTTTGCGTTGCTTTTATTTGAGCCTAGTTTGATTTTTTTGTCGTGTTTATAAAAAAACAACAAAAAAAGTGAGTAACCAATTTATCCTTTGTGAACCTTTCAATCCTTTGCGAATACTTTGAACCTATTTAAGACTAGCTAAATCGTTGCTTAGAAATGCATATTAATATTTGTGTTCTTGCAATTGTTCAAAGATCAAAAGGTGGGAATGAATTTTTGCTCATTTTGGAAGAACAAGAATTTTGGCAATAGTTCAAAAAAGGAAGGAAAAGAGAAGAAAAAAAAGAAAAGAGAAAAACAAAGAGAAAAGAGAAAAGGAAAAGAAAAGAAAGCGCATAGCCGAACCATAAACTTGAGCGAAAATCCCCACTCATTCTTGATTCAATTGTTAGAATATCAATATTTTGTGCAATCTTGTGCCCTAGTTTCATTATTTGCAACTAGCTAGCGTCTTTCTATAACTTGTGCAATCTGAGCTAATTTGTTCTTCACTTATATCTTATATAGCTCATTCCTTGATTGCACTAAGTTTCAATATCTTTGCGTGTGAGTTGTTGTGATTTTCACTTATATCTTTGTGATCGGCAACTAGGCATTGAATTCTAGTTTGGATATTTACTTAGCCTTACAATACCTAGAATTTTCAAATTAAGTAGGTATCCATACCAAGCTCCACAAAACACCGTTGTCGTGCTTTGACTTGCTCTTGAAATTCGCTCACACATCACCTTGTGGTTCCTGCGCCTCTGAAGTGTAAGTATTGTTGATCTTAATTCCTTCCGAACAGTAAAGAAACTTCACCTTGTTAGGATTGTGAGTTGAGTGACCTCTACATATACACATACACCTACATACATATTCTTTGCTTTGTGCTAACAATGGCGGATGTTGAGTATCGTATCTTCCCTTCTATGGTAGTAATGATCCGAGGAGTATCTTGAGTGGGTACAAGACATGGAGTTCGAGCTTGAATCCCATAAGTTCGAATCAAAAGCCAAGGAAGTGAGTGGCCACTTTGTTTTTACGGACTATGCCTCTAGTTGGTGGAAACAACTAGGTGGAAAGCGATTCATTACATCTTGGGTGCATTTAAAAGCATCATGAGAAGAGAATTTGTTCCACACTATTATGAGCGGGAACTACTACGACACGTGGAGAGCATTAAACAAGGATGCAAAGTTGTCAAAGATTACTATATTGAGTTGAACCATGCAATGCGCCGTGCCAATATCACTAGTGCATATCAAGAAAAGGCATACTTCAAAGCAGGCTTGAATTATCGGATCGTTCTTTGCACTTCAAGATGAATATTTTAAGTAGTCCGCAAGATCTTGTGAAATTTGCTATGAAGGCAGAAAAGAGACTTAAACACATTCAAGCACATCAATTAAATCTGCGCCGGCTCTTTAGTTCTAATTCATCCACTGGTGTGTCACTTGAGAAGAAGATCGAGCATGAGAATTTTTCTTCGACCGAGGTGATGAGTAGTGCTGCCCCGTCACAACCCGCAACACGTGAGGAGGTCGTGGTTGGTGGTAGTTGTGCCATTGTTGGCCACAGTCTTACAAGGATGAGATGTACCAAAACCCATGTGAGAATGAGAGCCACATAGCCAAATTGAGTGAGAGTGATAAAAAGAGTGAGCTGTGTGATTCCACCATACGCGAGATTGAGAGCATCCTAATTGAGAGTGTGAGAGATACACCAAAAGAAAAGAGAGAGATAGATGATAGGATAAGTAAGATTATTTTTGAATCTAACAACTTACCCTCTATTTCTAGTGTTGTATCACACATTGTGCAGGTGGACCAAGCTAATAAGGAGTTGGAGATTCAAGAGCCCTCACCATTGGAAGAGAAAGATAAAGAGCTAACCATGGATGGAGAGGGAATACCTGAAGATCAAGGTAATACTATTTGTACTGAATTGGTTGTTTATGAAAACAAGGTGCGTAAAACTAAGAACTCCATTATTCATTTGATGATTCCACGTTCTAAATTTGATATGCTTAATTTGCATAATGTGAAATTGATTACTCAAAAAGAAGTTCTTAGTAGGATACACATTAATAATTCTTTGTGTTATATCATATTCGATAGTCCTAAACATGTATCTAGTGTGACTAAGAAGGTTCTTGAAATTTCACACTTAAGATCACAAGTAAATAGCTACATACACACATATAAATTCAATTTGATTGGTGATGTTGGTGTAGACAACATGTTTCAAGTTTATCAAATATACATTACCTATGAAAATCTTGTTGATTTACAATCACATGTTTTGCAAACCATCTATTGAGCAATGTCATGATATCTTTAAGATGGGTTTAAATACAAGTGTCTATTGTTTAGAACGCAACATGATGCCTACTTGTTTATCTCTTAAATGTATAACTAATCAGAATAGCGCAGTTGAAGCATGGAATGGTATTAATTTATTTTCACCCACTTTAGTTGACTTTGATATTGGGAAGGTTAAATTTTATCATAAGAGTCGGTTGTGCAATTTGAAAGATGATTACGAGCTATCGATTGTGCAAAACAACAAGAAGAACACAATAATTGATTCATACATATACCATGCATATCGTTGTTTTCTTCGTCTAGCACATTTTCAGGCTATCAAAAGCCGAGGCCGGCTTTTTTTGAAGAAAGGGAGGATGATGCGGACATCCTTAGCTATGTTGTTTCATATAATATTTTCAATTCATTAAATACCTCAGAACAACACGAGCTTACTAAGAGAGTTGAAAAACAAGAGAAGCTTATCCAACAGGTGAATTTGTTCACTGAATTTCCTTTTAAATTAGTTGAGAATTTCATACTGCCTAAAACTAGTGTTTTGCTTGTGCTCAGATTAGAAGATTCAATAATAAACGGAGATGAAGAATATGATGTTGTTCTTGAAGAAAGACCATCACAATGGAGGAGAAGCTCGTGGGAGACAAGCAAGGGAGGAGAAGCACAAGAATCCAAGTCAAATTCGAAACTTCCACAAGCCCAACCAAATTCAAATTCGGAATCAACTCATAACTCAATTCGGATTCGGAATCAGCCTCAAATTCGGATTCGGAATCAGCAGGACAGTCCGGATTAAAACAGTCATAACTTTCACAAACGGAGTCCGATTCGAGTGTTCTTGGGCTTGTTGGAAAGCTAACTTCAAGCCCGATCCAACGGATCCTCCCTCACTCCGAAATTCGTCCCGTATCAAAAGATATGGCCGAAACAATATGACGGTTGTAAAATCAGAGTTTCCTTTTCAGTTTTGGAATGTGTCGGAATTGGAGTAGGACTCCAAATCCGAATTAGGATAGGAGTAGGGCCTCTTGGCCAGCCATGAGGAGGAGTAGGAGCACTATATATAGAGGGGTAGACCCCCATTGTAACCTCGGACCACGTTTAATATATTTTCAAAGCTTTTGCTTGATTCTCTGTTGTGCTTATAGCCAAAGCAGAGGAATTGGGCATTGAGAACAAGGGTCGTTCTTGCTTTTCCGCTGGGAATTGAGGTTCGACGATCTTCGCTTGTGGTCACGAGGATCCAATCAAGTGTGTGTTTGGCGAATTTTCCATAGAGTTGCAAGTCCGTGCATTGGCGGGGGATCACCGGTGGTGGTTCGTCGGGGTACACAAGTTATCGGCAGTCCTCGTCGAGAAGATCGGGCACCCGCATCATCGTGGCGCGAGCGAGGTTCCGTGGAGCCACCTCCGATGTGATTGAGTTAGTAGGCGAGGGGTTCTTTGTTGACCCACCTCGGTTGTGGTCGAGATGAGACCCCGCTTTCTTGAGAGAGTTGGTGGGAGAGATCCGTGCTCTTCGTCAGCAGCGCCGGCAGCCTGTAGCTGCGGCATCATTTGTTGCTCTGTCGCACATCCACCGGTTCTGAGGCGCGATGTCACTTGAGTGGATGGGGTTGAGGTTGGATTCGTTTGTGGATCGGGCACACGGTCTAAGCGTGGACTGTTACGCTACATGGAGAGCGCGCTTGGAGCTTTAGAGATGTCTTCACTTGAGAGGTCCGTTTGTTGCCTTTCACCAAAGGGCAGCGGATATTTGGTGGGAGGCGTGTTGTCTTGAGGACCGCCACTCAAGGGCCGATCACTTGGGAGGATTTTGTAGATCAGTTCAAGGAAGTTCTACCCTACTCATTTGTTGAGAAGATGGAGGTTGCCTTGACGACCTTTGCTCGGGGAAGAGGTCTATTCTTTGAGTATGAGGTGAGTTCAACAACTTGGTTCGCTTTGTTCCTTGATGTGAACGATGATCTTCGAAGGCCAAGAGGTTCCGTCGGGGTCTCAATTCGAGTGCCGGCATGTGTTGGGAGCTACTCCACTCCGTGACTACTGACTCTGTTGTGGAGCAAGCTAGGGGCATGGAGTTGGAGATGCACGACTCACAAAGGCGACAAGCCTCGGTGGGTGGTTGCTTCGGTGGTGACCGAAGAGGAGCTCTAGTGAGGAAGTGGGTGCATTCGACACCTTTCAAGAAATTCAAGGGAGGAC
Organism: Hsuehochloa calcarea; assembly: GCA_036346395.1. Classification (NCBI taxonomy): domain Eukaryota; kingdom Viridiplantae; phylum Streptophyta; class Magnoliopsida; order Poales; family Poaceae; genus Hsuehochloa; species Hsuehochloa calcarea. The sequence goes on along the minus strand of CM070609.1, from coordinate 45,912,862 downwards.
CGCAATCTTTCGAGTCTAAGCGATCGAGCCGTTCTCTTCTTGGCGCCTCGTCCTTTGCGGTACTCGGCTCTTCGTCTGTCGAGGCGGGGCATGCTTTGCTTTAAGTGCGGTGATGGACACCGTGGCTGCTGAGTGCACTTGGACGGGTGATTGCCGTCGGTGTGGCCGGCCGGGTCACAAGGAGCGGGTGTGTCGCGAAACCCGCTAAGCGTGATCAAGTGGGAGCTGTGCCATCTTCTTCTTGATGGGCCTGCTCGAGGATCTTTCGGATGATGGCGCTCCTCCGCGATGCCATTTCCTTGACTTGGCGCCTCGGTAGGGTACTCTCGCGGCCGCCACCTTCGGCACCGCATCGGGTTGCACGACCGGCCTTACCCACCCGCCACAATGATTGTTGGGGCTCGCCGCCGACATCGTCTTCTTCGCCATGGCGCCACAGGTGTGCGCCATGCCCACAGTGAGTCCGCGGGTCGTCTCTGACGTGGTGGCGTACTTTGCTTGTGGATTCGTTTGATGCTTTAGTCCTTTTCGATTCGGGGCTACCTTTTCGTTTGTCTCAACGGCGTTTGCTAGGAGAGCGAACTTGAGTATCTGATGGATTTCTCGGTCGGTGTTGGTTAGTTCTCTTGGGGGTATTATTGCTAGCTCTACTGTTTGTCCTAGGTGTTCTATTGTCATTGATGGAGAGAGGTTCACGGCGAATTTGATAGTTATTCAAATGGAGCCGTTCGATGTTATCTTGGGTATGGATTGGTTGCACTCTTATCGGTGTGATATCTGTTTACGAGAACGATCTCATGCGGACCTCGTGCAGGGAGACTTTGACCTTTCAGGAATCGCCTCGCGCTCTCTTACGATGTTAGGTGGATGTTCCGGTCGTCGCGATGAAAACGGGCTTCTTTAGCTCTTCTTTGAGAAACCGAGTGTGGCCGCGATTGAGGAGATTCCGGTGGTCGGTGATTACCGGATGTGTTCCCACCGAGCTTAGGGTTTGCCACTGCGCGAGCGTGGAGTTTCGCATTGATCTTGTTCCGGGTACTCGCCCCATCTCGATGTCTCCATATCGTTTAGCACGTCCGTTTGAGGACGAGTTGAAGAAGCAATTGGATGAGTTGTTGGCTAAAGGTTTGATCAGCGTAGTGTTTCGCCATGGGAGCTCTGTTCGCATTCACGAGAAGAAGGATGGGAGTTGGCGCATGTGTATTGATTACATGCGCTTAATGCGGTCACAATCAAGAACAAATATCCATTGCCCGCATTGAGGATTTGTTTGATCGGTTGAATGGAGCTCAAGTGTTCTCCAAGATTGATCTCGATCGGGGTATAATCAAATCCAGTGCGTGGCGGGGCGTAGAAAGGCGCTTTCTCCACGGTATGGGCATTATGAATATAAAGTTATGTCTTTTGGATTGACTAATGCACCTGCCATTTTTATGGAAACCATGAACAACATGTTGCACGAGTATCTAGATGACTTCGTGGTGGTGTTCATTGATGACATTCTTATCTATTCAAGACCAATGAGGATCATGAGCGTCATTTGAGGTCGGTTTTAGATACTTTGAGAGAACACAAATTCTATGCTAAGTTGAAGAAGTGTGAGTTACGGATTTGAAGTGGGTTTTAAGGTCATGTGATTAACCCTCGGGGTATTCTTTGTTGATCCTAGTAAGGTCTCCACGGTGGTGGATTGGAAGAGGCCGACTAGTGTGAAGGAGGTGAGGAGTTTCCTGGGTTTGGCTGGTTATTATCGACGTTTTGTGCAGGATTTCTCTATCATCGCCAAACCGATGTCTCAGCTTACCCAAAAAGGTGTGAGATTCGGTGGGTGATGAGTGTGAGCGCAGTTTACGCATTTTGAAGGACAGTTGGTGACCTCTCCTATTCTCACTCTTCCCGAGCGGGAAGCGGTTCACGATCTTTTCAGATCGTCTCGAGTGGGTCTTGGTGTGTTCTCATGCAAGGCGGTAAGGTGATTGCTTATGCGTCGAGCGGCTAAAGAAGCCTGAGCGAATTATCCCACTCATGATTTGGAGTCGTGCGAGTTGTCTTTGCTCTGAAGATTTGGAGGCATTATCTATACGGTGAGCCTTGTGATATTTTCACAGATCACAAGAGTCTCAAGTATATCTTCACTCAGAAGGATCTGAATTTGAGGCAAAGGAGGTGGTTGGAATTGATCAAGGACTATGATCTTACTATTCAGTATCATCCAGGCAAGGCCAATGTGGTTGCTGATGCTCTTAGTCGCAAGGCGACTCCCGCTACTCTAGATTGCCTCATTGCTGATTTTGATCGCATGGGAATATCTTATTGTTATGCGGGCACATCACATGTTGAGACGCAGTTGATTCTTGAGTCAGCTATTCCAGACCGTGTGCGGGAAGCACAACGGAGTGACCGGCTATTACAGGAGGTTAGGAAGCGTCTGGATGAGGGCAAAGAGGGTGATTTCAGTATGGATGATTCTGGTACTTTGAGGTTTAAAGGCCGCCTTTGCGTGCCACAAAAGGCGGAGGTCAAAGATGATATTTTGAGGGAGGCACATCGCACTCCGTACACTGTTCATCCTGGTGAGACTAAGATGTATCGAGATCTGAAACAGAATTTTTGGTGGAAAAGAATGAAGGTGGACATTGCTAACTATGTGGCTTCTTGTGGTGTTTGTCAGCAAGTGAAAGCTGAGCACAAGCGTCCTGCGAGGTTATTGCGACCTTTGGAGGTACCCAGTGGCCTTGGGATGATATCTCTATGGACTTTGTGGTGGCGTTGCCTCGTTCGCCCGCGAGGAAGGATGCGAGTTTGGGTAGTGGTGGATCGATTCACAAGTCTGCGCAAGACTTTATTCCTATTCGCACGACAAATTCGTGAGTGATCTAGCTCCTATTTACGTGCGGGAAATAGTGAGACGCATGGTGTGCCAAAGACCATCGTTTACGAGAGAGCAGTTTGTCTCAAGTTAGGAAAGTCTGCGAGTGCATTGGGCACACAGCTCACTTTGAGTCTGACGTTTCACCCACAGCAGATGGGCGGTCAGGCGGACCATTCGGACTTTGGAGGACATGTTGCGATCTTGTGTCTTGTCTTGGAAGGGTAGTTGGGAGGACGATTGCCACTTGCGAGTTTGCTTATAATAATAGTTACCATTCGATATTAGAGCCGCGCCATTTGAGGTTCTCTATGGGCGGAAGTGCGATCGCCACTTTGTTGGGATGCGATTGGAGAGAAGGCAATTTTGGGTCGGATTTGGATTGAAGACCGTTGAGCGTGTGGCCATGGTGAGGCGAGAATCATTAGCGGCTCGAGTAGACGAAAAGTTATCTTGATTTGAGGAGGCGTGACTTGGAGTTTGCGGTGGGTGACCAGTGCTCTTGAGAGTGTCTCCACTAAAGGTATTGTTCGGTTCGGTACCAAAGGAAGCTTAGCCCGAGTACGTTGGACCGTTCCGATTATTGCAAGAATTGGGAAGTTAGCCTATCGCCTAGACACTGCTGAGTCCATGCGTGGAGTTCATAATGTGTTTCATGTCTCGATGCTAAGAAAGTTTTGAGAGATCGAGCATAAGATTTCTTTAGAGCCGTTGACTATTGAGCAAGATCTCACAGTTGAGTCGCGTCCGTAGCGCGATTCGGAAGGTCGGAGCGAGTCTTTGAGCACAAAACGTTGGTATCGTCAAGGTCTTGTGGGCGCATCGAGAGAGAGGCGACTTGGGAGTTGGAGTCTCGCATGCGCGAGCAATACGGAGTTGTTCACGTCGGTGCGTGTTGTTTATTGTTTAATTTCAGATGTAGTTTTTATTTGAGTAGAACGGCGAGTAGAATTCGGGGTCGAATTCCGTTAAGGGGGGTAGAATGTAATACTCTGAAAAATAAATAAATATTAATAATCGCGTATTAAGGGTCGGAGAGTAATTAAATTAATTAGTTAAGGAATTTAGGGTTTGCGCGTAATTAAAGAATTTAGTATACGTGGAAAATAGAATTTTCGAATTTTTTTATGGGCTATAAATAGGTTTGTGGTTATTTTAGAAAACCCTAGTCTCTTTTTCCCAAGCCACCGCTTGATTTTTACATTCTCTGAAATCGGTAATGCCAGCGCTGCTCGGCCCCTTGTTGCCATTAGTAGTGAAGCCAACCTCATGCGCGCTGCGCGCGCTTCTGCGCCGCCGAGCCCTCGCTGTCTTGGCACTTTCTGTTACTGCTGCCGCCGCGTAGCGTGACGCCAGCCGCTGCTGCGCGCTGCTTTGCTTTGCCTCCTGCGCGTGGACCTCACTGCGGCGGTTCTTTGCGTTCTGCCGTTCTTCTTTGGTTCTGCATCGCCAATTACCGAGCAGCGTCTTTCTTTGTTTTCTTTGACGCTGCCGAAGATTTGTTGCGTTGCTGCGTTTTCTTCCCTGCTGCCGCGCGTGGAAACCAAGCCGAGCCGACCGAGGACTGCTGCTGCCGAGCCGAGGGCAACCGCCTGCAGCGCACCCGCCCGGCCGATTGATTAGGTAAATAAAAGGTTCGTAGGTTGTTTCTTTGAGACATTGTGGTTTGCTGCTTGTGCTTTGGAATTAATAGTTGTTTACTTCACACGTTGCTAGCCGGTGGATTATCTAGTGATACAATGTATTTTGTATGCATGCAGTCTAGAATGATTTGTTGGATTAGTCAGGGAGATATCGATTAATAGATGTGTTTAACCGGCTGTTCCGTTGTTCGATTTAATCGGGCACCTTAACGACGAATTTTGAAAATATCATCTACTAGTTAATTGTAGATAATATCGATAGCTTTCCTTAGCATATTTTAACATGTCAATCGGACGAGTATAATTGGGGTTATGTTTTTGAGAAGGCCGCTGTTTTTAGGGTTATCGTCTTTAGGCGCTGTTTTGGTAGACTGTAGATTAAAAATAGTAAATAGCTTAATTAGAGTTTTTGATTTACATGAAAGTTGTAGATAATTGTCCAATGGTTCTGTAGAATCTGAGAACGCGAATTTTGGTTGAGTAAAACAAAAGTTATGAATTTAGTAAGACTGCTGTTTTGAAGCGGACAGATCGGCTTTCTGGGCTTAATACGGAGGGTTAGATGATTTAATTAGAACTCTTTGTAATCTAAGAAAAGGTAGATAATTTTATGAAGAATCCAGAATGGGGTGGTTTGTGGTGATCGGACTTTTGAGTCAAAAGTTACGCTCTTTTTAGTAACCGGTCAGCTATAGGTAACTAGTCGGTACCGCGTAGCGTGTGATATTTGGGGACGTGTAGGGGCGTTGTATATTGATCGTTATTCTTATGATGCTGTAGCTTGTATTGAGATGTGTGTATTTAATATAGGAGAGGCGTCGTGCTTGTTGCCGTCTTCTAATCAGATCGTGCGTCGCAACTAGTAAAGGCAAGTGCATGGTAGACAATGATCAATGATCGATCCTTGTTTTCTTTATCTTCTATTACCATTATTGTTGTGCTTTTATTTTGTTTAATTGCAAACAAATAATTGGTATGATTATATCATTGTTGTTAAGCATGATGAAAAGTTGGATATGATGTTTATGATGGAGTTTGCATGTTTGCATTCATAAGCATTTTTGCATAAGAGAAGGTGATCATGAATGATCACAACTCCACGGAGTGGAGGAGGTCCCGATCCTTTTGGAGGAGCGGGCTTGAGAGTGAATGTTGTCGCGAGCATTCACTCACGCTATCTGATATCTGTGAAAGAAGTGCATGTGGACATATAGATTAGAGTTGCATCGATATTTGAGATTAATGAATGAGAATGTTAATAGAAGTGCATGTGATGATAATGAAGTTATTGATTCTTTGCGATTTATTATTTTCGTTGTATATCGATGTAATTCTTTGAGTCATGGACTCACCCTTGCTCTATTGTTGTTTTTAGGTGATCTTGAGGATGCCGTAATTGAGAGCAGTAGAGCACATGGACATCACATGATCATTCGCCATGATAATCATTCATTCAATATTGGTTTACACATGGACATGTTAGTTATTGAATAACGTTTAGGATATCATTTGGACTAGACTATTTGCTTTATTAATTTGGATTCATTGGTTGATGCTGCTTTGGATTATTGCCTGGTTATAATTCCCATTGCTTATTTATTGTCGCTTGATCCATAATTATGAATGTTATATTGTGATCCATGGATATGATTATCATTGTTTTCTTGCTGAAATTTTATAGTGTGTCAATATTTATTAGTTGGAAGAGTAGTGTGGTGGCATTCTAGGCTCAGTGTTGGGCTGGGGTGTTACACTACAGCAGCAAAGAATCGAGCAAAGGATGACTTACCCGAGCTGGAGACGAAATTGAAGGTTTTTGGCCGAATTTGGGGGAAAACCGAAATTGATCTGCTCCCTGTAAGCAACCGAGAAATTGAGTGAGCGCTATTGCTCACAGAGAGGAGAGAAAGCTAAGGCAGCAAGGAAATTGAGTGAGAAGAACCGGAGCACCACTTTCACCGAAGAACTTTGAAGCTCGGCAATGGCGACAATGGCGACCGAAGGTGCAAACTCGAAATTGAGCTCAAACAATGCACTAACAGGGGCTCTGGAGCTCAAGGGTGTCCGAAAGAAGCTAAGGAGGCAACTGGAGGAGTCTTATAGGCCGAGAAGCAAGGAAGAAGCAACGGGAAGAAAAATGGTGAGCTCACGGGTGAGGGCGGCTGAGAGCGATGGGAGCAAGTAAAAGCAGTGGAGACCACGACTATGGAGGCGGCGGTACAGTGCTCATTAATTCAGAGATTCGTTGGCCGAAAGGAGAGAAGACCTGACGCTGACACGCTCTGCCATATTCACCCTCTCACATTGACCATGGCGGCGCGCGGAATGGCGGAAGATTTAATGCGAACAGCCGTTGGATTGAAATCGGACGGCTGAAAAAGAACGGGTCGAGAATAACGATTCGATCGCGCGCTTGATCTCGGGCCGTTGATTTGGATCCTACGGTTCACGTTGCGCGAGGCGTTCGGACGGTCCGAACGTTCACGCGATCGTGGGCCGTTTGATGCCGATCCAACGACTCACAACACTCGCGCCCGAACGACCGAGCCGGTGCAGTTAGTTGGTTGGACCAAATCAAGTGGCTCGAGCCCGAGTCTGATCCGAACCCAAGGAACAGTGAAAACCGGTTAGGGTTTGAATTTGAATAGCTGATTTTTGGAGGAATTATTTGGGACAGCAAACAAACTCCAAAAATCATGAAATTTTAACTGGAGCTTGCTGACTATAGTAGGAACCTTATATAAAATTTTCAGAGACTTTTATGCACTGCATTTTTCTCTAAAAATTCCAGAAGGCTATTTTAGGAGTTTGACTAATGTTTGACTTGTCTCAAAAATTATCAAATAATTTCTGAAAATTATGAAATAATTCTGAGGTGTTAAACATCAACCCTAGACCCAAGAAAAATTATTTCCAAAGGTTGGGCACAAGATTTTCATGAAGGAGATTTATGACTCGAATTTAATTGGGGAAATTTTGAGTTTTAATTTCCACCAATTAAAGGAAGAGGTTTCAAACACTGTAACAATACCTGAGGTAGCAAAAGTTTTAATTTATCCTCAATTTTTATTACATTTGAAACATAAACCCAATTTGGGATGTTACAAGAAGCAAGCTCTGATTTTCGGCTGGTACACCACCCCATCATCACCGGCGCTCTAGAGATCCCCAACATCCTCCAACCCCGTCACCCTATGTTCCAGTATACCATAAGTAAACCCCTAAACTAATTCGATGTTTTATTCATAGGAGTAGTCACCGACCTCGTTCTTCCTCCCCTCCGGCCAGAGGAGCCCAAACGGTCGAATCAACCATTCTAGTGAAGTCATCACCGCCGCTTAAAGCTCCTCTCGCAATCCCTGTCCACCGTTGCCAGACCATCTCCGGCTAGCTCGTCCGCTCCGAGCCATACCGGTACGTTCCTAGTGGCCATTAGATGATCATGCTCACTCTAGAGGCGCAGAAGCATTGCCGGAGCAACAAATGCATTGGAGATGTAGTCTTCAAGTGTAGTCGAACCTCCATCAACTACACATAGTCGAATCTCGTTCCGACCATGTGATCATGCAGTCTTCACATGTAGTCGAACCTCCATCGACCACACGTAATCGAACCTCTTTCCGACCATGTGATCGTGTAGTCTTCATGTGTAGTCAAACCTCCTTTCGGCAAGATAGTCGAACTTGCAAGTAGTTGAACCTCCTTCCGCCTAGAATATAGTCGAAACTCCTTTCGACCTGATAGTCGAAACTCCTTTCAGCCAGGTAGTCAAAACCCCTTCCGACCAGATAGTCGAAACCCCTTCCGACCAAGTAGGCAAAAAGATGAACAGTGCTCGAAATGATAAACAGTACTCGAAACCCCTTCCGACCAGGTAGTCGAAACAATGAACAGTACTCGAAACCCCTTCCAAGAAGGTAGTAGAATGTAGTCGAAACAATGAACAGTACTCGAAACCCCTTCCAAGAAGGTAGTAGAATCTCCTTCCGTCTGGAATGTAGTTGAACATCCTTCCTCCAGCTCTTTCTTACATCCATAGAGCAAGCACACAAGTTGGGAGCACACTTCCAGTTCGCCCATAGTGCCACTTCGTGCTGCCACCGCATTGGTGTTGCTCCAAAGGGTTTTCCTCCTCTCTAATCGTATCACCATGTGTTCCTAGGGCCATGAATTAAACCCCCCATTTAATTTAGCCTTTCCAATGCAGGCCTAGCTAACATTGTGATTTTTCCCCAAATTCGGGCAGAACCCTAAACGCCCTTACCACGCTATCTCCAGTGAGTTGTGCTCCGATTCACTTCACCTTAAGCTCTCTCAAGAGTCACTGGTGTCTCTCCAATCACTCTCGACCTTCCTCTTTGCTTAGGTTGCCTTCTCCACCCATTCCTCCCCTCTATCGCCACCGGTCGCCGTCAACCAAGTTGCCCAGACTACCTTCTTGGTCATCTTTTACACTAGTAAGATCTTAGTATGGTATAGGGAAATTGGGAGTGCTCAAAATCATAGCCGGTGTGGATGTCCCCAAATCCTATGTGAGGACGAGTCCATTACTCTCTAGTATCTTAACAATAAAATACATATTAAACTGCTGGTAATTGCTAATTCACAACCAATTAATGGTAATTAAGCAGTGTTTAATGATCTGATTACACCTTTGGTCCATAGCTTCGAATACTAGTCTACAGCTAAGACTAGTGTATTTCGACCACACTGATCTTTGGATTCGACCACACTAGTCTAAGGCTTCGACCCCATTGGTCTATGGCTATACCACACTGGTCTAAAACTTCAACCACTGAGTTTCGACTACTCAGTGCTGACCACTGAGTTTTGATCACTCACTTCGATCAATCAGTTTCGACCATTGAGTTTCGACCACTCAGTTCCGACCACTCAGTTTCGACCACTCAGTTTTGACCACTCAGTTTCGACCATACTAGTCTAAGACTTCGACCACACCGTCCATTGTCAACTGTTCCCAAGCAGAACCATAGTATTACCTAACTAGGTAATCTCTCCCATCTAGGTAACCATTGAGAAATGTTCCTACAGACATTCTCTCTCTCCCTGTTAGATTTATCCACTTTGGTATGTAGTATTTCCTTCATTACCTTCCTTGGTTATATTTCGTCTGAAGTATTCCCGTTATAAACTTCTCTTGGTTATATTTCGTCTGAAGTAATTCCTTCATCAACACCAGATGAGTATGGTTTAGTCTCTTTTGAAGTATTTTGTCCTTCCAAATTGTCGTTAGATATCTTTACTTTCATTCGAAGTATTTCCTTTTGTTTGTATTTTGACTTATTGGATTTCATTTGGTTACTTTCAGTCGCTCTTGTATTTAATCGTATTCTGTGTAGTTAGAATCTGAAGATGTGACAGAACAACAATCCCAATAAGGACGAGAATGTCAAAATATTGAATAGGATGATTATCAGCACGTTGAGCTAGATTATTATTAGAATGTCGAGAAAGGTCAATATCAGAATATTGAGCCTTATCAGAATATTGAGCAAGGCGAGTCAACACTTTGATCATATTGTACCTAATTTTTGCAATTATTTTGCTTTAAATTACGAAATTGCATTGCTATATTTTATATAACTGTATTGGTCTAGGTCATAGTTAATACCTTAATACTAATTGTGTATAACCTTCCAATCCTTGAATTTGGACACTATCCTTATCACTCTAGATTAATGGTTAACATATTAGTTAATAAGTCTGTATCTAAGTGTCATGCTTAGCCTTGCTTAGATATATTGTCATTCGGGTAGTAAATTGCCTGACATCATTAAAAACCTTTGAAAATGATATTGGGCAGTCGAGGCTGGGAGCCTGGCTAGTATGCTGGACTAAAGGTTATGTTTTTAAAAAATAAAAACCTGAAAAACTAATTTCGACATGGGCGGAGGGAAAGAGTGGCTGGTGCCATGTGCACGAGAAGATGTTGGTATGTTGATGTACCGCCTGAGTCAATTAAGGACTGAATCTTGTAATGACCTCTCATATAAAACAGTACAACCACAAGTCAGGAACACATACGACCTGGCTAACTAATTTGTTCGCCTCGGTGTGGCTTCGCCATTGGTGGAGGCGGGTAGGTAGACAGGGGAGAACAAAGCCACGGTAACCGCACGACATGAAAGGGAGACCTTCGGGTGGCAAGTGGAGAGTCTGAAGGAGATGATACCTAGCGGTGCGAAGTTGCAATGCGATTGGGCATTGTAAAGGCCTTGTGATAATCAACCTTAGCCACACACCTACGGAAGTGTGTCCGGGCAATATAATTTGATTTATCTTTTATGGGTAAAGTGTACAAACTCTGCAAAGTAAGAAAACTATTTGGATAGCCATGCTTACGGTCAAGAGCGGTACTGATAACTTGCTTGAGTTAGCTTTCTTTTTTATAAAACCATTGGCGTGTGTGGAATGAAAAGCCTGGTTCGGGGCGAGTGATAATTGGGTGGATGGAGCCACTCAATGGTGTAGGAGACGGAATCTCCACTAGTACTTTACAACGAAAACTTAGTTTATAAAACATGTGTTAGTAAAATGGTAAGTTTCAGGTTTTACTACTACTTAATCTATTTCAATAAATGGCTTTGTGCAAAATAAAAGAACCATAAGCCTCCCCTTTGATTAGCCTTGTAAGTATGACAATTGCATTGTGTGTTGCCTTACGAGTACAGTTGTGTACTCATACTTGCTATTTACATTCTTTTAGCCAGCAAGCATAAAAGAAGGCTACATGGACAATGTAACACCCTGGCTATTTGGAAGCCAAGATGTCACCAAATCCAATCAAAATTCTAGTAATTGAACAGATGTACAACAATAACAATAATACTAAAACCATAATTGCTACGAAGCTAACATTATAGTTAACTATTTCAAATGAAGAATAGGGAAACAATCATATCGCGAACATATAGTAACCATATCCAAGTTGGATTATTACAATTCAAAAATTATCAAATGGTTGACAGTAATTAAAATATCAGTGAATCCTGATTTAAGATAGGTGGTGTGCATCGTGCTGGACTACTCCCTCCCAAGAATGCCTTCTTCATCATTTACCTAATTTAAACAACAAAACAAGAATGGGCCAAAGACTCAGCAAGTACCATACAAAAAGAATTAAGTATGAACAGAACAAGTCAACCACAACTGTTGAGTATACCCATGAATGAATGGAATGAAAGAATGCATTGAAGGAATGGACTGCTCAACAGCTTATAACGGTATAGCGAGTGAAACACACGTCGGTGTTCACTTAATGCCCGTACTTAACAAAGTCCGGAGATCCCAAATACCGTATGAAGAACATTTCATACGGGTGTCCAACATTGCCCACATTGGAGTGGTGGGTCTTACGTGCCCATTCTGGAATTGATGGGACTTACAAATTTCCACTTCCGTGGTCAACATGAAACAATGTTTGAACATGATAAATTTTCATGCAAAGAGCAACGATCACACATCAATGGAGAATAACACGTGGAATACGAAAACATATGTAACCAAGTTTAATGATACATTCACACACAAACACCGTCAATCAATAATATCAGACAAGATACTTGCCTTCCGCGCTGTAACGTGTTAGGAGGCAACGAAGGTGCCCCTCCACTCACCGCTTCACCGCCTACACAAATATTTATTCGAAATAAGGATAAAAAGGTATAAAAAAACTACAAGTGTCCTACCAAAACCCTCTAACTATTCAACACAATCAACGGGTTCAAACTGACAATCTAACTAATCAGCCAGATTAGCGCTCTATTGGGCAGCGGTACGATAAAAAACATAATTAAATGTCTGTAACTCGGAATGACTTGAAACCAGTGCTCAATGAATCTTAACGAACCAGGCTACGAAACTCTAGTTGACGGGGTTCTTTGATTCGGCCAAAACAGCTGGCTAAACCGCAGTTGAAAACAACTGCCAGACATCTGTCCAGAATACAGAACAGTAGTAAGGAATAACATGTTCTGGATCTCTCAAGAACTTCCTCGACATCAAAACATGAAATACGTTGTGAACTCAGCGCATGGTCTCAGGAAGATCCAACCGATAAGCCAGTTTTCCAATTGGTGCCACGATTGGGAATGGCCCAACGTACCTCGGGCTAAGCTTCACTTTGGTACCGAACCGCACTACGCCCCTGGTAGGCGATACTCTCAACAGAACCTCATTCCACACTTCGAATTCCAAATCTCGCCTTCGACATCAAGCATAGCTCTTACATGGCTCGAGCGACCAATGATTCTTCACGATCTCTACCAACTGTAACATCCTGGCTACTCGGAAGGCAAGATGTTACCTAAAGGACTAACATACAACCAAATTGCGGAAGAATTTAAACTTAAACTCGTCTAAGTACATAAAGGGACCAACTTAAATTTAGCATGGCAGTAATAAAGACTGAAGTCATCAAACATAATCAAGAAATAATTGAAGTGATCCATTAGCATCATTTAACAAGAAAACATAACGTAGAGAGAAATATCATGTAGTAGAAAACTTATTTATTACAGTTTCTCAATTAACAACTGAAAGACATACTCGACACTATTAATGAAAGTAAAATGTAGTGAACCGTGTGATACGTGCAGGTCTATTCCCTCCAAATAGAGTCATCATCAACGATCACCTAAATAAATAAATAAAACAAGAATGAGTTAAAACTCAGCAAGTACAGTAAACAATTGTGCATTCAAGGTTATGAACTATTCAATCTCAATACAAAGGACGAACTTATCTCTGAACACTTATGAGTATGAATGGAATGAATGGGTGCATTGAAAGGAAAGGACTCACATATGCTTATACTGGTATAGCGAGTGACACACCCGTCGGTGCTCACTTAAGCCCGTACTTAACAAAGTCAGGGAATCCAATCACCGTATGAAGAACGTTTCATACGAGTGTCCGAAATTGCCCACATTGGAATAGTGGGTCTTATGTGCCAATACTGGAATTGATGGGTCTTAACAATTCCACTCTCGTGGATGGAACACGAACAATGCAAGAATGGAATGAATATATGCAATGGGTGTCACCTCTTTCAATCACATGGATTATCAACTAAGAACGAATATATGTCATGGAGTATGAATCAGGGATCATTGAAATAGCATCGCATCAACAACTTTCAACTGTATAATATGAAGTATGAACATGGATCATAGAAGAAATATCACATTAACAACATTTAACAGAAATCAACATGTCTTAACACATTGTACTTGCCTTCCGCGCTGTGACGTGCTAGGAGGCAACGAAGGTGCTACTCCACTCATCGCCTCACCGCCTACACAAATACATATCTGCAATAAGGATAACAAGGTATGACATAGCTACGGTGTCCTACCATAATCCCCTAACTTTCCAACACAATCAACGGTTTCAAACTGACATTTAACCTATTCAGCCACTTGATAACCCTACTAGACAGCAGTACGAGAAATATCATAATTAAAGATCTGTAAATCGAATGATGTGAAACCAGTGCTCAATGAATCTTAACGAACTAGGCTATGAAACTCTAGTTGACGGGGTTTATCAATTCGGCCAAGACAATTGGCTAACCAGTAGTTGAAAATGTCTGACAGACATCTGTCCAGACCACATAACAGTAGTAAAGAAAAAGGCATAACTTTCATTCTACAGATCCAATAGAGGTGATCTTTATCAATCTGAAGATATTATTAAAAATTCTACAATAACCTTGTTGGGTTGAGGTCCTGAATCGTACATTAAAAAGGTCAAAACTAAGGATCAAACAGACAGTTTCTTCTCGTCTGACAGACAGAACAGCGTGCAAAGAATAACTCATATCTCCTAAACCGTAAGGCGGAATTTTATTATCTCGGTGGCTATGGAAAGGTAAAAACGAGGGATACAAAACTCTAGGAGAATAAAATATCAGATTCTGCTTATAGAATGCCGAAACTGGGCGCACAACCGATTGGATCTGTTCTGGAATCTAGCATACAACATGTCGGTTTAATCCAAACTATCAATCCTTCCTCCAAACAGTATCAAACAACGAATGAGACTCCTCGTTAACCTTGTAGACCTGATGGAAGACGAAGATCACCCTCCCGAAGAACTCCCCCTTTCTCCTTATTTCTACTCTTCTTTGGCCACCACGACCACAGCAGCACCAAGAATCGGTGGAGGCGTCTTGAGGGAGAACCATGGGGCGTGGGGATCACCGGGGGTCAACACCAAGGGGGGGAGGCGGCACCAAGGGGCAGGGGAGGTGCTGGTTTGGGGTGTGGGGCTGGCGGTTCTAGGGGGAGAAGTGGGGAGGGAGAGGGGAGATGGGGCGCGGCTAGGTTAGAAGGGGAGGTAGGGGCGCATGGGCCTTGGGCCTAGGCACCTCCCCTCCCTCCTTGGCCCATCCTTGGCCGGCCATAGGCCGCCAGAGAAGTTCTGACTGGTGAGGGCCCAGGATTCAAACAAAATTTCCCGAAACCCCGAATTTTTAAATAGTTCTTTCTTCCGAACAAAATCCTCTCAAAACAAAAATCGGGATATTACATTCTACCCCGCTTAACGGAATTCGACCCCGAATTCTAACCTTCGAAACGAATTCAAGAACAGAATACCTCAGAATTAGAAACAGCAGATTAACACGTACCAGAAGCAAATATGTGTGGATACTGCTCGCGCATGCGAGACTTCAATTTCCAGGTGGCCTCACTCCCGGACTGATGAGACCACAACAAAAGGACGTACTACTACGATTGACCTAATACTCAACCCGGCAATTTCAGGTACGTTCATCCGAAAAGAATCGAAGGTAAGATCCTACTCGATGGTCAACGCCTTTAACGACATCCCAAGCTTGGAATTGCTCAGTTACTCAGTTAACATCCGAGCACACCAAACGATGCGTACTTCACATATGAACCCGAAACGGACAAAACTATATGCCAACTTCTTAATTTCTGCAACTTTCGGAAACGAAGAGAATCCAACTAGAAATAGAGAGTCCTCATCGCATCTACGCAATGCTAACTCTTCACCACAAGGTTAAATCCCAAAATTGACAATTCAACATGAAAACAATTTTTTCTTCTAAATAGGCAGTTTACGAATAAACATCACGACAGCCAACGGCGGAATCACTCGAATGCCAAACCAAATACTTCTTGCGGTTTGTCTGAATTGGAAAGAATCAACATGCCAACACAGCGCCAACTCAAATTGCAGAAAACACCAGTAACCAACACAAAACTCAAACGAGAATCAAGAAAATGCCTTATTATCCGATGAAACATCCTTTTCCTCAGTTTCTCTCTTTTAGGATTAAAACTTCTCTCGAACTTTGGGATTCGAACTCACCACATACCACATGAGCTTAAACATCTTAGTTAAATATCCTCAAATTATGTTCAAACTGAAGTACACCATCCACACCATTGTTGAGAGCCTCTATTGAATCCACCGAATACTCTAGGTAACTCATTCTACTAACCAAAATAGATTTGATAGAAGGCGTTCAAAGCATCACAGAATAGGACCCACGCAATCACATTACCTCCAATTCCCAAGAACAACAACTCAAAATCCTTAGCACGCACGTTCATGTACTACATCAGAAGGGTTCTATCAATTATCATTCCACTGCTTAGGAAACTCTGTTATTCCAGTCTCTCTCTACACACAATCATTGTGTTACCAAAGTCCTAGCATAAAAATGCAAAGCCTAGATTTAACCTCCAAGACCTCTACAACAAATTTCAATTATAACAGATAGGGAAATAATCGGATTGAATCTCCAATATTCCCACAATTCTAACATACTCACTTATTGATATCCTCATAAATTACCCCTATAATCTCGCAATACTATCCAATTGTATTACTCTATAAAAGTAATCAAGGTCTCCATAGCTTCGACAATCCCCAACCTTTTAACATGAACTGAAGTTCTAGAATTTCACTATACCATAGGATCCACTCAGTCGTATCGCTATTCAGATTTACTTCGAAACAAAACATTCCATGTAAATCAAATTTCCTCCTAGAGGTACAGATTAATACCAATTCATCTTTTACTACTCCTCCAATAGCTCGATAGCAAAATCTCACCACTACCATTCCTTATCCCCCACCAATAGTTGCCAAAAATTACACTTTGTAAAAACCATACAACACAAAACTATTGATCTTTTATCAAAAGAAAGAGGCGAACAAGGACATGTTTCCTCACACAAGAAAACGTTGCTCCTCTCAGTGAGCACGAAACCAAAAGAAATATTATGATAATGGTGATCTGAAAAACGAAAGTTGAGTTCACAGTTGAGGGCACACCTCCCTCAAAAGAAAAATAGCAAATAACAGCCGATAAGAAAAATACATTGCGATTAAAACTCGACATCTCTTGAGCGGAAAGAGCAGGGAATTTAGGAACGATTCAAATAACCACAAGTTACAAACTTGACTCAAATTCTCGAATAATCCTACTGCACTATTTCCTTTAACACTGAAATAAATCTTTTGACCAACAACTCTTTGCCACAACGAACAAGATAAGATCTTTAGTCCAAACCAAAAGATCTAATTAAGAATTAATAAAATTCTTCAACACGTCATATTTGCTCAGAACATTTCAATTACATAAGAAACATGAGATCCAAATGATCTCAGCCACCAAACTCGAAATATTTTCATTTACGGGTTTTCACGAAAAGCAAACAGATTAATTTCCTCTTGAAGAAATCAACGAAAATTTGCTTTGATTGCAACCTCTCTTTGCGAACTCCAACCAAGGAGCCTTTAGGACTAAATCACATAAAACTCTTAAGAAGCAATAGGATATCTCCATACACTATTTTATTTAAAATAATTTTAGTTACCAGAATATTCATGAGCTCCAAAAGATCACGAAAACTAAACTTGAAGTATTCTCATTTAAGCGATATCACCCAAGGAAATCAATTTACGACAAGTATTAACATCAATCATACAACAACAATTAGAAAACACCTCAAAACACTTACGCGAAAAGAATGGGTCGAATCTTTCTCAAAAGAAGAGGCAAATGGAAACGATTTTCACCAACTAAAAAAATAATTTACCACTCGCAATGAGCACTGGACCACGGGGAAAACCAATTAAACACTGAACTCATAGAACATAAGTGGAGTCTGTAGTTGAAAGTATAGGCCTCACAAGAAGAGAATATCAGACCTTAACAAATAAGTATAAACGAGTATTCAAATCAAAGCATTCGCCTCACTCAAGAACCATTATACTTTACAACATATCGCTTTACTCGACAAACTTCGTTTATCCTATAAAGCTTGAACTCCCAAAAGATAATGAACACAAAACTAAAATTTGATCATTTTAGAAATATCACGAAAGACGATCAAATTTCTTTCTCTATAAAGAATCAACATTACCCTCACATAACACCACAAAACTTTACAAAGGGTTTCAACACTTTTTTTTTCAAAGGGAGATTCTAAACTCCAACACTCCAACTACTCCAAAAGAAATTAGCAGAGTCAAAATTTCTTCAATGAACTTTGTGAAAGAAAATTTTCATTCTCCAAAATGTCAAGCGGATAACCAAGTCACCTTTATCAACAAGAAAGATAGGACTATCATAAAGAGAACGATCTTGTAAAAAATAACGTTTACAAGTAGTAAAGAGAGCTCAGCAGTCTGGAAGACAAGAACTGTTTTGAAAAACAAATAGGGACCAATAGAAACTCGTAGCCCACAATTTTGTTTGAGTACAACCTCCGACTTAATCACAACAAAGCACCACAAAAGGGTTTTAACACTTTTGTTCAAAAAGAGATGCATTAGACTTCAGCAAGCGAAATGATCCAAAAGAAATACATAGAGCCAATACTTTCTCATGTTAACGAACTTGCAACAGAAAACTCTCATTTTTCAAACTATCAAACGAGTAAAGGAGTTGCTCTTTTCCAATAAGAAAGAAGGACAACCATGAAAATTTCAATATTGCCGATTGACGAAGATCACCAGTAGTAAAAGCAACTCAACAGTCGAAAAACAATAATGGTTTCAGAGAACCATTAAAGGCCTATTGAAACTCATCTATCATGAATCATGAACTGCAAGAAATGTAATCAGGAAACCAGATACAAGCTTGAGAAAGACAACAAATTCATCAACGAGCTCATGCTCAACACAGAACTTATGGAACAGGGGTAACAACTTCTCTAATTTCATACCACGAACAGTGGTGTAGCCAGGCAAAACCCAGGACAACAACCACGAACTCAACTACTCAACGTCCGCTACCAATATGCATAACCAATGTATTCAATTAGGAATATATATAGGAGCTTCTCATTAAAATCATAGAATGTATTTATATATATAGAATATCACATCATATCATAGATTAATCAACAAGAAAGATAGTACAGAAGCAATTCGATACAGTACAACATAATGACCCACATAACTAGAAATGTGGAAGCAATGGATTTCCCAAACCCCACCTACTGTGCATAGTGTGTTATTTTAATACGTTGTTTACCACGGACCTAAAGCCCGCTCTGATACCAACTGTAACACCTTGGCTATTCGGAAGCGAAGATGTTACCTAAAGGACTAACATACAACCAAATTGCAGAAGAATTTAAACTTAAACTCGTCTAAGTACATAAAGGGACCAACTTTAATAGTAGCATGGCAGGAATAAAGACTGAATTCATCAAATAGAATCAAGAAATAATTGAAGTGATCCACTAGCATCATTTAACAAGAAAACATAACATGGAGAGAAATATCATGTAGTAGAAAATTTATTTATTACAGTTCCTCAATTAACAACTGAAAGACATACTCGACACTATTAATGAAAGTAAAATGTAGTGAACTGTGTGATACGTGCAGGTCTATTCCCTCCCAATAGAGTCATCATCAACAATCACCTAAATAAATAAATAAAACAAGAATGAGTCGAAACTCAGCAAATACAGTAAACAATTGAACATTCAAGGTTATGAACTATTCAATCTCAATACAAAGGACGAACTTATGTCTGAACACTTATGAGTATGAATGGAATGAATGGGTGCATTGAAAGGAAAAGACCCACACATGCTCATACCGGTATAACGAGTGACACACCCGTCGGTGCTCACTTAAGCACGTACTTAACAAAGTATGGGGATCCAATCACCGTATGAAGAACGTTTCATACTGGTGTCCGAAATTACCCACATTGGAATGGTGGGTCTTATGTGCCCATATTGGAATTGATGGGTCTTAACAATTCCACCTCCGTGGACGGAACACGAACAATGCAAGATTGGAATGAATATATGCAATGGGTGTCACCTCTTTCAATTACATGGATTATCAACTAAGAACGAATATATGTCATGAAGTATGAATCAGGGATCATTGAAATAGCATCACATCAACAACTTTCAACTGTATAATATGAAGTATGAACATGGATCATAGAAAAAATATCGCATTAACAACATTCAACAGAAATCAACATGTCTTAACACATTATACTTGCCTTTTGCGCTGTCACGTGCTAGGAGGTAACGAAGGTGCTACTCCACTCATCGCCTCACCGCCTACACAAATACTTATCCGCAATAAGGATAGCAAGGTATTACATAGCTACGGTGTCCTACCATAATCCCCTAACTTTCTAACACAATCAACGGTTTTAAACTGACATTTAACCTATTCAGCCACCTGATAACCCAACTGGACAGCAGTACGTGAAAAATCATAATTAAAGATCTGTAACTCGGAATGACGTGAAACTAGTGCTCAATGAACTTAACGAACCAGGCTACGAAACTCTAATTGACAGGGTTTATCGATTCGGCCAAGACAATTGGCTAACCAGAAGTTGAAAATATCTGACAGACATCTGTCCAGACCACATAACAGCAGTAAAGAAAAAGACATAACTTTCATTCTACATATCCAATGGAGGTGATTTTTATCAATATGAAAATATTATTAAAAATTATACAATAACCTAGTTGGGTGGAGGTCCTGAATCTTACATTAACAAGGTCATAACTAAGGATGAAACAGACAGTTCCTTCTCGTCAGACAGAGAGAACAACGCGCAAAGAATAACTCATATCTCATAAACCATATGGCGGAATCTCATGATCTCGGTGGATATGGAAAGATCACAACCAGGGCTACAAAACTCTAGGAGACCAAAATATCAGATGCTGCTTATAAGATGCCGAAACTGGGCGCACAACCGATTGGATCTGTTTTGGAATCTAGCAGGCAGCATGTCGGTTTAATCCTAACTATCAATCCTTCCTCCAAACAGTATCAAACAACGAATGAGACTCCTCGTTAACCTTGTAGACCTGCTAGACGACGAAGATCACCCTCCCGAAGAACTCCCCCTTTCTCCTTATTTCTCCTCTTATTTTGCCGGGCACGAAAACAGCACCTGGAGAATCGGCTGGAGGGTCGTCTTCGGGGAGAACCATGGGGGCAGCGTCGGGGATCACCGGGGGTCAACACAAAGGGGAGCAGGCGGAACCAAGGGGCAGGGGAGGCGCTGGTTTGGGGTGTGGGGGTGGCGGCTCAAGGGGGGAAAAGTGGGGAGGGAGAGGGGAGATGGGGGGCCGGCTAGGATAGAGGGGGAGGTGGGGGCGCATGGGCCTTGGCCTTAGGCGCCTCCCCTCCCTCCTTGGCCCATCCTTGGCCAGCCATAGGCGGTCGAGTTACCCCAGCCTGGGCCGGGGGCCCAGTATTCAAACAAAATCCTCTCTAAACGAAAATCGGGATATTACATTCATGGCTAGAATTGATCAAGGACTATAATCTCACTATTCAATACCATCCTGGCAAGGCTAATGTAGTAGCAGATGCATTGAGTCGCAAGGCGACACATCCTACTCTCAGTTGTTTGATTGCTGATTTTGAGTGTATGGATATTTCCTTTTGCTTTGCGGGTACCAACCAGATCGAGACTCAGTTGCTTCTTGAGTCAGCCCTTCCAGATCGAGTGCGGGAAGCACAACAGCACGATCGGATGTTACAGCGAGTAAGGAAACATTTTGTGGAGGGCAAGCGAGGCCACTTCAGTGTAGATGAGACTGGCGCATTACATTTTAAAGGACGCCTCTGTGTACCACGGGAGTCTCAGGTTAAAGATGAAATTCTAAGGGAAGCTCATCGTAGTCCGTATACTGTGCATCCGGGTGAGACCAAGATGTACAAGGATTTGAAGAAGAGTTTCTGGTGGAAGAGAATGAAAATTGATATCGCTTAGTATGTGGCATCTTGTGGGATTTGCCAGCGGGTCAAGGCTGAGCATAAGTGACCAGCAGGGTTGCTGCAACCTTTGGAGGTTCCTGTATGTCCCTGGGATGACATATTCATGGATTTCGTAGTAGGTTTACCTCGCACGCAGCGAGGGAATGATGCTATATGGGTCATAGTGGACCGGTTTAGTAAGTCTGCTCACTTTATTCCTATCTGTACAACCAATTCAGCAAGTTATTTGGCTCCTGTGAGACCCCGGTTTATCAGGCTTGTAATGCTTAACCATCCACTCGGTCCTAGCATCACAAATCAAATAAATCGAGACTCGAGATATGTATACTTCCCAGGAATGCAGTATACACACCCCTTTACAACAATATGTATCAATTCCATTCAAACACATAGAACAAGCAAAAGCACAAACCATAAGTTAATGTAAATAAAGGATAGTTGTTACAAAAGAGAGGCCGACCGGCCAAAATCATACAAATAACTAATTAGATAGTGGAAGTGAAATACCATAAGATGGTGATAAATAAAAGAGCCAATCAGTGTGTCTTTACCCACAAGGCAACCGACCGGACCGCCAAGCTAGTCGTCAAACCCGCAGCACATCTCACAAAAGTGAGGCCCTTGGGGCTCACCTTCCTCCTCTGCAACAAATAGTTAAGCAAAGGAATAATAATTAGATGTGTGATCAAGATCATCGATTAAATCGATGATCGCTCATTACTATCGAAACTAAGCATTTCTAAGCAATTCCAAATCGCAATCTACTAAGTGACAAGAGCTCATCCAACGAACTCCAATCACAGCAAATAACCTAGGCTCAGGTAGTAGAGGATAATCAATTCCTACAGATTATGCAACTATAGGATCCACTAATCATAATTTAACACAACATTGCAATGCATACATACAAGTTGCAAACAATATATTAGACTTGAAAAATACTGGGATCAACATGATCAAACTGCTTGTCTGGTTGCTGCTTCTCAATATGTTGCTGAGGGTCACTCTCGTGGTTAGCACAATCGTTGGAACCTAACGAAAGAGCGAAAAAGAATCGATAAGAACGACGAATACGAAAAAGACTCAACAGCAAACTTTCTCCGAATGCTTTGAAAACTTTCTCTCGTGAGTCAAGCACCTCATGAGATGAACAACCCAATTGGATTCATCTCATTTGGAGCTATGATGCACTTTCTACAATTTTTCAAAGCCATGAAATGAGCAAAAGTAAAATGCATAAGTACACTTTTTGGAAAAAGTAACATGTTCAAAACCAATTTTCCCATTAAGTACCTTAATATAGGAAGCCAACAAAATTGTATTTACTCAAAAATAGTTTACAGAGAAATAGTTATACATTTTACAAGTTAATTGTATTTTTTAGTTAACAAATAATACACTCTGGAAAATCCAAAATTAAATCGACATGGACGAACTCGGACTCTTGATCTTGGATCTAACGGCCCAAGTCCACGGGACAATGCATGCACACGCGGCTCACAAACCCCACCGTTGGATTTATATCCAACGGTCCACGTGGATTGAAATTTTCGGAAGGTCCGAACATTCGAGCTAATGTGGGCCGTTGATCTAAAGATGGACGGTTCACAGTGAAAGAATTTCTGAACGGTCCGAACGTTCACACGAACCTGGGTTGTTTATCTAGAGATCGACGGTCCACAGAGAACTACGTTTAAACGCTCGCGCACAGTTTGTGCGACAAAACCCGACGGTGAAGGGAGGCTCACCGCCGGCGACTCTGGCCACGGCGGCGCGAGCTAAGGCCCAAAACGGGTCTGCAATAGCTTTGCGCACACAGAGGACCATTGGTTGCGGCTAAGGTGGTCTAGAACACCGGCAAGCCGCAGTTGACTGTGGTGACCCAAACGGTCGAAAACAAAAACGCAAAGGAGCTCCGCTGCGGTCCAAGTAAGCGAGTGTCAAGCATCTAAGGACTAATGCGGAGCTACCTGAGCACAGGAGTGGTACAGAGGAGGTTAGAGCTGCTCCGGCGACGAAATGCGGTGCTTCCGGCCGAAAATTGGGGATCTCCAATTCAGCCAAGCCCTTGGGAAGATAAGTGAAATTGAGCGAGGGTTAATCTTTAGTGAATAAAGAGGGAGTAGAGAGAGAAAAATTGGAAAGGGAGAGCTACTGTGGTTCCGCCTTCACCAAAGTACCCGAGGTGCGGCAATGGCGGCAGAAGTGCTTCAGGTGAATCAAGCTCAAACAAGCACCGAGGTGGCTAGCTGGAGTTGTGGAAATGCTAAAGGAAGCCAAGAGAGGAAACAAGGGAGCTTAAATAGCTGAGATGGCAGAGAGCAACGGCAACATTTTTCCTCAGGTCAGCCCTGCCATGGGAGCTCTGAGAATGATGGGAGCAGTTGAGCAATGGACGTTTGAGGGCGGTGCACGACGAGCAATTAATGCGAACAGAAGGAGCCGTTGGCCATGACACGGAGTGGACAGGGTGTTGCTCCAGGTCCTGCGCACGCCATGGCTTTGACTCCACCACAACGTTCGCTCAGACATGAGGAAGGAGACGATGCGGCCACCGCTGGATCTAAATCGAATGGTTCAAATGAAAGGGTCGATCGGCCGGTCCGAACGTTCTCTCGATCTAGGCGGTTATCTCCAAATCGGATGGTTCAAATGAATTGGGCGATCGACCGGTCCGAACGTTCACTCAATCCAGGTCGTGATCTCCAAATCGGACGGTTCCCCTGTGATCGAATCGGCAACGCTCCGCGCCAATTGTGGGCCAGGCGATGACAATCCGATGGCTGACAGTGCTCGCGCTCGATCGACCGCGGCGGTGCAGTTAGTTGATTGAACCAAGTCACTTGGCTCGAGCCCGAGTCTGACTTGCGCCCAAGGAACAGTGAAAACCAGCTAGGGTTTGAATTAAAAGCTGATTTTTGAAGGATTTGCTTGAGGTAGCAAACCAGCTCCAAATATCATGAGATTTTAACTGGAGGTTGCTGACTTAAGGATTAACCTTATATAAAATTGAAAGGAGAACAGGTAGGCTACAACAATTAATTTTCTACCATGTTCAACCAGAAAATATACGTGTAAGGGAGTCATGGATAGTTACCACTAGATGCGTTGCTTGCGTGAAGAAGAGTTGGGCGGCCGGTCCAACGTAGATACGCGTTGATGAAGAAGAAACAGTCGATCGTTTCACGAACTGAATGTCTTCTCCTCGAGTCCTACGCAATAGCCTTACGCTTTTCGCCAATCAGCATAGCACCAACAGCAGCGGTGCCTCCACGGAGTTCACACATTCGGGATGGAACGCCGTGCGCTGGTGTGCTAGCACCACGCGCCCGGCTAGGGTTTCGGGATACGGCTAAGGGGAGGTGGCGGCCAGGGTTCATCCAATTGTGCCTGCAGCCCCGCCTCCATATTTATAGAGCATGCTAATGGGCTTCCACGTTATAGGCCCAATAGAACCCTAGTCCCATATGGATCAATATCTCTCTTAGCCTATAAAACCGAATTGTTTATGATTGCCTCTTGGGCACATCACTAACAATCTCCCACTTGCACCAGAGACAATCATATAGGCAAGCTCTCCAATTCCAACCCCTTAAGTGTGTGACCCGTTAGGTTCATGTGTAGACAGCCATGACCCGAAAACCCTTTTCAAGCCATAAGTCAATAGTGGCACCTAGCAGGGCATATTGACTCCCGAATACACATAAAGATCATATCGGCTAAACCTTGATATACACATACTTGGATCCCTTTTCCACACGATACCAGTTGAACTTAAGGCGAGATTCGTGCCACCCTTGTGATAGCTCAACCATTTACTCGATCTTGTGGTGGATTACAACTCATGACTAACCCTTTAGTCACATTGTGATTAACTCTTTAATCACCTTGGCATGGCCATGCACTTCCCTAATCCAACCACATCGAGGGGCCCAAAGATATCTCTCCTGTTATGTAGGAGGGGCAAATTCCATCTTAATCTGCTCACATCCCATTCCATATTTCATGATACACCTGAAGACCACTTTTATAGCTACCCAGTTACGGTGTAGTCTTTGGTAGCCCCAAAGCGCACCACTACACACAGTGAGAAACAATAGCGATTTCAGGTCGTAGGATCCAGTAGGTATACCACTCGAGATCGCTTGATGGCACATATTAACATAACAATCCCAGCAACATCTCAGAGTGGGTCAATCCAACACCATGTTCTCTTACATGTGTCCACATTATTGATTTGATATTCCTATATCTGTGATCCGTGAAACATGATCATCAATCAATACATGTGCTAATCCATAAATCATTGTTGTCCCACGTAATGATATAAGACTAGGGATCTTTAGAATAACATTAAATAAAACAAAGAGTTTCATGAACAAGTCACATACTTGTCAATCAATGCATACAATCATTATTCAAGGAACCAAATAACACCTTATTCAAAATTTCATAAACATAGACTTGATATAATCATCTCCCACTCACACTAGGGTCAATCATGTAAGTATCTAATACCCATTGCACTCGTGTGTGTCTCATGCTTTGGTTGTGGGAGAGGCTTTGTTAACGGATCAGCAACATTCAAATCCGTGTGCACGTTGCAAATCTTCACTTCACCCCTATTAATGATCTCACGGATAAGGTGATAGCGCCGAAGTATATGTTTGGACTTTTGGTGTGACCTAGGCTCCTTTTCTTGCGCAATGGCTCCACTATTATCACAATAGAGATCCACTGGACTAGGCACACTAGGGATCACACCCAACTCAAAAATAAATTTTCTAATCCAAACAGCTTCCTTTGTGGCTTCAGAAGCCGCAATATACTCGGCCTCAGTTGTCGAATCAGCTACCGTCTCTTGCTTGGAACTTTTCCAGCTCACTGCCCCTCCATTGAGGCAGAACACAAAACCAGACTGTGATCTGCTATCATCTTTATCAGTTTGGAAACTAGCATTGGTGTAACCTTTTACAACGAGCTCTTCTTCACCTCCAAAAATAAGGAACATATCCTTAGTCCTTCTAAAGTACTTAAGAATATTCTTTACAACCACCCAGTGAGTTAGACCGGGGCTAGATTGATACCTGCTCGTAACACTTAGAGCATATGAAACATCTGGGCGCGTACAAAGCATAGCATACATGATGGATCCGATGGCTGAGGCATATGGAATCGCATTCATCTTCTTTTGCTCATCAAGTGTTGAAGCACACTGAGTCTTGCTAAGACTAATGCCATGTGACAGGCAAGAAACCTTTCTTGGAATCTTGCATATTGAACCGTTTCAATACCTTGTCAATGTATGTACTTTGGCTTAATCCAATTAGCCTCTTTGATCTATCTCTATAGATCTTTATGCCCAAAATGTAAGCTGCCTCTCCGAGATCTTTCATTTTGAAACTTTTTCTCAATGAAGACTTCACAGCTTCTAGCATTGGAATATCATTTCTGATCAATAATATGTCATGTACATACAAGACTAGAAAAACAAGTGTGCTCCCACTAGTCTTCTTGTAAACACAAGGCTCTTCTTCATTCTTGATGAAACCAAATCCTTTGACTGCTTCATCAAAACAAAGATTTCAACTCCGAGATGCTTGCTTCAATCCATAAATGGACTTCTGAAGCTTGCATATTCTCCCAGTATTTTTCGGATAAACAAAACCCTCAGGCTGTGTCATGTACACATCCTCGCTCAGATTTCCATTTAGGAAAGCCGTTTTGACATCCATCTGCCAAATCTCGTAGTCGAAATAGGCAGCAATCGCTAGGAGGATCCGAATAGACTTTAGCATAGCGACGGGTGAAAACGTCTCATCATAATCAACACCTTGAATTTACTTGAAACCTTTCGCCACCAATTGTGCCTTATAGATGTGAACATTTCCATCCATGTCTATCTTTTTCTTAAAAACCCATTTACACTCAATAGTTTTTACACCATCAGGTGGATCCACCATGTTCCAAACTTGATTATCATGCATGGATTCTATTTCGGACCTCATGGCTCCAAGCCATTTTTTAGAGTTTGGTCCCATCATTGCTTCCGTGTAGCTCTTGGGCTCATCATTGTCCAATAACAATATGTCGCGTTGTCCCGTGGTTAGGAGCGTGAACTTTTCAGTTACGTGACGTGCCCTTATAGACCTACGTGGGGGCGGTGCCTCCATAACCGGTTGTACAACATCTTGTACATCCTGTTGAGGTTCAATAGGAGCTGAAACATTTTCAGATGTTTCCCGAATTTCTTCAAGCTGCACCTTACTCCCACTAACACCTTTTGAAAGAAACTCTTTTTCCAAAAAGACACCGTTCCGAGCCACAAACACTTTGCCTTCTTCCCGATTGTAAAAATAATATCCTTTGGTTTCCCTAGGATACCCAACAAAGAAACATTTACAAGATTTAGGATGGAGCTTATCAGACATCAAACGTTTCACATAAGTCTCACAACCCTATATCTTAAGGAAAGACAATCCAGGACGTTTCCCGGTCCATTTCTCGTATGGTGTCTTTTCCACTGATTTGGAAGGAACTCTGTTTTGTGTAAACTAGGCAGTTTCTAGAGCATATCCCCAGAAGCACAATGGAAGATCGGATTGGCTCATCATTGACCGAACCATGTCTAACAAGGCCCGGTTCCTCCGTTCAGATACCCCGTTCCACTGAGGCGTGCCAGGCGGAGTCAGGTGTGGAACAATTTCACACCGTTTTAGATGTTCACCAAATTCATGGCTCAAATATTCACCTCCACGATCAGATCGCAGAATTTTAATTGTCTTGCCTAGCTGATTTTGTACTTCATTCTGAAATTCTTCGAACTTTTCAAACGATTCAGACTTGTGCCTCATTAATTAGATCTATCTATATTTACTAAATTCATCGGTAAAAGTAATGAAATACTAAAAACCACCTCTGGCTACTGAGCTCATTGGTCCACATATATCGGTATGTACAAGTTCCAACAAGTCACTTGCCCTCTCACTATGACCGGTGAAAGGCGCCTTTGTCATCTTACCAAGTAAACAAGACTCGCCTGTCTCAAATGATTCAAAATCAAATGAGTTGAGTAGACCATCTTTATGGGGCTTCTCTATGCGTTTCTCATTTATATGACCTAAGCGACAATGCCAAATAAAAGCGGGATTCAAATCATTAGGCATGACCTCTTTGCATTAATATTATAGACAAGCTTAACCTCAAGATCAAGAACATATAACCCATTCAACAATGGACAATGTGCATAGAGTATATTATTCAAATAAATATAACAACGTTTGTTCTTTATTACGAACTCATAACCACCATCTTTCTCCAAACATGAAGAAGAGATGATGTTCTTACTCAATGCTGGAATGTAATAACAATTATTTAATTCCAAAACTAATCCTGAAGGTAATGACAAGTGATAAGTGCTGACGCGGCCGGTCACGACAACCTTTGCTCCATTGCCGACACGCACGTCCAACTCGCCTCTCGCAAAACTTCTAGTCCTTCTTAGACCCTGCAACGATTTGCAAGTATGAATCATCGATCCGGTATCAAATACCCAAGATTCATCAGAAGAAATTGCAAGATTATTTTCTATAACATTTATACCTGAAGTAGAAGTCTCGCTTCCCTTCTTCTTTTTCAGATCCTCCAAATATTTCTTACAATTCCTAGACCAATGCCCCTTGACATGGCAGTGGTAGCATTCATCATCAGGAGAAGGGCCAGATTTGACCTTCCCATTTGGCTTTGGCTTAGAGCTAGGGTGCTCATTAGGAACCTTTCCTTTTCCTTTGCCTTTGGGAGTCCAACGCTTCCTTTTTTTATTCTCCTTCTGAACCATCATCACATGATTGGTGTTTTTCTTAATGCTTTCCTCTGCTGTCTTAAGCATCCCATGCAATTCAGTCAATGATTTCTCCATGCTATTCATATGAAAAGTCATAATGAACTGCTCATAACTCGGAGGGAGAGATTGGAGAACATCTGTAGCCAGATCAGGATTAAGGGGAGAACCAAGTTTCTCCAAGCTCTCAATGTAACCAATCATCTTGATCACATGAGGACTGATTGGACTACCTTCCGCCAGCTTGCCCGCAAACAAGGACTTTGAAATGTTAAACCTCTCGGTCCTAGCTTGGTTCTCAAACATGCCACGCAGTCCTTCAATCATAGTGTGAGCATCTGCATTCTCATAATGCTTCTGAAGCTCAGAGGACATGGTAGCAAGTATGAGATAGCTAACGTCGAGTGAATCATTGCAGTGCTTCTCATAAGCTTTGCGGGTGGCAACGTTTGCACCCTCAGGTAGTTTATCGAGGTAGGGTTGCTCAAGAACGTATTCCTTTTTTTCTTGTCGGAGAACAATTCTCAAGTTGCGGTACCAATCAATAAAATTCGTTGCATTGAGTTTTTCTTTCTCAAGAACAGATCGTAAGTTAAAACCAGAATTGTTACTAGAAGCAGCCATAATCTACAACAGAAAATAAACAAGCAAAGTTCAGCACTATATTCATGATTGATCTTTCATTAAACAATTTAACAAAAGACACTCCCACTATATGTTTTGTGTTGGACCGTAAAGGCGACTAGAGGGGGGGGTGAATAGGAGCACGCTCACTTTTTCACAAATTATGAACTCAATACAATTTCACTCCAGTAGCTATTAGAAAGCTATGAAGATCAATATACCGATCTGACGGAAGACTAGTATTGAATCAATAAAACCCTAAGCAATGCGACAATAATCGGCAAGAATCAAAGCAATACAAATCTTGGCGGTCGGCCCATTTGTAGTGAACCGGTCGGACCGATTGCGGGCGGTCGGACCGCTTATTATCTTTGGCGGTCGGACCGCTCAAAATCGGTCGGACCGGTGGTGACGGGCGGTCGGACCGGCAGTCTACAGAACCGATCTGAAACAGTAAAAACAGCCCGATGACGAAGTTGCAATTAGGTCAAACTTTTGATTCTCAACTCCAAACTTCACGAAACTTCACACACACCTTCTCTATGCTATTGAGGACCTATTCCAATCGAATATTATGATAATTCTTGGAGCGATCTTGAGCAATTGCCAATTGATTAACGAAGGTCTAAAACCGCAAGAACGAAAACTTGATCCTAAAGCTTGTTCGTGAGAGATTGATGATCAAGATGATGCTAGATAGATCCACACATATCACAGCAAGCTAATTCACGTGAAAGAATCAATCACAAACTCGCGGATCAAAGAAAGCCCTAAAAACACGAAATTGAAAGCAAGAACGAAAAGAGACTTATCTCAAGCAAACCTTGCATAGATTGATTTCGTGATTGTTCTTGGATTACATCCACACCATCATGGATCGAGTGGACAATCAAGGATCACGAAATTCACCACAAACCATCAAGAGCCCTAGCCTCCACCTCAACTCCCCTAAAGACAATTAGGGTTTTGAAACATAAAAAGGCGAGAGAGAGAGAGAGGTGCAGCCACCATCTCCTCCTATTTATAGTGGAGGCCTAAAACTCTTAGGGTTTGACTTAATTGGGCTCCGTTAAGGCCCACTAACAACGGGTCACACACGCACGCCATGCAGCGCCGTCTTTAACCTTTTGACCTAAACCGCTTCACCATGCATCATGGATTCGCCAATAGGTCACCCTTGTCCATCTTGTGTCACGCTTGAGTCGTTGACCTCACCCGCATCGTCGATCGTTACGGACCTCAACTCTTCACGTCTAGTCCCGATTCTCCTCGCCGTTGACCGTCGTTGACCACCAAGCTACTGCACAACCACGGACAAGAAAACACGTGTTCGGGAACAAGTTCTTCACAACTTGACCCATGTTAGTCAAAACATGCATCATGAAAATCATATGCCATGAAACCAATGACTTTGATCTAACAAAACAACATCGCCACGAAGTTGGTGGCGTTCAAGTAGTTCTGGTCCGGCCGCTCCAGGTGGCCGGTCGGACCGCCATGGCGGTCGGACCGCTCCACAATGAGCGGTCGGACCGCCTGAGACTTAGCGAAATTCAAGCCACAAAATTCGAAACCTTCGGAAAAAACAAGCGAATAGAACTTCTTCTTGGAGACTCCAAAATTATGAGACCAAGTGCATTGGGATCCCCTCACTTGCCTACAACACCTATTTTTGGCCCGACTTATTTTGACCACTTTGGTCATCGCCGGTCCGACCGCCCACATGGCCGGTCCGATCGATTTAGGACCTATCGGACCGCCGGTGCAAAGACCGGTCGGACCGCCCCATCGAGAATACACAGTAGCTTTGTCGAAAGCGCGTGAAGCGACAAACCGTAAACGCCATTGCCAATTGTCACATCATCCTAAGATCTGGAGCATACCCCATGAAATCCACAATCTCCCCTTGATGAACACATTGGCAATTATCCGAAAAATGTAAGTAAGAGGTTTGAAAGCGAGTTTACTCATGGTTTTAGCACAAAGGCACAACTTGGTCCATAAGCAAGAAAAAGCAATGTAAATGACCAAGTGGCATCAGAATAGTATAGGCATGTGAGACAAAGCAAAAAAAAGAGCATAAAAACTTTAATTTCCAGAAAAGGATCAAAATTCTCACATAAGGTCCATATGATAGAACAATTGTTCAATTAACCTATGATCATTGTGTGGATAAAAGAATGCAATTCAAGTTCAGAATATTCAATAAGACAATAAGAATGCAACTCAAGAACTCCCCCTCACTATGAGCATCAAATTTCAACTTTTCAGTTTCTCCCTTTGTATAAACTTCTCCCCAATCTTCTCATTAACACATCTTCTCCAAATAAGAGTAGCAAAGAAATATTACACATCTTCTCCCAAAGAAATATCTTTATTTAACACATCTTCTCCCCCTTTGACAATGGATTCATCAAGGAATCACTCTCATCCAGGGATAACAAATAGAGAATAAAGAAAGAAGCAGAAACAAAAGAAGCATAAAGAGGAATATGCATGAAGTGCAATGGAGTGGCTTCAATTTTGTATTGTTCAATTTTTGATTACAAGAAGCTTTGGAGATTACCCAAAAGAACAAGCTAGTATCTCTAATATTGCACAAACAGACATATCAAGCCCGTGGTAGCTAGCAAGATCATAGTAAGACATATATATCAAAGCTAAGCACAAAGGCTCAAAAGTAAGCGATGAGATTTGATCAATTTAAGCAGCGCTTCAAATTCAACAAGTTCATCAAGAGGATCCTAAAGTGAAATTGGCCATGTCAAATGTCAAAGTGAGATCAAAAATCTAACAAAGACCACGATAAGAGTCAATCAAGTCCGTATTGAATCATTTTGCTCAATATTTTATAAACGCCCATTTGTCAATTTTTTTATTTGCATTGAATATTGAAGTTGACTAATGATCTAACTTAGTGACAAGATCTGGACTAGGAGCCATCCACAAACTCATCCTAAGCTTGACCAAAAGTTGATTAAAGGTATATCTTAGTAAAGAAGATCTGGACTAGGAGCCATCCACAAACTCTTTCTAAGCTTCTACAGGGCGACAAATCTTGAGGTTCATGTCATTTACGACAAGCGGTCCCCATGAGATTATGCGGTTCATCAAACTATCTCCAAGTTCATGTCATTTGACAAGCGGTCTCGTAAGAATAGTTTGGCACAATTTAAGCATAAGACAATCTTGATTTTCATTTTTCACGAGCATTTTAGAATCTCAAGAACACAAACGCTCAAGTAATGGTCAATTTTAGATCAAAGAGCTAACAAAGCAATTACAGCAGGCCAATGTCACAAGAGGAGCACTAATTGCGCAACTCGCTAAAACATCCACAAATTGCAATTTCTTAGTTTGAGTTATTTAAAGGTTCTAGCTCATATAGCAAAGACTTAGCTACACATGTAAAAGCATGATAATTCTAGCAAGTCAAAGAACTAGACATGACATTGAGCAAGAATTGAAATACAAAAGCTCCAAAGGGTAATAGGCAAAGCTTCATCATTTTTAAAAGATAAGCGAGAAAATCTTATATTACAATGCATCTTTTGGATTTTTCATACCACTTGTTGTAACCACTTGTTGTATTTTTCATAAGAATGCAATATGATACAATGAGATGCAATAAAAGCCTAAACACCTAACAAGTTCGAAAAGATCACTAAGTTCGGAAAAGAACAATAAAAGATCAAAAGAACAAGGAAAGGTTAGAAAGATCAAACTCCCCTCAAACCAACCCATAAGGATAAATTACCCTAACTCACTTCTCAAAGAGGAAAATCTGGTTTGATCTAAAGGCTTGGTAAGAATATCGCGCCAATTGAGCTTGGACTCTCGAAGTGCATCACAATATCACCTTTTTCAACATGATCTTTAAGGAAGTG
This sequence comes from Hsuehochloa calcarea, assembly GCA_036346395.1. Lineage (NCBI taxonomy): Eukaryota > Viridiplantae > Streptophyta > Magnoliopsida > Poales > Poaceae > Hsuehochloa > Hsuehochloa calcarea. The sequence goes on along the minus strand of CM070609.1, from coordinate 45,878,716 downwards.
AAAGCGAATGTCTATGTGCTTAGTCCTAGAATGTTGCACGGGGTTTTTAGCAATATTAATAGCAGAAGTGTTATCACAGAAAAGAGGAACACTAGCAAAGTTTAACCCATAATCTTTCAAAGTGGGCGTCATCCACAAAATCACTCTGACAACTAGCGCAAGACTACATACTCCGCTTCAAGATGGATTGTGCAATGAAGACCGCTTCCTAGAAGACCAAGATACAAGAGAAGTGCCTAGGAAGTAGCGGTGCGAGGTACTCTTCCTATCTAACAAACGACCTTAAAATCGAATCTGAAAAACCTCTAATGGACAAAGCTGAAGAGCAGGAATACCAAATGCCATATAAGAGGGTAGAGTGTAAATACCTGAATATGCGCTTAACGGCTTGGCGATGGGAAGTTCTGGAGGCGCTAAAATCTTGCACAAAGGCATACCGTGAAGTGAATGTCGGTCTCGAGGCCGTCAAATACAGAAGGGAGCCGATCATGCTGCGGTACTCGCGTTGATCCACGACTTCTCCTTCCTCATCTGGATCCAAAACAGTCGAAGTTGCCATGGGAGTGGAAATTGGCTTGCAGTCACCCATGTTGAAGCGTTTGAGTAGATCTTTAGTGTACTTCGTCGATGGATGAAAGTTCCTTCCTTGCATTGCTTGATTTGAAGTCCCAAAAGTAATTAAGCTCTCCCATCATACTCATCTCAAATTCCTGGACATAGTGTCGGAAAAGTGAAACAAGAGCATTAGAGGAACCACCAAAGATAATATCATCCACATAAATTTGAGCAAGCGGAAGTCATTGTCACGTCTAAGAATGAATAGGGTTTTATCCACTTTACCCATCTCAAAATTATTTTTAAGCAAGAAGGTCTTAAGTCTATCATACCGAGGCTCTAGGGGCTTGTTTAAGACCATATAATGCTTTAGATAGCTTGAAAACACGATTTGGATATTTAGGATCCTCAAAACCGGGGGTTGCTTAACATACACTTCCTCATCTATGAAACCATTTAAAAGGCACTTTTAACATCCATCGATATAATTTAAAACCTTTTGATGCAGACAAATGCAAGCGAGAATCACGAATGGCTTCTAGTCTAGCAGGGAGCAAATGTCTCATCAAAATCTAACCCCTCAACTTGGTCAAAAACCGAGCTACCAATCGGCCTTATTTCTAACCACGAACCATCCTCACCTTGTTTATTCTTAAACACCCAACGAGTTCCTATAACATTATGACCACTAGGAGGTTCTACTAGGTTCCAAACTTTGTTTCTTTCAAAATTCTCTAACTCCTCATGCATGGCATTTACCCGGCTAGAATCGGATAAAGCATGTGATATATCGCGGGGTTCAAAAGAAGCAACAAAAGCTGAATGAGAGTAGAGATTTGGATCATTATACAGGCGAGTGACTCGCTCATGTAGATTACCTATTATCTGCTTCGGAGGATCTTTGTCTCTGAATGCGAAGTGGGCGCTGGGTGAGATCTGTTTCTTCGACCTCAGTGCTGCGATGATGAAGATGCGCAGGAGCCTCAATCAAGGTGAAGTAGGCGTGGCGGTGTTCTTGTATCGATATGGGCGCTTGATGGCAGCAGATGAAGGAATGATATTAACCGTCCTCATCTTCCTCCACAAAAATACTCTCACACTGTAAATCATCAGAGCAATAGATCTAGCTCGGGGCTAGTCTCATCAAAAGTGACATTACAAGTCTCTGAATAATGTTAGTCTCGATATTAAAAACCGAAAACCCTCGAATGAGCGGGATAACCCGAAATATCCCATCAAAAGTTCTTGATTCAAATTTATCTAAATTGCTGTCTTAAGAATAAAACATTTTGATCCAAAACTCGAAAATGTAAACAGAGGGTTTTCTACCAAAGCGAAGCTCATAAGGAGTCTTGCCTAAAGAAGGTCTCAAAAGACACGATTTGCAATATGGCAAGCGAGAGCAATAGCTTGGCCCAAAATCTCCTCGGTGTGCTATACTCATCTAGCATCGTCCTAGCCATTTCGACCAAGGTCCTATTCTTCCTTTCCACCACGCCATTTTGTTGAGGGCGTGTGGAGAGGAGAACGATGCTCAATACCACGCCAAAGCACAAAAGGAGGCAAAGAAGCATTTTGAACTCCGTGCCATTATCATCTGCGAATCGCTCTCAAAGCACCGAGAAGCTCGAAGCCAAGCGAAGAACAAGGTCATGAAAATAACCAAAGCTTCATCTTTTGAAGTAAGAAAGAACACCCAAGTATATCTAGAAAGATCATCGACTATGACAAGAATATACCATTTTCCACCGGCCAGGACTCTAGCGGGACCAACGGTATCCATATGAAGCAAGCGTCACAGTCCGTCACCATAACCATAGTCCGAGAAGGGTGTGAGGCGGCAACTTGTTTGCCATGCCTCTGAGGCGCACATCTGACATCCTTGACGACTTTGAGTTTGGGCAAACCTCTCATGAGATCAAGGTTGCTAACTCGTGTCGATGATCAAAACCAATGTGCCCCAAGCGTCGATGCCAAAGCCAAAAATCGAAAGAAGATGTAAGCAAACATTTAAGAGATCCAAGAAGAGATTACGAAAAGTCGGCTCAAAAATTCTACCAACTCTAGAGATTCCAAACACAAGCTCACGAGTAGAATCAAGCACACGACAAGCATTTTTCTTAAAAACCGTCTCATAGCCATCATCAAGAAGCTGAGAGACAGAAAGGAGATTATACCTAAGCTTGTCCACAAGAGCGACATCTTTTAGAATGAATTTGTTGTTTACCCTAATTGATCCTGTTCCTTCAATTCGCCCTTGTGTATCATCTCCAAAGGTGATGAAGTCATCACCTGTTGCTCGCGTGAAAGAGGTGAACCATTATGAGTTCCCGGTCATGTGGCGTGAGCATCCGGAGTCAACGAACCACGTGTTCTTTCCCTTTCCGCGGTAATCCTGAAAATCAAGGAGCAAAAGAACGATGTGTCTCAATACTGGGATTAGATAAACAAGATTTAGGAATCCAGTACTGAGACACACGTCTGCAAGGAGTATACAAACCAGAAGTACTATCCTTGATTTCATTTAACATTCGGTTATGAGCAATGTTCAAATTAAAATGAGACTTGAATCGCCCATGGGCGGTCGGCCGGCTTTGTCTTTGTGGTCGAATGGTGACCAAAACAGTCGACCGGTGACCACCGGTGATCGACCGCCAAATCGATACACATTAGAATTAGGATGTCTAGAAACATAATGATTTGCATGAGATAAAAATCCTAATCGAGGTTTATTCTTTTCAAGTGTTACCATGTCTCATAGAAGCTCTAGGTTGCATGAATGAAATTCTATCAAAATTTTCCTATTATTTTTCAACCTCGCCTAACAGAGATTCAATCAAATGTCCACCCTTTTTGCAATAAGTGCAATGGTACTTGGTACCACTAGAAGACGCACCATTTGAATTAATGCAAGGTTGGGCAAAACCTGCAGATTTAAAAGATGTTTTTGCGAGTTGGGTTTTGAATTCAATTAAACCTTTTCCAAGACTTGAATGACTTTTGGGTTTGAATTGTCTTGAAAAGAATTGAATCCTAAACCTTGCTTCTTATAAGAGTTTTAGACTTGTCAAGAATCATGTTTAATTGTTTCTTACCTTTAGAAAATTTCTCTAATGTATCATGAAGGTAAGCATTTTCTTTTCTCAAGTTAACACAAGCATCACAAGTTTTATTCATAGATTTCTCCTTATACGAAGCAATTTCAAGCTTAAAAGCGGAACATGAAGCACAAGTAGTATTTTCAATATTGTCCTTAAGCTTAGCATATTTGACTCTAGCAGCTTCTAAGATATCTTTGATTTCACGTTCCTTTTCTAAACATGAAGTGCAAGGGCTAGAATCAAACACATCAAAAGCAATCAATTTACTAGATTCTAAACATTTTTCACAAGGAGCACTTTTAATTTCATTTAGTTCAGATCTAGCATTCTCAAGTTGTTGTACAAAAATATTATGAGCAGTTTGTAACTTAGTAATTTCTGAATGCATAGCATGACAAGATAAACATTCATCAGGTTCAAGAGTCTTAGCATTTTTAAGCTCTACTTTCAGTTTGTTAATCTTTGACTCTAATTTCTTATTTTTTGTCATAACAAATTCTAGCGCTTCATCTTGACTAAGCAATTGCTCAACTATAGAATCATATTTAGCAGAAAGCTCATCATAAGAAAAAGATACCTCATCATCATCAATGTTGTCGGTTATCGACCATGAAGCACATGCCGGTGAAGTCTTTGGCCTTCCCTTTCTTTTTGCCTTGAGGATCTCCTCCTCCTTGTCCTCCTCACTCCCGGTATCCACATCGCTCAAGGATTGATCCTCAAAAGCGGCAAGGACCCGGTGGCGGCCTTCACAAGCTTATTAGCCTCATACCTTGATTTGTTGAAAGGAGGCTTCTTCCAAGTGGCTTTCCTTCCTTATGATTGCTCTTACCTTTCGGTTTGGGGCAATTTGCGGATATGATTGAGCTCACCACATTCATAGCATGTCACCGACCACCTCTCTTTTGTTTCTCACATTATTGTAGGCCCGTGTGAATTTTTAGCAAGAAGAGCTAACTCTGTTTGTGAATACTTTCAAGCTCCTCTTCATGAATAGCGGATAAACAAGCAAATGAAAATCTAGAAGAAGATTCAAAAGAGTCATCAAAAGCCTTTTGAGAGGATCTGCTACCAAAGCTAAATTATCTTTCTTGGGATGATCAACTCTTTTAATTTCATGAGTCTTGAGTTTACTATAAAGCAATTCTAAAGTAAGACTTGAAAGATCAACATTTTCCTCTATAGCAAGAGCTTTCATCTCCCACTCCTTGGTGTTGATTGCGGCCAAGAGATGGGTGGCATTTTCAGATTGAGAATATTCAATATCAACGACTTTCATTTGATTAATTACTTTATTAAAGCGACTGAAAATGTCATCGATGCTCTCTCGGGACGCATCTCGAATTTATTGTATTCACGCTTAAACAGCTTTGGCGCACCTTTTGATTTGGGACGAACCCTCATGATATGTTTGAGAGTGTTCCAAATTTCATGTGATTGAAAGATTACAAATTCGATCATATTCTTGTCTACCAAGTGCACCATATAAAAGATTCTTAGCCTTATTGTTGTTAGCCAAAAGAATTGCGTAAGCGTGTAGCAATTTCAGGGAATAACCAGTGGGGCTCTAACAACATCCCAAATAGCTTGTCCTCGCTCTCAAGAAAGACGCGCATCGATTCTTCCAATAGGCATAGTCGTGCCCATCGAAGATATCGTTTAGTAGAAAACTTATCCATCGCCAAAGTTCGGTGACGGTTAAGATCAAGATTGAACTAGCAGGCTCGATACCACTTGTTGGACCGTAAAAGCGACTAGAGGGGGTGAATAGGAGCACGCTCACTTTTCACAAATTATGAACTCAATACAATTTCACTCCGGTAGCTATTAGAAAGCTATGAAGATCAATATACCAATCTGTTGGAAGACTAGTATTGAATCAATAAAAACCCTAAGCAATGCGACAATAATCGGCAAGAATCAAAGCAATACAATCTTCAAGCGGTCGATCATGTAGTGAACAGTCGGACCGATTGCGGGCGGTCGGACCGCTGTTATCTTGGCGGTCGGACGCTCCAAATCGGTCGGACCGTGGTGACGGGCGGTCGGACGGCGATCTGAACCGATCCGAAACAGTAAAACACGCCCGATGGCGAAGTTGCAATTAGGTCTAACTTTTGATTCTCAACTCCAAACTTCACGAAACTTCACACACCTTCTCTATGCTATTGAGGACCTATTCCAATCGAATATTATGATAATTCTTGGAGCGATCTTGAGCAATTGCCAATTGATTAACGAAGGTCTAAAACCGGGCAAGAACGAAAACTTGATCCTAAAGCTTGTTCGTGAGAGATTGATGATCAAGATGATGCTAGATAGATCCACACATATCACAGCAAGCTAATTCCGTGAAAGAATCAATCACAAACTCGCGGATCAAAGAAAGCCCTAAAAACACGAAATTGAAAGCAAGAGCGAAAAGAGACTTATCTCAAGCAAACCTTGCATAGATTGATTTCGTGATTGTTGCTGGATTACATCCACACCATCATGGATCGATGGACAATCAAGGATCACGAAATTCACCACAAACCATCAAGAGCCCTAGCCTCCACCTCAACTCCCTAAAGACAATTAGGGTTTTGAAACATAAAAGGCGAGAGAGAGAGAGAGTGCAGCCACCATCTCCTCCTATTTATAGTGGAGGCCTAAAACTCTTAGGGTTTGACTTAATTGGGCTCCGTTAAGGCGCACTAACAACCGGGTCACACACGCACGCCGCCAAAGCGCCGTCTTTAACCTTTTGACCTAAACGCTTCACCATGCATCATGGATTAGCCATTAGGTCACCCTTGTCCATCTTGTGTCACGCTTGAGTCGTTGACCTCACCCGGCATCGTCGATCGTTCTGGACCTCAACTCTTCACGTCTAGTCCCGATTCTCCTCGCCGTTGACCGTCGTTGACCACCAAGCTACTGCACAACCACGCACAAGAAAACACGTGATTCGGGAACAAGTTCTTCACAACTTGACCCATGTTAGTCAAAACATGCATCATGAAAATCATATGCCATGAAACCAATGACTTTGATCTAACAAAACAACATCGCCACGAAGTTGGTGGACGTTCAAGTAGTTACTGTCGGACCGCTCCAGGTGAGCGGTCGGACCTTCCATGGCGGTCGGACCGCTCCACGTGAGCGGTCGGACCGCCTGAGACTTAGCCGAAATTCAAGCCCTGAAATTCCGAAACCTTCTGGAAAAAACAAACGAATAGAACTTCTTACTGGAGACTCCAAAAATTATGAGACCAAGTGCATTGGGATCCCCTCACTTGCCTACAACACCTATTTTGGCCCACTTTATTTTGACCACTTTGGTCATCGCCGGTCCGATCGCCCCATGGCGGGTCCGACCGATTTAGGACGATCGGACCGCCGTGCAAAGAACGGTCGGACCGCCCCTGTCCAGAATACCTGTAGCTTTGTCGAAAACGCGTGAAACGACAAACCGTAAACGCCATTGCCAATTGTCACATCATCCTAAGATCTGGAGCATACCCCCATGAAATCCACATTTTGTAATCGTCTTCCCTCTAACGACATATAGTGGTCAAGACCCATGTTCATCTAAGTTCTAGTGAGCTATGGCATCACCGCTAGAAACCTAGTGACGTAGGTAAGCAATGCTTGCTAATCACATCTTATGTGACTCTTGTTTGTTGGGTGGCACCTAATGCCCCGGCTCCCAACACCATGCCCCAAGGCCCAAATCCAATTTGATAGCCTTGTCAAGTAAACCAATACTATGCATGTGGATGTCTGACATTCACCCTATTAGATCAAGAAAATTGGTGGTACTCTGCTTTGGCAGACCTACCAAATAATGATCGTAATTCTTATAGGCGCAGCAATTGGAAGGGCATCAAATAAATTCTTAATTTTTTTTCTGAGAGAAGCTATTTTGTCATGAAAAAAATACATCCTCTACAGGTATGGCATGAAAGAATAGTATGACAGGAAATAAACATCACATGCATATAATCACATTAAACTGTGAATGGTATGGCCTTTTGAATCGTAGTGGTCGCCATCACATGGTTCCACGGTGATGTCCTTCGCCACACTTTCTGTCCTCTTTGTCATCATGCTTGAAGCCTCCATGGTAAAGAACTAAACTATTACAACTAATAGCTAGCAAATGAATTACATGAGGAGCTCAAGCATCACAAGTCGACACGCAGGTCGTTATACAATTAAAGAACAACCTCAACCCAGCTGTGATTAATATGACACACAGGCCGCCAAAACACACATGCATCACATATACATCTATGCCATACCATTCACTTCATTCCCTGCAAAAATAAGTTAAGCGTAGAACGCATTCTACTGCCCTGACAAGAATGTGTTTGTATAACAATCTATGCGTGTACGCAATGGCAGCGCCCTGAAAACCTCATGGAATTACATAGATCGCATCTATGAAATCGCTATGAAAATCTCATCGGGACGATCAAATCAACCCAAATATGAGCCATTCAAAATGTCTCAATTTTCATTAGATCGTCACATTGATCATCGCAATCGGTATTCTTGAGGAGACCGCAACACAAGACCTCGATCTGTTGGCTCGATCTATTGACTGTGCGCGCAGTTAGCCCCGATGGTGATACCAGCCGGTAGGGGCAAGTCGCGCGTACATCAAAAGAAGGAGCGCGAACTAATCTTTTTGGCCATATGATGCTATCAACTCATACATATTTCAACCACTTAAGACCGATTGATCTAATCAACCCATGCACCGAAAGATCCATCACATGAAACTAGCATAAGAACAGTAATAGATCGCATCTAGTACAAACAACATATCATCTACAAGCGCATGATCCAGACCACATACTACGCAGTTTAGCTTTGATACCACTGAGAGGAGAATAGGTAGGCTACAACAATTGATTTTCTACTGTGTTCAACCAGAAAACATACGTGTAAGGGAGTCATGGATAGTTACCACTAGATCTTGCTTGCGTGAAGAAGAATTGGAGCAGCCCGGTCCAATGTAGATACGCGTTGATGAAGAAGAAACAGTCGATCTTTTCACGAACTGAATGTCTCCTCCTCGAGTCCTACGCAATAGCCTTACGCTTTTCGCCAATCAAGCCTGAAGAATAAAGACAGCGGTGCCTCCACGGAGTCCACGTTCGGGATGGAGCAGCTGGTAGGCTGGTGTCTGCACGCTACTAAGGGAGGTGGCGGCGGGGTTCATCAATTGTGCTGCGCCCCGTCTCCATATTTGTTGAGCATGTTAATGGGCTTCCACGTTGTAGGCCCAATAGAACCCTAGTCCCATATGGATCAATATCTCTCTTAGCCTATAAAACCGAATTGTTTATGATTGCCTCTTGGGCACATCACTAACAAAAATTTCCAGAGATTTTCATGCACTGCATTCTTCTCAAGAAATTCCAGAAGGTTTAGGTTAGGGTTTGTCCAAGCTTTGACTGGGTTTGACTCGCCTCCAAAAATTATCAAATAATTTCTAAAAATTATAAAATAATTCCGAGGTGTCACCAAGCCTCCCTAGAACTCAAGAAAAATATTTACAGAGGTTTGGCACAAGATCTTTGCCAAGGAGTTTTTTGATTGGTGTCAATTGAGGATTTTGATTTTTAATTTCTACAATTCCTTGACAAGAATTACAGAAATATTCAAGGACTTCAAGATGCAAGAAAAGTTTTAAATTTCTATTCATTTTCTTACATTTGAAGCAAGGACTTAGAATTGGGATGTTACAGCTCCCCTGTACGTGCGGGAGATAGTGCGGCTGCACGGAGTTCCAAAAAATATTGTTTCTGATCGAGATGCTAAATTTGTCTCAAGTTACGGAGAGTTTGCAGTACCACAGTCACCAGCCGCTTTTAGCACCGCATTTTACCCCCAGACGGATGGTCTGTCCGAGCGCACCATACAGACTCTGGAGGATATGCTCAGGTGTTGTGTGATGTCTTGGAAGGGAGGTTGGGAAGATCATTTGGCTTTGGCATAGTTCGCCTATAACAACATCTATCACGCGAGTATTCGAGCTGCCCCGTTTGAGGTTCTTTATGGGCGGAAGTGCAGATCACCGTTTTGCTAGGATGCCGTTGGAGAGCGAGTAGTTTTGGCTCCCGATTGGGTTCAGCAGACTGTGGTCAGAGTGGCAGAGATCAGGAAGATTACATTGGCCAGAGCCGGCGGAAGAGCTATCTGCGAAACAAGCGCTAGACATCTGTCTGAATCTGAGCAATGATAAAGAAAATGATGTAACTTTCATTCTACTGATCCAATGGAGGTGATCTTTATCAACTTGGAAATATTATTTAAAGGTCTACAATAACCTAGTTGGGTGGAAGTTCTGAATCTCAAGCTAACCGGGTCAAACTTAAAGAATAAACCGACAATTCCATCTCGCCAGACATACAAAACAGTTCGCAAAGAATAATTCATATCTCCTAAACCATAAGGCGGAATCTCATGATCTTGGTGCCTATGGAAAGATAAAACCAGGGATAGAAATCTCTAGGAGGAAGGAACCTCCAAATCGGACTCTAAAGGGTCAAAACTGGCCACGCAAGTCACCGGACATGTTCTGGAATTTCCAGAACAGAACGCCGATTTAATCCTAATCAACAATTATGCAATAAAACCGAACCAAACTGCGACTTGGATCATTTTTTACCCTTGAAGACCCGCAGGGAGACGTTGATCCACCTCCCGAAGATCTCCCTCCCTTCTCCTCTCTTATCGGTTGGATCTTCCTGAGATCATGCGCGGAGTTCACAACGTATTTCATGTTTCAATGTTGAGGAAGTTCTTGAGAGATCCAGAACATGTTATTCCTTTGGAGCTTTTGAGCATTGAGCAAGACCTTACTTTCGAGTCCCGGCCAGTGAAAATTCTAGAAGAGTCAGAACGGGTTCTTAGGAACAAGACCCTGAAGTATATCAAGGTTCCTTGGTCTCAACAAATCGAGAAAGAGGCCACGTGGGAGCTAGAGTCCCGCATTCGAGAGCAGTATTCAGATTTGTTCGCTTCTGGTACGTGTTAAATGTTCTTTTCAATTCTATGGAATTATTTTCTCGTACTCGTTTCGATGGTTAGAATTCGAGGTCGAATTCTGTTAAGGGGGGTAGAATGTAATATCTTGGAATCGAATCGGGAGAATTTAAAAGAAACTGGGACGAAAAGGCAATTAAAGAATTGGATTTTTCTGTTGAGACAGGGGGTTTTCATAAAAAATGACACCACAGCAGCAAGACGGCGCCAAGGAGCAGTGAGATGGCGCCGGGGGAAGGAGGGAGAGGGTGGTGGCTGTGGGAGGAGGAGGAGGTGTGGGGGGAGGCGGCTAGGGTTTGGGGCACCTCCCCCTTTGGCTGGCCACCTAGGCCGGCCATCCCCTCTTGGGCCTCCTGGGCCATGGCCCGCGGCCCAGGTTGTCGAATTTTTATGAAAACCCCCGTCTCTCAACAGAAAAATCAAATTCTTTAATTGCCTTTTCGTCCCCGACAGTTCCATCTCGCCAGACATACAAAACAGTGCACAAAGAATAATTCATATAATCTAAACTATAAGGCGGAATCTCACGATCTTGGTGCCTACAGAAAGATAAAAACCAGGGCTACAAATCTCTAGGAGGGAGGAACCTCCAAATCGGCCTCTAAAGGGTCGAAACTGGCCGCGCAAGGCGCTAGACAGGTTTTGGAATTTCCAGAACAGAACGCTGATTTAATCCTAATCAACAATTATGCAATGAAACCGAACCAAACTGTGACTTGGATCTTTTGTTACCCTTGAAGACCCGCGGGGAGACGTTGATCCACCTCGCGAAGATCTCCCTCCCTTCTCTTCTCTTCCCCCCTTCAAAAGCCGGCCACAAGAACGCCGACGAACGACCGATGACGACGGCGGGAGGAGGTGACTTCAGAGGAAATCTTGGGTAGCAACGCCGGGGATCACCGGGGATGACACCACAGAGAGACGGCGCTAAGGTGCAGCAAGGGGCGCCGGGGGAAGGAGGGAGAGGGTGGCGGCTGTGGGGGGGAGGAGGATGGTACTGAGCGATATCAATTTTCATTCTCTTCCACCAGAAACTCTTCATCAAATCCTTGTACATCTTGGTCTCACCTGGATGCACAGTATACGGAGTACGATGAGCTTCCCTTATAATTTCATCTTTAACCCGAGACTCCTGTGGTACACAGAGGCGTCCTTTAAAACGTAATGCGCCAGTCTCATCATGTGGATATCATAGGGATATACTCCAGATCTTAGGATGATGTGACAATTGGCAATGGCGTTAACGGTTTGTCGTTTCATGAGTTTTCGGCAAAGAAACAGTTCTGTCGAGGCGAATCGGTCGGACCGGCGAGTGGCGGTCTAACTGATTCATGGTTTGGCCCGACCGCCCATAGGGGGCAGTCGGACCGACAAGTTATCAGAGGTGATATTTTGAGCTGGGCCAGAAATAGAGGGTGCAGGCAAGAGAGGGGAGTCTATTACACTTGGTCTCATGATTTTTGGAGTCTCCAGTCAAAAGTTATTCGTGATATAAAATTCCAGTAGGGTCTGGGATTTCAGGAGCCAAATTTTGGCTAAGTCCCATCCGTGATCGGACCGCCAATCGGTGGCGGTCGGGCCGCCGTGGGCGGATCGACCGCCCGAGGGGCTCGACCGGCTGTCCTGATGATCGCCGCGTTGTGGCGGTGGATGTTCGGTTGTTAGGTCAAAGTCATGAGTTTCAGTGCATATGTGTTGCATGATGCATGTTTTGACTAACGTGGGTCAAGTTATGAAGAACTTGTTCTCGGATTTGATTTACTTGTCTATTGTTGTGCAGGTTGCTTGTTGGTCAACGATGGTCAACGGCGAGGATGATCGGGACTAGGCTTGGAGAGCTGAGGTCCAGAACGATCGACAATGCCGGGTGAGGTCAATGAACTCAAGTATGGTGCAGAATGGATAAAGAGGACCAAACGGACAGTTCAGTGCAACTGGTTTCATCAAGTGGTGCGGGAGTCGGTGCAAGTGCCATGGTGGTTTCGGTGGGAGCAGGATGGGAGAGACTTGCCGACATGGAGAGAGCCATTGATCAACCTACACGTGGCGGGCCAGGCGAAGTGCTTCGCGCAGATGGACTCGGTCTTCGGAGAAGGACCGAGAAGGGGTATTTTGGTAATTTTACCAAATACCACCTTGGTAACCTTTTGCCAACCCGCGGCGCAAGACGACGCAAACAGAAGCGGTTTAGGTCAAGAGGTGTTGAAGACGGCGCTTTAAAATTAGTGCGTGTGTGACCCGTTTGTGTTGGGTCTTAACAGGAGCCCATTTAAGTTAATTTTCTAGAAGGTCTACGCCTCCACTATAAATAGAGGAGGGAGGTGGCTGCACCCTCTCAACCCTTTCATTGTTCTTGAAACCCTAGTTTTGCTTAGGGAGAGGATTAGTGGATGTTAGGGTTCTAGAGAGTTTTGAATTGATTTCGTACTCTTGGATTGAGCTTTGTCCTCCATTGATGGAGTGGCTGTAAACCCAAACCCTATCAAATCAATCTAAGGAAAGTTTGATCAAAGATGTGTCTCTTTGCCTTCCTTCTCTCTATTTGGTGATTTTGAGTCTTTCTTTGATTTGTGAGTCTTTGATTGATTTCTTCACGCGATCTAGTTTGCTGTGACATGTGGGAACACATCTAGGATCATCTTGATCATCAACCACCCATGAGCAAGTTTTTGAATCTAGTTTTCGTTTTGACTTGGTTTTGAACCATCCTCCTCTCAAATGGAAAAATGTCATAACTTTTCCAAGGATCTTCACGATCTTCAATTGGAATAGGTTCCTGACATCCTAGAGAAGGTGTGTTCCAAGTTTCATCCAGTTTTGAGTTGTAGATCAAAAGTTACATCTATTTGTAACTTCGTTTTTTGGGCTATTTTTACTGTTCAATAGACAGGAGGTTAGACCGCCCAAGGTGATCGGTCCGACTGCCATTAACACAGAGGTCAGACCGCCCAACACTTAGAATTTTAGCCTGTGTTGATTTTGGTTGTTTTGCTTCGGGGTTTAGATTGGATTCAATACTAGTCTTCCGTTGTACTAGTATATTGATCTTCATAGCTTCCATAGCTGTTAGAGCGAAATTTGTATTGAATCTGATCTTGGTTGAAAAAGTGAGCGTGCTCCTATTCACCCCCTCTAGTCGCCTTTTCGGTCCAACAAGTGGTATCAGAGCCCGGTTAGTTCAATCTTGATCTTAACCGGTCACTGAACTTGGCGATGGATAAGTACTCCACCAAGCCGCATATCTTCGATGGGCATGACTATGCCTATTGGAAGAATCGCAAGCGAGTCTTCCTTGAGAGCGAAGGACAAGCTATGTGGGAGGTTGTTCGAGCCCCGCTCGTTCTTCCCGGTTGTTCTGCGGCTAACGACCCTCTTGGCTAACAACAATAAGGCAAAGAACCTCTTATATGGTGGGCTTGGTAGACAACAGTATGAGCAAATTTGCAATCTTGAGACTGCGCACGAGATTTGGAACACCCTCGAAACCTACCATGTGGGTTTGTCCCAAATCGAGAAAGTACGCAAGACAGTCTATAAGCGTGAATATAACAAATTCGAGATGCGTCTTGGAGAGAGCATCGATGACATTTTCAGTCGCTTTAACAAAGTGATTAATCATATGAAAGCTGTTGGTATTGAATATTCTCAGTCTGAAAATGCCACCCACCTCTTGGCTGCAATCAATACCAAGGAGTGGGAGATAAAGGCTACCGCCATTGAGGAGAACGTCAACCTCTCTGATCTGCCTTTGGAGCTGCTCTATAGCAAGCTCAAGACTCATGAGATCAAGATGATTGATCATCCCAAGAAGGAAAACATGGCCTTGGTAGCAGACCCGCTCAAGAGAGCTTCTGATGGGTCTTCTAAGTCTTCTTTTGGATTTTCGCTTGCTGGTTTATCTGCAATCCATGAATGTGAGTTTGAGAGTCTCCCTGAGGCCGAGTTAGCCTTCATAGTCAGAAAAGCCACACGGGCCTATAACAATATGAGAAATAAAAAGAGAGGAGGTCCCGTGACTTGCTATGAGTGTGGTGAGCTTAATCATATCGGGGCAAATTGCCCCAAGTTGAAAGGAAAGAGCAACCATAAGGAGGGAAAGCCAGCTTGTAAGAAGTCTCAATGGAACAAATCAAGATTTGATGCTGCCAAGCTGACAAAGGTAGCTCACCAGGTTCTTGCCGCTTTGGGGAACAATCCTTAAGCGATGTGGACTCCGGGAGCGAGGATGACAAGGAGGAGGAGATCCCTCAGGATAAGAAGAAGGGGAAGGCCAAGGACTTCACCGGCGTTTGCTTCATGGCCGACTTCGATGACGTCGACGACGATGAGGTACCTCTCTCCTATGATGTCCTTTCTGATAGATGCGGAACTATCTTTGAGCAACTCATGAGTCAGGATAATGCTTTAGAGTATATCATGGCCAGGAACAAGGACTTAGAGTCTCAAGTAGATAATTTGACTTTAGAACTTGCAAATGCTAAGACTCTTGAATCTGATGAATGTTCTTCCTGCCATGCCCTACACTCAGAATTTGCTAAACTGCAATCTGCTCATGATATTGCTTTGCAACAACTTGAAAATGTTAGGACTGAGCTAGTTGAGGTCAAATCGGCTCCATGTGAAAAATGCTTAGATTCTAGCAAGTTGGTTGCTTTTGGTGTGGTTGATTCTAGCATTTGCTCTTTTTGCATTGAACGAGAACATGAAGTACAAGATGTAGTAGATGCAGTTAGAGCTAAATTTGCTAAGCTTAAGGATAGAATTGATTCTGCTACTTGTATTTCTTACGAAACTCTTAAACTTGAAGCTACCTTATATAAGGAGAGATATGCTAGAGCCATTAAGGGTAAAACTTGTGAATCTTGTGTTAATCTTGAAGAAGAAAATCCTTATCTTAAGGATACCTTAGAAAATTTTCTAAAGGTAGGAAACAATTAAACATGATTCTGGACAAGTCTAAAACTCCATATAAGAAGCAAGGATTAGGATACAACTCTGTCCAAGATAATTCTAAGCCAAAAATTACTCAAGTCTTGGAAAATGGGTTAGTTGAATTCAAATTCCAACCTGCAAAAACTATTTTTAAATCTACGGGTTTTGCCCAACCATCTGTTAAGTCAAAGTGTGCTTCTTCCGGTGGTATCAAGTACCATTGCACCTGTTGCAAGAACGATGGGCATTTGGTTGAGTTCTGTTGGCTTACGTTGAAAATTGATAAGAAAAAATTTGCTAGAATTTCATCCAATCAACCTAGAGATTTTATGAGACATGGTAACGTAGAAAAGAAGAAACGTGGTTTAGAATTTGTGTCACATGCTCATCATCATGCTCCTAGACAGGATAACTCTCATATTAGTGTAACCATTGCTCATAACAGAATTTCAAACATAATCAAGGATAGCACTTCTGCTTTGCATACAACTTCAACACACGTGTCTCAAGATCTTGGGTTCCCAAGTCTTGTTTAACTAACCCCAGTATTGAGACACATCGTTCTTCTGTGCCTTGATTTTCAGGATTACCGCGGAAAGAGGAAGGACACATGGTTCGTCGACTCCGGCTGTTCATGCCACATGACCGAGACTCAAGATGGTTCAACTCCTTCACGCGGTCGACGGGTGATGACTTCATCACCTTTGGAGATGATCGGCAAGGGTGGATTGAAGGAACAGGATCGATCAGGGTGAACGACAAGTTCATCCTCAAGGACGTCGCCCTTGTGGATAAGCTAAGGTTTAATCTGCATTCTGTTTCTCAACTTCTTGATGATGGCTATGAGACTAGATTTAAGAAAAATGCTTGTCGGGTGCTTGATTCAACTCGTGATCATGTTTTTGGGATTACTAGAGTTGTTAGGATCTTTGGAGCTGCTTTTTCTGAAACTCTTGCTGGTTCTCTCAAATGCTTGATTTCATCTTCTTCTTCTGAGTTCTGGCTTTGGCACCGTCGTTTGGGGCACATTGGTTTTGATCATCTGACGTGAGTTAACAACCTTGAGCTCATGAGAGGTTTTCCCAAACTCAAAGCCGTCAAGGATGCTGTATATGCGCCCTGTAGGCATGGTAAGCAAGTTGCCGCCTCACACCTTTCAATGACTATGGTCATGACTGACGGACCGGGGCAGTTGCTTCATATGGATACTGTTGGTCCCGCTAGGGTTCAGTCAGTTGGTGGAAAATGGTACATTCTTGTCACAGTCGATGATTTTTCTAGATACACTTGGGTGTTCTTTCTTGCTTCGAAGGATGAAGCTTTTGATCATTATCATGATCTTGTCCTACGTTTGGCTTCTAAACTTCCGATTGCCTTGAGAGCGATTCGCAGTGACAATGGCACGGAGTTCAAGAATACTTCTTTTGCTTACTTTTGTGCTGAGCATGGAATTGAGTATCAGTTCTCCTCTCCACACGTCCCTCAATAAAATGGTGTTGTGGAAAGCAAGAACAGGACCCTAGTCGAGATGGCTAGGACGATGCTAGATGAGTATACCACTCTGAAGAGGTTTCGGGCCGAAGCTATTTCTACTGCTTGCCATATTGCAAATCGTGTCTTTTTGAGACTGTCTTTGGGCAAGACTCCTTATGAGCGTAACACCCCAGATCAGATTTGTACAGTGTGGTTGCTCGTCAGTTTTGGGTATGGTTCGTACGTTTTCCGATTTTATTACCTCTTAGAAAGTTGTAGCTCTCGGTCTTAGCTTTCTTTTGGCACCAAGATCACCTGATTTGGAGTCACGGTTTAGGAGTTATTCTAGTTTTACCGCGACTGTCCAGGAGGGTTGACGTGAATCGGCAGATTGTCTTGTCTGGCCAATTTGTATTTTTTAGAAGCCGAAACAGGAATGCCAGCCAAAATGAATGTTGTAGATAATTCTGTAAACTTTCCACGTTGATAAAGAACATAATTGTTAGAGTTGCCAATCAAAAGTTATGCAAGTGTAACCGTTGCTGTTTTCTGTAAGTCACATTATTAGGACAGAGAACTGCACCTGAAAATTAGGGCTAGTAGAAGGCTGAACCAGGGGATTAGCCCAACTAGATTTTTGTAGACAGTTTTGTCATGATTCTAGAGAGACCAAGATCACCTTGATCCGAGTTTCATAGTTAAAGTTATGATATTTTTAGTACAGCTGTCCAGGGAAGCTTTCTACCAGTCTACCGAGGGATTTGGGTAGAACTTCTATTCGAACCTTAGGGCTTGAGGAATTGGATTAAGGGGTGTAATCGGAGTCCATCTTTCAGCGCATTTATTGTTACCAATATGCTTGTGTAGGAGGGGGAGTTCCGAAGAAAAGGCACCCATTTTGTTTCTTCGTGTGCCGTAGGGGGGAAAAGAAAGAAACCAGCAAGTACAGTATGGTAAATTGTGCATGATCGTTTGTTCATGTTTACTATGTTATGAGTATATTGTGTTAATCATGGATGCTCGAATGTTATGGATATCAATGCTCGCAAATGCTAGAAGTATGCGTAAGTTTCATTTATGCATGATGATTTAAAGTATTGACCATGTGCATCATGATATCATATTGGAGGCATGGTCACGTGGTGACCAAGCATTAATTGAGGTCCCCGTCATGAATATCATGGGCTTTTGGGTCCCCATACTTGTGGAGTATGGGCTAAGGTCCCTGTGCTAGAAGGCACATGCATGGGTGTGCATCGACGGATGCACACTCCATAATCTGATATGCAAAGAGAGAAAGAAAAGTGCATTTGAACAGTTTGCATCGCATAAGCATGAGAAATATTTCTTATTGGGTTTTGTGGATGGATGTTGTTAATTACAGTTGCATTGGCTATTGTCTTACTATTTGTACTTTGCTGAGTCTTGGACTCACTCTTGCTGATGTTGTGTTTTTAGGTACCTCATTTGCGGATGGCATGCATGGGAGGGAGTAGGGTTGCTTTGGTTGCACTCACTACCACACATTCTTTAAAAGATAATTATCATTTAGACAGTACCTTAATAACAAGCAAACAGCTTAAGGATAAACTTTGGCTATACTTGAATGCATTGGTATATTTGTAATAATGAGAGTGGTAAATTTTAATTATGCTTGCTTATGCTTTAGCTGAGTAGATTATTTATGAATGCTTCGATGAACTTTGGATGTTGAAATAGTGATAATTTTATATGCATATGTTGGAATCTCCGGTAAACTTAGTTATACAAAGGAGGTTCTGCCGAAATTTATTGTAGTGTCTTAGATTTGTATTTGTTATATTGTTATTTTAGTAGCATTCCAGGCTCATGTTGGGCTGGGGTGTTACAGTTGGTATCAGAGCAGGCTTTAGGTCCGTGGCGAATGGGATTGTGACTTAAGTAACTTGTTTTGCTAAAATATGTTAATGGTTAAATAACTTAAAACTTGACACACTGTGCACAGTATGTGGGAAAGAAAAAAATCATTGCATTTACAATTCTGATAGAATTGTTTCCTTGAGAATGTTGTACTGATTTGTTATGATATTGTGTTTGTGTGCTCTTATACTAAGTGGTTAGCTTATTATCTTTGGAATTCAGAATGGCGAGAGGAAGAGGGCGTGCACGTGGTACGGCCCGTGGACGTGGTCGTGGACGTGGCTCGATTGCATCCTCATCCCAAGCCGAAGAGGCTGTTGGAGGGGTACCTGAGGAGGTTGCATCCGCCGCTCGTCCAGTCGCCGAAGCCCAGGCCGCTCTACTCCGGGAATTACAGAGGGAAGTTCAACAGCTCCGTCAGCAGGTGCAGGCAGCCCCTCCGGTTGTGGGTGCACCCGTTGTTGCTCCGGTGGCGGCAGCGGCTCCCGCTGAGGCTAGAATGAGCCTCCGGGAGTGGATGTCTCTCCGTTTAGACACCTTTGACGGAGCAGGAACCCCGGTACAGGCAGCTGACTGGCCTCGATACATGGAGAGGCAATTCGGCGTATTGGAGATGACCTCAGCGCAGAAATTCAGCAAGAGATAAAAGAAATCCGGCTCTTCATCGACGACGACTGGAACAATCCGCCAACATCGAAAGAGAGCACCGAGGCGCGCTCCTGAAGGTCAAAGTCTCCCAGCACGAGGTCTCACCGAGATCGCCCCATCAAACAGATATCACCGCTTGATAAGCATGCAACCAATCCATACCCAATATAACATCGAACGGCTCCATCTTGATTACTATCAAGTTCGTCGTGAACTTCTCTCCATCAATAACAATAGAACACCCAGGACAAACAGTTGAACTCGCAATCATACCCCCAGGAGAACTAACCAACACTGACTGAGAAATCCACTGCATACTCAAATTCGCCGTTCTAGCAAACGCCGTAGAGACAAACGAATAGGTAGCCCCGGAATCAAAAAGGATAAAAGCCTCAAGGGAATCAACTAGTAGGGTACCGCCACCACGCCGACGGCTCGCAGAGGCGAGGGTGGGCATGGCGTAAACTCCCTGTCGCACCGGTGCAGAAGATACCCCAACACTCGAGGAAGGATGAGTAGGAACTGCCGCTGGTGGAGCAAAAGTCGGTGTTGCAGTCGAACAGGTTCCAGAGAACCACGGTGGTGGCAATCAAGGAAACGCCGCAGAGAAACCCAACCGTAGGATACCGGGTGTGGAGCTACCATCGTTGTCCGGATCAACCCCAATGAGTAACGACTGAAGATGCTGCAGGAGCAGACTCCCATTTGATGATGCACGCTGGGTTCTTCCTGCACACTTTCATCTTGTGGCCTGCTTGGCTACAATGGCGACATTCCCCCGTGAAGGAACACTCGGAGGCACGGTGATTGTGACCACACTTGAAGCATATCATTCCTCGCCTGAATCGGGCGTAAGTCGGCGGTAGTATGTCGGGCGTATAGCGACATGCCTCGCCGCCGTAACGCCAGCAGCCGAGAGCGCTGACCTTCCTGAAATCTCTTGGAAGCTGGTCGCTGAGAAGACCCACCTCCACCACCGAAACTCCTCTTATGCCCACTGACTGAACCCCCGGCAGGAGCGAAGCTGCTAGGAGTCTGCCTCTCTCTAGTGAGTTCCCGCTCCAACTCCATAGCTTTGGCCTGATCAACCACACTGTTGAAGTCAAGCAAGCTGGTCGCCCCTAATACATGGCGATACTTCGAATTCAGTCCCCTTCGGAACCTCTTGGCTTTCTCTCGGTCATTGCCAACCACAGTTGGCACAAAGCGGACTAAGTTGTTGAATCCAGCCTCATAGTCCGCCACAGTCAACTTTCCTTGAACAAAAGTTGCCAGAGAATATTCCATCCTCTCAAGGAAGGAATTAGGGTAGAACTTAGCCTTGAATTGCTCCATAAAATCTTCCCAAGTAACTTGTCCCTGCAACGGGGTCCTGGCTGATAGGACCTCCTCCCACCAAATGTCCGCCTGGCCCTTCAACTGAAAAGCCACAAAACACGCTTTCTGCGCTGAGGTCATCTCCAATACGCCGAATTGCCTCTCCATGTATCGAGGCCGGTCAGCCGCTGCACGGGTTCCCTCCCACAAAGGTGTCTAAACGAGAGACATCCACTCCCGAGGCTCATTCTAGCCTCGCTGAGCCGCCACCACCGAGCAACAACGGTGCACCCACAACCGAGGGGCCGCCGCACTGCCGACGGAGTCGTTGAACTTCCTCAGTAATTCCTGCAGTAGAGCGGCTCGGGCTTGGCGATCGGACGAGCGGCGGATGCAACCTCCTCAGGTACACCTCCAACAGCCTCTTCGGCTTGGGATGAGGATGCAATCGAGCCACGTCCACGACCACGTCCACGGGCCGCACCACGTGCACGCCCTCTTCCTCTCGGCATTCTGAATTCCAAAGATAATAAGGTAACCACTTAGTATAAGAGCACACAAACACAATATCATAACAAATCAGTACAACATTCTCAAGGAAACAATTCTATCAGAATTGTAAATGCAATGATTTTTTTCTTTCCCACCTACTGTGCACAGTGTGTCAAGTTTTAAGTTATTTAACCATTAACATATTTTAGCAAAACAAGTTACTTAAGTCACTATCCCATTCGCCACGGACCTAAAGCCTGCTCTGATACCAACTGTAACACCCTAGCCCAACATGAGCCTGGAATGCTACTAAAATAACAATATAACAAATACAAATCTAAGACACTACAATAAATTTCGGCAGAACCTGCTTTGTACAACTAAGTTTACCGGAGATTCCAACAGATGCATATAAAATTATCACTATTTCAACATCCAAAGTTCATCGAAGCATTCATAAATAATCTACTCAGCTAAAGCATAAGCAAGCATAATTAAAATTTACCTCTCATTATTACAAATAAACCAATGCATTCAAGTATAGCCAAAGTTTATCCTTAAGCTGTTTGCTTGTTATTAAGGTACGGTCTAAATGATAATTATCTTTTAAAGAATGTGTGGTAGTGAGTGCAACCAAAGCAACCCTACTCCCTCCCATGCATGCCATCCGCAAATGAGGTACCTAAAAACACAACATCAGCAAGAGTGAGTCCAAGACTCAGCAAAGTACAAATAGTAAGACAATAGCCAATGCAACTGTAATTAACAACATCCATCCACAAAACCCAATAAGAAATATTTCTCATGTTTATGCGATGCAAACTGTTCAAATGCACTTTTCTTTCTCTCTTTGCATATATCAGATATGGAGTGTGCATCCGTCGATGCACACCCATGCATGTGCCTTCTAGCACAGGGACCTTAGCCCATACTCCACAAGTATGGGGACCCAAAAGCCCATGATATTCATGACGGGGACCTCAATTAATGCTTGGTCACCACGTGACCATGCCTCCAATATGATATCATGATGCACATGGTCAATACTTTAAATCATCATGCATAAATGAAACTTACGCATACTTCTAGCATTTGCGAGCATTGATATCCATAACATTCGAGCATCCATGATTAACACAATATACTCATAACATAGTAAACACGAACAAACGATCATGCACAATTTACCATACTGTACTTGCTTGTTTCTTTCTTTTCCCCCCTACGGCACACGAAGAAGCAAAATGGGTGCCTTTTCTTCGGAACTCCCCCACCTACACAAGCATATTGGTAACAATAAATGCGCTGAAAGATGGACTCCGATTACACCCCTTAATCCAATTCCTCAAGCCCTAAGGTTCGAATAGAAGTTCTTCCCAAATCCCCCGGCAGACTGGTAGAAAGCTTCCCTGGACAGCTGTACTAAAAATATCATAACTTTAACTATGAAACTCGGATCAAGGTGATCTTGGTCTCTCTAGAATCATGACAAAACTGTCTACAAAAATCTAGTTGGGCTAGTCCCCTTGTTCAGCCTTCTACTAGCCCTAATTTTCAGGTGCAGTTCTCTGTCCTAATAATGTGACTTACAGAAAACAGCAACGGTTACACTTGCATAACTTTTGATTGGCAACTCTAACAATTATGTTCTTTATCAACGTGGAAAGTTTACAGAATTATCTACAACATTCATTTTGGCTGGCATTCCTGATTCGGCTTCTAAAAAATACAAATTGGCCAGACAAGACAATCTGCCGATTCACGTCAACCCTCCTGGACAGTCGCGGTAAAACTAGAATAACTCCTAAACCGTGACTCCAAATCAGGTGATCTTGGTGCCAAAAGAAAGCTAAGACCGAGAGCTACAACTTTCTAAGAGGTAATAAAATCGGAAAACGTACGAACCATACCCAAAACTGACGAGCAACCACACTGTACAAATCTGATATGGGGTGTTACGCTCATAAGGAGTCTTGCCCAAAGACAGTCTCAAAAAGACACGATTTGCAATATGGCAAGCAGTAGAAATAGCTTCGGCCCGAAACCTCTTCAGAGTGGTATACTCATCTAGCATCGTCCTAGCCATCTCGACTAGGGTTCTGTTCTTCCTTTCCACAACACCATTTCATTGAGGGACGTGTGGAGAGGAGAACTGATGCTCAATTCCATGCTCAGCACAAAAGTAAGCAAAAGAAGCATTCTTGAACTCCGTGCCATTGTCACTGCGAATCGCTCTCAAGGCAATCGGAAGTTTAGAAGCCAAACGTAGGACAAGATCATGATAATGATCAAAAGCTTCATCCTTCGAAGCAAGAAAGAACACCCAAGTGTATCTAGAAAAATCATCGACTGTGACAAGAATGTACCATTTTCCACCAACTGACTGAACCCTAGCGGGACCAACAGTATCCATATGAAGCAACTGCAATGATTTTTCCTTTTCCCACCTACTGTGCACAGTGTGTCAAGTTTTAAGTTATTTAACCATTATATATTTTAGCAAAACAAGTTACTTAAGTCACAATCCCATTCACCACGGACCTAAAGCCCGCTCTGATACCAACTGTAACACCCCAGCCCAACATGAGCCTGGAATGCTACTAAAATAACAATATAACAAATACAAATCTAAGACACTACAATAAATTTCGGCAGAACCTCCTTTGTATAACTAAGTTTACCGGAGATTCCAACAGATGCATATAAAATTATCACTATTTCAACATCCAAAGTTCATCGAAGCATTCATAAATAATCTACTCAGCTAAAGCATAAGCAAGCATAATTAAAATTTACCACTCTCATTATTACAAATAAACCAATGCACTCAAGTATAGCCAAAGTTTATCCTTAAGCTGTTTGCTTGTTATTAAGGTACGGTCTAAATGATAATTATCTTTTAAAGAATGTGTGGTAGTGAGTGCAACCAAAGCAACCCTACTCCCTCCCATGCATGCCATCCGCAAACGAGGTACCTAAAAACACAACATCAGCAAGAGTGAGTCCAAGGCTCAGCAAAGTACAAATAGTAAGACAATAGCCAACACAACTGTAATTAACAACATCCATCCACAAAACCCAACAAGAAATATTTCTCATGCTTATGCGATGCAAACTGTTCATCAACGCAACTGTAATTAACAACATCCATCCACAAAACCCAATAAGAAATATTTCTCATGCTTATGCGATGCAAACTGTTCAAATGCACTTTTCTTTCTCTCTTTTGCATATTCCGGTATTGCGGAGTGTGCATCCGTCGATGCACACCCATGCCTGTGCCTTCTAGCACAGGGACCTTAGCCCATACTCCACAAGTATGGGGACCCAAAAGCCCATGTTATTCATGACGGGGACCTCAATTAATGCTTGGTCACCACGTGACCATGCCTCCAATATGATATCATGATGCACATGGTCAATACTTTAAATCATCATGCATAAATGAAACTTACGCATACTTCTAGCATTTGCGAGCATTGATATCCATAACATTAGAGCATCCATGATTAACACAATATACTCATAACATAGTAAACATGAACAAACGATCATGCACAATTTACCACTCAGATTTGCTGCTTTTTCTTTTCCCCCCTACGGCACACGAAGAAGCAAAATGGGTGCCTTTTCTTTGGAACTCCGCCTCCTACACAAGCATATTGGAAACAATAAATGCGCTGAAAGATGGACTCCGATTACACCCCTTAATCCAATTCCTCAAGCCCTAAGGTTCGAATAGAAGTTCTACCCAAATCCCCCGGCAGACTGGTAGAAAGCTTCCCTGGACAGCTGTACTAAAAATATCATAACTTGAACTACGAAACTCGGATCAAGGAGATCTTTTTCTCTCTAGAATCATGACAAAACTGTCTACAAAAATCTAGTTGGGCTAGTCCCCTGGTTCAGCTTTCTACTAGCCCTAATTTTCAAAAAGTCATCTCTAACAATCTGACTTACAGAAAACAGCAACGGTTACACTTGCATAACTTTTGATTGGCAACTCTAAAAATTGTGTTTTTTATCAACGTGGAAAGTTTACAGAATTATCTACAACATTCATTTTGGCTGGCATTCCTGATTCGGCTTCTAAAAAATACAAATTGGCCAGACAAGACAATCTGCCGATTCACGTCAACCCTCCTGGACAGTCGCGGTAAAACTTGAATAACTCGTAAACCGTGGCTCCAAATAAGGTGATCTTGGTGCCAAAAGAAAGCTAAGACCGAGAGCTACAACTTTCTAAGAGGTAATCAAATCGAAAAACATACGAACCATACCCAAAACTGACGAGCAACCCACTAGCCCTAATATTCAGGTGAAGTTCTCTGTCCTACCAATCTGACAGACAGAAAACAGCGACGGTAAAACTTGCATAACGTTTGATTGGCAACTCTGTAAATTGTGTTCTTTATCATCTTGAAAAAATTACAGAATTATCTACAACATTCATTTTGGGTGGAATTTATGATTCGGCCTCTAAAAAATACAAATTGGCCACACAAGACAATCTGTTAATTCACGTCAACCCTCCTGGACAGTCACGGTAAAACTAGCATAACTCCTAAACCGTGACTCCAAATCAGGTGATCTTGGTGCCACAAGAAAGCTAAAACCGAGAGTTACAACTTTATAATAGGTGATCGGATCGGAAAACGTACATATATTACCCAAAACTGACGAGCAACCATGCTGCACAAATCTGATCTGCTACCTCTTCTTGGTTGGCCCTCCAAAAGTCGCCTCCTCGCCTTCCTTCCAATGGACCACCGCAACGGGCTTCGCCGGGGAGGGAGAAGGGGCTGTGGATAAGGTGGTGGCGCAGGGGAGAGGTGGGGAGGGGTGGCGCACAGCAGGGGGAAGGTGGAGGCGGCGGCTCACAATAGGGGGAGGGGGAAAAGGGGGAGGGGAATTAGGGTTTTTTTTGGGGGGGGGGTGGGCACCCCCCCTTGGCCGGCCACAAGAAGGCCCCTTCTGGGCCGCGGCCCAGGCCTAGGTTGTCGAATAAGATCAAATAACCCCCTGTCGTTTCATGTTTTATTATTCCTCTTATTCCCTTTTCTCCTCCCGGCTAATTCTGTAATTTACCGATCCGATTTCCGGGGTATTACAATGAGCTTCGGTTTTGTAGAAAACCCTTTGTCTCGCACTTTTGAGTCTTTGGATCCAAGTGTTTTATTCTCAAGATATGAAATCTAGATAAATTTGAGTCAAGAGCTTTTTATGGTTTATTTCTGGGTTATCTTGCGCATTCAAGGGGTTTTCGAGTTTTTAATCTTGAAACTAACCTAGTTCAGGAGACATGCAATGTCACTTTTAATGAGACTAGTGTAATGCCCTGGAATCAAATCGATGGAATTGAGAAGAAGTTGGGGAGGAAAATGCACTTTGAAAGAATAGAAATTCCATTATTTGAGGGGGTTTTCAGCTATATCGCGGCAACCTGGGCCTTGGGCCAAAGCCCAAGAGGCCCAAGAGCGGGGCCGGCCATTGGGGGGTGTCCTCCCCTTAACCCTAGCCGCCCCACCCTCTCCCCTCCACTCCCTCCCCCTCTCCAACCGGCCGTCACCCTCCTCCCTGCAGTGCAGCAATTTTGTTCGTCCTATTTGGGTAAGTTTCGTACGTTTTTTTATCTTCTCACCTCTTAGAAAGTTGTAGCCCTTGCTCTTAGATTTCTTTTGGCACCGAGATCATATGATTTGGGGTTAGGTTTTAGGAGATATGGTAGTTTTACCGCGACTGTTCAGGAGAGCTGACGTGATTTGGCATATTTTCTTGTTGCGCCATTATGATTTACTTAGATGCCGAATCTGGTATTTTCGTCTTCTAGAGTTTTGTTCCTGATGTCGTTATATTTGTTTTGGCACCAAGATCACTTGATTCCGCCTTACGGTTTAGGAGATATGAATTTTTAACCGCGCGCTGTCCTGTCTACCTAAGAATTTGGAACTGTCGGTTTTCCCCTCGGTTTTGTCCAAATTAGGGGCCGAATCAGAACCTTCACCCAACTAAGTTATTGTAGCTCTCGAAATTATCTTTCCAGGTTGATAAGGATCATTCTCATTGGATCAGTAGGCTAAAAGTTACGCCATTTTCTTTATTACTGATCTGTATTCTGGACAAACGTAGATGGGTTGTGTTTAGCTGTTAATTAGCCCTCTGTTTTGGCCGAATCAGGGGATTCCGCCAACTAATGTTTTGTAGCCTGATCTGTTAAGTTTCAGTGAGCACTGGTTTTAGGTTTTTTAGAGTTACAGATAATTAATGGTGAATTTTCTCGTACAACTGCCTGTAGATCGATAATCTGGACTTTTGGCGTAGAGGTCAAAACGAACATTTGGGCGTGTGGGTTGATTAGAGGGTATCATAGAACTCGTGTAATTATATTATACCCTGTTATCCTTATTCCGTGACAATGATTGTATAGGCGGTGAGGCGGTGAGTGGAAGGACACCTTCGTTGCTTCCCAGTACGTCACAGCACGGGAGGCAAGTGCAATATTTAACTTGTGTGAATTTGATGAATGCATGATAATTTGGTAACTTATGAATATTCCTGTGATTTGAGCATGATGTGGTAGATTTCAATACCTTCTTCTCGTGATAAATTGAGATGAAGTTCAAGTTATGCATTTCATTCCATGCACACATATTTCCTTTGTCACCCACTGGAGTGGAAACTGGATTAAGTCCCATTAATTCCAATATGGGCATGTGAGACCCACCATTCCAATGTGGGCAACGTTGACCACCATTCCAATGTGGCAACTTCGACACCCGTATGAAACGCTCTTCATACGGTGATTGGGTCCCCGCATTTGTGAAGTACGGGCTTAAGTGAACACCGACGGTGTGTCACTAGTTATACCAGATAAACATGTGGAAAGTCCATTCTCCTTCAATGCATTCATTCATACCATGCTTTCGCAAATTCATGGAAGTAAATGAATTACTTGGAAGATTGTTCCGATTCAAGATTCTTTGTGAATGTATATGTTGTGCTTGCCGAGTTTCACTCACTCTTGTTTTTATTTGTTTTAGGTGAATTCCAAGTGAAACTGCTGCTAGCGGGAGGGTGTAGTCCAAAGACGCTCCACGACTTGAATAAATCATTCATTCGTTAAAATTCTATTTACGTTTATTCGGTTTAATTATAATGTAATGGATTGTAGTAATTGTCACTTGGAGGTTCATTATTCTCGCTTTGGTTAATTCTTGTTTTAATTTATTGATGAACTGTTATTAAGCTCTAGATTGTTACCTTGATTAATCGCTTTAGCATTGAATGCGGTTAATCTTAGGAATTGAATAGTAGGTTGGCCTGTTAGGTGACATCTTGTCTTCCGAATAGACAGGTGTTACTGCTTGGTATCGAGCGGCTTTAGGTCCGTGGTTAGTAGAAAGGTATTAAAATGACACACTGTGCACAGTGGAAGGTGGGGTTTGGGAAATCCATTGCTTCCGCATTTCTAGTGATTTGGTTCATTATGTTGTATGGTATAGAATTGCTTATGTACTTTCTTTCTTGTTATTAATCTATGACGTGATGTGATATCCTATATATCTATGAATTATTCTATGATTTTCATGAGATGATCCTATATATTCATAATTGATTGCATTAGTTATGCGTATCGGTAGCGGACGTCGAGCAACTGAGTTCGTGGTTGTCGCCCGGTTTTGCTGTGCTACACCACTGTTCGTGTTGTAATAGTAGAGAAGTTCTTACCCCTGTTCCATAGTTCTGTGTTGAGCCTGAGCTCATTGATGAAGTTGTTGTCCTTCTCAAGTTTGTATCTGGTTTTCTGGTTGTAGTTTCTGATAGTTCGTGAATTTCTTTTGAATGGAGGGTTATAATGAAGTGGGCAATCTCCGGTGAGGTTTCGATCGTTCTTTGAAACAATTATTGTTCTTTCTATTGTGATATTTCGCCCACGTGAGCGTAGTTAAATTGCAAGATCTACCTTTTCGTGGAAGTTCTGCTTTACCTCGTTGGAAAATTCAACCCGTGTGTTCGCTGGGGTTTCGTGCATTGCGATTTCTTTTGCAAGTTGTTTATCAAGTGCACAATGATCTTGCATATTTCTTTTGGGATGCTTTAGACAAAGGTTCTCTTCCTTGATTTCGATTTTGACAAATTCTTGTCCGGTGGTAGTTGATGAATTTCTCTTAGGTTCATGATTCATGGTAGTTGATGAGATCCAATAGGTCTTTAATGGTTCTCTCAAAATATTATTATTTTTCGGTGTTGAATTTCTTTTATTTTAAATGATCTTCGACGCTTGGCAATATTGATATTTCTATGTTTGTTCCTTCCTTCTCATTGAAAATAGCGACTGCTTACTCGCTTGATAGTTTGTATAATGAGAGTTTTCATTGCAAGTTCGTTAACACGAGGAAGCATTGGCTCCATGTATTTCTTTTGGATCATTCCGCATCTTCAAGTTTAACGATCTCTTTTCTCGAGGATTAGTGTTAAAACCCTTTGGGGTGCCTTGTGGTGATTAAGTCGGAGATGGTAATCAAACAAATCGGTTGGCTACGGGTTCCTATTGGTCCCTAGATGTTTTTCAAAACAATTCTTGTCTTTCGATTCACGAGCTCTCTTTGCTACTTGTACACGATATTATTGACAAGATCATTCTTTTTGTAAGGGTCCTATCTCACTTGTTGATTAAGGGACCTCGTTAACCGCTTGGTATTTTGGGGAACGGAATTAGCTTTTACAAAGTTTATCAAGAAAGTCTTGACTCTACTCATTTCTTTTGGAGTAGTTGGAATGTTGGAGTTTAGAACCTCTCTTGAAAAAAAGTGTCAAACCCTTTTCTAATGTTATGGTGGAGTTACGTGAGAGGTTTGTTTCACTTTGTGGTTTTCGTACTAAGTTTCCTTTTAGAATAAGTTGTTATTACAATTCCATTTGATGTCAAAAATTTCTATTACACGATTTGCTATGTTCCTTTAGAAGGTTTATTGACATGATCAAGAATGTGATGGTAATGTTGATTCCTTTATAAAGAAAGAAAGTTGTCCGCCTTCGTAATAATTCTAAAATGATTAAATTTTCATTTTTGTGTTCATGCTCTTTGGGGAATTCAAGTTCTTTGTGGTAAACATAGTTTGTCGAGTAAAGCGATATGTTGAAAAATTATAATAGTTCTTCCGTGATGCGGTGTTTTGATCTTGAATACCCGCTTGTTCCTAACGGTTAAGGTCCGATATTCTGCTTTTGTGAGGCCTATGTTTTCAATCGTGGACTTCCCATATGTTTTCCGAGTTCGTTGCCTAATTGGTTTTCCCCGAGTTCGTGTTCCTTGCGAGTGGTAAGTGATTTTTCAGTTGGTGAAGATCGTTTCTATTTGCCTCTTCTTTCGAGAAGGAATCAACCCATTCATTCCACGTGGGTCTTCCGAAATGTTTTCTAAGTGTTGTTATGTGCCTGATGTTAATACCTGTAGTAAACTGATCGCCTTTGGTGACATCGTTCAAATAAGAATATTTCAAGTTTAGCTTTCGCGGTACCTTGGAGCTCGTGAATCAACTGGTAACTGAAATTATTTTGGGTAACTTGAGGAATTGGATTAACCTATTGCTTCTTACAGATTTCATGTGATTTAGTCCGAAAGGCTCCTCGGTTTGAGTTCGCAAAGTGAGGTTGCAATCAAAGAAGATTTTCGTTGATCTCTTCGAGACAAAGTTAGTCCGTTTGCTTTCCGTGAAATCCTGTAAAGGGAAATATTTCGAGTTTTGTGGCTGAGAACATTTGGATCTCGTGTTTCCCAAGTAGGTGAACTGTTTCGAGCAAGTTGACCTGTTGAAGGATCTTATCGATTCTTAATTAAATCTTGTGGTTATTTGAAGCGTCCCTAAATTTGTTGCTCTTTCCGCTCAAGAGATGGCGAATTTCAAACGTAATATCTTTCTTTCGTGTCGGCTATTATTTGCTATTCACTTTTGAGGGATGTGTGCCTCCAATTATGAACTCGCTGCTTTCCAAGATCACCTTTATCGTAATATTTCTTTTGGTTTCCTCGCCGCCGTGATGAGCAACGCCTTTTGTGTGAATAAACTTATCTTTGTTCGCCTCTTCCTTTTGAGAAAGGATCACAATTTTGGGTTGCAAAGTGTTTGCAAAGGGTAAGTTTGGCAACCTGCTTGGTGGTAGATGAGTAATCGTAGCGGTGATATTTTGCTACCAAGTTATTGGAGGAGTAGTAGAATGTAGAATGGTTTTGATCTCAGATTCTTGGGGAAAAATTAATTCACACGGAATATTGGGTTTCAAGTAAGTCCAAAAGTGTTACGACTGAGTAGAATCTATGGTATAGTGAAATTTCAGAACTTCAGTTCATGATTGAAAGGTCGGTGATTATCGAAGGTATGGAAACCTTGATTACTTCTATAGAGCAACGCAATTGGATAATGATGCGAGATTAGGCGGGAAATTTCTAAGGATGCCAATGAGTGAGAATGTTAGAATTGGGGAAAATGTTGGAGAGTCAATCCGCTGATTTCCTATATGTTATAATTGAAATTTGTGGTAGAGATCTTGGAGGTTAAACTGGGTTTGCATTGTTATGTTAGACCTTTGGTCACTCAATGAGTGTGTAGAGAAAGTAGAATAAAGGAGTTTCCTGAGCAGTGGAATGATCATTGATAGAACCTTTTTGATGTAGTACATGAGCGTGTGTACTGAGGATTCTGAGTTGTTCTTGAAAAATTAGAGGTAATGTAATTGCGTGACATCTTGGCTTCCGAATAGTCAGGGTGTTACAGTGGGATCTATTTTTGTGGCGCTTTGGGTGCCTTCAATCAAATTATGGTTGATTAAGTAGAATGAGATGCATAGAGTATTCGGAGGATTCAATGGAGCCTCCCCACAGAGCTGTGGATGATGTATTTCAATTTGAGTATAATTTGAGGATGTTTAACTAAGAGGTTTAAGCTCATGTGGTAGTCAGTGAATTCGAATTTCAAGGTTCGAGAGAAATTTTATTCCTAGAAGCGAGGGACTGTGGCAAAGAATGATTCGTGGGATAATGATCTGTTTTCTTGATTCTCGTTTGAGTTTTGTGTCGTTGACTTGTGTTTTCTGTAATTTGAGTTGGTGCTGTGTTGGCGTGTTGATTCTTTCCAAATTCAGACAAACCGCAAGTTTTTGGTTTGGGGCATTTGAGTGATTTCTCCTTTGGTTGTAAAATGGATTTATTTTCGAGATGAATTGTCAAATTTAGAATCTAACCTTTTGGTGGAGAGTTAGCATTGCGTAGATGCGATGAGGACTCTCTATTTTCGCTTGGATTATCTTTGTTTCGTAAGGTTGCGTAAATTGGGAAGTTAGCATATCGCATTGACCGCCCTTGATCCATATGCGGCACGTAACGCCTGCTATGCTCGGGGCTAAGTGAACAATGAGCCATTCAAAGTTTGAGATTTAGTTAAAGATGTTGACCAACGGTAAGGTCTTACCTTCGATCCTCTTCTAATAAGTGAACCTGAAAGTTCAGCCGAGCATTATGTCACCGTCGCTTTACATATTTGTGTTGAGGTTCCTCCGTCCGAGAGAGAGGACACTTGAGAGCTAGAGTCTCGCATATGCGAGCAAGCATCCAGATCTGCTCGATTGTGCACGTGTTTAAGATGATTAATTTTTCCCACCATATTTCCTTTCTAGTAGATCGCTGCAAAGATTCGAGGTCGAACTCGTAAGGGGTAGAATGTAATGCCCTGGAATCAAATCGATGGAATTGAGAAGAAGTTGGGGAGGAAAAAGTACTTTGAAAGAATAGAAATTCCATTATTTGAGGGGGTTTTCAGCTATATCGCGGCAACCTGGGCCATGGGCCAAAAGCCCAAGAGGCCCAAGAGCGGGGCCGGCCATTGGGGGGTGTCCTCCCCTTAACCCTAGCCGCCCCACCCTCTCCCCTCCACTCCCTCCCCCTCTCCAACCGGCCGCCACCCTCCTCCCTGCGGTGCAGCAATTTTGTTCGTCAGATTTGGGAACGTTCCGTACGTTTTTTGATCTTCTCACCTCTTAGAAAGTTGTAGCCCTTGATCTTATCTTTCTTTTGGCACCGAGAGCATATGATTTGGAGTTAGGGTTTAGGAGATATGGTAGTTTTACCGCGACTGTTCAGGAGAGCTGACGTGATTTGGCATATTTTCTTGTTGGGCCATTATGATTTACTTAGAAGCCGAATATGGTATTTTCGTCTTCTAGAGTTTTGTTCCTGATGTCGTTATCTTTCTTTTAGCACCAATATCACTTGATTCCGCCTTACGGTTTAGGAGATATGAATTTTTAACCGCGCGCTGTCCTGTCTGCCTGAGAATTTGGAACTGTCGGTTTGCCCCTCCTTTTTGTCCAAATTAGGGGCCGAATCAGAACCTTCACCCAACTAAGTTATTGTAGCTCTCGAAATTATCTTTCCAAGTTGATAAGGATCATTCTCATTGGATCAGTAGGCTAAAAGTTACGCCATTTTCTTTATTACTGATCTGTATTCTGGACAGACGAGATGGGTTGTGTTTAGCTGTTAATTAGCCCTCTGTTTTGGCCGAATCAGGGATTCCGCCAACTAATGTTTTGTAGCCTGATCTGTTAAGTTTCAGTGAGCACTGGTTTCAGGTCTTTAGAGTTACAGATAATTAATGGTGAATTTTCTCGCATAACTGCCTGTAGATCGATAATCTGGACTTTTGGCGAGAGGTCAAAACGAACATTTGGGCGTGTGGGTTGATTAGAGGGTATCATAGAACTCGTGTAATTATGTTATACCCTGTTATCCTTATTCCGTGACAATGATTGTATAGGCGGTGAGGCGGTGAGTGGAAGGACACCTTCGTTGCTTCCCAAGACGTCACAAAGACGGAGGCAAGTGCAATGTTTAACTTGTGTGAATTTGATGAATGCATGATAATTTGGTAACTTATGAATATTCCTGTGATTTGAGCATGATGTGGTAGATTTCAATACCTTCTTCTGTGATAAATTGAGATGAAGTTCAAGTTATGCATTTCATTCCATGCACACATATTTCCTTTGCCGCCCACGGAGTGGAAACTGGATTAAGTCCCATTAATTCCAATATGGGCATGTGAGACCCACCATTCCAATGTGGGCAACGTTGACCACCATTCCAATGTGGCAACTTCGGACACCCGTATGAAACGTTCTTCATACGGTGATTGGGTCCCCGTACTTTGTGAAGTACGGCTTAAGTGAACACCGACGGTGTGTCACTAGTTATACCCAGATAAACATGTGGAAAGTCCATTCTCCTTCAATGCATTCATTCATACCATGCTTTCAAAATTCATGGAAGTAAATGAATTACTTGGAAGATTGTTCCGATTCAAGATTCTTTGTGAATGTATATGTTGTGCTTGCCGAGTTTCGACTCACTCTTGTTTTTATTTGTTTTAGGTGAATTCCAAAGAAACTATTGCTAGCGGAGGGTGTAGTCCAAAGACGCTCCACGACTTGAATAAATCATTCATTCGTTAAAATTCTATTTACGCTTATTCGGTTTAATTATAATGTAATGGATTGTAGTAATTGTCACTTGGAGGTTCATTATTCTCGCTTTGGTTAATTCTTGTTTTAATTTATTGATGAACTATTATTAAGCTCTAGATTGTTACCTTGATTAATCGTTTCTTTAGCATTGAATGCGATGTTAATCTTAGGAATTGAATAGTAGGTTGGCCTGTTAGGTGACATCTTTTCTTCCGAATAGACAGGGTGTTACAACTAGCCTTGGAGCTAGATCAGATATTTCAGATGATACACATCTGACAGAGAGTATATTTGTAGAGGAAGATGATGATGGACTCGACGATGCTCTTCCACCCGTTGGTGTTGACGCTCCTATTCCAGCACAAGAACATGCTGTGACTACTTCGCCTTCAGTTGAGGCACCTGCGGCATCTTCATTATCAGTAGTACCTGCGGAGGTCGAAGATGTATTTTCATCTCTAGGTGCGCCACTGTAACACCCTGACTATAAGGAAGTCAAGATGTCACCTACAATCACTACTCTTCAAATGAATAACATCAAATAGCCTAACAAAAAGAAGCGATTATTGTGAATGTATGAAAACAAGCATTCATCCTCCAGTCTTAATCAACGAAATGGAAGTAAACAGTTCAGCAAGATAAGTAAACAAGGCCATGTGGGCTTATTACATTGCAACACAAATCATAATTAATGATAATAAAAGTCCTCAAATTGTTTGATAAATGATAGTGAGTGCATCGTGATGAACTACCCTCCATAAGATCATTCTTCCTCGTCATTTACCTAAATAAGACAGTAAAGCAAGAATGAGCCAATAGACTCAAAGAAGTAATCAGATGTAACAATTAAACATACAATGAGCCATATATCACAAACACAATTTGAACATATACTGGAAACGAATGTATGAATGAATGAATGAAGTGGAATGGTGCATTGAAGGAAATGGACATATTGTAGCATATACCGGTATAGCGAGTGAAGCACCCGTCGGTGTTCACTTAAAGTATTCGTATGAAGAACGTTTCATACGATCGTCCAACGTGGCCCACATTGGAATGGTGGACTCACGTAACGCGGCCCACATTGGAATGGTGGACTCACGCATCCATCTTGGAATTGATGGGATTTCAAGTGCCCATACCGAATTGATGGGTCTTACCAAAATATTGTATGCATGCCATGATGATCACATGTCAATATGGAATAGTATTCATAAATGAAAAGAACACATGGCATTCATCTACATATACGAACAAATGTAAACATTCATTCACACATCATACGTGACATCAAACATGGAATACAAATTACTTGCCTGCCGCGCTGCAACGGGTTGGGAGGTAATTGTGATACCCCTCCACTCACCGCTTCACCGCCTACAATAAAATATAATCGAAATGAGGGCAACGAATATTGCGATGCTACACGTGTCCTCCCTCAATCTTCTAGCCAAACTAACCAAATAAAAGTCAATTTGATCAATTTACCCAACCATTTCAATTAACCCTAATCTGGCAGTTTTACTAGAAAATTCACCAATAAAAAACCGTAAGTCCAAAAGACCTGAAACCAGTGCTCAAATTTTCTTAACTTAACTGGCTACAAAACTCTAGTTGAGGGTAAACTCTAATTCGGCCATTACAGGGGTCTAACCATCCATTGAAAAACTACAACTGAAGTCTGCCCAGAAATCTGAACAGCCCTAAAGAAATTGCTCTAACTTTTAAACCACTGATCCAAATAAAGTGATTTTTATCAGCCTGGAAACATGGTGAAATTATCTTCAAAACCTAGTTGGGTGGCTGACCTGATTCTGACTCTAACTAGATCAAAACCTAGGTGCAACTCACTATACCCATCAGTTCTGACAGACAGACCAGCGCGTAGTAAAACAGCCATAACTTTTAATATACTGGGTCAAAATTCGTGATCCAGGTGCCAAAAGAAAGCTAATGAAATAAGGAACAAAACTCTAGAAGGCGAAATCATCCAATTCTGCCTCTAAGGCACCCAAAACCGAGTTGCAACCTACTGTACAGAACCGATCTACTAACAGAAATACGCGATTCTACCAAAAACATGAAATTGACAACTCTAACGCAATCAAACAGCGATGGGGTCTCTCGTTACCCTTGTAGACCCAAGAACGATGAGGAACAACTTCCCAAAGCCTTCCCTCTCCTTCTTTGGCCAGCTCCAACTCCACGAACCCGATTGGAACGAAATCGCCTGCGGGGAAGAATCAAGAAGAACGCGTTGAAGACCGGGTGTGCAGCTCGGGGATCTCCAATGGCAGCCACCAATGGAGAGGAGGCGCCTAGGAGGAGGGGAGGAAGAAAGGGGCGCACAAGGGGAGGAGGGGCGGCTTGGGGGAAAAGGGGAGGAATAGGGTTTGGGGGAAAAGGGTGCTCCCCTTGGCCGGCCCCTAGATGGGCTGGCCGCCCACTATCGGGCCTCCTGGTCGCGAATCGCGCCCAGTTGCCCGATATTAACGCATACCCCGATGAATGGAATTTTCCGCTGAAAACAATTTCTTTCGCTTCTCTCCGACCTCTTTCTTTCTACCGATCCATTTTCGAGTATTACACCACCCCTTATCAGATTCGACTCGAATCTAATCACGATCTTATTCAAAGAAAATCGCGATCGAATTATTAACGAAAAACACGTACCATAAACGAACAGTGTCCGATACTTATCGCGCACGAGGGTCTCCACTCAAACGGCCTCTTTCTGACTAGAGAAACCACCACCCAAAGACCCAAAACGACGCCGACCTAACATTCAACCTAAACTTTCTAGGTACCTCATCGAAGAGGATCAAGGTAAGACCATACTCAACGGTCAACGCCTTAAACTATAACTTGAATCTTGAATAGTTCACCGCCCACTCAAGACTGTAACACACCCGACGCTATGCATTGCGCGTGTACCCGAGACGGTCAAAACGAAATACCAACTTTCTAATTTCGCAACTTTCAAAACGAAGAGAATCCAATTGAAAATAGAGAGTCCTCATCGCGCCCACTCAATGCTAACTCTCCACCAAAAGGTTAGATTCCAAATTTGACAATCATCTCAAAACAAATCCGTTCTCCAAATAAGCGGTTTACAAAGGAACACCACGACAACCAAAGGAGAAATCACTCAACGCCAAACCAAATACTTGCGGTTTGTCCGATTTGAAAGAATCAACACGCCAAAGGCGCCAACTCAAAATTGCGGAAGATACAAGTCAACGACACAAAACTCAAACGAGAATCAAGAAAACACCTCATTATCTGATGAACATTCCTTTCCACAGCTTCTCTCCTCTAGGAATAAAATTTCTCTAATTTGAATTCATCGCATACCACAAGAGATTAAACCTCTTAATTGAACCTTATCAAATTATGATCAAATCAAGGACATCATCCACACAATTGTGGAGAGGCTAAATTGGATCCACCGAATACTCTAGACAATTCATTCTACTAACCAAAATCGATTTAATAGAAGGCGTTCAAGGCACCACGAATAGGCTCCAAACCATCACATTACCTCCAATTTCCAAGAACAACAACTCAGAATCCTTAACTCGCACAAACATGAACTACATCAAAAGGGTTCTATCAATTATCATTTTACCGATCAGAAACTCCATTATTCCACTTTCTACACATAATCATTGGATGACCAAAGGTCTAACATAACAATGCAAACCCAAATTTAACTTCAAAACCTCTACAATGATTGTTCTTAATCGATAGTGAAATCATCAAATTAAATCTCCAATAGTACCACCATTCTAACATACTCCATCAATGACATCATCATAAATCACCCACACCATCTCGCAATGCTATCCAATTGCGTTACTCTAAAAAAAATTCAATAAAAGTTTCCATACCTCCGATAATCACTAACTTTTCAATCCTGAATTGAAGTTCTAGAATTTCACTATACCGGGTGTTATTCAGCCGTAACACTATTCAGACTTACTTCGAAGTCAATCATTTCAGGTGAATCAATTTTCCTCCAAGGGATACAGATCAAAACTATTTCACATTCTACTACTCCTCCGATAACTTGGTAGCAAAATATCATCGCTACGATTACCCATCCACCACCAAACAGTTGCCCAACTTATCCTTTGCAAACACTTTGCAACCCAAAACTGTGATCCTTTCTCAAACGGAAGAGGCGAACAAAGATAAGTTTATTCACACAGAAAGACGTTGCTCATCACGGCGAGCAGGAAACCAAAAGAAATATTCTGATAAAGGTGATCTTGGAAAACGAAAGTCGAGTTCATAATTGAGGCACACATCCTCAAAAGAGAATAGCAAATGACAAATGACACGAAAGAAAGATATTACGTTTGAAATTCGCCATCTCTTGAGCTGAAAGACCAACAAATTTAGGGATGCTTCAAATAACCACAAGTTTTAATTAAGAATCGATAAGATCCTTCAACATGCCAACTGGCTCAAATAGTTCATCTACTTGGGAAACACGAGATCCAAATGTTCTCACCACAAAACTCAAACATTTCCATTTACAGATTTCACTGAAAGCAAACGGATTAACTTTGTCTCAAGAGATCAACGAAAATTTTCTTTTATTGCAACCTCACTTTGTGAACTCAAACCTAGGAACCTTTCTGACTAAATCACACGAAATCTTTAAAGAACAATAGGTTAATCCAATTCCTCAAGTTACCCAAAATAATCTCGCTACAGCTGATTCACGAGCTCCAAGGTACCGGAAAGCTAAACTTGAAATATTCTTATTTGAACGATGTCACCAAAGGCGATCAATTTACTACAAGTAATAACATCAAGCTCACAACCATATTTAGAAAACATTTCGAAAGACCAACGCGAAAAGAATGGGTTGAATACATCTCAAAAGAAGAGGCACGTGAAAACGCTTTTCACCAACTGGGAAATCACTTATCACTCGTAATGAACACAGAACCAAGGGGAAAACCAATTAGGCAATGAACTCATTGAACATAGGTGGAGTCCACAATTGAAAACATAAGCCTCACAAGAAGAGAATGTCGGATCTTTACAGATAAGAACAACGGGCATTCAAGATCAAAACGCTCGCATCACTGAAGAACCATTATAACTTTGCAACAAATCGTTTTACGCGGCAAACTTCGTTTATCATAATTCACTTGGACCTCCAGTAGGTCATGAACACAAAACTCGGAATTGAATCATTTTGGAAACATCAAGAAAGGTGGTTAAAACTTCTTTCTCTATAAAATAATCAACCTTATTCTCACATTACTGATCATATCAATAAACCTTCTAAAGGAAACATGACAAATCGGGTTATAGAAATTTTCAGCATCAAATGGAATTGTAATAACAACTTGTTCTCGAAAAGGAACCTAGTACGAATGCCACAAACCGAGACAAACCTCTCACACAACACCACAAAACATTAGAAAGAGGTCGCGGCACTTTTCCTTTTCAAAGGGAGGTTATAAACTCCAACACTCCAACTACTCCAAAAGAATTGAACTGAGTCGAAATTTCTTCAATAAACTTAGTAGAAGATAATTCCCATTATCAAAATACCCAACGGTTAATCAGGTCCCCTTAAACAACAAGAGAGATAGGACTCTTACAAAAAGAATGATCTTGTCAATAATATCGTGTACAAGTAGCAAAGAAAGCTCAGCAATCAGGAAGACAAGAATTGTTTTGAAAAACATCTAGGGACCAATAGGAACCCGTAGCCAACCAATTTGTTTGATTACCATCTCCGACTTAATCACCACAAGGCACCCCAAAAAGGGTTTTAACACGAATCCTCAGAAAAGAGATGCGTTAAACATCAAGACGCGGAATGATCCAAATAAATACATGGAGCCAACGCTTCTCTTGATAACGAACTTACAAATGTAAAACTCTCATTATACAAACCATCAAACGAGTAAACGAGTCGCTATTTTCCAATGAGAAGGAAGGAACAAACATGGAAATATCCATATTGCCAATCGTCAAGATCATTTAAAATAAAAGAAATTCAACAACTGAAAAACAATAATATTTTCAGAGAACCATTAAAGACCTATTGATCTCATCAACTACCACAAATCATGATCCTAAGAGAAATTCATCAACTACCACCGGACAAGAATTTGTAAAAATCAGAAATCAAAGTAGAGAACCACTGTCTAAAACATCTCAAAAAGAAATATGCAAGATCATTGTGCACTTGATAAAAAAAAAACTTGCAAAAGAAATCTGCCAATGCCCGAAACTCCAAGCGAACACACTGTTGAATTTTCCAATAGGGGTAAAACAGAACTTCAGTGAAAAGATAAATCTTGCAATTTAACTACGATCATGTGGAGCAAAAATATCACAATAGTAGAAAGAACAATAATTGTCTCAAAGAACGATCAGAAATCTACTAGAGATTGCCCACTTCATTATAACCCTCCATTCAAAAGAAATTCACGATCTATCGTAAACTACAACCGTAAAAACCAGATACAAACTTGAGAAGGACAACAACTTCATCAATGAGCTCAGCTCAACACGTAACTATGGGACAGGTAAGAACTTCTACTATTACAACACGAACAAAGGGTGTAGCTCGCAAAACCTGTGACGACAACCACGATCTCAACTGCTCGACGTCCGCTACCGATAAGCATAACTAATGCAATCAATTATGAATATATAGGATCATCTCATGACAATCATAGAATAATTCATAGATATATAGGATATCGATCACGTCATAGCTTAATAACAAGAAAGATAGTACGTACAATTCTTTACCATAAAACCTAATGAACAACATCACTAGAAATGCGGAAACAATGGATTTCCCAAACCCCACCCATCAGGTACAAGGTGTCATTTTAATAACTTAATTACCACGGACCTAAAGCCCGCTCGATACCAATCAGAACACCGACTATAAGGAAGTCAAGATGTCACCTACAATCACTACTCTTCAAATGAATAACATCAAATAGCCTAACAAAAAGAAGCGATTATTGTGAATGTATGAAAACAAGCATTCATCCTCCAGTCTTAATCAACGAAATGGAAGTAAATGTTCAAAGAAGATAAGTAAACAAGGCCATGTGGGCTTATTACATTGCAACACAAATCATAATTAATGATAATAAAAGTCCTCAAATTGTTTGATAAATGATAGTGAGTGCATCGTGATGAACTACCCTCCATAAGATCATTCTTCCTCGTCATTTACCTAAATAAGACAAGAAAGCAAGAATGAGCCAATAGACTCAAAGAAGTAATCAGATGTAACAATTAAACATACAATGAGCCATATATCACAAACACAATTTGAACATATACTGGAAACGAATGTATGAATGAATGAATGAAGTGGAATGGTGCATTGAAGGAAATGGACATATTGTAGCATATACCGGTATAGCGAGTGAAGCACCCGTCGGTGTTCACTTAAAGTATTCGTATGAAGAACGTTTCATACGATCGTCCAACGTGGCCCACATTGGAATGGTGGATTCACGTAACGTGGCCCACATTGGAATGGTGGACTCACGTACCCATCTTGGAATTGATGGGATTTCAAGTGCCCATACTGGAATTGATGGGTCTTACCAAAATATTGTATGCATGCCATGATGATCACATGTCAATATGGAATAGTATTCATAAATGAAAAGAACACATGGCATTCATCTACATATACGAACAAATGTAAACATTCATTCACACATCATACGTGACATCAAACATGGAATACAAATTACTTGCTCACAACACGAACGGGTTGGGAGGTAATTGTGATACCCTCCACTCACCGCTTCACCGCCTACAATAAAATATAATCGAAATGAGGGCAACGAATATTGCGATGCTACACGTGTCCTCCTCAATCTTCTAGCCAAACTAACCAAATAAAAGTCAATTTGATCAATTTACCCAACCATTTCAATTAACCCTAATCTGGCAGTTTTACTAGAAAATTCACCAATAAAAACCGTAAGTCCAAAAGACCTGAAACCAGTGCTCAAATTTTCTTAACTTAACTGGCTACAAAACTCTAGTTGAGGGTAAACTCTAATTCGGCCATTACAGGGTCTAACCATCCATTGAAAAACTACAACTGAAGTCTGCCCAGAAATCTGAACAGCCCTAAAGAAATTGCTCTAACTTTTAAACCACTGATCCAAATAAAGTGATTTTTATCAGCCTGGAAACATGGTGAAATTATCTTCAAAAACCTAGTTGGGTGGCTG
This sequence comes from Hsuehochloa calcarea, assembly GCA_036346395.1. NCBI lineage: Eukaryota > Viridiplantae > Streptophyta > Magnoliopsida > Poales > Poaceae > Hsuehochloa > Hsuehochloa calcarea. The sequence continues at coordinate 45,835,488 of CM070609.1, read as the reverse complement.
ACCTGATTCTGACTCTAACTAGATCAAAACCTAGGTGCAACTCACTATACCCATCAGTTCTGACAGACAGACCAGCGCGTAGTAAAACAGCCATAACTTTTAATATACTGGGTCAAAATTCGTGATCCAGGTGCCAAAAGAAAGCTAATGAAATAAGGAACAAAACTCTAGAAGGCGAAATCATCCAATTCTGCCTCTAAGGCACCCAAAACCGAGTTGCAACCTACTGTACAGAACCGATCTACTAACAGAAATACGCGATTCTACCAAAAACATGAAATTGACAACTCTAACGCAATCAAACAGCGATGGGGTCTCTCGTTACCCTTGTAGACCCAAGAACGATGAGGAACAACTTCCCAAAGCCTTCCCTCTCCTTCTTTGGCCAGCTCCAACTCCACGAACCCGATTGGAACGAAATCGCCCGGCGGGGGAAGAATCGAAGAAGAACGCGTTGAAGACCGGGTGTGCAGCTCCGGGGATCTCCAATGGCAGCCACCAATGGAGAGGGAGGCGCCTAGGAGGAGGGGAGGAAGAAAGGGGGGCACAAGGGGAGGAGGGGCGGCTTGGGGGAAAAAGGGGGAGGAATAGGGTTTGGGGGAAAAGGGTGCTCCCCTTGGCCGCCCTAGATGGGCCGGCCCCACTAATGGGCCTCCTGGTCGCGAATCGCGCCCAAAGTTGCCCGATATTAACGCATACCCCGATGAATGGAATTTTCCGCTGAAAACAATTTCTTTCGTTCTCTCCGACCTCTTTCTTTCTACCGATCCATTTTCGGAGTATTACAGCCACTTCACATTCAAAGGCAGCACCCTCCGGATCAGATGATAGGTAATCTCCATGAGCGAGTCACTCGCTCCAGGTATCATGATACAAACCTCTATTCTTATTCTGCTTTTGTAGCTTCTTTTGAACCCCACGATATATCACATGCTTTATCCGATTCTAGCCGGGTCAATGCCATGCATGAGGAGTTAGAGAATTTTGAGAGGAATAAGGTCCGGAACCTAGTAGAACCTCCTAGTGGTCATAATGTTATAAGAACTCGCTGGGTTTTAAAAAAAACAAAATAAGGATGGTTCTGTGATTAGAAACAAGGCTAGGTTGGTAGCTCAGGGGTTTAGCCAAGTTGAGGGGTTAGATTTTGATGAGACCTTTGCTCTGTTGCTAGACTATAAGCCATTCGCATTCTCGCTTGCATTTGTCGCATTGTCGAACACGGGAACGAAGGATCCCGATTCTCCGTGTTCATACACTAGTCCAGAATTTCCAGTGTACACAGTCACAAAAATGTTATCACAAACATATCCAACGTGTTTATTAATAAGCATAGAGTTTATTTCAATTTGGGCCGGAGGCCAAATAAAACATTAAGCGGAAGCAAAATATAATGGTAAGCCACACGATCGCCACAGTAATCGTCCGGAGGTCGCTGCCTAATCGTCCTGCTCCTCACCTTCCGGATAGTAGTCTTCTCCTGAATAATAATATTCAGCAAGAGTGAGCACTACAACTGTGCTCGCAAGTTACACCCAATACAGAAATTAGAATGCATGCATAAGTTATTCAAAGGAAGGTTGTAGGGTTTATTTGCATAAATCAGCATTTTTGGGTTTAAATAGTTATACTAAGTTTCAAGGCACATTTTTATTCCATAGCTAAAATCAGATTTAAAGTTGATCCTTTTATAGTGGATAACCTCCATATGAAACATGGCGAAGGATACCCTCCTATCATAAGGCTACCCGCCCCATTTTACCATAAGGATTAACCATCCTCAAATCATGTCCAAAGTTATTTTAAAACCAAAACAAAATGCACTACCTCACTACCAATATGCCCGCTAAGGTTTCACTTCCATTAGGCTAGCCACCTGCCTAAGCCCCCTCTTGCGCCAAGTGGGAATAAAGTCTAACCGACACCCACACAACAAAAATGGCATAAACAATAATGAGGTAAGACAAATTATTAAGTCCGGTTATGCCCATACAGAACATGTGGTAGTACGGTGGAGCTTTGCAAGATGCGGCTCAAAGACCGGTCCTTAACCTGCGTGGGCAACTTTCAATAAAAACCCCGGTCTCAATCCTAACTGAGACGAGCCTGCATAAACTCGCACTCCACCAACGGTCCATTTTGCCCAAGTACAAACCATTTTCTTTTATTTTTTTAATTTTCAAAGACATTTGCAAAGTCCACCATGACATAACAATGTCATAGGCTTTTATCAAATTTTGAAGTTTTGGCTAAATTCTCCCAACATCAAATATTTCCTGGTCTAAGCACTTGCTAAGCCTTTATTTATTTTTAAATTCATTTGACTAAGGTGACAAGGAATTGGTAATACAGCATTCAAATGTGGCTATACAAAGGAATTGGAATAATTAAGTATTTAAAATAGGAATTTAAAATAATTAAATACAATTATGCATGCAATAATGATTTAAAACATAAATTAAATAATTTTAAATACTGGGGGCAAAATGGTCAATTGTGTAACTTGCCTTGTTCAAAATCTTGGTATTCTACTTCTTCAATAGGGTCAAGCTCTCCGGAGTCGTCAAAATCTATACGCGAGAATAATTCAAATTCAAACAGAATTCAAATGAACTCAAATAAATTCAAATGAAAATTCAAATTAACTCTAAATTAAATAATTTTGGTTTAGTTAGCTAGATCTTAATTTTATACAAATTTAGAAATTTGATTCACCTAGATCGGAGTTTGTATGAAGAAATACGAGCTCCTAGAAGTTTAAATCTAAATTAAATTCCAAATTTTAGAATTTCTTTTAATTTTTGAATTATTTTTCTAAAGGAAATTCGATTTATTGCAAGCAAGGCCACGTGATGCACTGCTCATTGTGGTGACAAGTGGGCCCGCACAAAGATGGATCGAGTCCACGGCGCTTCCGAGTCCACGGTGGACTCGGCCACAACACAAGGCGAGGGGAGGCGAGCCGGCGTCTTTGGCTTTGGCCGGGCGCCGACGCGGCCGCCACGCATGCGCAGGGGTGAGGTGGTGCCGGTGTGGCGTTGAGGTGGCGAGCCACGCCGGCGCCGGAGGAGGAGGCGCCGAGCCGAGGGCACCGCGAACGGCGGCGCGGTGGCTCCGGTGAGGTGCGCAAAGGTTCTGGGGAGACACCGAGGCGAATGTGCTACCGGCGACGGCGAGAGTGGCTTCAAGGTCGCGCACGCGACGAGCAGCGGCGAGAGGTTCGTCGTTGGCGGGAGGGAGCTCCGGGTCTTCAGCGGCCGAGGTGCTCCAGAGGATTGCCGAGGAAGCCGATGCCAAGGTGCAATGAGGGGCCGGGAGAGCTTGTCACCGGAATCGAAGAAGAACGAAGCCGCCGTCGGTGGGAATTGCGAAATGCTGGCGATCGAGGCGATCGAGGGGACAGAGGGCGGGGAATGAGATGCGGAGAAGAGGCGCACTGGGGTGCCTTTATAGGGCGAGGGAGGCCGGAGCGGGAGATTGGGTGCGGCGTTAATGGCGGAGGCGAGCGCAGGACATTACGGCGTTAAGAAGGGGGTAATGCCGGGTGAATGCGGAGGAGTCGGCTATGCTAATGCGCCAGAATGCAGGGGTTAAGGCGGAGGGAATCGCGGAGGAGACGGAGCTCCGCGTGCGGCATCAATGGCGGTACGGGGTGACGCTGTGGAGAAGAAGGGGACGGGGAAGAAGCACAGTGCCGAGGGCCCACCTGTCGGCGAGACAGCGAGAGGGAGAAGGGGCGCGGGGTGGATTGATGTCGGCCGTCCGATTTCGACCGGACGGCCCGCATTAATCAGGCGCGGGGAGAATGGGCCGAGGCGTGCAGATCGGGCTTCGCCCAAGATCGCTGTCGAGGATTTTAAATTCTTTTTCCAATTTATTTAATCCTAAAAATTCAAATAAGCTTTAGAAAATATCAAATAAAGTCCAAAAATTTTGAGAAAATTCACAGAAATTTACAAAGAGCATTCTGGACTTAAATAAAATAATTCCAACTTTTAGTTGGTAATAGATTTTGCACATAAATTATTTTAGCTTTAAAATAATTAGGGAAAAGCTTTTAAAATTTATAGAAAATCCACAAAAATAATTAAAGTCTTATTTTCAACTGAAATTAAAATTTTGGGCTGTTACATGCATCTAAGGGCTTTAAATTATATCAGATGGATGTTAAGAGTGTCTTTTTGAATGGTTACATAGAGGAGGAAGTGTATGTTAGGCAACCCCCAGGCTTTGAGAATCCCAAGAACCCACATCATGTCTTCAAGCTGTCCAAAGTCTTGTATGGTCTTAAACAAGCCCCTAGAGCCTGGTATGATAGGCTTAAGACCTTCTTGCTTAAAAATGATTTTGAGATGGGTAAGGTAGGCAAGACCTTGTTCATTCTTAAGCGTGGCAATGACTTCCTGCTTGCTCAGTTTACGTTGATGATATTATCTTTGTGGTTCTTCTCATGCTCTTGTTTCCAGTCCAGGGAATTTGGGATGAGCATGATGGGAGAGCTCAATTACTTTCTAGGGCTTCAAATCAAGCAATGTAAGGAAGGGATCTTCATCCATCAGACGAAGTATACTAAGGACCTGCTCAAACGCTTCGACATGGGTGATCGCAAGTCGATCGCCACTCCCATGGCGACTTCAATGCTTTGGATCCGGATGAGGAAGGAAAAGCCGTGGATCAACGCGAGTAGCGCAACATGATCGCCTCCTCCTGCACTGACGGCCTCAAGACCGACATCCACTTCACATTCTGCCTCTGCGTGAGGTTTCAGGCGTCTCCGAGTGCTTCCCATCGCCAAGCTGTTAAGCGCATATTCAGGTATTTACACTCTACCCTCCAGTATGGTATTTGGTACTCCTGTTCTTCTTCTTTATCCATTCGGGGGTTTTCTGATTCTAATTTTAAGGGTCAGTTTCTTGATAGGAAGAGTACCTCGGGCACTTGTCACTTTCTAGGCTCTTCTCTTGTTTCCTGGTCTTCTAGGAAGCAGTCCTCTGTTGCACAATCTACTGCTGAAGCTGAATATGTAGCTGCTGCTAGTTGCTATTGTCAGATTTTGTGGATGGTATCCACTCTTAAGGACTATGGGTTAAATTTTGCTAGTGTTCCTCTTTTCTGTGAAAACACTTCTGCTATTAACATTGATAAGAACCCTGTGCAACACTCTAGGACCAAGCACATAGATATTCGCTATCACTCCCTTAGAGACCATGTCGAGAAGGGTGATATTGTGCTTCACTTCGTGGAGTCCGAGGCTCAACTGGTTGATATCCTCACCAAGCCTTTAGACCCAACTAGGTTTGCCACCTTGAGAAGCGAGTTAGGGGTAATTTATCCCAATGGGTTGGTTTGAGGGGGACTTCGATCTTTTCTGATCTTACCTTCTTCTTTTGATCTTTTATTGTTCTTTTTCCAACTTATTGATCTTTTGAACTTTTTATGTTTTGAGGCTTTTATTGCGCCTCATTGTATCTTATTGCATTCATATGAAAAATACAACAAGTGGTATGAAAAATCCAAAAAGATGCATTGTAATATAAGATTTTCTGCTTATCTTTTAAAATTGATGAAGCTTTGTCTATTACCCTTTGGAGCTTTAGTATTTCAATTGTTGCTCAATGCCATGTCTAGTTCCTTGACTTGCTAGAATTATCATGTTTTCACATATACAGATAAGTCTTTGCTGTATGAGCTAGAACTAAAAATTGCAATTTGTGGATGTTTTAGCTAGTTGCGCAATTAGTGCTCCTTTTGTGACATTGGCCCTGTAAGAATTGCTTTGTTAGCTCTTGAATCTAAAATTTACCATTACTTGAGCTTTTTGTGTTCTTGAGATTCTAAACTGCTCCTGTGAAAAATGAAAAATCAAGATTGTCTTATGCTTAAAATGTGCCAAACTACTCTTACGAGACTTCTTGTCAAAGACATGAACTTGGAGATAGTTTGATGATCCAGACGATCTCATGGGGACTGTTTGTCAGAAATGACATGAACCTCAAGATTTATCGCCCTGGTAGAAGCTTAGAAAGAGTTTGTGGATGGCTCCTAGTCCAGGATCTTCTTTACTAAGATATATCTTTAATCAACTTCTGGTCGAAGGTTAGGATGAGTTTGTGGATGGCTCCTAGTCCAGGATCTTGTCACTAAGTTAGATCATTAGTCAACTTAAATATTCAGTGCATATGAGAAAACTGTTGACAAATGGGTTTTTGCGAAATCTGAGCAAAATGATTCAATACAGGACCTGATTGACTCTTAATGTGGTCTTTGTTAGATTTTTTTGATCTCACTTTGATATTTTGACATGGTCAGTTTTACTTTTGGATCCCTGTTGATGAACTTGCTGAATTTGAAGCTTTGCTTAAATTGATCAAATCTATTGCTTAACTTTTGAGCCTTCGTGCTTAGCTTTGATATATATGTCTTATCATGATCTTGCTAGCGCCGTCAGGCTTGATATGTTGTTTGTGCAATATTAGAAATGTTGGCTTTCTCTTTTGGGTAATCTCCAAAGCTTCCTGTAATCATAAATTAAAAAAATACAAAAATGAAGCCACTCCATTGCACTTATGCATACTCCTTCTTCTGCTTCTTATGTTTCTTTCTTCATTCTGCATTTGTTATCTCTGGATGAGAGGAAGGCGTGATTCCTTGATGACTCCATTGTGAAAGGGGGGAAGATGTGTTAAAAAATGTTAATAGTGAACAAAGGGGGAGAAATTGAAAATTTGACATTTTCTGAAATCTGTGGATCTTAGTGAGGGGGAATTTTTGAATTGCATTCTTATTGTCTTATTGACTCTTCTGAACTTGAATTGCATTTATTAATCCTCACGATGATCCAAGGTCAATTGAACAATCGTTCTTTCATATGGACCTTAAGTGAGATTTTTGACCTTTTTCTAGAAATCAAAGTTCTTATGCTTTCTTTTGCCTTATCTCACATGCCTATGCTATTCCGAAACCAGCTTGGTCATTTCCATTGCTTTCTCTTGCTTATGGACCAAGTTGTGCCTTTGTGCTTGCAACGAAAGTATTTTACTTTTCAAACATCCAAATTACATTTTCTGGATTATTGCCAATGTGTTCATCAAGGGGGAGATTGTGGATATCATGGGGATATACTCCAGATCTTAGGATGATGTGACAATTGGCAATGGTGTTAACGTTTTGTCGTTTCACGAGTTTTCGGCAAAGAAATGCTTCGTTAACCCGTAATCCGGCCGACCGGCCAGGTGGCTCTGTCGACCGATTCATGGCCAGTCTGACCGGTCCATAGGGGGCAGTCAGACCGACAAGTTATCAGAGGTGATATTTTCATCTGGGCCAGAAATATAGGGTGCGGGCAAGAGAGGGAGTCTATTGCACTTGGTCTCATGATTTTTGGAGTCTCCAGTCAAAAGTTATTCGTGATATAAAATTCCAGTAGGGTCTGGGATTTCAGGGGCCAAATTTTGGCTAAGTCCCATCCGGCGGTCTGACCGGCCGGGGTGGGCAGTCAGACCGGCCCTGAGGGGTGGTCTGACCGGTTGTCACTTGATCGTCGCCCGTTGTGGTGGCGATGTTCGGTTGTTAGGTCAAAGTCATGAGTTTCAATGCATATGTGTTGCATGATGCATGTTTTGACTAACGTGGGTCAAGTTATGAAGAACTTGTTCCCGGATTCGATTTACTTGTCTATTGTGTGCAGGTTGCTTGTTGGTCAACGACAGTCAACGGCGAGGATGATCGGGACAAGGCTTGGAGAGCTGAGGTCCAGAACGATCGACAATGCCGGGTGAGGTCAATGAACTCAAGTATGGTGCATAATGGACAAAGAGGACCGAACGGACAGTTCGGTGCGACTGGTTTGATCAAGCGGCGTGGGAGTCGGTGCAAGTGTCATGGTGGTTTTGGTGGAAGCCGGATGGGAGAGACTTGCCGACATGGAGAGAGCCGTTGATCAACCTATACGTGGCGGACCAGGCGAACTGCTTCGCGCAGATGGACTCGGTCTTCGGAGAAGGACCGAGAAGGGGTATTTTGGTAATCTTACCAAATACCACCTTGGTGACCTTTTGCCAACCCACGGCGCAAGATGACGCAAATGGTTGGTTTAGGTCAAGAGGTGTTGAAGACGGCGCTTTAAAGTGCGTTCGTGTGACCCGCTTGTGTTGGGCCTTAACGGGAGCCCATTTAAGTTAATTTTCTAGAAGGTCTAAGCCACCACTATAAATAGAGGAGGGAGGTGGCTGCACCCTCTCAACCCTTTCATTGTTGTTGAAACCCTAGTTTTGATTAGGGAGAGGATTAGTGGAGGTTAGGGTTCTAGAGAGTTTTGATTTGATTTCGTGCTCTTGTATTCAGCTTTGTCCTCCATTGATAGAGTGGTCAGAAACCCAAACCCTATCAAATCAATCTAAGGAAAGTTTGATCAAGGATGTGTCTCTTTGCCTTCCTTCTCTATTTGGTGATTTTGAGTTTTTCTTTGATTCATGAGTCTTTGATTGATTTCTTCACGTGATTTGGCTTGCTGTGACATGTGGAAACATATCTAGGATCATCTTGATCATCAATCACCCACAAGCAAGTTTTTGGATCTAGTTTTCGTTTTGACTCGGTTTTGAGCCATCCTCCTCTCAAACGGAAAAGATCATAACTTTTCCAAGGATCTTCATGATCTTCGATTGAATAGGTTATCGACATCCTAGAGAAGGTGTGTTCCAAGTTTTATCAAGTTTGAGTTGTAGATCAAAAGTTGCATCTATTTGCAACTTTATTTTTAGGCTATTTTTACTGCTCATCAAACCGAGGTCGACCACCCAAGGTGACCGGTCCGACCGCCATTAACACAGAGGTCGACCACCAACACTTAGAATTTTAGCCCGTGTTGATTTTGGTTGTTTTGCTTCGGGTTTAGATTGGATTCAATACTAGTCTTCCACAGATCGGTATATTGATCTTCATAGCTTCCATAGCTATTAGAGTGAAATTTGTATTGAATCGATCTTGGTTGAAAAGTGAGTATGCTCCTATTCACCCCCTCTAGTCGCCTTTTCGGTCCAACACATCAACACCGGTGGTCTCGCTTGCCCTCCACAAAACGCTTCTCACTCATTGTAACATCCGATCGTCTTTGTGTGCTTCCCGCACTCGATCCGAATGGTCGACTCAAGAAGCAACTAAGTCTCGGCCCAGGCGGTGCAGTAAAGCAAAAGGAAATATCCATAAACTCAAAATCAGCAATCGACAACCGAGAGTAGGAGGTGTCGCCTTGCGACTCAATGCATCTGCTACTACATTAGCCTTGCCAAGATGGTATTGAATAGTGAGATCATAGTCCTTAATCAAGTCTAGCCATCTCCTCTGCCTTAAGTTCAAGTCCTTCTAGGTAAAGATATATTTCGCACTCTTGTGATCGGTGAATACATCACAAGATTCATCGACAAATAATGGCGCCAGATCTTCAAAGCATGAACTATCGCAGAAGGTCTAGATCATGAGTAGGATAATTTTGCTCATGTTTCTTCAACTGCCTCGATGCATGGGCAATCACTTTGCCATCCTACATTAGTACACAGCCAAGTCCAACTATAGACACATCTGAATAGATGGTGAACCGCTTCCTGTGCTCAGAAGAGTAAGGATTGGAGCCGTCACCAACCTATCCTTCAAAGTGCAAAAACTACGCTCACATGCATCAGACCACTGGAACCCAACACCTTTCTGTGTCAATTGGGACATCGGTCTAGCAATGGTTGAAAAACCCTCCACCAAACGCCAGTAATAGCCAGCTAAACCCAGAAAACTCCTCACTTCCTTGACATTGGTTGGCCTCTTCCACTCTACCACTGTCGAGATCTTGCTAGGATCAACCGAAATACCCTCCTGATTAATTATATGGCCCAAAAACCCAACTTCAGAAATCCATAACTCACACTTCTTCAGCTTGGCATAAAATTGATTCTCCCTTAGAGTCTCAAGTACCAACCTCAGATATTGGGTGTGATCCTCTTCCATATTGGAATAAATCAGGATATCGTCTATGAATACCACAACGAAATCATCATGGTATTGATGCAAAGATACTATTCATGGCTTCCATGAAAACCGAGGAGCATTCGTTAGCCCAAAAGACATAACATTATACTCATAATGACCATACCTCGTAGAGAAAGCTGTGTTCTCAATATCCTGCTCACGAACCCGAATCTAATTAAAACCTGACAGGAGGTCAATCTTGGAAAATATTTTAGCCCCTTCAATTGGTCAAGAGATCCTCAATGCGGAACAAAGGATATTTATTCTTCACACGCTGATTAAGAGACCGATAGTCCACACACATTCGCTAACTTCCATCTTTCTTCTTAATAAAAAGAACAAACGCTCCCCATGGCGATACACTACGCTGAATCATACCTTTGGACAAAGAGTCGCCCAATTGTTTCTTCAATTCCTCTTGAAAGGGTCGAGCCAAACGGTATGGGGACATTGATATGGGACGAGTTCCTGCATAAGATCAATCCGAACTCTACCTTCCGCACTGGAGGCATTCCTGGAAGCTCCACAGGAAAAACATCGAAAAACTCATTCACAACTGGAATCTCCTCGATCCGTAGTGAAGAGTCAGTCTTCTCATTGAGAGACCAAAGCAACCCAATGGTTGTCACTTGGCGACTAGGAAATAGACTAGCCAACACGAACAATGAATCGACGGTGCACTGCTTGAAATACCAGTTCTTCACTGGACGAGCTTGTAAAGTCAACGTCTTCCAGAAACAACAGATCTTGGCACGGTATCAGAATAATCACTCCATACCTAGAATAATATCAAATGGTAACAACTGAATTACCATCAAGTTGGCGGTGAAAACCTCGTCATCGATAATGATGGAACACCAGACAAGCCGAGAGCTAGAGATAAGACCCCGAGAGCCGACTACCACAGACTCAGAAATATTTTGCAAACTCAACCCCGCTCTTCTAGCAAACTCCAGGGACACAAAAGAATAAGTAGGCTCTGAATCAAACCGAACGAAAGCATCATGCAAATCGACTAAAAGAGCACCTGTCACCACGCCAGACAGCCCATAGTCTCGTGGGTGGGCATGACGTTGACTCCTGTGGTGTAGGAGCGTAAGATGCACCAACACTGTGAAGGATAACCAGAACTGCCGTGGGTGGAATAAACGGCGGCGGTGCAGTGACGTGTACGGGTTCCAGAGAACCCCGCAGCGTGTGTCGAGTGAAAGCTGCAGGAGGAACCCATCCCGAGGAAATCGTGGTGTAGAATTTGCCGCTAGGGCCCAGATCAACCCCGAGGAATACCGCAAGGATGTCTTGGACCGACTCCCATCCGATGATGCTCATTGGTTCTCGCTGCACACCGACGACTTGTGGCCCTCACGACGCATCGACGGCATGTCCCCTTGAAGAACATTCAAGCTCGATGTCCTCATCGCACCGAAAACACTTCATACCTCGACTTGCGGTAGGCGCACGGTGGGGTGGAAGACGATGAACGTGGCGTCAAGAGGAAGATCGCCATCGCCGCATGTGTCGAGTAGTATTTCCTGAAACCTCTTGGGAGCAGTGTCGTTGGAAAGACCCACCTCCCCGCCAAAACTCCGCTTCGACCATCGCTAGAACCATCGGTGACAACAGGCCACCAAGACCGCCTCGCGAAGAGGATCTTTCTCCGCCCATCCTCCGCTTGCTCGACCACCGAGCCAAGTCGCGAGTCCTGCCGCCCCATAATTTCGCGATACTCCTGGTTGAGGCCCCGTCGGAACCTCTTAGCCTTCTCTCAATCATCATTCGCCACCGCCAGCACAAAGCGCACTGCATTGTTGAACCCACCATACTCGATCATCGCATCTTCCCTTGCACAAAAGTGAGCGCGATTGCTCCATCTTCTCAATGAAGGAATCGATAGTACTTTGATCCAAGTGCTCAACAATAAGTCCTAAGTTGCTGGCCCCTGAACGGGGGTCCTAGTAGATAGCAATCCTTCCCACCATATGTCAGCCTGGCCTTTCAACTGAAAAGCTACAAACCGTGCCTTCTGCGCAGAAGTCATCTCTAGAGCCCCAAACTGTCTCTCCATGTATCTCACCAATCGCCACTCGAATCGGAGTACCGGCCCCATCGAAGGTGTCCAGCGGCGATATCCACTCACGGAGACTCATCCTAGTCTCGTGGAATCGCAACAACGGTTTCGCTGCAGTACGGCGACAAAGAGAAATGTCGCCTGCAATTGCTGGTGATGTTGCCGGTTCTCCCTCAGGAGATTCTGAATGAGGTCTGCTGATACGGCCGGAGGCTCAGCGACCGGAGGCGCAGCTAAGGCAATCTCCTCAGTAGCAGCACCAGCCACCCCTTCAGACGAAGACGAGGAAACAGCCAGACCTCGTCCACGACCACGGGTCGGTGGACGATCACGGCCACGACCTCTACCTCTTGCCATCTAAGAACATCATAATAAACAAAGGCAAACATTTAACTTAACAGGAATAAAAGTGCGAAGCAATTCATCATCAGAGTAATAAGTGAATAACATCAATAAAAATGCGGAAGTAATGAATTACCCAAACCCTCCTACTGTGCACAGTGTGCCAATTTAATATTTTTGTATTAACCACGGACCTAAAGCCTGCTCTTATACCAACTGTAACACCCTGGCTATTTGGAAGCCAAGATGTCACCAAATCCAATCAAAATTCTAGTAATTTAACGGATGTACAACAATAACAATAATACTAAAACCATAATTGCTACGAAGCTAACATTATAGTTAACAATTTCAAATTAAGAATAGGGAAACAATCATATCGCGAACATATAGTAACCATATCCAAGTTGGATTATTACAATTCAACAATTATCAAATGGTTGACATGAATTAAAATATCAATGAATGCAGATTTAAGATAGGTGGTGTGCATCGTGCTGGACTACTCCCTCCCAAGAATGCCTTCTTCATCATTTACCTAATTTAAACAACAAAACAAGAATGAGCCAAAGACTCAGCAAGTACCATACAAAAAGAATTAAGTATATGAAGAGAGCAAGTCAACCACAACCGAATCATTAACAATGCCTCAGAGTATACCCATGAATGAATGGAATGAAAGAATGCATTGAAGGAATGGACTGCTCAACAGCTTATACCGGTATAGCGAGTGAAACACCCGTCAGTGTTCACTTAATGCCCGTACTTAACAAAGTCCGAGGATCCCACTTCATACGGTATTTGAGATTCTGACTTACGGTTCAAGAGTTATAATTTAATATTTGCGAGTGCTTTTCTCGTGCATTCGACGAGAATGAACTATCATGCTTATTCTTTAAATTTTACCTAGTTAATGGAAGATTTAGGATCTCCACCCAACTAGGTTATTGTAGAACTTTTAATAATCTTTTCTGATTGATAAAGAACATCTCCATTGGATCTGTAAAGTAAAAGTTATGCCTTGTTTTTTTGCTATCTTGATCATTTGTCCGAAAGATGTCATTTGACATTTTCATCTGCTGGTTAGCCCAATGTTTTTGTAGAATTAGTAAATCTTGTCAACTATAGTTTTGTAGATTTGTGCATTAAGATTCATTGGGCACTGGATTCATGTCGTTCTGAGTTCCAGAACATTAATTATGATTTTTTCGCATCGCGTTCTCCCGATGGGGTTGTTAGGTGGTTGAATAGTTTAATTGTCAGTTTGAACCCGTTGATTGTGTTGGATAGTTAGAGGGTTATGGTAGGACACCTGTAGCTATGTCTTACCTTGTATCCTTATTCGGAATACATATTTGTGTAGGCGGTGAGGCGGTGAGTGGAGGAGCACTTCGTTGCCTCCTAGCACGTCACAGCGCGGAAGTAAGTGCAATGTGTTAAGACATGTTGATTTCTGTTGAATGTTGTTAATGCGGTGTTACTTCTATGATCCATGTTCATACTTCATGTTATACAGTTGAATGTTGTTGATGCGATGTTACTTCTATGATCCATGTTCATACTTCATGTTATACAGTTGAATGTTGTTGATGCGATGTTATTTCTATGATCTATGATTCATACTTCATGATATTTATTCATTCTTAGTTGATAATCCATGTGAATAAAAGAGGTAATACTCATTGCATATATTCATTCCATTCTTGCATTGTTCGTGTTCCGTCCATGGGAGTGGAATTGTTAAGACCCATCAATTCCAGTATGGGCACGTAAGACCCACCATTCCAATGTGGGCAATTTCGGACACCCGTATGAAACGCTCTACATACACGGTGATTGGATCCCTGACTTTGTTAAGTACGTGCTTAAGTGAGCACCGATGGGTGTGTCACTCGCTATACCCAGTATGAGCATGTGTGCGATCCCTTTCCTTCAAAGCATCCATTCATTCCATTCATAGATATCCGTGTTCGTAGATAAGTTCGCCCTTTGTATTGAGATTGAATAGTTCATAACCTTGTATGTTCAATTGTTTATCGTATTTACCGAAGTTTCGACTCATTATTATTTTCTTTATTTATTTTAGGTGACCGCCGATGATTACTCGTTGGAACGCACGTTTCACGCTTCACTATAATTTACTTTCATTAATAATGTCGAGTATGACCTCCGCTTGTTAACCGAGGAACCAGAATAAATAGATTTACTCTTGCATGATATTTTCTCTCCATGTTATGTTTCCCCGGTTATATGATACTAGTGGTTCGCTTTAATTATTCCTTGACTATGTTCTAATGAAGTCAGTCGTTATCCCTGCCATGCTTATATCAAAGTTGGTATCTATATGTACTTAGATGAGTTCAGTTTAAATTCTTCCACAAATTTGGTTGTATGTTAGTTCATTAGGTAGCATTTTGGCTTCCGAATAGACAGGGTGTTACAGTTGGTATCAGAGCGGGCTTTAGGTCCGTGGTTAATTCAAACATCTTAAAGTTGACACACTATGCACAGTAGGAGGGATTGGGTAATTCATTGCTTCTGCATTTCCATTGACGCGACTCGATTATGGAGTCATTGTTGAATTTTTTTGTGCTATGTTGTTGATAATCTATCATATCATGTGATATCCTATATTTATGAATTTACTCTATGATTATTGTAATACCTCATAAATTCCGCTAGTTCGTATAGTTTGGAATTTATTCGAATACGAGATTCAAATTTCTCCGGAATCGCATTCGGTAAAAGAGGGAAGTCGGAGGGAGAGAAAGAATTAGTTTTTTTTCAGAATTTTCCAGTCCGCAGGGGGGTTATCAGAGTTTGCCGCTAACCTGGGCCAAGGGAGGGGGGCCGGTCGGCCCACTAGGAGGCCGGCCATATAAAAGGGGGGGGCACCACTTCCCCCAACCCTAACCGGCCATCTCCCCCCACCTAGCCGCCACCCCCTCCCCTCTCCACCCTCCATAGGCCGGCGCCTCCTCCCTGGTTTGGGCGCCGCCTCCTCCCCCGATCGCCGGCCATTGGTGCTCCCGAAGTTGGTCTCCAAGATCCCCGGGCACTTCTCCTCCGATCTGTCCTCCGGCGGGTCGTTTCTTCGCCGGTTGTTCGCTGTGGTGTGGCCGGCCAAGGAAGAAGGAGGGAGACCAGCGGGGAGTGGTTCTTCGTCGTGCTACGGGTCTTCAAGGGTAACGAGCACCCCGGTTATTTGTTTGATCAAGTTTTGTTGCGGTAGAGATCATTTGAGTCACGTCGGTTTAGAGTTCCAGAATTTACAGAATTGATCAGAATGTTGCGCGGCTTGTTACAGTACTTTAGAGGCCGAATTTGGGGTTTTGCCCTTCTAGAGATTTGTTACTGGTTTCGTTAGCGTTCTTTTGGCACCAAGATGAGCAAAATCCGACCAGTAGTTTGAGAGATATGAAGTTTTCAATACGAACTGTCCAATCTGTCTGAAATCTGTGGTAAGTAGGTTTGTCCCTCGTTTTTGTTCAAATTAGAGGCCGAATCAGAAGATTCCCCCAACTAAGTTATTGTAGATCTTGCAAGTATCTTTCCGAGTTGATAAAGATCATTCCATTTGGATCAGTAGGCTAAAAGTTACACTATTTTCTTTACTGCTGATCTGTTTTCTGGACAGACGTAGATGGGTTAGGTTTAGCAGTTAATTACCCTCTGTTTTGGCCGAATCAGAAGATTCCGCCAACTAAGGTTTTGTAGCCTGATCAGTTAAGAATCAGTGAGCACTGGTTTCAGGTCGTTTAGAGTTACAGATAATTAATGGCGAATTTTCTTGTGCAACTGCCCGTAGAACGATAATCTGACTTTTGTTGTAAATGTCAAATTGAACCCTTGGGATGAGTGGGTTGATTAGAGAGCATCGAGTACACTTGTAGCTGTGCCATATTCGATTATCCTTAATATGTGGTAATACTTGTGTAGGCGGTGAGACGGTGGGTGGAAGGACACCTTCGTTGTTTCACAACACGTCACCACCACACTAAGGCAAGTGCAAATGTTTAATTTGTGGGAATTCATTGATTTCATGTTAACTTGGTAAAATATTAATATTCATATGATTTGAGTATGATGTGGTAGAGTTCAATACCTTATTCGATGATACATTGAGTTGAATGCCAAGTTATGCTTTTCATTCCATGCATACATAATTCAGCTTGTCGCCCACTCCGGAGTGGAAACTTGATTAAGTCCCATTAATTCCAATATGGGCATGTAAGACCTACCATTCCAATGTAGGAAGTTTTGACATTCCGTATGAAACGCTCTTCATACGGATTTGGATCCCCGCCTTGGTTAAGAGCGGCTTAAGTGAACACCGACGGTGTGTCACTAGTTATACCGCAGATAAACATGTGGAAAGTCCATTCTCCTTCAATGCATTCATTCATTCATACCATGCTTTCTTAGATTCATGAAGTCAATGATGTACTTGGTAGATTGTTTCAATTCAGTGTTCTATGTGAATGTATATGTTGTGCTTGTTTGAGTTTCGACTCACTCTTGCTTTTATTTATTTTTAGGTGAATTCGGTGAAACGGTTGCTAAGCGGGAGGGTGTAGTCCAAAGACGCTCCTTGCACATGAATAAAATAATCATTCGTTAAAGTTCTATTTACATCTCTTCGCTTTATTTATAATGTAATGGATCGTAATAATTGTCACTTGGAGGTTCATTATTATCGCTTGGTTAATTCGCTTAAATTTATAGATGAACCGTGATTAAGCTATAGATTGTTATCATGGTTAATCGCTTTCTTTAGCATTTAATGTGATGTTAATCTTATGAATGGATTAGTAGGTTGTCTTGTTAGGTGACATCTTGTCTTCCAATAGACAGGTGTTACAGCTTGGTATCGAGCGCTTCGTGTCCGTGGGTGAATAGATTGATAACATTTACTATAACTAGTTTAAGGTTGTCAACATAAACTAAAATTTGTCAACAGCTTATTAACTTAAAACTTGACACACTGCGTACCTGATAGGAAGGGTTGGGTATAACTTTGCTTCCGCATTTCTTTCAAGTCATTCCCTTATGTTCGATAATTGAATTGTTTGATCTTTTGTGTGGTGGTGTTTAGATGGTGAGAGGCCGTGGCCATGGTCGTCCACCGGTCCGTGGTCGGGGTCGGGGACGCGGTCCGGCCATGTCTTCTTCTCGGCCCGAGGAAGGCCGAGGTCGCCACGGAGGAGATTGCCTCTGCCTCCTCCCGCAGAGCCTCCTGTTGTGTCCGCAGAACTTATCCGAACCTTATGAGAGAGAACCACCACTCCGCCAACAATCGCAGACGGTTATTCTGCGCAGCAATGCACATGCTGCGAGTAACTCGTTGTCGCATCGCTCCACCCGAGGTTAGGATGAATCTTCGGAGTGGATGTCGCCTCGCTTGATACTTTTGATGGAGCCGGTACACCGTCCAGCCGCGGATTGGTTGAGATATATGGAGCGCCGCTTAGGGGTACTAGAGCCGACGCTGCAGAGGGCGCTGTTCGTGGCTTTTCGCTTGAAGGGTCAAGTGACATCCGTGGGAAGGAGTCCCGCCTTCTAGGACTCCAGCTCAAGGTCCCGCCACTTGGGAAGTGTTCGTGAGAAATTCAGACACAATTCTATCCGCACTCTTTGTTGAGAAGATGGAACAAACATTTGACTTTTGAGCAAGGAAAGATGACTCAGATCTCGAGTACGAGGTTGGGTTCAATAACTGTGCGCTTTGTACTTTTGGCGAATGATGATAATGAGAAGGTTAAGAGGTTCGCTGGGGCCTCAACCAAGAGTACCGCCCGATTCTCGAGGGCGGCAGATCACGGTGTGATTTCAGCTCGGTGGTCGAGCAAGCTAGAGGAATGGAGTTGGAGAAAGGCATAGCCCGCAAAGTCATCCGCTGTTAGTTCTGCTACCACTGGCAATTCCAAGCAGGGGTAAATGAGTTTTGGTGGAGGAATGGGTCTTTTCAAATAATCCCGCCCCCAAGAGGTTTCGAAGGGTCACAACACTCGCCCCGTCTGCTGGTGGCGCCTTCCTCTTGGCGCCTGGCCCTTTGTCTTCCATTCCATCGGCAAGGCCCTGCTCTGTGACAGGCATGAAATGTTTCGGTGTGGTGAGGAGCATCGAGCTCAGAGTGTTCCTTCAGGGGGTCATGTCGCCATTGTGGTCCGGATGGCCACAAAGCGCTTGGTTTGCAAGCGTAACCCGCGAGTATCATCGGTGGGAGCCCGCCCAGCAGCCTTCATCTTCCAGCCGCTCATGGTGGTTCGCCATACTCGCAGCAGCCTCGCACTACGCTTCACCTGTGGTGGATTCTCCTTCGGTTCCTCAGCACCTCCAAGCAGGTTCTATTGGAACCCCGTTCCGACCGCACCTCCGCGTGTGTTGCTCTCGCAGCCGGTTTTGGGCACACTTCGCAGAGTGTCTGAGCTTCCTCCGCCTGACGCCGCCAGAGTCTACGCCATGCCCACTCCGCATACTATGAGGCGACCGGGACGTGGTGATGTGTACTTTACTAGTTGACTCGCATGATGCTTTCATATTGTTTGATTCGTGCTACGATTCGCTTGTGTCCCCGAGTTTGTCGTAAGAGCGAGTTTGAGTCTCAGAGGACCGGAAAGGCGATCGAGGGGGTGAATAGGCGCTTTCAAAACTTTCTCGCCTAAATCAAATTCAACACGAACTTTAGTCCTTTAGCTATGTAAGCTAAGGAGATCAAGAAGCACAAATGGAAACCTTGTGCCAATTCGATAACCCCAACAACCACACGACACAAATGTGGAGACTTAACCTCAAAGGGTTGATCTCAGGCACAGCGGTCGATCGCTACTACGAGCGGCCTGACCGACGCTCAACCAATGGCCCCGACCGGCAACTAATCGGGCGGTCGGACCGGTGGACAGCTGTTCGACCGGCAAAGACAATGTTCGATTATACGGGCGGTCGGATCATTGCTCAAATACCGTCGTAACCGGTTCACCCGTAACTTAAAAAACCCAAATCCAAAACGAAATTTGATCCAACTTTTGATTCAACCAATGAAACTTGACCAAATTTCGAGCACACCTCCTAATGATATTAGAGACCTATTTCTAGCGATTTGATCCTTCGATCCACTTCGCAGAATCGATCTCTCAAGGATTTAATCAAGAAGTGCACAAACCCTAGAAATATGAAAACTTTGATTCAAGACTTGCTTGTGGGGATTGATGGTCTAGAAGATTCTAGGAGTATTCCACCACATCAAAGCAGAACAAAATGGGTCAAGAGACCAAGCATAAACCCTTGAATCAAGGAAGCACCAAATTCATTCAAATGAGAGAAGAACACAAAGAAGAGACAAATGATCTCTCAAGCAAGCATCACAAGATTGATTGATCTCACAGGATGCTTACAAAGCCACTCCAACAAGGAGGACAAGAGCTCACCCAATGAGCATACAATCTCTCCCTCTCTTCCTCTCCAAACCCTAACTCCTAGAAAAGGCAAAGGGGAAACCAAATGAATGCCTCAAAGGTTTTCCTTCTCCCCTTCCTATTTATACTAGAGAGGACTAGAGTCACATTTGGGGCCCACTCACACATGGGACCCACACAAACTGCTGAAGCAATCGCCGCTTCACCACGTAGGTTGATCACGGTTCTCATCGACGCCAAACCTCTCTTGTCCCAATCCCATCTGAACCTCCCTGAGACTCGCACCGATATCCGCACCACCGATCCAACCAAATTGCATCAACCACCCGCTCGATCCGCCTTGCCCATTCTCGCACTGCTTGAGTCACACGACTCACCCGCAGATCCATGATCGCTCGACCTCAGCCTCCAAGCGTAGTCCCGATCCACTCACCGCTGACGCCGCTGACTGCAAGCCACCGCACAAAGAATAGACAAACAAACCGCTTCCGGAACAAGTTCTTCACAACTTGACCCACGTTAGTTCCGCAATGCAATATGCAACAATAAAGCATTGATAACTAAGCATAAACACAATCAACACGCGATCAATGCAACACTTGGCTCACTCTCCAGGATCGCGGCCTGATCATTTACAGGGCCGGTCCGACCGATATCAAAGTCGGCCGGACCGCTCCCCACAACGGCGGGCCGGACCGGTCAAAAAGACTTAGCTAAAATTCCAAATTGAAAATCCAAACCTTCGAATTTTCAACTCAATAGAACTTTGACTGAGCTCCAAAATGATGAAACCACATCCGTGAGACTCTCACCGCCTACACAACCTATTTTGGATTAGCCTCAAAATCCAACTTTAGGTCGCCGTCCGACCGCCACCATCAAGCGGTCCGACGGTTACACAGGGCGGTCTGACCGCCAACGCCGGGCCGCACCGCTGGTGGTCCGACAAAGAAGAAGCAAACCCAAAACGCGAGATTTTGCAAACCAACAAAGCCATTGCCAATTGACTCATCATCTCGAGATCGTGCACATATCCTCACGATATCCACAGAGTCCGCAATTCATCTCGAGTCCGTGGTAGCCGGCCTCGGGTCTTATTTCCACTTCTGCTTGTCCTTACCGTTCTATTGATATCGATGGGGAGGTTTTCACCGCTAACCTTATAGTGATTCAACTGCACCTTTTGATGTCATTCGGTATGGATCGGTTATTCCAATACCGCCAAGATCTGTTGCTTCGGAAGACGGTGATCGCAAGCTCCTTCCTGAAGAATTGGTATTCCAGGAGTGCACCGCTCGATTCAATTTTCGGTCGCTAGTCTGCACTCCTAGCCGCCGGCATCAACCTATGGATTGCTTTGGTCCTCAATGAAAAGATTGGCTCTTCATTGCGTATTGAGGAGATACCACCATAATGAGTTTTCGATGTTTTCCTCATGAATCGCTCGGGATGCCTCCGTGACGGAGAGGAGTTCCTGATTGATCTTATTCCTCGAACGCGACCCATATCGATGTCTCCTTATCGGCTGGCACTAACCATTTCAAGAGGAATTGAAGAAACAGCTTGACGACTGTTGTCCAAGGATATGATTCTGCCAGAAGGCCTCACCTTGGGAGCACTGTGTTGTTCACCAAAAGAAGGATGGCAATGGCGATGTGTGGATTATCTGCTCTTAACCAAGCAACGTGAAGAATAAATATCCATTACCCCGTGACGAGGATCTCTTCGACCAATTGAAGGGGCAAAATATTCTCAAGATTGACCTTCCACGTGGTACAATCGATTCGTGTCCGAACAGACATCGAAGACGGCTTTTTCCACGAGGTATGGCCATTATGAGTACAAAGTTATGTCTTTTGACTGACGAATGCTCCCGCAGCTTTCATGGAGGCCATGAACAAGATGCTACATCAATACCTCGATGATTTTGTTGTCGATTTATTGACGATATCTTGATCTATTCCAAAACGGAAGAAGATCACGCCGACATTTGAAGTTGGTACTTGAAACACCGAGAAAGAACCAATTCTATGCCAAATTGAAGAAGTGCGAGTTCGATTTCGAGGTGGGGTTTCTAGGCCATGTTATCAACCAAGATGGTATATCACTGATCCTAGCAAGATCTCTACGGTGGTAGAGTGGGCAAGACCAACCAATGTCAAGGAGGTGAGGAGTTTTCGATTAGCGGGTTATTACTGCGCTTTCAGGAAGGTTTCTCCATTATTGCTAGACCAATGTCCCAAATGATACGTAAAGGAGTTAAATTTCAGTGGTCAAGCATGTGAGCGCAGCTTTTGTGCATTAAAGGAAAGATTGGTGATCGCCTGATTTTGACTCTTCCCGAGCCCGGAAGCGGTTCACCATTTATTCAGATGCGCCGATAGTTGGTCTTGATGTGTACTTATGCAGAGGGCAAAGTGATTGCTTATGCGTCGCGACAACTGAAGAAGCATGAGCAGCACTACCCACTCATGATCTCGAGTTGGTCATAGTGGTTCTTGCTTTAAAAATCGGGCGCCATTATTTGTATACGCATGTCTTGTGACATCTTCACCGATCACAAGAGTTTGAAATATATCTTTACCTGTATGATTTGAACCTCGAGACAGAGGATATGGTTAGAGCCGATTAAGGACTATGATCTCACCATTCAAGATCATCCGTGCAAGGCAAACGTGGTAGCGGATGCTTTGAGTCGCAAGGCGACACCATCTATCAAGTAGTTGTCTTATCGCTGATTTTGAGCGATGGATATTTCCTATTGTTTTATGGGTACCGCCCAGCAGAGACTCGGTTGCTTTTAGAGTTAGCACTTCCGGATCAAGTGCGAGAAGCACAATGAAGATGATCTGA
This sequence comes from Hsuehochloa calcarea, assembly GCA_036346395.1. Lineage (NCBI taxonomy): Eukaryota > Viridiplantae > Streptophyta > Magnoliopsida > Poales > Poaceae > Hsuehochloa > Hsuehochloa calcarea. The sequence goes on along the minus strand of CM070609.1, from coordinate 45,812,796 downwards.
TGTTTCAATGGCGCAGAAAGCGCTTGTATTGAGGGCAAGCAAGGCCATTTCAAGATAGATGAGGTCGGTACGTTATTTGGTTTAAAGGCCGCCTCTGTGTTCCTGTGAGGCTCAGTTAAGGATGAGATTCGAAGAGGCACATCAGACGCCAGATACAAAGGCACCCTGAGAGACCAAGATGTACAAAGATCTAAAGAGAAACTTCGTGGAAGAGGATGAAGGTTGATATTGCACAAGATGTAGCATCTTGTGGAGTCCACAACGAGTCAAGGCCGAACATAAACGGCCAGTAAGGATTGTTGCTGCAACCATCGGGGGTCCTGCTGTGGCCGTGGGATGATATATCAATGGATTTTGTAGTCGGTTTACCTCGCACGCAACGAGGGAAGGATGCTATTTGGGTCATTGTGGACCGCCTCAAGAAGTCTCGCCATTTTATTCCTATCCGCACAACAAATTCGCAAGTGATTTGGCCTCTTTATGTGCGGGAAGTGGTGCGTTGCACAGAGTTCAAAACTATTGTTTCGATCGGACGCAAATTTGTCTCCAAGTTCGGGAGAGTTTGCGTGGTGCCATGGGCACACAACCCGCCTTAGCACGGCCTTTCATCCCCGTGACGGATGGACAATCTGAGCGCACTATTCGCACATTGGAAGATATGCTCGTGTGTTGTGTTTTATCCTCGAAAGGAAGTTGGGAAGAACATTTATCGCTGGCCGAGTTTGCTTATAATAACAGCTATCATGCCGATTCGAGCGCACCATTCGAGGTTCTTATGGACGTAAGTGCAGTCCCCGCTGTGTTGGGATGAGGTTGAGAGCGGGCAGCTTTGGGTCCCGATTGGGTTCAAAGAACAAGGCTAGAGGGCCGGTTAGGCAAAATCTGGTCGCCGTGAGTCGCTGTAAGAGCTACGCAGATGTCGAAGGCGGATTTGGAATTCAAAGTGGTGACGGTTCGCTGAGAGTGTCGCCATCCAAAGGTGTGGTGCGGTTTGGCACCAAAGGAAAGCTTAGTCCAAGGTATGTTGGACCTTTCCAATCGTGGCGCAATTGGAAAACTAGCTTACCGCTTGGACCTTCCCGACTCCATGAAAGGGGTCCACAATGTGTTTCATGTCCATGTTATGGAAATTTTTGAGGGATCCGCACCATGTTATTCCTTTGGAGCCTTTGATTATTGAGCAAGATCTACCATCGAATCCCGACCAAAGGAGAATATTAGAAGAAGCAGAATCGGGTTCGAGGAACAAGACCTCAAGTATGTTAAAACTTTGGTCTCATCACCGAAAGAGAAGCTACTTGGGAGCCGAGTCCCGCATGCGAGAACAATACCCCAATTGCTCACTCTGTAATTATTTGCTATTCATCTTTCTTTCTTGAAGTTGCTACGTGAGATTCGAGGTCTAATCTTTCTAAGGGGGTAGAGTGTAATACCTCATAAATTCCGCTTAGTTCAGATAGTTTGGAATTTATTCAATACGAGATTCAAATTTCTCCTAATCGCATTCTAAAAGAGGGATGTCTGAGGGAGAGAAAGAATTAGTTTTTACAGCATTTTCCATCCGCAGGGGGTTATCGTAGTTTGCCGCTAACCTGGGCCAAGGGAGGGGGGTCGGCCCACTAGGAGGCCGCCATATAAAAGGGGCACCACTTCCCAACCCTAACCGCCATCTCCCCCACCTAGCCGCCACCCTCCCCTCTCCACCTCCATAGGCCGGGCGCCTCCCTGGTTTAGCGCCGCCTCCCCGATCGCCGGCCATTGGTGCTCCCGGTTGGTCTCCAAGATCCCCGGCACTTCTCCTCCGATCTGTCCTCCGGGCGGGTCGCTTCTTCGCCGTTGTTCGCTGTGGTGTGGCCGGCCAAGGAAGAAGGAGGGAGACCAGCGGGGAGTGGTTCTTCGTCGTGCTACGGGTCTTCAAGGGTAACGAGCACCCCGGTTATTTGTTTGATCAAGTTTTGTTGCGGTAGAGATCATTTGAGTCACGTCAGTTTAGAGTTCCAGAATTTACAGAATTGATCAGAATGTTGCGCGGCTTGTTACAGTACTTTAGAGGCCGCATTTGGGGTTTTGCCCTTCTAGAGATTTGTTCCTGGTTTCGTTAGCTTTTTTTGGCACCAAGATGAGAAAATCCGACCAGTAGTTTGACAGATATAAATTTTTCAATACGAACTGTCCAATCTGTCTGAAATCTGTGGTCAGTAGGTTTGTCCTCGTTTTTGTTCAAAGTAGAGGCCGAATCAGAAGATTCCCCCAACTAAGTTATTGTATATCTTGAAATTATCTTTCCATGTTGATAAAGATCATTCCATTTGGATCAGTAGGCTAAAAGTTACACTATTTTCTTTACTGCTGATCTGTTTTCTGGACAGACGTAGATGGGTTAGGTTTAGCAGTTAATTACTCCTTCTGTTTTGGCCGAATCAGAAGATTCCGCCAACTAAGGTTTTGTAGCCTGATCAGTTAAGAATCAGTGAGCACTGGTTTCAGGTCGTTTAGAGTTACAGATAATTAATGGCGAATTTTCTTGTGCAACTGCCCGTAGAACGATAATCTGGACTTTTGTTGTAAATGTCAAATTGAACCCGTGGGATGAGTGGGTTGATTAGAGAGCATCGTAGTACACTCTGTAGCTGTGCCATATTCGATTATCCTAATACGTGGTAATACTTGTGTAGGCGGTGAGACGGTGGGTGGAAGGACACCTTCGTTGTTTCACAACACGCCACCACACCTAAGGCAAGTGCAAATGTTTAATTTGTGGAATTCATTGATTTCATGTTAACTTGGTAAAATATGAATATTCATATGATTTGAGTATGATGTGGTAGAGTTCAATACCTTATTCGATGATACATTGAGTTGAACGCCAAGTTATGCTTTTCATTCCATGCATACATAATTCAGCTTGTCATTCCCTTCGGAGTGGAAACTTGTTTAAGTCCCATTAATTCCAATATGGGCATGTAAGACCTACCATTCCAATGTAGGCGCTTTCGACATTCCGTATGAAACGTTCTTCATACGGATTGGATCCCCGCCTTGGTTAAGAGCTGGCTTAATGAACACCGACGGTGTGTCACTAGTTATACCGAGATAAACATGTGGAAAGTCCATTCTCCTTCAATGCATTCATTCATTCATACCATGCTTTCTTAGATTCATGAAGTCAATGATGTACTTGGTAGATTGTTTCAATTCAGTGTTCTATGAATGTATATGTTGTGCTTGTTGAGTTTCGACTCACTCTTGCTTTTATTTATTTTTAGGTGAATTCCAAAGGAAACGGTTAAGTAGCGGAGGGTGTAGTCCAAAGACGCTCCTTGCACATGAATAAAATAATCATTCGTTAAAGTTCTGCTTACATCTCTTCGCTTTATTTATAATGTAATGGACTGTAATAATTGTCACTTGGAGGTTCATTATTATCGCTTGGTTAATTTCGCTAAATTTATAGATGAACCGTGATTAAGCCAGATTGTTATCATGGTTAATCGCTTTAGCATTTAATGTGATGTTAATCTTATGAATGGATTAGTAGGTTGTCTTGTTAGGTGACATCTTGTCT